>CP129447.1:62962500-63690000 GCA_030445155.1 Quercus variabilis
AGATGTTGATAATGGTAGAGCAACCATTAATCCAAAACGAAAGGAAAATGCGAGACCAAAAGGCCTTCAAAGCACACCTGAGTCCCACATTTATGCCTATGAGCTCCCAAAGATGCCACCAATTAGGAGGCATATTGGCAGCTTAGTTAAGAATTTGTCTTAATACTTGAGGTTTTTTTACTTTCTCAAAAAAGTTGGATTTTGGTGTTTGTTTGGATACAGAAGCAAAGGCAAACTGAAGGAAAATATGGCAGGAAGTTACAGGAATTGCAGGCAAAGTTGGCTTCCTCCAATGAACTGCGGCAAAAACTGGAACGAAAGGTTTGCGCTCAACCTGCTCGATGAAATGCCCGTCATGAAGAATCTAAAGTTGTTGTTAGTAATAGGACTTTTCTTTAATGGTATTTATTATTGATTTAATTATTCAAGTATTTTACTCTACACCTTTTGAGAAGCAGTTGCAAGAAAATGAATACAAGCATTATCGTCTTTACTTGAACAAAACAGGTGTAAGAAAGTTCCTCTTTCCATTGTTGAAGAAGGATCTAGGGGCTAAAGGGGCTACAGGAATGATGTAGTTCCCGGAGCCCTTTGTTTCTCTCTCTTCTTTTTTTTTTTTCTTTTTTTTTTTTAATTTAGAAATTTTTAAAAAATTCATCCAAAACAACATCGTTTTGGTCAGTAAATGGTAGCACATAGCAGAATGCTAATAGATGATTGAATTGACAAAATTTAAATCTTAAAAGACTGAAATGATAAAAGATAAAACTTAAAAAGCGTCAGTTTTTCATTTTAGTCTTTTAAAAAGGTAAGCTTCATTTTTCTCTTGTTACTCATCACTGTTAAAAACAGCAGTAAATTTGTATTTTTGTTATCCTTTTACGTTTCTCTACTCTCAAAACATAAAAAACTAAAGAATTAAGAAAAAAGAAGATCTAAAAGCTAGGTTTTGTAAAAATTAAAACCTAGCTTTTAATTTAGATAAGAAAAGATTGTCCAATATGATTGATTGCTCCGTTAAATAACATTATGATAAATGTAAAACAGATTTTCAAACACATGCCAGTTTATACTTGTATTCAGGAAAATACTCCATAAAATTACGAAAGAATTCAATAGACCAATGTAAGATAGACCCGAAAGTACGCATTGCCTTCCTCGCAGCAGCTCCAGTTCTCAATGCATCTACAGTTTCAGTAGTTGCAAGAAACTTTAGATATTAAAATCATTCCATGCAGCAACAAAACAGAAAACACACACCTTTTTAAAATTTAAAAAAAAAAAAAAAAATGTATAAAACACTAGTAGATATAAAATAAACAAGCATACCTGATCTTGGATTCGCAATTGGAAATTCCCAAGCTGCTCTATTTGCTGTTCATATAGCCTCTTCCTCTTCCAACATTGTATAGCCGCTGCAGCGCACAAGTTAGGATTCAACCAATTATTGTTAGCACAGGTTAGCCTCTTCCTCTTCAAACATTTGTTTTTACATTATCATAATGTTATTTAATGAAGCAATTGATAATATTGGACAATCTTTTCTAATCTATATTAAAAGCTAGGTTTTTACAAAACCTAACTTTTAGATTTTTTTTTTCTCTTTATTTTTTAGTTTTTTATGTTTTGAGAGGAGATAGACATAAAATAGTAGCAACAATACAAATACCCATGTATTTATCTAAGGTGCGTAACAGGAGACAAACGGAGTTAACCTCAGGTATGTAGAGTATCAATTTTTAAACCACAGGTAGGCAAAGTGTTTTTCAGGCAAACCACAGGTGAACAAAGTGTAATTTTCCCTTATTTTATTTACATCAACATCTCACAAACATTTTAGAATCCGGATGAAAAAATGAGAAGATAAAAAAGTTGAGAGATAAAAGGTATTTTAATTTTTATCATTTGTGTTTGGTTAGAGTGTGGAAAATTGGAGAGATAAAAATAGAATTAGTATAAATTTGCTTTAATGTCTCTAATACATAACCTGTTTTTTTATATAATATTTTTATAAAGGGAAAAATATTATTTTGGAATAAAATAAGCAATCCAAATGTGGAGCAAAGTACCCAGGAAAAGAAAGAAAAAATAAAAGAGTTTGATGTTGAATTTTGTTTGGGAGGAGGGGAAGTGGGAGATGAGTAATTTTCATCCAACCCCTTCTCCTCCCCATTTTCTTTCCAATTTGGGGGGTTAAAAAGTGGCGGGATTGGGGAGAAAATAGATGAACTACCCACTCAATTTTATTTCCCTCAAAATCACTCTAACCAAACACCTCTCTCGTCCAAATTTTACTTATTTTCTCTTTCTCATCTTCCATACTCCTTATTTTCATTTCAACCAAACATAGCGTTAAAAATGACACTATCATCATTGAGGTTTTATAAATATATCAAAAAATGAATAAAAAAAGTGCAACAAATAAGTTTATTCCCTCCCACAACGTTACTTTACTAACGAAATACTCCATTAGATGAAATTGACTTATCAAATTGCATTTATAAAAGTTTGATAGAAATTCTCATTTCATGAAACTTCAAGAGAAATTGTAGCGTTTTATTTAAATTTTATTTTTTTAAGACATGATAGGCTCCACTCTTTGATAATCACCCTTTAATATCATATCAAGACATCAATTTGTTTTTAGAGAAGTAGAAACCCAATCTAGTGGATAAGAGGAATATGAATAGGCCCATGGATATGGCATGAAGCTCTAGGTTGTGGGTAATAAAGTTATCACCATATAATACATGTTTATAGTCCCAAACAACAAAAGATTGAAGACAAGCCTTTACATCCTTAATTAAATTGGCTAATTCCCACTGAACTTCATCTTCACTAGCCTCAATAGCTTTCACCACTCCTATGGAGTCCCCTTCAAAGAGCCAGCAAAGCAACTTGAGCTTCAACCCAAATAGGAGAGCTAGATGGGAGTTGTTTTGTCCATGAAAAAGGATAATTTACCTCGTGGATCACTGCATACTGCTGCAACATACATTGCACTAAAATCTACAGCAGCATCAAAGCTGAGTTTCCACCAACCTTCCAGTGGTGGGACTTGTAAGATCTGTTGATTTTGTGGGCTAATTGAACATGCGCAACTTTGGATTTCTTCAACTAGAATGTGGTTTTTTTTTTTTTTTTTTTTTTTTAACATCATACATATTAAAATATCTACTGCCCATGCTACAACGTACAACTAGATATGTTAGACTAGCATGACATTGTTGAATATATTGTAAATATCTAGTCTTATAGATATTTGTCACATAGAATATCTGGTAGATATTATCTTGTAGATATTAGTTTAGTATTTTATACTTAGTTAGTTAGGCCACTTGTCATTTGTATTGGCTGATTGTATAGCTTGACTTGATCCTCTGTTTCTACTATATAAAAGGAACAGAGTCAGTTATTTTTAATATACGAAATCATTCCCACAGAAGCTCTAGAAGATTCACTTTCTCTCTGCATGCTTTCCTTCACGTCTTTGCATGCTTTCCTCCATTGCTGATCCTTCTTCGAGCTTGGATTCTTAATCTCAACATGGTATCAGAGCGAACTAGATCAGAGTCTTCATTCTTGGTACACTTTGTATTTGCTAGTTCAATTCCTCGTTCAATTCTTTCTCTTCTTTGTGCATTTTTTCAGATCGAGTAGAAATTTCTTTGTATTTTCTCTTGATTTGCGCACAATTTTCTTTCCCCTATGTTTTTGATTTCCTTTGCAATTCTTAGCAAGTTAAAATCAGAAATTAGGGTTTCAATAATTGAATTTCACTTGGATCTTGGTTTGATCGTTGGAAATTCAATTCTCGATTCTTATAATAGAGACTTAAGGTTTCTGTGATTGAATTCATTGTCTAAATCTTCAATTCTTCAAAGATTTACATACAATTCTTGGTTCAATTCTCATTCTGAGAATCTTGAATCTTTCGTTACTGTTCTTATTGAATTCTGGGATTTTTGAGGTCTTCGTTGTTGTTCTTGTTGAATTCTGATTTAGAATTCATCGTTATTAGCTGTGGAGTATTTGTTCCTGGCCTTGTTTGTAGTTCATCAATTCTTGATCTTTGATCTGAAGAAATGAGTGATAGCACTCCAAGAACCACAACCACAGTTCCAACCATTCAGCCATGGGAGAACTCTTCCAGCCCATATTTCTTGTCCAACAGTGACAATCCTGGTGTATCATTGGTTGTACAACATCTCACTGAGGAGAACTACAGCACCTGGAGCAGGGCTGTTCTCATAGCTTTGGATGCCAAATCCAAAATAGGATTTATTGATGGTTCTCTGTTGAAGCCTCAATCTGTGGATCATCCTCTTTACACTGCTTGGTGCAAATGCAACAGCACTGTTCTAGCCTGGCTATTCAATTCTGTGTCTAAGGATCTTCAACCAAGTGTGGTTTATTTCAAAACAGCTAGGGAAGTTTGGTTGGACTTGCAACACAGATTCTCTCAAGGCAATGGACCACGCATCTTTGAGTTAAGACAAGAAATTTGCTCCTTAGCACAAGAAGATTTGAGCATCAGTAGCTATTACACCAAGTTTAAGTCATTGTGGCAAGAACTTTCAGATTATAGGACTTGCTCCTGTGGTCATCAGGCTGAAGATTGTGTTATGTCTTTTTTGATGGGGCTTAATGAAACTTATACCACAGTTAGAGGGCAGATTCTACTGATGGATCCCATTCCTCCCATGGGCAAGGTGTTTTCTCTCTTGATTCAAGATGAGAAACAAAGAAAGGTTGGCAAGAAGAATACTATTGAGTCTTCTGCTCTAGCAGTCAAGACTAATGGTCCTGGCAGGTCATTCACTTACAAGCAGCATATAGAATCATCAAATACTTGAAGAAAACACCAGGGCAGGGCTTGTTTCTCTCTGCAGATTCAAGTATACAACTGAAGGCTTATTGTGATGCTGACTGGGCAGCTTGCATTGATACAAGAAGATCTGTTTCGGGTTTTTGTGTTTTTCTAGGGGATTCTCTAATTTCCTGGAAATGCAAGAAACAACAAGTTGTCTCAAGATCCTCAACCGAGTCAGAGTACAGAGCTATGGCCACAGTAACTAGTGAAATTGTATGGTTAGTTGCTTTGTTCAGAACCTTTGGGGTGCATCATAGACAAGCTGCTTACCTGTATTGTGATAGCAAAGCTGCTCTATATATTGCTGCCAATCCGGTATATCATGAGAGAACAAAGCATGTGGAAGTAGATTGTCACTTCATTAGAGAGAAAATCCAAGCTGGTGTTATCAAGACTTTCCATATTCCAACAAAGCACCAAATAGCAGATTGCTTCACTAAAGCTCTTGGACAGAGGCAATTCTTTTATCTCCTTTCCAAGATGAACCTGATGAATATATACGGCTCATCTTGAGGGGGAGTATTAAAATATCTACTGCCCATGCTACAACGTACAACTAGATATGTTAGACTAGCATGACATTGTTGAATATATTGTAAATATCTAGTCTTATAGATATTTGTCACATAGAATATCTGGTAGATATTATCTTGTAGATATTAGTTTAGTATTTTATACTTAGTTAGTTAGGCCACTTGTCATTTGTATTGGCTGATTGTATAGCTTGACTTGATCCTCTGTTTCTACTATATAAAAGGAACAGAGTCAGTTATTTTTAATATACGAAATCATTCCCACAGAAGCTCTAGAAGATTCACTTTCTCTCTGCATGCTTTCCTTCACGTCTTTGCATGCTTTCCTCCATTGCTGATCCTTCTTCGAGCTTGGATTCTTAATCTCAACAATACACAAACTGCAAACAATAAGAATTGAAGCAAAAATGAAAAATTTCCACTCGTCATCTGCATTGCAAACTTGAGGGGAGTAAAATCATGCGTCACCATGCATTCATTGCATGGCAAGGGCTTATATGTGATACCCAAATTGTACAGATTTTATTGTTTGGGTGTGTTGTATGAACATGTACTAAGTCTCATAATAGATGTTTATTAGTGGATCTTAGGTTTATAAATAATTGCAAGGAACTCTAATTGCAACTTTACTAGTCCTTTTAGGGTGTAAGTGTAGACTTGGCTAGAATGTTCGTGGGTGGGTTGCTACATGAAGTGTACTTTATGTTAAAAACCCATGCAAACGCATGGATGCAATTAAAATTAAATAAAATTTTATTATAAAAATATAAATAACTAGTCAAATTATTAAAAAAAATAGGATGTAACACATGCATATGTATAGATAAATTTAAAATTAAACACAATTTTTATCATAAAAATATATATAATTAGTCAATTTTTTTTTTTTGAAAAAGCAAACACAATAAGTCACATTAAAATTCTTACCTAAATTTAATACTACTTATGATCATTTTTTTCCTTCTAATTTTTAATAAGATAGAACGTGTAGTGATATTTGTTGTGTGATTATTTTTATTGAGCATATGTGATTTTATATATACATATATATATATATATATATATATATATGTAGGGACCGGTTTCGTGACCTAAGCCCAAAAGTATGGGTTGAAGGCCCAACGTACCCTAAACAATAAATTTGTAGAGAGTGGGTGAAAGAGCTGGGCTGGGTTTGAAATTCACAATGATGGCCTGAATTACATTAAGCAGAAATAACACAAAATAATACCAAGAAAATTCTTTGGTCAATGTCCGAGGAGGTGTTTCATTGAATAATAAGTGATTACAATGTTCAGGACTACAGTGAAATTATTCTTCTTCTTTATCCCTTTCTTTCTTCCGATCCCCTCTATCAGGATCTCTTCTTCTTTATATAGTACCCTTCCCCATCATCTTCATCGTCCACTTGTTCTTCATCTGTATATCTACTTGAGTGCATGTCACATCATGGGTATGCTTTAGTTATTTGGGAGTGACGGTAGCTGAGAGTACACTGTTCAGAGGTCTTCTCCACATAAATGCGGTCAGAAAAGCTGTTGTAGTGCATTAAATACGGTGGTAGCAGCTTTTCCATTAGATATTTCTTCGTTCTTATCAACTCCAGCCTTTGCTCTGAGCTTATCCTGATCTGGTGAAGTCCTCGGACAGCCACTCTGGCTTTTCTCGTACTCAAATAACCTGAGACTTCCTGTTAAAGTGATATGTCCTCGTCGGACATGAGATACTCTCCTCGGACAGGAAATACCTTCCTCGGACAGCGCTGATCTTTCATGAAGATCACACTCCTAGCTGGGCCTTGCCCTTTTTTCTCTCTCTCTCTCTTCGGGTGTAAGATAGCCGTTTCGTGGGCCCTTGGTTCATAGTGTTGGGCCTGGTTTCTTCTCCCCCACATTAGCCCCTCAAAATTTTATTTCTTTCCCACGTAAGCGGGAAGAAAGAATAATTTTGACTTGATAGGCGGGAACGAAAGAAAAATAAAATAGAAGGAATAAATGAAAGTAACAACAAAATGACATAAATACCCCTGTTTATACGCGCGAGCTTGTGGAGACGCGCGCCTCATCATTGCCACTGTAAATCTTCCATTCCCAAGACGTTACATCAATTGCTTCAGGCGGCCCTGTCTCTTGTATCCAACGGTGGATCGCGGATCAAACGGTTGGGGTTTGTTCTCGCGATTCGTGCGAGATGAATGATACCGCTCCGTTTGTCCCCATATATAAATATCTGCAGGCAGTTATTCTTCTCACTTTACACATTCGTAGCATTCAGAGCGTTTTCAGAGTTTCCAGAGGGTTCCTGTCTTCAAAAGCACTTCATTCCTTCTCGGATTTCTGCATCTTCTGCTTTCAGGGTCCCTCTCAAAAGCACATTTCCAGTTAGGGAATTCGTCTTGCTTGTGATATAGTAAGTCTCAGCGTACCTTGAGTCCTTATTTTCTCTTCGGCCACTGTTTTCTTTCATTATTCCATCCATTCTCTTACAAGATGGGTAAATACAAGTATCTCGTCGACAGTCCGGCGTTAATCGAGGAGTTCAAAAGTACCTACCATATCCCTCAGGGGGTAAATTTGAAATATTGTCCCCCAGAGGGACTATTACTAGACCGAGCGGAGGGAGAGGTCATAATTCCTATGATCGCCTTTCTTGAGGGAGAAATGACCATTCCAATGGGTCCCGTGACCCGAAATTACCTTATCAATCATAGGCTTTCCCCCGAGCAATGCGCACCCAATACCTTTAAGATATTAGGGGCCATCGACATCGTAAATGAGCAGTTAGGTTTAGGGCTAACCTGGCACGACTTAGCATACATGTATGAATGTCGTAGCCAAAGGGGAGGGGGGTATTATCTTAAATCCCGCTCCGATGTCGTGAGGCTGTTCTCCTGCCTTCCCAAATCCAATAAGGGGATGAAGGATGACTATTTGGTTGTCTCGGGCGAATGGCACGACGGTCTACATTGTCCGACCACGCCAGGAGAGCCAGGTGTGCCCTCTCGGACTTAGGGTTTCTAACCATAGCTTTAGGATTTTCTCCTTCTGCAATTACTCCTTAGTCTGTATTTGTATCTGCTTTCTAATTTGTTTGCTTTGTTTGTTTTACAGATAAGGTACATACTGCCCCTCGGCTGAGCCTTATCAACGTGCAAGCCCTCAACTACCTACTGCGCTCGGAAATATACGTCAGCGAAGATAGGCAGTTGAGGTCTATTCCACTCATACTCGGCTATACTCCAAAGCCAGCCGACGTCCAGCCAGCAGGGAACGCCATTATTCAGGGCAATTATAGATTGCGGCGTATAGACGTTGCTCGGAAGAGTTTTCTTGCGCCCTACGATCTCCCACCAGTTCCACACCCTAATCCCCAGGGTGCTCCGCTGCTCGTCCGACCAGTCCAACAAGTTCCTCTTGTTCAGCCGGCTGTGAGAGAACGGGTCGGATCCTCGTCCACTTCCTTGGACGAGCAAATTGACAAGTTTAAGTTCGAAGGTGAGAGCGAAGGAGGGGTCCACGTTATTCCTTCGGATTCCGAAGAAGAGGCGGATAGGCAGTCTTTCATCCGACCCCCCTTATTGCTGACAACAATACCAGAAGATTCCTCGGAGGAAGAGATGTCTGACCTGAGACGTCTGACCTGAGACTTCTCCTCAAGAAGAGGACCAATAAGGTGGAAATTAAAGAAACAGGGACTTCTCGTCCAGCTGCTAATGTGCCTCCACCTCCTCCTGTCTCGCAGGTTCCTGATCCGGCTTTCAAATCCATTCCGGATTTAAAAAAGAAGAGGCCGATGGAACCTGACGACAAGGAAAAAGGGCTGCTTCCAAAGACTAAGCAGCAGAAAGTGATCAAAGAGCCCCGTCAAAAAAGGGGTTCCTCGGTGGAGAGCCGAGAGGAGCCAAATCAGGCCGAGGTTCGCCGAGGACAACGCATATGGTCCCCTCGGCTAGAGCTCGAAGGTGTCCCATTTCCCTGGGAGACCTCGGTCAGAAATTATGACGGGGTCGGGCGGCACTGATAGCTGAGGCGTTGGAGCAGCCCCTACTTCTGCCCAAAGACATGGATTCATATAGGCGTTTCAGCCAATATGAACTCTTTATGTCTCTGAAAAGGGACTTGGCCATGGTATGTATATCCATTCTACTTCTCAATTATAGCGTTGGCTTTTATGTTTGTATACTAACACTGTAACTTGGTTCAGATCACTCAGCAGGTGTTTGTGGCCGAAGAGTGGAGCCGCAAGGCCAATGTGCAAGCCCAGGCCGAGGCCCAAGCTAGGTCTGAAGCAGAGAGGGTCTTGGACAACCTAAAAGACGAGACCTCGAAGCTCTCGGATCAGCTAAAAGCAGTAGCCCAGGAGAGGGACAGCCTGGATGCTGGCTTAAAGAATGCAGAGTCCCAGGCCGAGTCTCAGCGCAGGCTGCTGAGCGAAGCTCAGAAAAAGTTGGCCACAGAAAGAGAAACTATCAAAGAGCTTCGCTCCGAGCTGCTGAAGGCCAAGGCGGCTGCCGAGGATGCTCAGAGGGACGCCCAGCTGGCTAAGGAGGCCACTGAAGCTGAAAAAAGGGCGTCCTATAAACTGGGAGTGGATGTGACAGAGAAAGATCTCACCGAGCAATTTGCCTCGGTTGCTCGGGATTACTGCGACCTGACATGGAGTAAAGCATTAGATGCTGCTGGAGTTCCTCCCGACTCAGATCTTCGACGGCCAGAGAATATCTTCTACGGCGAGGATATTCGGCAGTATCCGGATGATGATGCTCCTACTGCACATCCCCCTGAGGCTTCTGAGCAACCTCTGGTTGAGCCTAATCCCTTGGTTACTCTTGAGCCTAACCAGGGTCTTCCACTGCCATGTGGCCAAGTCCCATCTGCTGAGCCCCCGCATGAGAAGGGTAAATCTCTAGAAGGGGAGCAACCACCCTCGGGTCCTTCTCAGGGAGTCCCAACATAGACTTAGGATTTTTTTTTATGTTGAGAAAATTGTAAACCAATTTTTATCAATGAAGTAATTTTTGTTCATACGCTGGTACTTGCAGTTTAATATAATCCTTTTGTGTTACAAGTGATTTTACTTGATAATTATAGTTATGGAGAAACAAAATTACTTTGTTTTGCAAATAACCTGTACGATTAATATTGTGTATGAAAAGTAGCATTAATCACTTGACCAAATAATGCTAACCAATTTGAACACCTAGGAAATGGTTAAATAGGGTTAATTAATCCGAAATCATCTGGTCCGAGGGCTACAAGCATGATCAGATTTAAGTTTAAACCCTTAGAGAACAAATAAAGAGTGCTAACTAATCCGAGATCATCTGGTCCGAGGACTACAGGCATGATCAGATTTAAGTTTAAACACTTAGAGAACAAATAAAGAGTGCTAACTAATCCGAGATCATCTGGTCCGAGGACTACAGGCATGATCAGATTTAAGTTTAAACACTTAGAGAACAAATAAAGAGTGTTAACTAATCCGAGATCATCTGGTCCGAGAACTACAGGCATGATCAGATTTAGTTTAAACACTTAGAGAACAAATAAAGAGTGTTAACTAATCCGAGATCATCTGGTCCGAGGACTACAGGCATGATCAGATTTAAGTTTAAACACTTAGAGAACAAATAAAGAGTGTTAACTAATCCGAGATCATCTGGTCCGAGGACTACAGGCATGATCAGATTTAAGTTTAAACACTTAGAGAGACAATGAATGAACAAGAAAAGAACTCGATTAATAATAATAAACAAGAAAACAACTCGATTAATAATAATACCTCTTGAGGTTATTTACATTCCAAGGACGGGGTATTACATGACTGTCCAAATCTTCTAGAAAATATGCTCCAATACCTGCACATGATGTAATGCGATATGGGCCTTCCCAATTTGGTCCTAGTTTTCCCCAGGCTGGATTTCTTGTGTTGCCGATAACTTTTCTGAGCACCAAGTCACCGGGTTCTAAGGGTCTCGATTTAACCTTGGCGTCGTAGCCCTGTCTAAGCTTTTGTTGGTAATGAGCCAGCCGAACCATGGCGTTTTCTCTTCGTTCTTCGATAAAATCCAATTCGGCTTCCAGGAGTCTATTATTGTTGTCCGAGCAGAACAAACTGGTTCTCAGAGTTGGGAAATTGGTTTCCAAAGGAATTACGGCTTTGGACCCATAAGTCATTGAGAAAGGAGTCTCTCCAGTAGACCTGCGAGGGGTAGTTCTGTAAGCCCAAAGCACGTGTGGCAATTCTTCGACCCACCTTCCCTTTGCGTCGTCCAACCTCTTCTTTAAGCCGCTGACTATAACTTTATTGACTGCTTCAGCTTGGCCATTACCCTGAGGATAGGAGGGAGTAGAGTATCTGTTCGTGATCCCCAGTTCGCTACAATAATTCCGAAACGAGGTACTGTCGAACTGCAAACCATTATCTGAAATAAGGGTGTGTGGAACTCCAAAGCGAGTTACAATGCTCTTCCATACGAATTTTTGTACATCCACATCTCGGATATTAGCAAGAGGTTCTGCCTCGACCCATTTCGTAAAATAATCGGTACCGACCAGGAGATATTTTCTGTTCCCTGCAGCTTTAGGGAATGGACCCACGATGTCCAAGCCCCGTTGGGCGAATGGCCATGAACTAGACAATGGATTGAGGGTTCCTCCCGGCTGATGTATATTTGGTGCGAACCTTTGACATTGATCACATTTCTTCGCATAGTCTCGAGCTTCTTCTTGCATACTCGGCCACCAATATCCTTGGGTAAGGGCCCGATGGGCCAATGATCTGCCTCCAGTGTGACTTCCACAAATACCTTCATGTAACTCTTCCAGTAGTGCCTCAGTAGCTTCTGGATGAACACACAACAGATATGGCCCCGAATAAGAGCGTTTATATAATTTTTGGTCTTCGGACAACCAGAACCTAGCGGCTCTCCTTCGGATCTTGTCAGCTTCCTTTCGTTCTTCCGGCAGGACATCATCTTTTAAAAATTCGATTAGGGCATCCATCCAACATGGGCTTTTTCGAATCTGGTGTACTTGAATTGCGTCTCTTCCTACTCCAGTGGGCTCATGAAGATCCTCCACGATGATAACTCTCGGCAAATCTTGATCCGAAGAGGTGGCTAATGTGGCCAAAGAATCGGCGTGTGCATTGCCACATCTGGGAACATGCATCAGACTGAAAAATCCAAATTCCTCTTCCAGGCGTTTGACTCTGCTCAAATAACCCTGCATCCTCTCGTCCTTGGCTTCGAACTCTCCTTGAACTTGGCCCACAATCAGTCTTGAGTCCGAGAACACCTTTACGGCTCTTCCTCCCATCCTTCGGACCATGACCATTCCCATCAATAGGGCTTCATACTCAGCCTCATTATTTGTGGCGTTAAAATTTAGCCTTAGTGACTTCTCGATGATGATCCCCTCTGGAGAGGTCATGACCAGCCCAATTCCAGAACCTTTCCGGTTTGCAGCGCCATCTACGTACAACTCCCAATGAGCAGGGTCCTGTTGAGAAACCAAACCAACCGATTTCTCATCCATGCTCGGCATTACTTCTACATCTTCTAAGCTGGGCTCTGTGAATTCGGCCACCAGATCTGCAAGGACTTGGCCTTTGACTGACGTGCGAGGCATGTATTTGATGTCGAAAGCCCCTAGAATAGTGCCCCATTTGGCTATCTTCCCCGTGTAGTCGGCACTTCGAAGTACTGTTTTGAGTGGAAGCTGGGTGAGCACCACGACAGTATGGGCTTGGAAGTAGTGAGGCAATTTCCGCGTTCCTAGCACTACGGCCAGGATAGCTTTTTCCAGTGGCAAATACTTGACCTCTGCTTCGTGCAACGATTTGCTTACACAATAGACCGGCCTCTGTACACCCTGATCCACTCTTATCAATACTAAACTTACAGCGTGAGGAACCACTGCGATGTAAGCAAATAAAACCTCGTCGGGTTCAGGGCTAGACATAATCGGTGGCCGAGATAGATAATGCTTGAGCTGTTGGAAAGCCGAGGCACATTCTTCATTCCATTCGAAACCTTTCCATTTATTAATTAGGGAGAAGAAGGGTTTGCATCTGTCCGCAGACCTGGATATAAACCGGTTTAACGCAGCTGTCATTCCTGTTAGCTTCTGCACATCCTTCGGATTCCGAGGGGGCTGCAGATCCTGGATAGCCCTTATCTGATCAGGATTAACTTCGATTCCCCTGTGCGTAACCATGTAGCCCAAAAATTTGCCTGACCCAACTCCGAACGAGCACTTCGAAGCGTTCAAGCGCAACTTATGTTTCCTCAGGATTTCAAAAACCACATCAAGATCCTTCAAATGATCAGCAACAAATTTGCTTTTAACTACCATATCATCTATATAAATCTCGATGGTCTTGCCTAATTGTGATTCGAACATCTTGGTCATCATACGCTGATAAGTAGAACCTGCATTTTTCAAACCAAAAGGCATTACTTTGTAGTGGTAGTTACCAATGGGGGTAACAAAAGTAGTCTTTTCCTGATCGTCTGGAGCAAGGGGGATCTGATGATACCCCTGAAAAGCGTCTAAGAAACTCATCCGAGGATGTCCAACAGTAGCATCCACCAGCTGGTCAATCTTCGGCATGGGGAAGGGATCCTTAGGGCAGGCTTTGTTTAAGTCCGTGAAATCTACGCAGACTCGCCACTTTCCGCTTTTCTTTTTTACCACCACAGTGTTTGCTAGCCATTCGGGATAAAAAATTTCTTTGATAGCCCCGGCCTGCTTGAGCTTTCCTACCTCCTCTCTGACTGCTTCAACGTGCTCCCTGGATGGCCGCCGAAGAGGTTGCTTCTTTGGTATGCTTAGAGGGTTAACCTTCAAATGATGACAAATGAATTCTGGATCCACCCCCGGTGCTTCATAAGTGCTCCACGCGAAAACATCAATATTTCTTTTGAGGAAAACAATTAGCTCCTCCTTTTCTGACTGAGGTATCTGAGCCCCAATTTGGAAGTACTTTTCAGGATCAGATTCAATCATAACCCGTGTTAAGTCCTCACATTTTACACCTTCACCCTGCCCATCGGCAGGCAACATCCGTTCCTTTAACTGCTATGGGTCTTTGACCACCCCTCCTGAAGATTCATCCTCGGCCCCATGCCGTATAGCCGCCACTAGACACTGCCTAGCCGAGGATTGATCCCCGCGAATTTCACAGACTCGTCCTTCGGAAGGATATTTGACTTTTTGATGTAGAGTGGAAGAGACAGCCCCCAGTGTATGCAACCAGGGCCTAGCGACAATTGCCGTGTAAGGGGAATAGACGTCTACCACCACGAAATCAACCTCAACAATTTCCGCGCCGGTTTGCACGGGCAGTCGGATCTGTCCCTTTGGAATGACCATTCTTCCTTCGAAGCTAAATATAGAGGAGCAATACGGAGTTAAGTCACTGGGTGTGAGATTTAATCCCCTGAAAAGATCAGGGTACATAATCTCTACCGCGCTGCCTTGGTCTACCATAACTCTCTTCACATCATATCCCCCAATCCTGAGGGTGACAACCAATGCGTCCTCATGGGGTTGAATAGTCCCAGCCTTATCCTCGTCCGAAAAGCACAGCATGGGGGATATTGCATTCCCAGGGATCCTCGGATTCCTATCAGCATCTTCTACCGGCAACCGAGCCACAGACATAACCTTCGACGGACGGGACCCGGTCCTTCCTGGGGCTGCGAAAATGACATTAATAATTCCTAGAGGGGGTTTTGTAGAGTCCCCCCTTTCGGAATCCGAGACCGGTTGCCCTCGCCCACTAGAGCGATGCAAAAGGTGCTTCAGCCTGCCCTCGGTGACCAGTTGGTCCAGATGGTCCCATAGACTTTTGCAATATTCAGTCGTATGCCCATGATCCTGGTGATATTGACAATAGACATTGTGATTGCGTCTCTCCGGATTCCCCACCATTTTGTTCGGCCATCTGAAGAATGGTTCGTTCTTTATCTTATCCAGAACTTGATGAACAGGCTCTTTAAACACAGTATTAACTGTTTGGGCATTTGTTGAACTTGAGTGCCCAACGAAATCTCTCCTCGGCTTACTGTTGTTGTAACGATCCGACTTAAAGTCCTTCCTGTCCTGAGTGGTAGTCTTATCCTTACCCTTCCCTTGTTGCCTATCCTCTTCTACCCTTTTATACTTCTCGATGCGATCCATAAGCTGGCGCATGCTGTCAACAGGCTTGCTGGACAAAGACGTTCTTAAACCATGATCAGTGGGGAGACCTAACTTGAACGTCTCCAAGGCCATGGCATCAAAGTTGCCCTCCATCTCATTAAACATCTCCCAGTATCTGTCTGAGTACGCCTTCGGTGTCTCCCCCTCACGCATGCTTAAGGACAGAAGGGAGGATAGGGGCCTGGGCACTCTTCGGCAGGTGACAAATCGTGATCCGAAAGCTTGAGTAAGCTCTTGGTAGGAATCAATGGAGTTAGCCCTCAAGTTATCAAACCATCTCATGGCTACAGGACCTAAACTCGAGGGGAATACCTTGCACATCAGAGCCTCGTCCCTGGCATAGACAGCCATTCTTTGATTAAAATGGCTGACGTGTTCCACAGGATCTGTCCTGCCATTATAGATAGTAAAGGTTGGTTGATTGAAACGCCGAGGCAGCTCCGCTCCTTCGATCCTACGTGTAAAAGGTGACCTAGAAATCTGATTCAGGGCTTTACTCATGGCATCGTTTCCTACCCTTCCATATGGTAGTTCTCGTGGTCGCTTTTCATGAGGGTGCTCAGCTTCATACGAAAAGGTTTCGCTGATTGGAGTCTGAGAGTTCTGCTGATAAGTAATGTCTTGTCCGTCATCCATGTCATCGTCAGGATGTGATGCAGCACGTTTCCTCTTCTCCATGCGCAACTCCCTCTTCAACCTTTCAATCTCTATTTGCATGCTGTTTTTCTCTGCATGGAAAACATGACTTCCACCACGAGGCTGGGTTCGTTCAGTGTGTGTAGTGTGTACACTACCTTCTCGATCCTGCCTACGGTCCATGTTAAGAAAAGGATCAACATGCTGGGAGGCCCCAGATTCTGCCGGTTGTTGCCCTTGATCAGCCATTACCATCCACTGCTATTCTTCCCCAATCGTTCAAGCTCTTCCCACAGACGGCGCCAATTGTAGGGACCGGTTTCGTGACCTAAGCCCAAAAGTATGGGTTGAAGGCCCAACGTACCCTAAACAATAAATTTGTAGAGAGTGGGTGAAAGAGCTGGGCTGGGTTTGAAATTCACAATGATGGCCTGAATTACATTAAGCAGAAATAACACAAAATAACACCAAGAAAATTCTTTGGTCAATGTCCAAGGAGGTGTTTCATTGAATAATAAGTTCTTACAATGTTCAAGACTACAGTG
The DNA here is from genome assembly GCA_030445155.1 of Quercus variabilis. Classification (NCBI taxonomy): domain Eukaryota; kingdom Viridiplantae; phylum Streptophyta; class Magnoliopsida; order Fagales; family Fagaceae; genus Quercus; species Quercus variabilis. The sequence goes on from CP129447.1 coordinate 62,979,296, forward strand.
AAATTATTCTTCTTCTTTATCCCTTTCTTTCTTCCGATCCCCTCTATCAGGATCTCTTCTTCTTTATATAGTACCCTTCCCCATCATCTTCATCGTCCACTTGTTCTTCATCTGTGTATCTACTTGAGTGCATGTCACATCATGGGTATGCTTTAGTTATTTGGGAGTGACGGTAGCTGAGGGTGCACTGTTCAGAGGTCTTCTCCACATAAATGCGGCCAGAAAAGCTGTTGTAGTGCATTAAATACGGTGGTAGCAGCTTTTCCATTAGATATTTCTTCGTTCTTATCATCTCCAGCCTTTGCTCTGAGTTTATCCTGATCTGGTGAAGTCCTCGGACAGCCACTCTGGCTTTTCTCGTACTCAAATAACCTGAGACTTCCTGTTAAAGTGATATGTCCTCCTCGGACAGGAGATACTCTCCTCGGACAGGAACTACCTTCCTCGGACAGCGCTGATCTTTCATGAAGATCACACTCCTAGCTGGGCCTTGCCCTTTTCTCTCTCTCTCTCTTCGGGTGTAAGATAGCCGTTTCGTGGGCCCTTGGTTCATAGTGTTGGGCCTGGTTTCTTCTTCCCCACAATATATATATATATATATATATGTATATATACAAAATTTATAGTTCATTAATATTAGATTATTAGTATTTTGCACTCATTAATTCACTTAGCACAAAAAAAAAAAAAAAAAAAAAAAAAACTTAAGTAACTACATGACATATACTTAAGTGAATAATTATGATGTAGTTCCCACAAAATTTAGACACATGACACAAAATTGGATTCTAATTTCAAATTCTAATTAAACTTTCTCTTAGCTTTACCTATGTATATATAGGCAAAACTTAGAGAAAATCTAATTAAAATTTACAATTGAATTCAATTTTGCATCATATGTTATAAATTATTTATTTTTAGAGATAGTTTTATTTCTTAATTTTGGAGTCAAATGTGGGACCACATCAGAAATATCCATTTAAGTGAGCTATTGTGTACAAAAACCAAAGACTCGAACATAAAAAAAAAATTAAAAAAAATGGACAATTTACATTTTCTATCTAATAATATTCTTTCAAGACTTTTTAAAGAGTTATAAAAAATATAAGAATAACTATTAATAATATTTAAATTATATATGTAAGATTTATACTATGCATCTCAATGTATATTTTTCAAATTTATCTATGCATATGCATGGAGTTACAAGCTACTTATTATATGTGTGTGTGTGTGTGTGTGTGTGTGTGATGTGTGTGTGTGTGTCATATACCATATTTGGAGTTCAAGAAACATAACAATGTAGACGTCAACATCCCTTAGGTAGGGAATAAATAAATTATAAATAGGATAGTTATAATATACATACATATATATATATATATATATATGCAAAGTTTAGAGAAAATCCAATTAGATTCTACAATTGAATCCAATTTTGCGTCATATGTCCTAAATTAGTTATTTTTAGAGTTTGACAACCCGTTATTTTTAGAGAGAGTTTTATTTCTTAATTTTGGAGTTAAGTGTGGGACTAAATCATAAATATCCATCAAAGTGAGTTATTGCTTAAAAAAACCAAAGAGTTTATAATTAATGGACATAAAAAAATTTTAAAAATAGACAATTTACATTTTTTACCTAAAAATGTTCTTACACGACTTTTTAAAGAGTTAAAAAATATATAAGAATAACTATCAATTATATATATATATATATAGATGTGTGTTTTATATACCATATCTAAAATATATTTGGGGTTCAAGAAACACAACAACGTTAACATAAACACCTCTTAGGTAGGGAATAAATAAATTATAAATAGGATAGGTATTAAAAAAAATTAAATTATATATACACACAGATTTAAGCGGGATAAGCCAAGATGAAGACAAGCAAAACTTGTCCCTATCCTGTCACCTATTTAGGGCGGGGAAACTTGCGCAGGGTAAAGAGGGGCATGGTGGGAAATTTTTGTCAACCCCACTCTTAGGGAGCAAAAAAAAAAAAAAAAAAAAGAAGAAGAAGGAGAAGAAGAAGAAGATTTTAGATAATTAGTGTTTTGAATAATACACACCTTAGTAATTTATTTTCCAAATTACACAGTTGAATTGAATAGAGTTACACACACATATATATTTAATGATTTGAACTTATGATGCCCATTTCATGATAATTAATCTATATTATCATGCCAAAATACCAATTAAATTAGGTGTAAGCAAGTTTTAAACCTAAGTTACTTATTTGATGGAAAGATACTTTTAACATTTTTATTTATGATGTAGAGACTTTACTAGTTGAATTATCTGAATTAATTAAAATTAACTACATACAATATGTGCTCTTCATATAAGAGTGGACCTCACTTATGGGTTATGTAAATGAAATTTACCCTTTTGTTAGAGTGATGCATATTACACATGAACATATTCCTCCTCCTCCCCCCCCCCCCCCCCCAAAAACCCCCAATTTTACATGTGCTTCCCTCTCTTGTTAACTGAAGATATTCTTATAGAAAACTTATTAGGGAATTCTTAAAATTATAGTTACTTTTTTCAAATTGAATGAATTGGATTTTTCTAATTATTTTAATAGATATAAACCGAATCAATATAGTGAATTTCAATTTTATAATGGATAAAATTTTAGGAACTTTATTCTGAGTTATTTTCAATTAAATTATTCAACTGCAAATACCTATTAAGAATTTTAGTGTAACATAACACATTACTATTACTTACACGGGTTTTTGTTCTTTAAGCAATTTTTACTAACAATTTTGTTATGTGACCCCAAGACAAACATATTAGTTAAGTAGTATCTCGAATCTCAAAAACTCAACTTCATAAAAGGAACTCGAGTCTTCGAGTTCCAAGAGGTGACAAAGCTAACGTATGAAAAAAAATCCACTTACAACATGAGAACTAAGGAGACAAACAAGGGTGAGAAGTGACAACCAAGAAATAACAATAGTATTAATTGAGGTTAGGCAATTTGCGACTGCAACAATCAATGTGCTTCTCTCTCTCTCTCTCTCTCCTTGTTAGCCATCCTCTTTCTCATAAATTTATAGAACAACTCAGATCTTTTCTCAAAAATAATAACCCAATTGGGTGATATAAACCTAGCCAGGTTGAATGATTGTTCCTCACAAAATCACCAAGTTTGATTGAGTTTAGGCAAGTCACTTGCAAAATGACATAATTAAGTACTTGATCCAGTATGTATACTGGGTTTTTGATCGAACCGACCGATCCGATTCGAGTTTAACAACTATATACTTAACTAATATATTTGCTTCTTGGTGACATAACAAAATTGTCAGCAAAAATTGCCTCTTTTTTTTTTTTTTGTGAGAATTCTACCCCTAACTTACACTACTACCAGTTATTCACCCCCACCATAAGAACCAAAAAAATGTCTGTAACGAAGGGCCCTATATTAAAAGGAAAATGACTCAATCCTCCCCGCTGGTGAGATAGATCTATCCACGGACCAATACAATTGAACCTTTGCTCCGCGACAACTCAAACCTCCCACCTCTCCATTCCCTTTCCATCCAATCAGCGTCCGCTGTCACCCACCCCATTTCACCGCACCAGGTAATACAATCAAAAAAGAAAAAAAAAAAAGAAAGAAAAGAAGAAATGTTTTTTAATTTAATTTTCGTTTCTCTCTGTCACATAGGGGAAAAAAAAAAAATACAAAACACGAGCGAACGCACTCATATTAATCCCCGATTGACGAAGAGTGCTTTGAAACGCAGAGACAGAGACACACTCTCACTTTCTCTCTTTTTCTCAGATCCAAAATCTCTCAGATCTTCGTTTCGGATCCAGCTCGGGGAATCCGAATCCACCAATCGGATCTGACCGACCGACCTTTTCCCCGGAGCTCCATCCATCACGGACCCAATTATGAATCCCTTCTCTTCCGGAACGCGTCTCAGGTAAAAGCATCGATTCCTTTTGCTATCAGATCAATTTCACATCGAATTTTTGTTTGCGCAAATCGAAAATTAATTTAAAGCTGATCGTAATTCGAGACGATTTTGGTTGAAAATCGCGGTTTATTGTGATTGTTTGTCGTTGTAATTTGAACCGTTTGATTTTGGATAGTTAGAGACTGATATATTTAGTAAGAATTGTTGAAGCAAATGTTGAAATGTGCGAGGTTTTGCACTGCGTATATGATCTTTGACGCCGTGTGATCTCGTTTATATGCTGAAAAACAACGACTTGGATGTGTAGTAACTGAGAATGAATTGGAATTGTTGGGGGCAATGCCTTTTTCCTAGTTTAGATTAATGAAGTGGATGCTCTCTAGTCTACGGAACTATCTTATGATTCTAGAGAGGGATTGTAAAGTGGTTTCAGGGAATGAATGTATGAAGTTGAATTTCAACACCAAACTCAGCTTGTGTGATATCATTCCTGACAGAAAGTCAATCTTAATTCTCAGCCCATGTTAAATCCTATTCCCTTTACTAATTTATTTATACCGGGACGCACCCTTGAGTTTTGGTTGGAAAAGGGTTTAAGTTTAAATCTTCCTGTAATGGCCAGTTTGGACGGAGGGGGAGGGCGGGGGAGTAGAGTAGGGTTGGCCGGAAATTAGCCTCTACACTCCCTCCATCCAAACTGGCCATAAAAGTAATATAAAAAAGCATTCACTTGGAAGCTTAACCTTTAGGTTGTTATTTTTATTTTTTTGTTTGGGGCGGGTAAGTTATTCATGTACATATTGGGTTTTGAACCCATGATCCCACTCTCCAACCATTCTTGTGGAAGGAGGAAGTTCCATTTGAGCTAAAGCTCATTGGCAAGTATAACCTTTAATTTCAAAAAATCTACTTAGTTATTTTACCTAAGAATTGAAAATCATATATATATATATATATCCAAAAAAAAAAAAAAAAACTTCTAGCTATTGAGTTGTAGCTCTAATGGAGCTTCTTCCCCTTGTAAAAGCAAGGTGGAGGGTAAGTTCGTGGGTTCAAGACCTAGTGGGTGGTGTTTAACTTACCAACAAAAAAGAAGATGATATTATGGAATTGCAATTATTCAAGAGTAGTTCCTATACACTCCTTGTGTATTTGAGTTTCCTCCTGTTTCTAATAAAGTTATTTTTAGCAATTAAAATTGAGGGAAAGATTAAAACTATCTTTTATGTTATGAATTTCCCTTTTTAACCTAGCTACCAAGAACATTGAGGTTGCACTTTTTAAAAAGAACCTGGTTTAAGTTATTGAATTTGGAACTGTTACTCTTTGCATCTTTTGATTCATACAATATGGTTGCTAGATTGCCATGCAATAATCAGGTTGTCACGTGTGTGACTTAATTCTACAACTTATATGGGCTTTGAGCCTTTGGCTCAAGTAGTAATGGGTGGGTTAAGATTAGCTTAGGTCTTAGATCCAGAACTTTTCAAGCCGCAGAGGGAGATGAAGGTTAAAAAAAAAAAGGAAAACAAAAGTTTCTACTATTTGAGAACTTCTGGTTTTAGTTTGTTACAATGCTGAAGTGACCTTTCTGATGAAAATTGTAAGAGTCTATACCTTTTTCTAACTCTTTATTTTTTTTTTTTTTTTGACAAGTAATGAGGAAATTTTATTAGATTATCAAAAAAAGAGTCACCTAAGTATAAAGGAAGTATACACTAGGGAAAAGTAACAATCAAACGAACAAATTACAAGCATCCATCAAAGAAAAAACTGAAAAAATAGAATGACTGCCTATTAACTTTTTCTAACTCTTTCATTTTTAATTTTATGGCATTTAATCTTTTTATTTTTTGGATAAGTAATAGTGTTTTATTGAAAAAGAGGAGATACTTTCTGCACACAGGTCACAGGGTGTGTACACAAAATATTCCTAAATAACACAAATGCCAATCTTTACATTCAAAGAGATATTGAATCAACAAACTTTAAAATAGAATTCAAGCCACTAGGGCCTATGAGTCAGGACCACTTGAACAATTTTATTTTAATTAATCTTGTTCATAAGAAGTGAATATGCCAATTGACATTGATGCTATTACTGTTTGTGCACTTTGTCTCTATATGTATAAATTTAGGGTCTTTTTGGTTTGGAGAATGGACAGGTGAGAGGATAGAAAACGTAGGAATGATAGGAAAGTGGTAGGATAGAAAATGTTTTAGTCTTCTTTTCCCTCATGTGTAAATGTTGGGAAGGTGTAAAAGTATAAGGATAGAAATGAGATTTTAATAAATTTACTATTATGATTTTCTTGCATAAGGAGAGGATAGAAAAAATTGTGACTAAAAAAAGGGGTAAAACAGTAAAGTCTGTAAGACACATTTTTTACCCACTTTTCCTTCCAATTTGGGAGAATGGTTTTTGGTGTGCTTGAGTGGAAAACTCCACCCACCCCTTTTGCCAGCCTTCTCCTTTTTAACCCAACCAAATGGATCATTAGAAATATTTAAGTATTTTAATAAAACAAAACCATGTAGGTGACAGATCTGGTTGGAATTGAACCATTGCACCTCGTAAAGTTTTTAATTATGGATAGCCCTTGAGCTTGGTACGTATAGGTCACCCATGATCAGGAGCAGCAGACCTGAGTGTGGTATATGTGAGACTATGATAACTTTAGCAGTCAAATGCATCCCCTGTGGATAGTTTACTGATTTTACCATTTTGAGCGTATCTCATAAAAGCAAAAGGTAGAGGCAATGAGTGGCCCTATCTCTTGTAGTTCCATGAATATGTAATTCAGGGAATTCATTTCCCAGTGGGTTAAAGATGCGGTAAGGAGAACTTCAATGTAGTGTAGAAATGATATGAACCCAGCCAAAAGATGCCATCTTTCAAGCAGATTGACTCTTACAAAGGGTAGAATAATCCAGCAATGTAAGATTAGAACAAAGAGAAGAAAGGTTGAGTTTGGTTTAGTTTTTTTTTTTTTTTGTGTGATAATTGAGTTTGGTTTAGCTTTTTTTAATTGTGCTTTTTGAAAAAAGTGGAGGCTTTATTAATTGCTTAATGAAATTGGTCCTTTTGAAAAAGAAGGGAGTTTGTAAGAGTGGTTAAAAAGTGATTTTTGAAAAAGCTGAGTGTTAGTGGCACTTATCGAAATTGTGGTTTGAGTTGTAAATTACTAAAAAGAATAAAATTTATACATGGGAAATTTTCATTCTTGTGGTCTTACCTTTGTAGTAATAATAATAATAATAATAACAACAGTCGTTATTTATTATTATTAATGAATTCCTTTTTTTTTTTTTTTTTTTCAAAGAAGATTATTAATGACTTATTGTCAATAGCAAATGACTCTTTAATTTTTCGTGTAATGGAATACACAATAATTATTTTAAAACCCTATAATTTTGATAGTATGAATCTCTACAAAATAAGATTTTGTAAAGTGATAGATTGGGTACTTACATCCTTTGGCATGAGTAATGCGATTTGTTAAACTTTTTGTTGCTAAGTGGAAAGTCCGTTTTTGTTTTGTTCCATTTGCTTAATTTGTGGTTACTTCTGTTTTTATGATTTTTTTTTTTTTTGGGTGCATAATTCTTCATTCTGTTTGTTCATATAACCCCAATCAAAGAAATACGTAACCTATTGTCTTTATAGTCTCTTTCAGAGGTGACATTTCATCGACCTAAGTCACTGGTTTTGAACATGTTAAATTTGTTATGTGATATATACCTATTTTAATGCAGGGACATGATTCGGGCTATACGTGCCTGCAAAACTGCAGCAGAGGAGCGTGGTGTTGTAAGAAAAGAGTGTGCCGCCATTCGAGCCGCCATTAATGAAAATGATAATGATTATAGGCACCGTAACCTTGCAAAGCTTATGTTCATTCACATGCTTGGCTACCCCACACATTTTGGTCAAATGGAGTGCCTGAAGTTGATTGCTTCTTCTGAATTTCCAGAGAAAAGAATAGGATATCTTGGCCTTATGTTGCTTCTTGATGAAAGACAAGAAGTTCTAATGTTGGTCACAAACTCGCTAAAACAGTATCCAACTGTCGTTGTTGTTGTTGGGTTTTTTTTGGTAAACCCTTATTTTTTTCTTTCAGTTTTATCATTCTCCCACATTAAGTTTAGTTAATTTTCTGTGTTTTATTGTTATCACCTATTTTTTAAAGGTTTATTTTATTGCGACTTTTTCACTGATGTGGTGTTTATACAAGAAAAGGGAAAAATAAAAATATCCATACAGTGTTGTGCGACCTTAACCTATGTGCAGAGATCTCAATCATTCAAATCAGTATATTGTGGGACTTGCCCTTTGTGCTTTGGGAAATATTTGTTCAGCTGAGATGGCTCGTGATCTTGCACCAGAAGTAGAAAGATTGCTGCAATTTCGAGATCCAAATACACGGAAAAAAGTGAGTCTTTTTTTTTTCCTTAATTTTGGGCCCTTTATGTTCTGGAGAACATGTTTCTAAGATGTCTGAATTAGACCCATAAGTTTGGCTTTCACCTGCGAGGAATAGATGGAAAAAGGGAAGGAAGATCATCCCACTATATGGCTGTGTTAAAGCATGGTAACTAAATATTGATTGTATTAATACAAGGAGTAGTAAAATCTGCATTCTGTAAATGCTGTGACTAAGAAATGAAAATCAGTCATTTGCAACAATACTCAACTTTTTGACAAGGTTAACTCCACTTCTTCGTGCAGATTGAGATGTTAGTTCTGCTGAACTTGTGTCTATTTCTTGTTTGTTTGCTAATTTTTCTGAATTCCAAATATTAGTCCTTGCACATAGCTCAACTAAGTTATAACCAAGAAAGAAATTTTCCAACCTATAATCATTTCAAAACAGAAAAGAAAAAAAAGGGAAAATTTAGGTATATAGTATCCTTAAGTTGTTTTAGTGACTCGAGGCTAGTCTGCTGTTTTTGTCTCTAGCAAATTCTTAGTCATTGCCATTTATTTGTACAAGTACATGTTACTTGGAAAGATATCTGTGCTAAATCCGTCTTTTTTATTTTAGTTCTGTAGGATGTTGGAATACTCACAGTGAAAGAATCTGGTCCTCATATTTCAATTATGAAATTAATATTCATCAAAATGGCCCATTTTCAAATTGTTTTAGACTGATGGTGTGTGGTTTTCTCTTGTTAGAAGCTTTGCTAACCTGGTGTACTGCCAGATATGATCATTTTGTTCAGAAAAAGGTTGAGTCCAACATATTAGTCAATCCTAGATGTGTTCAACTTACTGTGATTTTGTTTGTTGAGAAACTACTTTAAGTGTTGCAATTCAATATTTGGAGTTTCTTGATGAACATTTACATTTGAACTTTCATTTGCAATGTCCAATAATCTGATGTTAATCATTATTTGGTCAACTTGATTATCTTTAATCTTTTGTTCTTGTAAACTTGACTATGCACCATGTTGTATATAGGCAGCATTGTGTGCTATAAGGATTATAAGGAAAGTACCAGACCTGGCAGAAAATTTTATAAATCCTGCTGCAGCCTTACTTAAAGAAAAGCACCATGGAGTTTTAATAACTGGAGTTCAACTTTGTACAGATCTATGCAAAGCCAGTACGGATGCCCTTGAATATTTCAGAGAGGTAACTTGACCATGGCCCAGCCAATGTGTTTCTCCTTACTGATAATAGAACAGAAGCATTCTGTGTGGCACATGATTTAATGCACAATTGTAAAGTTTTTTTTTTTTTTTTTTTTTTTTTTTTTGAGTTTTTTATTTTATTTTATTTTATTTCACTACATGATAAGCTGCTGTTTTCATTCTTATTGGATAATCCATGCTGGAATACATACCTGGTTGAACAAGAAATGCACAAGGAATTCATTATTAAAAAAAAATAAAAAAGTAATGCACAAGGAGTTCGTTTCAAAGATCCCAGATGTTGGTGGCATCTTGAATTAATTTCACGTATTATAGTCCTTGATCAAGATTAAAAGTGCTGTGTTTTGGAATACATAATGCATGTTTGAGAATCCATTGTCTCTTCTATATGTATTCGTTTTTCTTGATGACCTGATGTTACCATTCATTATATGACACTCTGAATTTATGCACAAGGTGCTACACGTTAAATCCTTATTGTGCATTTGGTTTGTATATTTTAGGAATGCAGCCTGTTTTAATATTTTATGGTTTTATTTTACAGAAATTTTATTCAGATTGTTTGTTTATTGTAACAAGAAATGGTTTATACCATTGTTGTAGAAATGCACAGAGGGTTTGGTTAAAACACTCAAGGATGTCGCAAACAGTCCATATGCACCTGAGTATGACATTGCTGGCATCACCGACCCTTTCCTCCATATCAGATTGCTTAAGCTTTTGCGTGTGTTAGGCCAAGGAGATGCAGATGCCAGTGACTTGATGAATGACATTCTTGCTCAGGTAAGTTGTCACTTAAATTTTTTCTCATGCTATCATTAAAAAAAAACTATCAGTCAATATTTACAGATTATTGATAATTTGCGTTGCAGTATTGTTTACCTCACCAATCAGTATGTTTTGTGAGTTTGTATTTTATGAGTGGTAGATATTATGTCAAAGATGATAACTAAATTTTTGCCTACAGTAGAGTTGGATCTTCAATTTTTTTTTTTTTTTTTTTTCCTTAAAAAGGTAAAACTACGTGATTTTTGAGATGGTGTTTTGTTGGTAGAAAGCAGGCAAAGCCGTATAAGATGCCAAATTACAGAATCATAATGTAAGTATAGTTTCGAAGGAAGAATATTCCGTGGTTACACTAGAGGCTAAGGTCCTTCGGGTGGTTGACCGTGATTTTGAACAGGAAGGATTTAGTGGTTGTGGAGGGGTCATTTGTGATGCCTTTGCCTCAGCAGTCTTAGACTCTTAGGAGTGTTTGGCCTTCATTTGAATATCTTCTATAACTTATGGGAGATCTAAAGGGCTTGAAAGGAAATTAAGGCTTCAACATGTATAGGGTAGGCTTGTGATTATGATGAAATTAAATTTCATGTTTAGGAAGGGATGAGGTAGGAAATCTGCAGAATAGGACTTTACAAATTAGGTCAATCTGGTGCCATATCATTTTTGCTTTAGTTATGCATGCTTGTCTGGGCTTCCATTTCGGTTTCATGGTGGCATGTATGCTTGTTGATGGTGTAGTTGTCAACCTGTCATTGATGGGAGAATGTTAGAACAAGAGGGAGATGCTTTAGAATAAATGGATCCTAAGAAAAGTAGGACATGTATGATTATAATTAGAATAGAAATAGTACTTGAGATTAACCCCTAGGGAAGCACAGTTGGTTGGGGACCATGCTTTAGGAAGTAGAGGTCACTGGTTTGAAACTTTCATTAGGCACAAATTATTGCCTAAGCAAAATGGATTTTCTTAATGTATATCGGTTGTTTAGAGATGAGGATTTTACAAGAGAGTTGGCATAAAGTAGGCTTTTATTTTATATAGTACTTTGGAAAATTTATTCATGATGTTTGATTGGACTTTTTTATCTGATGGTTTTTGGACCAATTGGCATCTCCTCTCCATAAAACATGGGGTGAAAAAGTTAGGAGTTAAATCTTTTATGGATGAGTGAGTTATCTATTAGAAATTTTCATAGGATTTCTTATTTATCAAAAAAAAAAAAATCATAGGATTTCTTTTTCTTTTTAAGTTTCTTTTATACAGACAGAGACAGTGAGTAATGACTGGGTCCATAAACTCCAGTTTTTCTAAAACCATCTTTAAGATTATATGCTTATGTCACCTGTATCATTCGTCTACGAATGTAAATGTATCTATGTATGTTTATGTTGAGTTGACTGATTAGGATTAGATGACTATGCAGAATTAAATGCTAAGTATGTCTTTGAACCAAAAAAGGGGCAAAAAAAGTTGCAACATATGTCTTCAAAACCTTGCAATTGTGCCCTCCTTCCACGTGTAAATTTGGCGTGCTATAATTTTATTCCTATCCCTAAATCTCATTCTTTGATTCCAGTCATATAATTTGAAGGACCCCTTTGTTGTGATTCTTGTAACCTTGTCAAAGTGGATTTATGAGATTTGTTGCTTTTACATTAAACCCTTTTGGACAGTTGCAATTGTGCATTATTCCTGAAACTCATCTAGCTTCATCATGACTTGACAAAATATGATAAAGTTTACTCTCTTTATCTTTATTGTTTAACGTGCCATATTTTTCCTAGGTAGCTTCATGACTTGACAAAATATGATAAAGTTTACACCCTTTATCTTTATTGTTTAACATGCCATATTTTTCCTAGGTGGCAACGAAAACTGAGTCAAACAAGAATGCTGGCAATGCTATTCTATATGAATGCGTTGAAACTATCATGAGCATTGAAGATAATGGTGGCTTACGTGTGCTTGCAATCAATATCTTGGGAAGATTCTTGTCAAATCGTGACAACAATATCAGGTTTTCTCTCATATTTTAACCTGGGCTACCTTTGTGGTCAATTATAGATTATGGTCTGTTTATTTTAGTTTTCAGAAACAAATTTCAAATCATGAATTTATCAACCAAAAAAAAAAAAGTACTTTAAAAAAAAATTTGTTTACAGGTTTTACCTTATTTTTTTTGCAACTAACGTATGTATCTTTTTCTTTTTCATATTATGTATTATCTGATCCTGATTTTTTTTTTTTTTTAATTTTAATTTGAAATTTTAAAGATGTGTATATATATATATATATATATTTATATGTTTTTTTTTTTAAAGTATAAGTAAAGAATTCATTAGGGTGCTCATATCAGTCGGTGTATAATAGAAAAAAGTGTAAAATTTACACATTTTTGCTTAAAAATGACCCACATCCGTTAGTGTTTAATTGTGTAAATTGACAAGTTTGCTATAGTAACCATGTAAATTTACACTGATGCTATTTATTTTGCATTTAGTTATTTATTATTACTTTAAGTATTTTGAGGATGAAAGAAGAGAGTGAATAATGGTTGTTATATGTGAAGAATGAGAAAAAATGAAAAAAAAAATCAAGAAAAATTGATATTTTAATGAAATGTAGTGTAAATAGATAATCTGATGTGGAATATTTTGAGATATAAAATAGAAAAAATATATTCTTATGCTAAAGTAGACAAATTTTTGCAAGAGCTGATGCGAATGCTCCTAAAATATGTAAAAACCCATATACATGGGAAGTATACAAGAGATACACCACAATTATTATCTAAAATTACAAAGATCTATCATTTCAAATAAATCAGAAAAGGGACGCATTTGGAGAATACTATTTTTGAGTATTAGTTCCAAATGGAGATATGATGTTCCCTGGAAAGACATTTGGAAGCCTAAGCTAATAAGAATTGCATTCTTCTTGTGGACAGCAGCTTTGGGGAGAATTTTTACAATTAACAACTTGAAAAAAAGGAATATTATTGTGGTAGAATGGTGTTTTATGTGTAAAAGGAGTGGGAAGACAGTTGATCATTACATATTAAAAAAAAGGAGTGGGAAGACAGCTGATCATTTACTCTTATATATATATATATATATGTATGTATAAAGAACAGTTGATCATGTACTCCTTCATTGTTCTATTTCTAGAGTCATGGGCTATGTTTTTCAACATCTTTGGAGCTAAGTGGGTTATGCCTATAAAGGTAATAGATTTAACAGTTTTGTTAGCTTGTTAGAGAGGCTGTTTTGGATAACTTCTGAATTTAGGAATCTACAAGGTGATTCCTCATTATTTAATATGGTACGCTTGGAGAGAGGAATTGTGAATGACCAATTTTAGATCTTCAATTGTTGTTTCTTAGATCCTTGTTTGAATGAATGATGGTCTCAAAATTATATTCATTTTCAAATTTATTAGATTTGATTAGAGCTTAATTTTTGGTGTACCTATTTAATACTTCCTATGTACTTGGGCTACAAAAAAAGAAGGAAAGATGTCCTGATGCTAATGACCACTCATATAAGGGTCTAAGAAATGTGGACTAAACCAAGCTTTCTTGACCTTCAAAGCACCAAGCATTGCTTTCCTGAGGCAATGAGGGATCGCATTCCAAATGCCTATGCTACAATGTCTACCAAAGAGAGCTTTTCAACAAGCTAGTTAACTAATTACATTGCTAGGCATTACCCATTGAATATTGAAAAGGCTCAAAACCAAGGACCAAATTGCGCTAGCAAACTCACAATGAAAAGCAAGCGATCAGTCTTCTCCTTGCTGTTCTTCACATACAACACCAATCAACCACAAAGACACAGTGCTTCCTAAGATATTCTATAGTGTCTACCAAAGAGAGCTTTTCAACAAGCTAGTAAACCAATTACATTGCTAGGCATTACCCACTGAATACTGAAAAGGCTCAAAAACAAGGACGAAAGTGCCCTAGCAAACCCACAATGAAAAGCAAGCGATCAGTTGTCTCCTCACTCTTCTTCACACACAACACCAATCAACCACAAAGATACAGTGCTTCCTAAGATATTCTTTTTTTTTTAATAAGTAATAAGTTTATTGATATCAAAAAGGGGGAGCACCCTAGTACATAGGGAGTGTACAAGGGGTCAAACAATAAAGAACAAAAATTACAAGAATCTAGGAAATCAAGAAAAGATGAAAATGATTGGTTCTGCAATGCAGCCAACCAATCCATTAAAGTTCTAAAGAAAAATAGCTTCAAGATATTCTATAGTAAGGATTCTCCCTAAAGCCGCCATTCAAATGAAAAGTGCCACTCTAGGTAGGATCTTAGGTATGTTAATGTCTCCAAACGAGTTGTGGGATCTATTATTTACCAATGTATTCTTTCACATAAACATAATGCACATAAAAGTCATGGGTAGCTGATTAGTAATTTGAACCATTGTTTTTGGTTGTAGAAATTCATGCTAGTGTGATGGTCTTGTGTTTTTTATCAACTGGTAATTGTAAGTTTTACAATGAAGGTGATCCTTGCACATCCTAAATCTCTCCCCTCCAATTACTCAAGGAGATCGCCTATTATGGGCTACTCATATGCATATGAACTAGAAGGAAGATGTGGGGTGTCCGTTTGAAAGTCAAGAAATACCTGATGAAAAATCTAGCAAAGATGTCAATTCCTATCCTGTATATAATTCCTGTTCTACTATAACTTGGTGGAAATAATTTAGTTGTCTCTACAAGTACTAAACAAATATCTATAGATGACAATTAATCTATGTCTTACATCCCTAAAAAATAACAGAATTGACATTAGATGTATTTGTAGAGAGTATGTATCCCTTTTTCCGGATTCAATTACTGCTTAGGCAGTCACCAAGGTCTACCTGACTGCGTTAGTATCTGGCAATTCTCTCTTTGAAATTTCTGACCACCTAAAAGTTCTTCACTGTTTGTCTTATAAGCCATTTTGGGTAAGTGTGTCATAAGCTGTCCATTGACTCTGTGCAGACTCTTGTTTTGTTTTTTTTGTTTTTGTTTTTGTTTTTGTTTTTTTGGTTTTATTATCCTGGCATTTTTGAAAGCTGAGACTAAATTTTATTCTATTATTCTTCAAGCCAGTAGTTATTTTAGTCCTTGAAAGAAATTATTATTTTTTGCTTAATATTGCAGATGCTTTGTCTTCTTCTCCATCCCTCTGTCAACTACTCACTGAGCTATATTGTAAAAGTAAAACTTTTGTTTTTCAGGTATGTTGCATTAAACATGCTGATGAAGGCTATAACCGTAGATGCTCAAGCAGTGCAGAGGCATCGGGCGACAATCTTGGAATGTGTTAAGGTATTACATGGGCTACTTATGTTTTTTTGCTTGATATTAATGAAAAAGTTGGGTTCGAGCATTAGCCTAGCTGTAGTTGCATCCTTTTGGTGCCCTGTGTCTAGGGTTCAAACCCCACCTTCCCCCTCCCCCACCATTTACTTTAGCAATAAAAAAATAAAATAAAATAAAATAAAAAGTTGTTGATATATTGTTGCAATCTTCTTCTTTCTCTTTCTTCATGATTGAAATTTACACAATTGCTTTTTATGTAGTCTTTTTGCCCAAGATATTCTAGTTGTCTAGGTGCCGGTGCTCTAGGGGAATGTGATTCAATCCTCTTCCTGTGCACTTGCTGAGCAGAAAATATTACTGTTTTAAGCATTATTTTTGACTTTGCACTCATAAATATTGTGACTTTGGATTGAAAATGCAGTGTAGAATTGATGCATTTCCTTTTCGTTTGACTCTTCTGTTCTGTTACTGACAAAAACTGAGTCTTCTAGTGTACTTTGTCATTTGATCATTCCCCTTTCAGGATTCAGATGCTTCAATTAGGAAAAGAGCTCTTGAACTTGTGTATCTTCTAATAAATGAGAGCAATGTGAAACCTTTAACAAAAGAGCTGATTGATTATCTTGAAGTAAGTGATCAGGAATTCAAGGGAGACCTTACTGCGAAAATTTGCTCCTTAATTGCAAAGTAAGTTACGCGGTCAAGTGAATTTAAAATTGAAGTCTTCCTTTTTTTTCTCTCCTCCTTTGAGATGCCAGATAATGTTTTCCTCGTATCTGTTGTATGATTTGTAACAAACATGAATATTGATTCTAAAAGAAAAAACAAAAGTTACGCAGCTACTAGTGGTAAGAGTAGGACTTGAATTCATATGGTAATATCTGTAGCCTCTAGATGTAGTTGTTCACTTATCAAATCTTGCAGTCGCCAATACCATTATATATCCTTTACTTTTGAAGCAACTTAAGCAGCTGATTCTCCATCCAAGCAAGGCAGTTCTGCAAGGAGGGGGAAGTAAATCAGTCTCCTTATTGTTTTTAGATTACTAGTGTTTATGTTTTTGTGAGCTTTTGCACTTCCTAATTGCTTTTGCTTTTGGGATTGATGTTTCTAAGATGGTATCAGAGTCTTGTTTATCTAAAAGGTCCTCACTTCCAGTCTTGATGATCTCCATTTTTTAATTTCTTCTATTTTGCACTTGTAATGCCCAAGCGGCCAGTTAGCTGTTATTCAGCGGGCTTACATAAAAGGGGGAGCTTGATTGTGAGCTTGATATTTGTTGTTGCCTTGTTGGCCCACTTCCTAATAGCTTACTATTTGGGACTGATGTTTTTCAACATAGGCTTTTGGTTCATTTTTTTTTTTTTGGGGGGGAAGGGGGTGGGGGGGTGGGGGGTGTGTGTTTACATGGAGGAGTCTCTCTTTCAATAAAATTGATTACTTATCCAAAATTATTTTAATCTTGTTTTTTTGTGGTATCTGTATGATTATATATATGCTTCCGTGTAGTTATATATGAATGCAATTTTGTATGTGCACGTGTTCTAACTCCATTTTTGGGTCATTATATGAATCCATACAGTTGGATTAGTTGAGCATGGTCCACTTCATTAATTAATTGGAATTTCATCCTGCAATTTATAGTCAGTTAACATTCACTCTTTGGTGCTTTAGGTTTTCACCAGAGAAGATATGGTACATTGATCAGATGCTCAAGGTTCTCTCTGAGGTATGCATCTTAATAACATATTCTTTGTCTATTTTAATATATTTTATGCTGTTTCTTTGATGTTTTGCTGGAAAATTTCATCATGTTGACAAGTCCGTGTCACTAGTCACTACCGAAGGTTGATTTCTGCTCTATCAATAAATATCTAAATCCCATTTTGATTTAATGATATTTGAATGTTGATAAATTATTGAGTTTCCTAAAAGCTTAGGCTGTTAGGAAATAATGAATTTAATCTTTTTTTTAATAAAATTATTTGATAGTTGGGGGATGGAGGATTTGATAGTTGGAAATACCAAGAGGTGTTAATTGAGTTACAAGGTTCTTGGCTAATCATTTAACCATTATTCTAACATCCCCCCTCAAGTGTGGGCCCAGACTTCCTTTTAATAAATGGGGCCCAGCATGTGAAATTTCTAACTTTTTAAATGGAAGGTAGAACTTTCAAGATCACCTATTTTGATATCATGATAAATTACCAATTTTCCCAAAAGGTCAATGTTAGGAAATGATGAATTTAGTCATTTAACTATTAATTTAATTATTATTTTAACAACTGTATTTATAATTCTATGAAGGTATTAATGAACTGTTTGGAGAATAGTTAGACCAATGCTATTGTGTGATTTTGCTTCCACTTAGGGTCATATGTACTATTAAGTCATGGGCTACCATTTTCTCTTTTAACCTTCTGCGATTACGTGCCCTTCCTAAGTTATAGTTGATGCTTTGTGTAATGTGGATTAGGGGTGATCACTGGTCGGTTGGGCTTGGGTTTGGGGTCAACTTGTCATTCGAACTGACTCTTTTGGGTGAAGGATGCCTTTACTAGTTGTCGATTGAAGGGTTGAGAGAATCCATCTGCAAATCGCTTTTGGGTGGGTGGTAGGGTGGCCTTTCTCGTCTTGTATGATTGCTTCACAAATAGAGAAGCATTAATGGAGTCCTTATTGGTGAGACTGACTGAGGGGAAGAGGAGGATTTGGGCAGGTCTTGGATGATTGGGAATTAGAATTGGTAGCCTTGTTTCTCCATCCTCTTTATTCTAATATTCCTCATATAGAGGTTTGTGCTTGTGATAGAATGAGGTGGAGGTTGAGGAGGAGTGGGGAATTTGATCTTCGTTCTTTCTATACAGATCTAAGGGGCTCATGTGCGGTACTCTCCCTTCGAGAGGCTTTTGGGGTTTTAAGTCCCCATGGTGGATTTCCTTCTTTGTTTGGATGGCAGCATGAGGGAAGAACCTCACTTGGGAGAACCTACATTAGTAGGCTGGTGTTGTATGTGCCAGTGTAGTGGGGAGATGATGAATCGTATATATCTATATTGCACTGTTGCATTTGATTTGTGGAGCTTTGTTTTTAGATCCTTTGGGATTCAATGGGTGTTACTACAATAGGGACGGACCCAAGATTTTAAGCTAGCGGGGGTTGGAGTATCAAGGAAAAAAAAAACTCCAAGCATCCGTATAGTATTAAAAAATTACAAAAAATTGTTGTTTCTAAATACATTAAGATACAATCATTTACTAACAAAGACAAAAACAAAAACAAAATAATGGTTTTATTTAATACTAGGCTGACTAGGAATTTTTTTGCTGAAGTTAGAACATTCACAATGGTGGTATTAAAAATTCTAGCTTTTAGCACCTCAGAAAGCTATTTTATTTATTTTACCACCTCGCTTTACAATATACCAAATATCAAATGTTCTATTTTTTTATCACTTCATTTAAAATAATATAAACAACTCATTAAAAATAAAGGAAGAGAGAGAATTTGAGTTTTTTAATTGAAGGAAGAGATATAATCTTAATTAAAAATTGTATTTTATTTTTAACAACTTGCTACAATTAACTAACTAGTATTTATACCAGATTATTGTAGTTGCAAAAAATTTAGCTTTAACTTCTCTAATAACACATGATTTTTTGGTTCTTTCGTGGTAAAATTGTTTTTTTTTTTGTGTTGGCTAAAATATAATCACCATTGTGAATGTTTTTATTGTTTTTGTTAAGTTTTTGGGATTGATAGTTGCTATTTGGGTTAGACTAGCTAGGCTGATTGGGGAGAAAGGGGGCCTAAGGTTTTGGAAGGGGGTCCAACTACAAAAATGAAATATATATAATAACTCAAAAAAAAAAAAAAAAAAAAAAAAAAAGAACCTGGGTCTGTCCCTGCTACAAAAGGTCATTGACCTTTTGTTGGATGGAGAAATTGGGTTGGTAAGTTTTTGTTGGATATTTGGAACATATTTTCTTTATGTTTGACATGAATGGGAACACAATCAACGTATGTTCAAGAATGCGGAAAGTACAGGGACTCAATTATCAGCTACATTTGCTATTTCTTTATTTGATTGGTCTCGTGCATGGGGTTTCACTAATAGTAATTCCATCATGGTCTCGTGCATGGGGTTTCTATATATAATATGATCACGTTATAATTCTTTAGGTTTCTTTGCATCCATTGTACATGTAGTAGTGTTTTTCTAAAAAATTTATCTTTACCTATCAACAAAAGAAAAAGAAAGTACCACATCTGACATCTGTTAATCTTTTCATTTGTATTTTTCTCAGCATTCTCAATTATATATTTTGTTTTTAGGAGGTACTTATCTTTATGCTATGCTTAGTAGGCTGGAAATTTTGTTAAAGATGAAGTATGGCATGCCCTTATTGTTGTGATAAGCAATGCTTCTGACCTCCATGGATATACTGTGAGGGCATTATACAGAGCACTCCAAACATCAGTTGAACAGGTACTTGGCTTTTCTTTTTTGGTTTTTGAGTGTTAAGTGCTCAATATACTTTTCAAAAATGGAAAGAAAAAAGGGGATAAGATAAGTGCTCAATATGGAACTCTATCATCTTGAGTATTTAAGCTTACACACCATTTATAACATTTTTTCTTCATGAGAGGATTGTTTCAATATTTTCATCAGGAAAGTCTTGTGCGAGTGGCTGTTTGGTGCATTGGAGAATATGGTGACATGTTGGTCAAGAATGTTGGAATGCTTGATATAGAGGATCCAATAACTGTGAGTTCAACCTCTTCCATATGTTTGTTTTATGAACTTCCAGTGGTCATCTTAGTTTTTTTTTTTTTTCAGAACTTAGAAAGTAGGACAAAGCATATCTGTAGATAATGCGATAAACAAATAAGCCTCCACGTCTTATGCAATGTTGTTTGAATAAGTCACTCTTTTTTCTTTCTTTTTGTTTATTTTTGCCTTTTGGGGGCAGGTATTGGGTTGTCTTTCTTATGCAGCATGTTGCTGAGACATGGGCAAAATAGTTTCAGTTTCTCTTTCTTATGGCTCTTCTCAATAAGTTTCAGCAACTGAAGTATCTTTTGCTTGTCCCCCTATTGTTTTCTGTAATTATACAGGTTCAAATTGAAATTATAAGTAAAATAGTTTCATAGACCAATGTATAATGAATTGTCCAGATTCCACAAGGTCATCTGCTTAATGACAAACTTGTGGGCTAAAACTCACAATAAGGCTGTCAAGTGACCTCTGTTTTTAGTATAAAATTGATCCTGTAACTACAGCATCTGAGTAACAATGTGCAACAAATGGATGTTTAGACCCTTTAGTTTGTCATCCTTTTTTCTTCCGTTTAACTGGAGTTCATCTAAACAGGTAACAGAATCTGATGCTGTGGACATCATAGAACTTGCTATTAAGCGCCATACATCAGACCTCACCACAAAAGCAATGTCTTTGATTGCTCTGCTAAAGCTCTCTTCCCGTTTTCCTTCTTGTTCAGAGTACGTGATGCATTGTCAAATTCTCTTTTCATTTTAATTGCATTTATTTTCTGCCATACTTTAGATATATTTTTGTCTAGTGCCCTACTATTTTATCAGAGGTATTTAAATCTAGTAACATGCCTAGCATACATAGCTGAATTGGGTTTTCTCTCTCTGTTGCTAAACTTAATATGAACTATTAGCTATTCGTATTGCTGGCTAGGTATGCAGTTGGTCTTGTGATTTGATTATGTTTGAATGTGTGTGTGTGGTACAGACACATGTGAAATGTATGTGAAATATTTCTTTTATTGATTTGTGGATCTGTTAGGAAATCATCTTTATTTTTGTGATATTTTTGGACTTAGTTTTGGTTGTATTCCTTGAGTCTCCCTTCAGTCAATCTTTTCTAATCAAAAGTAATTGATAAAAATCCTTCTGCTCTTTTCTTATGGTGTGGAAGTATGATTGTTCTCTAAATAATGTCTATAGGAGGATCCAAGAAATCATCGTTCAAAACAGAGGAAACCTTGTGCTTGAATTGCAGCAGAGATCCATTGAATTCAATTCCATTATTCAGAAGCATCAGAATATTAGGTATGCAGCCTAATGTTTTTGGGATTTAAATCATTAAGTGCTTCAGTTACTTTCCCCACCCCTCCTTCCCTTGGGAAGGATTCCCTTAATTTAGTGAATTTGTGTATTAGATAGATGAATTTGTGCAGGTCTGCACTGGTGGAAAGGATGCCTGTTTTGGATGAGGCAACTTTCATTGGAAGGAGGGCTGGTTCAATGCCAGCAACGGTTTCAACTTCCAGTGGTGCGTCACTTAATCTTCCAAATGGAGTTGCTAAACCTTCTGCGGCTCCTCTTGTAGATTTACTTGATCTAAGTTTAGATGATGCTCCTGCACCTAGCTCTTCTGGTGGTGATTTTCTTCAGGATCTCCTTGGTGTTGATTTGTCACCAGCATCAAATCAATCTGGTTAGTATTGGAATGTATTATGGCATAATTTGTCATTATTGAATTATTCTATCTTTCTAAGCATTTGCTCTCTCTCTCTCTCTCTCTCTCTCTCTCTCTCTCTCTCTCTCTCTCGGCTTTGACCATATGCTTATTCTTATAAACATTTTGGCCTTCAAAGCATTAGGGTAGAAGTCAGTATTTTCTAAGATCTGTAAAATTTTCCTTTATGCATGATTAAGTGATGTCCTTCGATGTATCATTTCTGGAGGCCCATTGTTGATGATCATGCTGGAGCATTAGCCAAGGTTTAACCCAGTTCCTATTGGTCAGATTTGAGTGGACTCTGAACCATGCCCGCTCATCTACCTGAAAAAAATAATATATAACCTAATATTATGTTAAATATAATTATAAATATTGCTCCCTCTGTTCCAAATTTTGTTCATGTTTAGGAAAATCCAACTCTTTGACGGAATATCATTTTATGCTTCGTCTTTCAAATATAAAGATATATGTTTCCAAAACTACTGTCCTTAACGTAAACTAATGTGAAAGAGGGGCATTGACTTTTTATCTAAAGTAAAGGATAAGTTAGGAAAGTTAATATTGTGTGTAAACATTTAGATTATATAATAGGTTGTTGCCTGTGAAATTTTCTAGAATCTTTAACAAACTTTTGTTTCTTGGAAAGCATTATTTTTGGTCAATTCCAATTTCAATGACTAGGTTGTTTTCATAATTATTTAAGTTCTTCAATCTTTTCTCCATGTGAGAACATTTGAAACCAGAATACTAGATTGTACCAGAGAATTTACTGGCACCATGCTTGTGATCACACAATGTATATTTGTTTTTTTGTAAAAATAATTTCTTTTTTACTTAAACGAGAAGGCAAGAGAAAATTTGTTCAGGATCCTCTTGCAGAGTCTGCATCTTAAATGTGACTTAAAGTTTCTATTTGTGCTCTCTGTTTCTTAATTTGACTTATAATGGTCTTCTGTTGTATAAGGATATAGATATATACAGGCAAACGTATGCATTTGTTTGCATGTGAGAATACACACACGAGTATTTATCTGCCAGGAATTTATCTTTCTGCAATTTCAGGTACAAATCAGGCTTCAAAAACTGGCACAGATGTTCTACTGGATCTTTTGTCTATTGAAACACCTCCTGTACAAAGTAGTTTATCCCCACCTGATGTATTATCTAGCATTCAAGATAACAAATCTCCAGTTGCATCATTGGAGGAACTTGCATTGCCATCTTTACTTTCTGGACAAGCCACTACTCCTGTAGGAGCTGCTCCAATGATGGATTTGTTGGATGGTTTTGTCTCCAATCCACCAAAACCTGGTAAAATTTGGCCTCACTTGGAGTTCTTTTTTAGGAAAATATAGTTTTTGTCAAAAGTAGTGACAGCTTTTTTCTTGAACAGAAAACAATGGTTCAGTTTATCCATCTGTTGTTGCATTTGAGAGCAGTGCCTTGAGAATAACGTTTGACTTCTCTAAGCCTCCTGGAAACCCACAAACAACATCGATCCAGGCTACTTTTACAAATTTGTCACCAAATGTCTATACAGATTTTATTTTCCAGGCAGCAGTTCCAAAGGTAGGACCAGATAACAGGCTATAAAATATTTTGTATTATACTATTTTTTTTTTATGTGACAACTTATCATTGGACTTTCCCACCCTCTTTCAGAGATATTTTGCTTGCTTTTTAAATCAATTCTCATGCAGCCTTTTGTTTTCTTTTGTGATATTGTTGTCTGTCAATGTAGATCATAACTCATGTTCTCTGGTTGCTATGTTGATTTAGGTATATTTTTTCCATGTTTCCTTCGAGATGTAGTCCTGACATTTGTTGTTTTAAATTCACAGTTTCTTCAACTGCACCTTGATCCTGCTAGCAGCAATACTCTTCCTGCAACTGGTAATGGGTCTATCACACAAAATTTGAGAGTTACCAACAGCCAACATGGAAAGGTATTTGCAAGTCTAGAACCTGGACTACATGACAATACATATTATTCTTCAGTTTGCTGTCTGAATAACCTACTATTTTCTTAACCATTCTCTAATTTTTTATAGTTAACAATTTAAAAAAATAAATAAGTAAAAGTGTTTGTGTATTTGTTATCAAAGTGGTTCACTAAAACAAAAGCAGTGCTTCAACAATCAATAAAAATCTTGGTGATCATTTCTATCCTTAAATGAAATAATTTCTTTTATTCAATATTTAAGCTTCCTTGAGTACAAGGATATGTGAACAAGAGGTTAAGAGCTAATTAGATCTACTGGTACATTTGTACTTCACTGATTTAGAGAGATTGTTAGGAGCTGAGTCAATGTATAAGAGGCAGGCATGTAAGGGGCTAATTAGATCCTACTGGTACAGTGGTTCATGATGGCTGTTGTTTTCTATTTGTTTTAATAGATGAAGTGGAGTTTTTTACTTCATTATCATATAGATTACCAACTCACTGAAACTTGAAGCCTTACATTTATCATTTATATTGTCTCATCATAGGTGCTTCTTGGATGTAGATACCATCAAAATAAATAATTGTACTGTGGGTTTATGTGTTTAACAGAAAATATACTGAAAATTGGCCACAATTATAAAATTCACATTATAGTTTGTGGTTTACCAAAGAAGACAAAACAACCAACAATGTTAGTGAAAGTTGTG
This sequence comes from Quercus variabilis, assembly GCA_030445155.1. Lineage (NCBI taxonomy): Eukaryota > Viridiplantae > Streptophyta > Magnoliopsida > Fagales > Fagaceae > Quercus > Quercus variabilis. The sequence continues at coordinate 63,004,160 of CP129447.1, forward strand.
ACTGGTGATAAGGAAATCATTTTTTTAAAAATAAAATAAAATAAATAAAACCACTCTCTAACAGGGCCAACCTGTCATGTAATGTTTGAGATGAATTAATAAAGTAGGTCCTTATTGCTTTAGGGTAATTTTCTGGAAGAGTTGTAAGTATTTGTTTATATAATTTTGTAAGCTCTACTCAAAAAAAGACATTCCCTACTACTTGGTGTTGGATACATGACCTTTGTTGTGTAGTCCAGGAACCTATGGCTTATGTTCAGCTGAATCGTGACAGAAATTTTATCACCTTTTTTTCATTTTTTCGGGTGTGATACTAGATAGTTACAAAATTCATTTCATTTTCAGAAATCTCTTGTCATGCGAATAAGAATAGCTTACAAGATCAACGACAAAGATGTATTGGAGGAAGGACAAATTAGCAATTTCCCTCGTGGTTTGTGAGGTTGGTTGCCCTTTGGATGTGTTGAAGATGGAAGTGCACTATCACTGATCTTTCTTGCTGCATGGGGTGCTAGTGCAATCTTCTGCTTCAATGGTTCAATTTGGGGCGGTATGATTTTTAGCATTTTGGACTGATTTTGCTTTAGTTTGGAATATGTCCGAAGGCTTTCACACTTTCACTTCTTTTTCTTTTTTCATTTTTTCCCTTTTAAAATTTTCTTCCTCTTGTAGGTGTTCTGTGTACATTATTACATTATATTCCTGTTAGGGATTCTTGTAATTGAATTTTTGCCCTTGAGGCACAGATTGGAGGGAGCTCATGTGTCATATTGAGTACTTGAGGTGCTGTTGTTATTTTGTAGTTTGAATTTACTCACAAAGCCTTATTGTTTGAGATCCTAGTCTCTTGACTTTAAACAGTGATTAGTATATTTCAATATGATTTTTATGTAATATATATTTCAATGTGATTTTTATGTAATATTTCTTCATCAATATCAGTGAAATATCAGCTTCTAATATTTTTTTTATTATTTTTAGTGATAGGGAAAGATCAGCTTTGTTTGTTTGGTATATTGTGAATCTTCTTGACTCTAGCAATTGTGATGATTATTTCTATTTTAAATATTTGTTTAGGTGACAATTTGGTGTTTTTTTCTTCTTCCTTTGAGGACAATTTAACTAATATAAACGTCATTGTGAGAGCTGGCCTTGTTATCCTGTCATTTTTCAACTCTCTTCGGTTGTCCAACTGGCGAAAAGTCATCTCAAAGTTCATATTTGATTACCGGTCAAATTTAACGAAGCTCTAGCAATCATATATATACACAGTCAAACCTTTTCATCCATCGATGCATGCCAGTTATTACGAAACTTTGGCTGTGATATAATAATAACATGGTCATAAAAAAAAATTTTAAAAAAAAACGTTCTATTTTAATGATAAGTCTTTCATTGGTTTTCGCATTAGACCACAGATAAACCTTTTTTATTTTTTGCTGGGAAAGATCATAGATTTGACCTAAACTACGCTGATCTTTGCAACACTCATGATTCATGAATAGCGAAAAAAACGGAAACTCCAACTTTATTTTTTTGAAACCCAGAATGGGGAAACTCATGAAAGCGATGTAGTTTCTGTTAATGCCTTGGATACCACCCTTAAATCAATCAATGAATGCCAAGTTTCACTGTTTGATACTGTGACTCTCTCTCACTCTCTCTCTCTCTGTGACTGTGTGGAGGCATAATATTGCATAATTACATCAGCTTGATAAGGATGGTTACATTTTAAAAAGTATGACTTTATATAGAGAGCCCGTGTGAGCGGGTCTTGCGGAGTCGGTATTTATTATGATCTCACATTTACCAACTACCAACATATGACTCTGACTTTATAGCTTACTTTCTGTCACTTTTGCTCAGCTCCAGTTTCTGATTCTGAAGGATTTGGCATGTGACCAACTCCTCTCAAACCCAGTTTCTATTCTTTATTATTAGACCCGCCCTTTATCTCTCATATGCCCCACAACTTAAAATCATGTATTAACGAAGTCGATTAAAGTTTTTTTTTTTTTTTTTTTTTGAGAAAGAAGTCGATTAAAGTTGGGGGTGAAAAAACAATAGAGAAAGAAAATTTTCTCATTGAACAGGGAAAGATATTGCCAAAAGAACTATACACCATTTTGCCCAATCATTTCCCTAATCCAATGCACAAATGAAGTGATATAGTTTTATTCTTATTTACTGGTACAAGTGCAAGAACTCTGGTGTGGCCTTTCTTAAAAGGTCATCTTTTTTCGATTGGATTTAGGTCCTAAAAGAAAATGTTACACTATGTGAAATGCCATCATAAGATATGGGAAACACACCCTGTGAACCCCACTAGCACCATCTTTTGTCAACGTTTGAAATAATAGCTCTTCATAACAAGGCTCCCTTGAACAACTTTTCACTGATCCCACCCCATCATGTATCCAACCAAAAAAAGTGGGGCTCCATTAGAAGATCAAAAGAAAAGAAAAGAATTTTATTTTTGAAAAAAGCAAAAAAAAATTCTAGAGAAACCCAAAGCATCCAAAAAGCAACATGTGATTTGACTCCCAAAGTAAAATTCTATTCTCATAAAATTTTGCATGTAACAAAGACTCCTTTGTCTGTCGAGGAAGGAGAATAGAAATGATCACCGATATTGTGATGGCCCCCACATTCCAAAACAAAATTACAAAATTTGCTACCATCCCAAGAAACTATTATGTAACCTGTGCTTACGTATAGAATTGATGAATTGTAGTGGTGCTATTAATGTTAACTTGGGTTATTAAACATATTTATTAGTTTAATTAAGATATTTTGAGGTACTAAAATAGTTTTTACTAACAATTTTCATGATATTGATTACATCAAGTTTCTCGTTACATTGCTATTACATATATAATTTTGAAAATTACTATTGAATATTGCATATACAATATCAATTCACAATTATTGTTCGTGAAATTCTACTTAATACAACACAAAATAAAATAATAAAGTGATCAAATAGTGTCTCCTAAATTAAATGAGAATAGGTGCATGGGATCATTCAGCTCAATTACAGTTTGTTACGTTCAATATCTTCGCATACAAAGCATCTGAATAGAAACTGTATAAAAAATATGCTCGTTAGTTCAAAGAAAAAGTAACAGAAAAAATATAAACAATTTAATTTGTATAGAAAGCTAACCAAAGAAAAATACAATTTTGATTCTAATTGAATTTTGTCTAAACTTTGGCTTTATATATAACCTAATTAGTAATGGACCGTACATAGTCATGGTATATTGCATAAATGACTTATAAATTTGAATTGTTTTTAGTTACATGATTAGGTTTTTTATTTTTTATTTTATTTTTATGGTTTACTTATATTGAACTCCGTTTTCTACACTAAATTAAATCGTTAGGCACAAAAATTAAAAAACTTAGATTAGACGCGACATATGACGTAAAATTAAACTCTAATTTTTACACTAAATTAACTCACTTGGCACAAAATTTTAAAATTTATATTAAATAGGACACATGGTACAAAATTAGACTCTAATTATATTCAAATTTGAAACCTAATCAGATTTTCTATCAGTTTTACCTATTAATATATATATATATATATAGATGTCAAGGATGTCAAGAGATACGGAGTTTAAAAACTATTTTAAGAAATATTTTATGAAAAAATAAAAGAGCAACTTATAGTTAATTTCTTATAAAAATTATGTTATAACTTTCTGAAAATGATTTATTAACAATTTCTTTAAAGACATCCATTTATTATATATTTGGAAATGCTTGATCAATGGTCAAATTTAAAAAAAGGAAAAATGTAATCAAGAAGGGCGGTTCAAATGGGGAAGCGTGCGAAGCTACTATAATGTTGTTGGAGAAATTAAGCTAATTCCAGTTGCACAAAAGTTATGACTTGTGTTTTCTCAAAAAGAAGAAAAGTTGTGACTTGTGAATACACGTGAAGCTCAACCATAGCAGCTTGTTGGTCCCATCTCAAATAAGGAGAAAAATCAGAACAAGTTGAAGAAAAAAAAAGGTGAGGACTGATGCATTAGCAACATGGTATAAAGTTGAAAACAGGAAGTATCAACCACCGATTTGTGACTTTGGAATTTGGCTACAATATTAGTTTATTTGTTGATAGTTTAATTAAAATATAATTATAATTTTAAAAATATGAGATATAAAGAAAATTATACATAAAAACTGAATAAAAATTAATGTCAAACATATACTTGAAAGTTAGTTAGTACTTAGTAGAATTCACATCCACAAATGGAAAAGCAAAAAAAAAAAAAATGTATTACCAAAAAGTCATTCTATATATTTTATAATAACAACTTTAACAACACACCCTACATTTTACCTTCATTAAAATAATATTATAGTTTATACATACCAACAAAAAAGAAAACCACGTTATTGTACCTTTTGCTGACAGTAGAGGGAGAATAAAAAGCTTTTATGTGTTGCTACATTGAAAATGTATGTTTACATTTTTTTCAAGATGCCTCACTAAACGTGGGAATCTATTTGTGGATTTGGTGATACAGTAAAAGCTAAAATGGATAAAATGCATTTTGCAATTTGCATCACTGGATGCTAACGATCTTCTGAGTTTGTCACTTCTCAACGACAAAGTGATGTCAATTCAACTATGGATTTTATTTTTATTTGTATGTAGGTAGGGTAAGATTCAAATGCAAGTCCTTTAATCAAAGATTTAATATTTTTTCAGTCAAATTAACTGAAACTCACTCGATTAAGATTTACTATTTATTTTTGCTTGACACCCCATACATTGGTTTGCCAATGAATAGAGAAACTACTATGATCACTTCTTGACAGAATAAACTATATGACTCCCCCATAAAGAGGAGGAATTTAAAAAATAAAACAAAACTTATGTCTAATTCCTTAAGTTTACTCCAATAGTTTTTTCAATTATATTCAAATGCATGGCTGTATTAAGTCTAATTGTTATTAAAAAGGGAAACATTGATAGTTGATCGTTAATGCAACAATGTCTATGAATAGAATTGGATACCCAATATTCCTAAATTTTGCCCCCAAAAAAAAAGTAATAAGGAAGAGGAAAGCATCAAATTGTAGATGTATGGAGTAAGGAATTTTACTGAAAAGATAAAGTGCAAGAGCCATTTGCCATAAAGTTCAAAAAAATGAGTACCATTCACATAAGTTAGCATTTAGGTAAGGAATTAACCATTCATTAATAAGAAAAGAAGAAAAGGAAAAAGCTGAGAGAAAAAGCTTTTGAGAAATGAATCCATTGGCAATTTGACAAAATGCAAAAAAAGTACAAAGCACATTGAATACCTTCATGATGAACCCTGTGGTCTATCAGACCATGGCAAACCCACAGTAAGAGAAGATGTACCAGTACCACCCATGTGTGTTTCTGCAGAGCTTGTGAATTTACTCTTCTTGGACCATTGCCAGATCTTAGAAACAGAAAAACTATCACCTTTGCTTCCAATGTTAATCTTCTTCCCCTCACCATCCCCATCAATTGTGGGAGTCCCATTTTGTTCACCTCTCCCTTTCACAATTCTCATGCTACCACCAACTCTATTGGGACATAGAGCAACTTGCAGCTCTGAATCACCAACCACATATTGATATGATCCCAATGAGTAACATCTTCTAGCATCCAAACTACTACTGCTGGTCTCTCCCACTCCTCTCTCTACTACAACTCCTACTCCTCCATCATTTGAGCTTCTAAATTTGCCAAGTCTCACCGAAAATACCCTCTTTTCACTAATAATGGCATTTTCTGCAGGCTTTTGACCAGAAAGGAACCCACTGGCCCCATTGCTTGAAAACCCATCTTCTTCCGTTGGGTCCTCAAAACAAAAAACTGGGTTTTCAATGGAAAGCCCAGCAAGCCCAGGTGTGTAAAGGTTCCCTCTACAAAGAGGGCAAGTTGAATTAGATAGTAACCATGTGTCTATACAATCAATATGAAAAGCATGGCTACACATTGGAAGCAACCTCAACTTGTCTTGTTCTGTAAACTCACAAAGACAAACTGCACAATCAAATGGCTCTTTCAGACCCATTATTTCTTTATAGTGGAAAACTGGGAGAGCATCTATGAAAGCTTGATCTAGGCCAGAATCATGAAGTTGAAAGAGTTGTTGCAATTGTCTCTGAAAAGAATCAGACTCAGAAATTTCTGGGTGTCTGTTTGATTCACTGTTTGATGATGAAGATCTATGCTTTGTGAGAAATCTAATAAGCAAGTGAAGTAGACCAGAAATGAAAAAGATGACAGCTAGAATAATTATGATAAAAAGGATTGCTGGGCTTATTTTACTTCCAGATGATGATGATGGGCTTGGTTCAGTATTATATGGCAATGATGGAGAAGAAGAAGGTGAAAGTAGATGAGAAAGAGGAGGACTGGTGAGAAAACCATTTCTCAGCCTGACTTGAGATTGAACCAAAGACATTTTAGGATATTGGCATACTAAATTCACCACCACTTTTCTCAGCTGAATTGCAACAAACACTCACTTATCAATATGTGTTTTAAGTGTTGTGTAACCCTCAAGAAACAATTTTCCCTTGCTTCCTTTGACACCAAAGAATCAAACCCCAACTCATGTAATGTGGTAAACAAGCAAATAGTCACTTTTACTTCTTGCACTCCCACAAGAAACCCAAATACACAGTTTAGTCAAATAATATGCAGAAAGAATCTCCTTTTATTTTGACTCAGATTTGTAAAACCAAACTGGATAAAAGGACAATATTTTATTGTTTCCAGAAACTCCACCTCTTATCTTTTGCATTGGCAAGAAAGAATATTGAAAAAGAAACAGCCTTTCATAGATGCCAAGGTTGCAGTTCACCTACCTCAGCTCTGAAAAACCTGCCATCAATGGTGCCATTTTTCATGTGCTTGGTGAGTCTTGTCTTGGACACTGTTTGTTGCAGTGAGAACAGAAAAAAAAAAAATGAAAATAAAAAACCCTGATAAAAAAAATGGTACCCTCTTAGGGGTTTAAATTTCTTTTTATAATGGAAGGTACAGGCTACAGAGGTCATAGGGAATGAGAAAAAAGGTCGCAGCTTTAAAAAAAAAAAAAAAAACAAAGAACCACAGAGTCACAGACAGGGCAAAATTGTCATTTAGAATGACTGGGCCAAATCTTTATAGGTGTCACTACTATCCTTTTCATTGGTATAATTTAGGCGTGCACACACTTTTATTTTTTTGCCTTACAAATGTTAACAGTTAGATCAAACAATAAAGACAAAATGGGTAAATGCTTTTTTATTTTAAAGTATGTAGTAAAATACTTGTTTGTCTAAAATATCTAACAAAATATTCTTGCTTATGGAACCCGATATTTTTGAGATTGAGTTTTAGGTGAAACTGGACATTAGTAATGTTGAGTTTTATGTATATTGCCAAAATATGTAAGGAACTCGATATTGTTAATATCAAGTTTTACTTACAAGAAACACATCTATATATAATATAAAACCGAAATGTTTGACTTTTTGCAAATTGCTCCTTTTTACACCACATTATTACATAAATTAATGTCATGTATATATTTAAAAATATCGAATAGTTATGACTTTTCTTTTTTCATATATACATTTTCAGCAAATACATTTTCGACAAATAGGCACATTTTCAATCAATAGGCATTTTTTAGTGTATCCAATATGAATGATTATAACATTTCAATAGACACCTTTTGATAGACACATTTTCATTCAATATGCATATTTTCGGCCAATAGGCACATTTTCGGTCAATAAGCACATTTTGGTATATCCAACATGAAGGGTTATGACCTTTCATTATATACATTGGTAGACACGTTGTCATTCAATATGAACATTTTTAGTCAATAGATACATTTTTATTCAATAAGCACATTTTTGGCCAATAAACATTTTTTGGCATATATATCATAGCCTATCTTATATATCCCTATATATATAACACAAACTAAATTAGAGACGCAACATTACTTTCTTTGCCTAACTAATAAAACTTTGTATTATTTCTTTCAATATCAATTTATTTATTTATTTCATGCATTTTTGCTAACTACTCCAACTAAAAATAATGGCTTTTTTTTTTTTTTTTTTTTTTTTTTCTTGAAACTCACTTTGTAGATATTCCTGTAAGCGACTAGTAGAATTAGATTTTGAGGATATAGAGTTTTACACAAAACTCGATTTTGTTAAATTCGAGTTCTAAAATAGTGGCATTTTACCATATACTTTGGAAAGATGGGTGTAGCAACATACTTAAAAATAAATGACATTTAGCCATTTTCCCTAAATAATAATAGGGTCAATTGACGGGTACCTTAGGACATTTGATAATAGATTATTTTAAGAAAATTTTAAAACTATTTTAATGGCAAATAAAAAAATACTAAAAAAGAAGAGTCAAATGCTTTTTTTCGTTTCCTTAAAAAAGTTACTAAAAATATTTTATAAACTAAGAATCTTACGACATTTGATAACTTTTTCTATAATAATGATAACCTTCTTAAAAAAAAAGATAATAATAATAATAATAATAAAATAATGATGGTGGTTAATGAGTTTCAAGTGTACTAATTAAGGTTGAGTTTTTTTTTTTTTTTTTAATTAATTTTTTTTTTTGTTACAATGAATTATGTTGGAGTCAAGTAACTTTCAGTTAAATGGGTATTTTTTTTATTAGCTTTTTCTATCTTCCAATGCAATGGGATATTGGGTTCTACTCTTCTATGTTATTCATAGGCTGTCTCGTTATTATCGAGATAATGGTCTTCTTCACATTTACTGTGTAATACATATTGTTATTGATCAACAGAAAAATAATGGTTGATCCTCCTGGTTCCTAGCATTCATATTAGTTTGGCTAAAATACCATAAAGCCCAAAATTTGGCCAACGACCCACCCCCCCCCCCCCACCCCCCCCCGCCCCCCCCCACAAAAAAAAACCCCATCAACTCATGTATTCATTATGCAAAAATAGATTTTGCCACGATACTTGTCCAAATTTAGGAGGTGCCATAGCTTACGCAAAAAAACTTATATTATTTCTTTACTTTACCAAGATAAAAGAAGATAATGGATGTTGGTTATTGTTTGTGATGAGAGATAAATGTTTTAAAAAAAAAAAAAAATTGATATTTTAATGAAATAAAAAATATATAATATAATAAATAATATGATGAAAGTATTTTGAAAAATGGTTAGTTGAAATAGAATAAATAAATTCTTGTCCTAAGATAAAAAAATTATTTTTATATAAACTGATGTGAATAGATGCACTTGGACATCGGTTAACATGCTCCTAATAATAATAATCACCATAATTACAATTAATACATATTTGCACAATTATTGTACTTTCAACAGCTAGGGACCTTGGCTAAGTCATGGTGTGTTGTTAGTGGACTACACTTTGTTGCAACTGTTGGACATGATTAGGTGAGGAGTTCATGGCCCAATAGTAATATGGTCCATGGATCCTTGGTGGCTCAATATCCAATTCAGGATCCTTGGGGTGTTAGAAAAGCCCGAAATTTTGATGTAGTGCTATTTTATGAAACACAAGCCAAGACTCATTAGGCACAAAGGCTTTGAGAAGATTTTTGTTTTGTTTTTTTCCTTGGGTTATTAATTAATTAATGAGCAAGAAGTTGAAAATTGACTTTGTCATGAAAAATATTTTATGTTTTTATTTTTTTTTATTTTTTTATTTTTTATAAAATTAATAGGTTCTTAGTTAGATGTTTGGTAGACACAAATAAATCAATAAGTCAACAAATATTTATCTATATGTCGGTGACCTTTGGCAACCAAAGTAAGAAAAAGAAGGTGATAACTAGTAACGAGGGAGTTGGCCAATTAATCAGCAACTAACAACTACTTCGGGGGTATCAACTATCAACGATGTTGCTGTAAAGTGAGAGTTTGGATTTATTTTATCTTTTATGTTTTCAATTTATTTGCTTCTATATAGCTTTTTTTTTTTTAGTTTTATTTTTAAGTCAACTGTAATATTGTCAACTTTCAATTAAAAAAAAAACTAATTCAAATGCACATATTTAATTTTATCAATCAAATAAATATTCAAGTGCACATATTTAATTTTATCAATCAAATAAATATTTTATTTTTTAATGCTTCGGTTATATATATATATATATATTTTTTTTTTTTGAGAAACAATGCTTCGGTTATATGCCTTAAAGAAAAGTGGAAAAAAGAAGCATGGACCTACGGTTTAACAGTAAATCCACGACTAAATGTGTTTAGCAATATTAGACAAGAATATCTAGCAATAAATAAAGAGTAAAATATAAAGGGAGAAAAATTGGTGCACACCAACAAAGATACAAAATAACCAATCTTTTTATCTCCTTTGCTGAATAAATGTGAGGGACATGCAAGAAGTCAAGCTCAAGAATTCACACCAATAAGCATGATTAGCAGCAACTACAAGTGGACACTTTGTTCCTTGTCACATTAGAAATACACAAATGAAAATATAGGAGAAATATATATCATAAATGTGAAATTGTCTCTTATAAGAGAAAGGGTACTCAAATAATGTCGTTAAATAAAAGGAAACTTGAAGGTTTCAGTCTTTCAGACTTTGCTGGATTAGAGAAACCATGTTGTTGGAAATTTTGGAGTGGAATTAGCTTGGGATGTTTTGGTTACAGAGAGTTAATGTTTAAGTTATCAATTTATCATTCGTTTTTCTTCTCCTTGCCTTCATCTATATATGCCCAAAACATTTTGAGGTATTTAGGATTGAATTTTTTTTTAAGGGCTTGTAAAGAGTGATTTTATCATAACCTAACAATATATATATATATATATATTTTTTTTTTTTTAACTTTTTGCATGGGGAAGTGGGATTTCTGGGTGTTCGAGTTGATCACATTTTGCGTTGAATAGGGAATGTTAATTTGTTAATCTAATTACTTAGGAATGTGACTTAGTGGTAAGAAACTCTTGTGAACTATTATAATTTATATCTACGAGTTTAAAGTTGTGAGTTCGAATAGCCCAGATGACCTCACATTAAAAGTCATAACATAAGAGTATAATTGTAATCAAGCCAACATTAAATGCAACTTTGAAGTTGCAGGTGTGAGCTTTCTATTTTTTTTTTTTTTTTTTTCCTTCACCCCTATAGGTCATGGAGCTGCATTGAGCTACTCAGCTTACTGCATTGTGTACTTGCCATGGACTCTCATGAGCATGCAAGTATTCTAAGCTCAGCAACACCACTCATGGAATGGATCAATGGAACCTTAAGATGTCAAAATGTCATTTTATTCCTCCGAAGTCCGAACACAACTCACATTTCTTCCTAAAATACAAGAGTTTGATCCATGTGTTTAGGATGGCCCGTTTGAACACTAAGTACAAAAACTACAAATCAACTCTGAATTCAAGATGATGCCCTCTTAGATTAGAACTTACTAGGTGTGTGTAGAAGGATTGGACAGTCTAAATTGGCCAATTGATGTGATTGTGCTAGAATTGGAGCAATCTAGAGAGAGGATTTATATGTATTTTTCTTTAGAGATGAAAGTTGAGCTTTACGGGAAGAGTAACCCAGTAACCTTCACTTCATAATATATGTGCTAGTTGAAATTGTGTCAATATGTTGTGGATTAACTTAATTAAATTTAAAATCCAGTTTATTTTCAGTTTTATAATCTATATACAAATTTTTAATGTATTTAGTAAACAAAATTAGCCAAGGAATTCATTAGCTATTCCCTAGCTAACCGACCCTAAACGTACCCTTTGAAATTAAGTCAACAGATATTGTCATTTTCAACCATGGAATTCAACATTCTAGACCAGCTTTCCATTGAAAACTTGTCCATTGAGAAAAGAAGAAGAAAGAAGAGAAGGAATCTACGCACATATGCAACCAGAAAGGGCTCATGGTCCAATGCGTGAGATTTCCGACCAAGAAATTTTGAAGAAAAGGTATCAACATGTGCTGTGCTGCAGGAGTTTCAAAGATTGGGCCATATCCACTAAAAGTTTTCCATACAAGTCGCATGCCACGGAAGCAACGGTTCATACCAGTTTGTGTAAAAAAAAATTATATATTTTAATATAATAACTTATTTTTTCTATCTTTATCTAGTTATTTTTCAAAATATACCCATCAAATTATCTATTTTAAACTCCATTTTAATGAAATATCAAACATTATTTATTTATTTTTAATTATTTCTTTCCACACATCACAACCATTATTCTCACTCTCTCCATTTATCTTTGGAAAATGCAAAAAGAGAACAAAAAAGTGAAAAAACTGATATGCACAACTACAGTGCTTATGCTTATTTGCGCAAAAACTATAGCAAAAATACATTCGGTACAATATATGCATAAATTGACGTGAGTAATTTTTGAGGTAGCTCGCCCTCATGTCATTTTACCATAGCTAATGTGAGTGTTTAGATTCATTTGTTATTTGAAAACTTTTTTTTTCTGCTTCGGTTGACCAAGTCAAAGGCTCACAATTTGGCGGTGTTGGCTGCCATTTCGGTAGAGAGATGGTCGGAGAGTATATTATCTATTTTTTTCTTGATTAATGAATCTAAATTTAGCAAAAAAATTTAAATAAAAAGATGAAGAAGTAGAAGCAACGGTTGTGATTAGTTTCCGTAGCAATTGGATCTTAGTGTGAAGCTAGAAAACCAATATTAAGGCCTGCACAATTAGAAAATAATTATAACTTCTCTTCAATTTCATGCGGGCATGCATATATATATATATATATGGGGGTCGGGTTAATGTATACCCTTAGGGCATACATTAATCATTTATTTTAGAAAGTTTTTTATAAAGAATTGAAAAAACTGGAAAAACAATTAATCATTTTTACATTTTTCTATAAAAGGTTTCTTAAAATGGTTTACTAATGTATGTTTTAAGGATATACGTTACTAATGATAGCTTTTTCAATTCTCAATAAAAAATTTCTTATAATGGATGGTTAATATATGCCCTAAGGGTATATATTAATCGAACCTAGGATTTTATTAACGTATGCCCTTAGGACATATGTTAGTAAATCATTTTAGGAAAAATTTTGACTGCTTTTTTAATTTTCGATAATTTTTTTTAAATGCATACATTAATTGGACCTATATATATATATATATATATATATATATATATATATGAGATGGGTTCAAATTACACCTTATTAGAGTTACACATTTTTTAAACTATTGAATTTAAGTAAATCCCACGGTAAAAAAAAAATCCTCATTAGTGTTAATAGTGTGATTGGGATCTCATTAATTATTCTTCATTTATTATATTTCATATCTATCTTTAAGCAAAAAAAAAAAAGTGCTATATTTGACTTCCTCTACATTTCTCTCTCTATCTTTTTCTTCTCCACTGTTCTTCCACCTCTGTGAATAGATTGCACTAATTTTGCACAAGATCTCAAGGGGTGGCTGACACTTCATCGTTCAAATTTCCTGCTTACATTCTAGAAAAAAAAAAAAAAAAAAAACTATTATTACAAACTACTATACAACTTTTTTTTTTTTACAACTGTCTACGTTCTATAGAATTCTGATCAGATTCCTTTATTTATTTGATAAAAAAAGATTCCTTTGTGATTTTACTCGAACTTATCAAAGAATATCTTGTCAGTTGTTGTGACCTAACAAAAAAGACAAAAATAATAATAGTGGGGTTACGTGATTTGAGTTTATATTTAGTTGACATTTAATGAAGGATATCAAGGGTATTACTGATCAAGCTCTGCTGTAGAGATTTGAGGACATCTCAAATGTTATACATTTAGGTTCAACTATAGAAGTTTCTTAAAAAACAAGGAGCAACTAAAAAAAAGTGCTCATCAAAAATTTGAGAGAGAATGATTGGGATAGTTTTAAAAAAAAAAAAAAAAAAGTGATAGCATTGTAAAAAAAAAAAAATGAAATTGATATTCCATATATTTTTTTTGATAGGAAAATTGATATTCCATATTAAAGTGCTAGGAATGGTGAAGGTATAATGTAATAAAAGGGAGCATTAATTATTTGAATGCTAAAGTTGTAAAAAAAAAAGTTGTATAGTAGTTTGTAATAGTAGATTTTTTTTCTAGAATGTAAGCAGGAAATTTGAACGCTGAAGTATCTGCCACCTTTGAGATCCTGTGGAAAATATGTGCAATCTATCCATGGAGGTGGAACAATGGTAGAGGAAAAAGAGATAGAGAGAGAAAAATAAAGAGAGAGAGAGTCAAATATTTTTGAGTTTAGAGATAGATATAAAATATAATAAATGAGAGATAATTAATAAGATTTTAATTAAAATATTAGCATTAATGAGAGTCTTTTTTTGACTGTTGAATCTATTTAAATTCAATAATTTAAAAAATGTGTAACTTGAACCTATCTCTATAAATATATATATATTTAATATTAAGTGTCTGCCATATGTGTCCTAATTTGGCTAATACCGCATGTACTTTGAGATTAACTCAAAAGACAAAAAAAAGAGAGATTCAGTAAGGAAAAACCCTGGTCCTGATAGCTGGTTATAACATTTTGAAATTTTGTACGCATATGGCCGACGAAGATAATAATAAAGCTTTGAAAGGATGGTGGGTCATTGATTTCACGTTCTTTGGTCCAAAGAATGGTTTAGAAATATTTCTAAATCCAGTACAAATTAACTCAGTCATTTTTGGCTTGAGCTGTGGTTCTTTTGAATTTACGTGACAAATAGTCACTGGTCCTCCTTCCTGCGTACAGGCAGTCTCTGCTAGCTTTAATGTTGATTTTGATTAGACTCTTTTGTTTTCAGTGCTCAGCTTTGGTGGTGTGACTCAAAAATATGATTCTTTCTTTGAACTAATGCAATTTCTGGTACATGTAGACATTGTGACAGTTAGTCCACATGAAAGTCACAAAGTAGAGATGAATTTTGGGATTCAGGCTCAATTATTATTCTTTGTCATTGGAAAAACATAAAAAGAGGTACATAGAAATCATTAGTTCCGTTTTTAGTGTTCCACAATCTACGTTATGTTATGTTTTTATTTTTTTGTGTTCCACAATCCATGTAGACATTGTACCAGTTAGTCCACATGGAAGTCACAAAGTGGAGATGAATTTTGGAATTCAGGCTCAATTATTATTCTTTTCATTGGAAAAACATAAAAAGAGGTATATATAAAGAAATCATTTGTTCCATTCTTAGTGTTCCACAATCCACATTATGTTATGTTTTTATTGTTTTGGTAAAATATAAAGAATTTATATTCAGAACGCTGAAACAATCGATTGAGCAAGATAATAAAGCTTACCATCCAAATTCTAAATGAAAATGATGAAAAATAGAACTATATATGCATACTCACCCAAAAGGCAAAATAGGACATGGTCAAGGGTTTACAAAAATAAGAAAACATATCAAATTAAGAAACTCTTTTTTAGATAAGTGTGGAAAGAGACTCGTGAAATGTGAAAACACAACCACAACTTAGCAAATAAATGTACAGAACTAGTTTTGAGGTGTGAACTGTGAAGTGGGTTCTTGACATATATATATATGTGCACATCTATCATCTTCATTTATCATGTGAAATTCAGTTGAATACTTCCAATTTTCATATAAACCAAAACATTTGGAAGACAAGTATGCATCAGCATCACATTCACATGTATCATTTTCATTAAATCAGTACCCTTCTGACATTGCTTTTTTCGTGAGTGCCTTTAACTTCAGGTCGGTCCAATTCGATTCCCCAATAGAATTTCTTTCAGTAAAACCTGGTCCAACTTGGCAGGAATTTATTGCTCCAACCGACAATCCTGTTTTCCCCACTTAAGCCAACACATGTTTAGGAAGGTTGCTTAAGTTGAATTTAAAGAGCAGCTAAGATTAATTCATCTTCTTGGTCAAGTCTAGTAATGTGGAAAATTGTATCAGCTAAATTAGGTTGGGTTGGAAAATTTGTGCCGACTATCTCATCTAACTCATTTTACCATTTGCGTAGATTCTAATCTTTAAGAAAACCAAGTGGGAATATAATAAGAGTTTTCCATGGAATTGGAGAGAGAGAGAGAGACCAACTTCCCAACTGCTTTCGATTTTTCTCTTACAAGTTGCATAATAAATGTACAGGCTTGTCTTTATTCTTAACCATGTGCATTGACTGGCGGACAATTTATATGGACAAAACTCAATTTTTGACAAAATATAAAAAATTTTATTTTAGTTTAATTTAAGTGTATGTATATAGAAAGCTCTCTTCCGGTGATTTGAATTTTAATTTTTGCGATCCCCATTCTACAAGAACTTTGTATGTGTAAAGTGACTATCGTACCAATAGTATGCGGTAAATGAACAAAACCTAATTATAATTGCCCTTGTGGTATTTGTTAATGGCTAATTTTAGAAAAGTTTTGATATAATTTTTATGAGAAATAAAAAAAAAATATTTGCCAAAAAAATTAGCTACATTTTTCTTCTTTCATAAGAAGTTCATAAAAATATTTCCTATATTAATACCTTAGGGTATTTGTTAACTTTTCATTTCTTAGTAATTGTATCTCAAATACAATTATGTGATTGCATTGATTAATGCAATACATTTTTTTTTAATAATTGAATTTAACTATATAATTCATTAGTCATTATAAACATGTGGTTGAATTTAATTGAAAAACATAAAGTGTAAAATTTTAGCAGCATATTATAATTATCTCTATAAAAAAAAACTTTTGTCCATATTAAATAGCCTCAAATTTTATTTTTTCTTTATAAATTTTGTTTTACAGCTTTGGCCCCTTGGACAAGAGTATAAGCCATTCAGGTTCTTTTATTGGTCTTCTCAAAAAAAAAGAAGAAGGTTCTTTTATTGGTGTTTTAAGTTTGAAAGAAATTTTATGGAACTCTCTGCAGTGCAAACTGATGATTTGAGCCTGCATTCATTTTAATTCCTTACTTTTTCCGCCATTACCGAAATCTTCCATTCTTTTATTTCATTTTATTTTATTTTTTGAAGAGGAGAAAGGGGGACCATAGTGCATAAGCAGAAACTTGTATATGGTACCAAGGAAGAAATAAGTCTAAGAAATGATGATAGCATTAAAAATCCTACACCACTCATTGTTTTCCAAATTTATACTTTTAAGGCATGGCAGTAGCAGTGAATTTCATGTGATTTTTTTATTGAAAAAATTGTTTATATATATTGAATCTTTTATCTTTCTTCTTCTTCATTTTTCCCCCCTAGCTAGCTAGAGTAGCAAAAAAAAAAAAAGTTTGGAGGAAAAAATTTAAGCAACAATCAGGATCATTTTCCAAAAGCAAATTTATAATATGTAGATGGTGTAAATATGACTCACAGTTATAATGTGAACGTATATATAAAAGACTTAGCATTATTATCACCCAAAAAAAAAAAAAAAAAAAACTTTGCATTCATGTCATTCATACTGTATTATGTTGAGTATTCTTTAGTAAATTAAAAGATAAGTCCTTACCCCAAGAAGTTAAAAAGCTGTTTAAAATAAAATAATAAGTCTCAAAAGGTGTTGCCAATGGCCAAAAATGTTCATTGAAAATCAGAGAGAGAGAGAGAGAGAGGACAAAATTATAGGACCAAGGATCAAACTTTAAAAAACCCTAAAAGAAAAACTTTAACTTTCTCTTGCGGTTGAAGACAAATGAAAAGGAACAAACAAACCATAGAAAAAGAGAGAGCTAGATAAAGAAGGAATGCAGGAAAGAAATGAAAATTAAAATTACCCTTCCCTTGAATTTGGAACTTTCTAAATTCTCAAAGCTTTCAATATTGTAATAGCATAGAAAAGTAAGGTACTCAACTCATCAGAATATATATATATATATATATATATATATAGAAACTACTCACTAAGCCAATAGCATTTTCAAGAACTTACATATAACCCAAAAATAAATAAATAAAAAAAAGAGAGGAACTTACATTATAACCAATACAGAAGCCATAATAAGCCAGTCTATAACTTATAACATAAGATATAACACATAAACTCATGGTTTGCAAATCTTGGAAAGAGTTTGCAAAACATCTACTTGCAACCTCAAATGTAGTATGTAATCCGCAGTCCTAAGAAAAAGCCGATCCGGGTTCAAGCCTTCCCCGCCTGGAACCAGCCTTTGCAGCTTCTTCACCTTCATTTCCACCGCCCCGCGTGCCGCCTGTTTCCGCCTTCTCCTACATTTCACCTTAGCAAACTCTTTGCAACCATTAGAGCACATTGTTAAGAACAAAAGAAAGAGGCCAAGATCCTTTCTAAAGAGAAAGAAAGATTTAAAAAAAATAAAAATTAATGGATGATATAATGTTCAAAGTTATAATGAGGAAATGAGAAATGAGAGAGCTATAAATAATGAAAGGGGTAGGGTGTGGGAGTTGGAGTTATAGGACGGACGAGGCCATGTGAGCCGAGCTATATATTTTTGTTGCTTTGGCTTTTGGACAATTGGACGTGTACCCCATTTAGACTAGAGTGAGTAATATAAAACAAAAACACAGTCATTTCCACCCAATTTCATAATTTGTTAAAAAACACTGAATCAACGTTGTCAGTTCAGTGTCATTTCACCTCAAAACTAATTGGTAATGAGTGTACAACATTCAAATCTTTTATGACTTTCGGCATCACACCACGCGGGCTTGTTTTTAGAGTGATTGTAAGGAGTTAAATTATGGTGCTCCCAACAAATATATAATCGGTAATACTTAAAAATATTATGTCCACAGTATTTTCACAACAAATTTTAAGTGAAAAGTTGTTATTGACAGTTACTGATAGGTCAAAAAGTAATTTTAGTAATAAATTCAAATTAAAATTAATAATAACTTACTACCTATGATTTGTTGTAAAAATATTATAAATATAATAACACTTTTTTGTAAATAAAGATATAATTTTGAAATAATTTTAATGACACTTTCATAAAAAATATGAAAAACCCTGAAAAACCAAAAGTCAATTTTTTTCTCTTTCCATGCAAAAGTTTCTAAAACAATCCATTAATTTTTTTCTTAAAAATAATTTAAAATTTCCACTCAACAAGTTCAAATATTTTGTTAATTTTGTTGGATGTCGTTTTTTGAGAGAGTTGGACTTGGTGGGTGGCCCATATTGCGTACCTATCATAGGCCCAAGCACGTGTCTGACAGCTTGCTCCTAGGCTCACGCCAGCCACTACTTCTTCTGTTACATTTACACTTTACAGTATCTCTCCTCGTAATCCCCGAATCCCGACACTTTGCCCTCTCCCACACGTGTCCAGATCCATCATCTATGTATTCTCTTTTCATCAAACGGCGAGTGATCAATCACATTTCTGAGGTTTTTTTCACTTGGCCCCACTAGTACATGAGGGTTTCATCTTTCCCCTATACTATAAACACGCTCAATTTTATATGAATCGTGTCGACAAGTCGGTATAAAAAGTTAAAAAGTGTCCATCACTCACAGTGGTATAAAATTAACAATTTATGAAATTAAACATGTCCGTGAATGCGCATGTATAAGCATATATACGTGGTATTGGTGATGTCCAACGAGGTTGCTAGAGTGGGGAGACAGCTTGGTTGCCACTTCGTGGGTGATGTGTGATCAAATCTTTGAGAATGGCCCACTGACTAGTAGGGAAAGGTTTTGACTATTTGATTCATATGATATGTTTTTGTAGAGCCTTAAAATAGTTTCCTCTATACTCTATAGATAGTCCATTAAATATGTATACTTAATTATTAAAGTTATTAGTATTTGTTTCAAAAAAAAAAAAGTTATTAGTATTCTATATCATGTTTTGGCAATACATGTACTGTTTATGTTAGAATTTTGGTTGGTGATGATTGAACAAAATAACATGTACTGTATTGTGGAGTTTATTGTTTTATTTTTCCTATTTTGGTTTGTTTTTTGCATATCCCAGACTCATGTACACATAATGTTATGGGGATCTTAGTTTTTGTTCATATCTCGACACGCATGGTTCATGCAATTGTTGAAATGGGGTCCAAAGAATATATATATATATATATATATATATATATATATTTAAATAATTACAACATACTATTAATTCTGCAACTCAAATTTTTTTCTTCTTTAAACTTCTGAGTACTTATATCAGGTAGTTAATACCATACCGTAACAATTGGTACGGTCGATATTTCTCTTACCGGTCACTCAACTGGTACAGAAACATGCTTGTATTGTACCGTTCTAAATACCGGACAGTACCGGACTATACTTGCTGTACCGGCAAAAATCGGACATTCCGGCCGAAAATCGAAATTCAAACGGTACAAAAAAAAAAACTATATTAATCACCTGCATTGTCATCCTCCAGTCACTAACCCGGTGCCGATCACCCACTGCCAGTTGCTGCTGCCACCGCTTCTTCTTCACCTTGTCCCAGCATAAATGTTATCTCTTCTCTGTATACTTTTCTTGTTTTGTCCGCCTCTGATAGTCTAATAAATGTGAACGAATGACGTTTAAATGGGATAAAAGTAAAACCTGAAGTTAACTTTTCAAATTTTGTCTTTTTGACATCACACTGCTTGGTACTTTTATTATTATTATATTGTCATTTTATTAAAAGGATAGAAACATTGATGAGATGCAGCAAACTAGTTAATAGTAGTAATTAGACCTTCATACATTTTAAAAAATTATTAAGTTTTGTTAATAAATTATATAAAATTTGCCTAATAAATATATAAATAATATATACATTGGTAAATATAAAACGGTACACTAATATTAATCAGTATTCGAAATATATTACACTGTTGGTCAAATCGATACAGCTTCTGGTACGGTATTGACGTTCTTGTTTTGTACATGAAGATGTGTCAATTTAGTTATAAGACATTTTGCACAAAGAATATATATATATATATATATATATTTTTTTTTTTAAGAAACAAACACACACACACAAGGGAGAGGGAAAGTAGTTCTAGCACAAAGGTACACCACAACTCTACTCAAAAGTTATGGTAACTTTTAAAGTATGGTGGGATAAGTTATACTACACACAACATACTTTCTTAAGTAATGTAGGACAATTACCTTTTTTTTTTTTGAAAAACAAACACACACACAAAAGGGAGAGGAAAGAGGTTCTAACACAAAAGTACATCACAATTCCACTCAAAAGACATAATAGTTTTTAAAGGAGGGTGTGACAAGTTATACTACATACAACACACTCTTTTAAGTAATGTAGCATAATTACCTATTCTTTTTTTTTTAGAAACAAATACACACATACAAGAGAGAGAGAAAGATGTTCTAATACAAAAGAACACGCAAGATGACTTTTTAATTGAAATTTGTTAAGTAATTATATGGTTGTTCAAGCATGGCTTATTTATTTATTTATTTAATCCCTCAAGTATGATTAATTCTATTTAATGTAAAATGGTTATAACTTCAGGCATTCAATATTTTCTGAATCTAGACTCATGGCTTTGTTGAGACTTGTCGATGATTCCATGATCAGTCCCTTAATCGAATCAAACACGCAATTTTCTGTTGTTGGATATATATAGGGGTCAAACCAAATCATTCCTGGCTGTTGAAAAATGGGTACAAACATGTTTCAGGCTCAATAGTTTATCAAATAATATAATCATGTGAGGATCATATCAAGTGTCACAAGTCACAACTTTCAATTCGGTAGCTAGCTAACGTGCTGATTGCCATATACTTGATTTTTCGAAGTAAGATATGGCACTATTCACCACCAATGGCGTACAAATGAAGATCCCACAAAAATACATAATTTTTTTTTTTTTTTAAATCCTCCATTCTCCGATGATAATATCTGTAATCTTCCTTAAAACATGCTCATAAGAATATTAGGTAATAATTAGTCTATTACAAACAAGGTCAGTTTTATCATTAGTTAATAAACTTTCTGCCACAGGCGGTGGGTCATTCAAAAAATAAAGAAGTTTGTTATAAGATCAACTCCCATTTTAGTTAGATTATTAGCATAACTATTAGCTTCCTTATATATATGCTTCCTTATATATATGCGCTATTGTGCAATTAGAGAAGGCCCACATTAGTTTCCTGCAATCAATTTAGAGGGGTTCTAACATAAGGTTTATAATTGACAAATATTGAGCTACTACTTTTTGATGCCTAATATATCAAGGCATTTATTTATCACTATTTGATTGTGAGATAGGAAATTACTTAGAGTGGCATTATCCAGAAGTTTGATCTCTTACTACTACATAAGTAAGTAACCAGGCCACGTGGAAAATAGTTGGTAGAAATATACAATTGATTCCTAAAATTTGAGATAATTAAGTTTTATTAGAGTCTTCAAAAATTGAATTTTTTTTCTCCTCAAATTATAAACATACCAAGTCAATGTCAAGAATTTTGTAATTCAACTTGCACATTCATCTATTTTCAATTGGTTCCTCAAAAAAAAAAAAAAAAAAAATCTGTTTTCAGTTGAAATGTTTAAGATTCAATTTCCCTCTTACCCATTACAACTATCAAATTATAAAAATAATAAATAAATGAATAAATAAAATGTACATGTTAGCTTTTTTTTTTTTTTTTTTTTTTTTTTTCCACATAAAGAATTTGATCTGTAACAACAAAGCTACAAAATGACTACTTTGATACATTTACAAATTTTTATTTATTTTAAATTTGTACTAAACTTTTCAAATTTTATGATATGTACATTCATATATATATATATATATATAGCCTTTTCAATTAGACTCATCAAAGAAGAAAATATATGATGACGTCTCCATATTTCTTGACAATAATTTAAAAAGTAGAAACTTTCAAAGCTAAGCTAAAGAATCACAACATCCAAGAGTGTAAAAAACAAGGATGGTAAACCCTAATGATCAATCACACAGAAGCAATAGCTATAGCACAAGTGGATATAATAGATATCAGCAGAAGCAAGGTGTTATATAGAATGTATGAACAGCAAGGCGGTCCCCTACGTACCTTTTATGCATCTCAGAAAGTTCCAGGGGTTCACGAGGACATTAAAAACATCATGCCCATGTGAGGTATGATAATGCCTCTGATAGATGTGTAAAATCACATAATAACATCCAAAAAAAATTGACATGTATATATATGTACACACGTACGTTGTAGGTATGAATATTAATGCCGCATTTTACCAT
Source organism: Quercus variabilis (assembly GCA_030445155.1). Taxonomy (NCBI): domain Eukaryota; kingdom Viridiplantae; phylum Streptophyta; class Magnoliopsida; order Fagales; family Fagaceae; genus Quercus; species Quercus variabilis. Next base: position 63,027,403 of record CP129447.1, read on the forward strand.
TCACAGGATAGAGCAATGGTGTGTGTTAGCTTTGCTGGCTATAGCTAGTTGGTATGTGTTCGTATATATTTGTACATTTGCATGATACATAGCTCGTGGGTTGAGTTAATGCACACAGAAAAAGGTTGAAGAAGATAGCTAGAACTCACGTGCATGTACTGGCACCTGTGGCGTAGGGCTTTCATATGCAATTATTGCAAGAATTTTTTTTTTTTAAATTTTGAATTTCTAATCAGATTTTGGTTTCATTTCCTTAATTTGCAGGGTTTGTATGGCTTTTTGATTAGTCAGCTGTTATATGACAGAATATCAATTAGAGTTTTGTGTAAGGATATTTTTGCTTGGAAATTAAAGCTTCTGGAGCCTTTAAGTTTGGTTGGGAATTTGTAAAATTGAATAAGCTAATTATCAATAATAGAACTTCAATCTCTTGTTCTCTACTTTATAATGGATTACAGATCTCTACTTTGTGGATTCAAAGGTATTTTAAAGTCTTGTTAATTATAATGCACTAACTCTTCCTACCTAGTACCCTACTTCAAATGGGTATGACTAGCTTGGTCTAGTGAGAAGAAGTTGATAAAACCATCTGTTGCAATCAAGAGATGGGGCCATTAATTTGAACCAGATCTAGATAGTTATAAAATCCTACTAATTCATTTTGAAATGAGCGGATTAAATATTAGCACGACATCAACGTTCACAAAAAATCAACTATCATCATTTTGGTATTTATTTAAATAGGTATAAGAAACCTTGACTAGCCTGGTCTAGCTAGCATTGAAGAAGCTGATAAAAACCACCTTGTTCCAATCAATAGATTTTGGCCAATTGAACTTGGTCTAGTTAGTTATAAAATACTACCAATTTATTTAGAAATAAGTGGATTAAATTTTATCCTGTCATCATTTTTTTTTTTTTAAGTTGACCATCACCATTTTGGTACCTATTTAAATTATTGATGATATGAAAAAAAAAAAAAAAAAAAAAAAAAAAAAAATCCTTCCGTCATTTCAAAATGGATTAATAAGATTTTAAAAACTTTATTGTGGGACTTACCATAATAATTCTAGAGAATCCTAATACTAAGAGAAATAATGTATTGAGTAAAAAGACAAGAAAAATGGAAGTAGCCTACATGATTGAGTTTCTGGTATATATATATATATATATATATTTTTTTTTTTTTTGTTGAAAATTATGCATCAACATATGTTGATTATATAATGATTGAGATTTCAAATTTCACTATCAATTGTCAATTTTAATTTTTTTTTTGAGTATGTAGCATTTCTATGTAAATTTATGGTAATTAATTTAGGGTTTAGTCATTTACCAACTCTTGATATCCCATCAAGCCATAGTCACAATATTTACTTGTTACACCATACAATGATGGAAAATAACTTTAAACCTATCATCTTTGTCGTAATTAACCAAATTCAAGCTCGTCCACCTAAATGAACAATCATGTAGCTAATTGGACCAGAAAAGAAAAGCATAACTAATGGTATACATTTAATATGCCATTAATTCATGACCATTCCCAACGGTCATTCATGAATTCCACTGAACCCGTGGCCGTTATGAATAGTATAATTCCGGCATTCCGATTATAGAATGAAACATTTATAAAGGCAATGGTCACTTAAGGTGCCTTTATATAAAAAGGCAACATTGCCCCATTTGCAAGATATATGAGAAAGATCTCACTCGCTCTAAATTCATACACAATTATCTAAGTTTAAAGAAGTTTATGACCTAAGCATCAGAAACACTTAAGCTGATACCACACCAGTGCCCTTCAATAGACTTTCTTTATTGCAAATCTTCCAACAGTTTGTGTTTGGACGAGTAGCTCACTCAGAATTTTTGCATCAGTTTCAAACATATTATTTTTGTTAACTAATTTTATTACATATTTGAAATTTATTACTCTAACGAACTCAGTACATTAAAAAACAGAGTCTTGAAAAACTCGTGCGTGGAGGGACACTTGGTGAAGGCGTGTCCTGGAGGCTACCCTGGCTCATTTGACAGATGGCCATTAAATTAGATACTGGCTGGTCATGTTAAGTCAATTTCTATGGCAGTTTCAAGTGCCGGTGGGCTTTATGCATTGTCTCCTTCGTGGCTGTCACATTTAGTTCTTGAAGCATGAATCAAATGTATACAATAAGAAAGGACAATGACTTGATAGTTGATACTTCCATTATGCAGAAACAAGTTATGATCAACTTGTTTGTAGGGGTTTCTAATATGAAGATATGATCATATGATATGAGGGCCCTTAGGTCCAATAGCTTGCAATGGCAGATTGCACCCTACACTCCATACCGTGCATGTGATTTGCCAACTCATTGATCTTGACCATTCATTAGGTTGACATGGTCATATAAATTTGGTTTGTAGTCATCATAAAATCCTAGGATAAGCCACTATTTCAGGTTTCACTTTTTCAGTCTCTTCAATTACCAATATTTGTTTTCCCTCTGATCTTTTTCTGGTTTTGTCTCTCTTTTTAAGTTTAATAGGATAGAGGGAGTTTTGGGCTTTACCTTATAATGCAACCACATCGAGCACAGGCCTGGCCTGGACTCAATTGCTACTAATATAATCTAACAACTAAAGAGGTTACAGCTTTTCCAGCTTTGTATGGTCTCCCCAAGTTGGAAGCAGCTTTGCTTTTCATAATACACAGAAAGTGATATATATGGGTTCCATTCTCAAATCTTAATGTCTAAATAAACTCTTTTTTTGGGAATACATGTGAGAGTAAAGTTCTACATTGAATAAAAATGATAAAAGATGGTGATTAATATAACATAGTTGGACCCAAATTCATAGACTTAAGTTTTTGGGTTAAGTGATACCCTTAACTTTATACTAACCACTAAATTGGAGTCTCTCTAAGGTGTTCTCTTAGCTAGAACCAAGTATTTAGAATGGATCAAAAATCAAACTCTGCCTTTTCTTCAAATGGTGGTGATATATAAGAATGGGAAGTTTGCATATAGATATGAAGAATTAGTTAATTTCTGAATTTATTAGCATAAGTGGAGCTAGGCTATTTTGTTGAAGAATTTACGCATGTATAAGCATGAGTTGGGGGTAAAAATACATCTTGATAGAAAAGTATGACCCACAATTTTGTTGGGTTTTGGTGAAGAATAAAATCACTACCTTTGGTTTTTTCCCCATGGACATGATAGTGAAAAGTAATAGATTTACCCCAAGTTAGAAAATTTTATTAAGCATTGTCAGTAGTATTTAATATGTAGCTCCCACTTCTCCACATGCACTTTTCCCTCTCTTTTGGTATAGTAACCCTTTGGTAAAAGCCTAGGATCATGGTTGAGCTGTGTAGAAAGTCACTTCTATATGCTGCATAATTGGTTCGTACTAATCAAAGTGAGGTGTTATTGTGGGGATATCAACATTATTATCAGTTAAAAAAACAGCAGCCTTCTTTCTTCTTTTCAAGATGAATAGTGACAAAGAACAGATATGGTTTATACGTACCATAAATAATGAGAAGCAACCTCATTATATATGCTGAGTTACTTTTCATAATATACAAAGGAGAGGTATATATATATTCTAATATACATAATCATGATATTTGTACCATATCTCTTATATAATTTATTGATGGAAGATATTTCTCTCATTATTTCAGAAAAAAATTATTCAATAGTTTCCTGCCACGATATTAGCTAGTTGCCGTAACCAAAACTTTTATGCATGATAAGTAATACAAATTCTTTTGTCTCTTGCCACCAAATACGAAAATGAAACCCCATGTTTGCCAACGAAACGAGAAAGAAATGGACAGTGAGACCTTGGTAGAATGTAAACGGTATAGCAAATAGAATTTAATTAATTAGTACTTCCAAACTCCCTACACTTGAGGATTATATATTACTACCAAATAACATACACCATTCTATAAAATATAAACTAGTTAGTAATCCGCACATTAGTGACTAAGAGTCTTGTAGTTCAACCAACATCTTCTATTATTTTCAACAGAAACATTTATGATTTAAATTTCTTCTCATTTTCCGTTATGACTTTTGAATTATTAGACAAATTTGATAGTGAGTGCACATACATATGAAAGGAGGGAGGAAAGTTGTGCTCTTTTCTTGTCTAGATAGCTGAGAAAGAGCACGTTGATGGTGGGAGGCCAGAGTGGTGAGAAGCAAGCAGGGATAAGAGTGATATGTGGTGAAATAAGTGTCATGTGGTTCCGTTTTGTTCTTAGCTGGACCATTGGTGGTGGTGGGAACGGAACGCACATGGTTGCACATGTTCACAAGTGTTTTTTTTTTTAGTTTTAACCATTACAACACAGTCCCACACCCAACTTGCTGGTTTTGCGTTTGTGATGCCCTAACAGCAAAGTTATTATAACAGGTCCCCACGTAGCCCTACTATATATTATTATTTCCATTCTTGTTGTGATTTCATACCCTTGTTCTTTGTGAGCATTTGTAGAAATGAAGTACTACCTAATCAGAATTTTGGTAATGGTTACACAATATTGAATAGCTTACTCGACCAACAACCATGCTCCAATAAAGCTCATTAGTTCCAATCTTTCTCTTTTTTATCTTCTTTGAGACCATTCGCTCGAAAAAGAAAGAGAAATGTGACCTGCTTATTAACATCGTCCATTAATTTTGTGATCATAATTGAATTGAAATTTTAGTCATATTGCAACTAGATCATCTTAACTAGCTGTTAAAGACAATTCAAGATTGTCAAGGACTTAAGCCCTATAGTTTAACTTGTACTTCTTAGTGTTTCTCAATAGAATCGTTTTGAATTCAAATTCTCTCATCTTTCGCATTATAACTATCGAATTATTGAAAAAAAAGAAAAGGCAAAAAAATTGCGGAATATGGACTATTATGGAATTAGTGCTTTGATTCCCCTCTTTTCAACTCAGATGCTCTTATAGCAAGTCTTTTTGTCCATTATTCTTTGGCAATCCACTACTTTTAACTAGTTGGTTGGGGCATGATTGAAGAGTTTTTTTTTTAGAAATACGTTATTTTTCTTTTGATCTTGTTGGATGTTGATTGGAGTTATAAACGAGATAGCTAGGAAGGGAAGTACTTTCTCACAACACCGTGATTCTAACCTTAGAGTAATTTTTAGATACTTCTGAAACACAAAGAATGAGACTTCCTCCTTTAACATTCATGATGAAATTTATTCATTAAATTTATAGTGGGGTCCATTATAAATGTGAGAAGAGGGAGTATAATTTCTCCATACTCTAGGAGCATCTAATAATTTTTTCTAATCTTGGAGAAAAACTCTTTTACATAATTTACTTTTTTTTTTTGAGGAAACAGTAATATTTATTAGAACACACAAACATGAAAGTAATATATAAAATTTTTAAACAGACTTATAATATATTACATAACCAGAATTCAGACTTATATTTACTATGTTTTAATAGGAGCAATCTTGGAGAAAAACTCTTTTACATAATTTGCTGTGTTTTAATATGACGTTTTTAGTTTATAAAAACATTATGTGCGAATAAATATCACCCTTTAACCTTTACTTTCTTTTGTCACACACGGATTATATACCCACTGAATAAAGTGGCATCTTCTAAAGTTCAACCGCTTCGGCTAAAAGGCAAAAACGAAATACGGTCACTATTATAGATAGGGCCGTTCCCGTGACAGAGTTGTTTGAATCACTGGAGCCATGATTTGGGCTTTCTGGACCTAAGAAAGGAACTCATAATTTACTTTGCTATTCGGTTTACCAATTGTAGCCCATTCAAAGAGTAACAATCGATCAATGGCTGAAATATTCTTTAACATGTAGGGCCATTTACAGTCCAGCAAATTCGGGCTCGCTTTGCTACAAAAAGAAGGTTGAATTATGGGCTCAGCATGATGGGAAAATGATTCTTTCTATTTCAAAACTGTCCATTAGGTCCATTTCGGATTCATTTGGATGCCGCTTATTTTGCTGAAAATTGAAAACTGAGAATATTATAACAAAAGAATTTTTAAATATGTAAATAGTGTCGTAAGACCTATTTTTAATGAAAAAGTTGTTGAAAAAAAGATTTGTGAATCCTGTAAATAGGGCACGAGACCCACTGGTGCGTACTGTCCACCGCTTATTTTGCTAGAGTGAATAATGCACTGACAGGCAAAGTCAAAAGAAACGCTTCTCCCAAAAAAAAAAAAAAGAACAAAACTAAAACACTGAAACCTTTTCAGCTATCCAAATGCTCATTTCATAGCCTAATTATATTTTACAAATCTAAAAGTGTAGTATGCCACGTTATTTAAAATTTTATATGATGTGATAGTTTGTACATGGTTAGATTCAAAAAATCTATTTTGAATCATGAAATGGGTGAAATGAACAGTTTTTGAAATAGAGAGGAGCGCGGCGATGATTGTATTAAATTAATGTGTTAGAACTTGTTTGAATATTGATACTAAACATGTATTTTTTTAAGGATAATGAAGATACTTTTATTATATATATATATAGAGAGAGAGAGAGACACACACACACACACACACACACATATTCACACATGACTGAATTTCAACTTATGATATTCGTTTCATTATGATTACTTCTTATTACAGATCATTACATCAATCGATTTTCGGTATAGGCAAAATTTGAATCTTAAATCTCCTATTCAACAACAAGAGATTTTATTAATTGAGCTAACAAAAACTCACAATTTTTTTTTTTTTTTAATGAGACGACAAAGATACTTTCATTACATACATCAGTTTCAACTTTCAACATTTATTTGCTTGAAAGAGAGTAGCCTCATCAACATAGTTAAAACTAGTTATGAACAATACTAGGGACGCATTCATTCCTACACTCAAATTTATACCCTTCTAGTATGTCAACTGTTGATTGAATTTTAACATTTTTAAGTATATGTAGTAGACCTATGTGAAAGTGTTGAAATCCAACTAGAAATTCACACATAAATAGAGTGTAAATTTGAGCTTGAAAGGGCGTCCCTAACTTTACTCTCACAAATGGCACGTCATTCCACTAAGCAATCCAAAATTCACAGACCCCTGTAGGTTTATATCATTCCACCTCCGCCCTGTCCCTATCATCATTCATCAGAAATAGCACTGCAAGGTGACCCAAAACGTGGAAACAGACGAAATCACTAGCAAAATGTAGCAAATCCCCACAAGAAGCCACAATTTCCCACCATTTAAACGACGGTCAAAATGTTGCAAATTGATTCATGAACTTAAACCCCCACTATGTAAAGTGTTTATTTTTTTTGTTTGTGTTTGTGTTGACTTGTTGTAGCTTTTGGTTTTGAGAATTCCATACCAGATATTCATATCCAGCCCACAAATAGGGCTTAGAAATGACGGGTATTTTTGTCAAACAATTCCTACCCAAAAAAAAAAAAAAAAACTCTATTTGGCTAAACAATAGATGATGTTACTATTTAGTCTAATTAATAGCCTTTTTATTGATTGTTTAACAGGAAAACAATAAAAATAGAATAAAAATTATTAGTTTATCAGTTTGATTTAATAGTTGTAGGGGCCTTACTAATGAAGGAAAAACTAGAGTCGATAACACACCTATTTCAATTTTTTTTGCTGGAATAGTTTGGTTTGGAATTAGGCATGATATGAGGTGGGATGAACATCAAGCTAATTCAAGCAAAGAATGAAAATTTTGTTTTAGAGCCCTATGTATGTTCTAAATGTCCTGGCATCACTTGAAATATATATATATATATATATATATTTAGAGCCCTCTGTGTTTTATTCAACAAAATTATTATTAAAACATCGCGTTATTAAGTAATCCACACAAATTTATATTTCACCACAATTATAAACACCAAATCTTGAAATAAATAAATATTAAAGCACAAGACATAAGATTTGGTATTGAAATGGAAAACTTAAGAAAAACCTCTTTAATTGAAAACCAGCCTAGGAACCAGTCCTGTGGGAAGTTCATTGAGGAAGAACAATTATAATAATCTAGTAATAAGACTCTCGTACAACTAGACCCTTTATCGGAACCTCTTCAAACACATTGCTTGCTTTCTTACCGAAGTAATCGTAAACTTTAGAATCTTCATTCAGCAAATTTCCTCTTCGTGCACACATTGTTTGCACGAACTAGAACCTTTGGCACTCCAAAAAAATATCCTTAAAGATTTTGCTGCACTGAACCTCACTAGATAAAAAGATGTAAGTAGTTTTCAAAGAAAGGTATAAGGCACGTACTGTGTTATCAAGAACATACACTTAATTCTTCTTATTTTTGCTTTGGGCAAAAGGATGAATTTTCTTTATTAATGCTAAGGAAGAAAGGAACAAATTAAGGTTAGATATGTTTAGATTTGGTGTAGCCTCTTTATTCACTCTAAAAGTCTTGCAACAGGTGGTTTGTACAAGTTTATAAAGCAGGGTTAAAACCTGATAAGAGCCATTTTTTCTAGTAAAATTTTGAATGATGAACTTGACATTTTTGCTTGAGTGAAAAATGAGCAAACTTTCTGCTCAAATCTAGCATTATTGACTTTAATGATTTGCCCAAGCTCGTTTGATTTTGTGTGAGTGAAATATATTTTTTGCTTGAGCAAACCTCCTAGAGATTGCATTGTTGTTTCAACTTCAAACAATCATACTTTTCTCATTTCAAATCTAAATTAGGTAAAATTTGTGTCCATTTTTAAGTTTCAAGTGTCGATTTTCCAAAGGAACAAGTTTCACTGATAAATTTATTATGATGCAGAAGATATGGAGTGGACAAAAGATCATGATATATATATATATATATAATTTTATTTTTATAATGAAATACTAATCTTGAGTAGTTCAAAACTTTGTCCTTCTTGGGCATCTTTAAACCCAAGCTCAACCTCAATACAATATTATTGAGAACCAAATTTTGACATGATTTGACACTACGACTTGCCTAACAAAGAGCTAGAATATGTTCTTAAAATCACCTATGAGACTAGTGGGCAAAAAGAAAAGGAAGAATTCACTTTACTAGCAATAGTTCATAGTTGCGTGTAGATGCAGTACGAAATTGGGATTTTGATGGGTAAGTATAGAGGTTCGATCATATTTACAAGTCTCCCTCTCTCTTATTATAAAAATAAAAGAGTCCAATAATGTGAAACACATTCTGAAAACTGAGAAGTTAAATAAATAAATATATGTGAACAAATATACAATGGTCACATATGAGAGAAAATACATCATGTATCGGATGCATGTTTCCTCTCCTTCACATGGAGGTGAACTCCATCCATGTAAATTCGACCTCCATGTGAGAGGGAGAAAATATATATCTAATATAGGGCATACCTTCTTCATATATGACTTGCATTGTGTAGTTATGTTATTCACTTATTTGGCTTCGTGATTTGGATAAAAAAAAAAAAAACCAAAAAAAAAAAAAACCTATTGTCTATTGGGGCCAAGTCCAACATCAAGATTTCTCAAACTCAAAAGGTCAGAACACATTCCATTAGACCTATGCTTAAGGCCCACGCCAAATAATTTCCGGGAATCCCAGCTATTAACAACTAAAATGAAGTAACTAAATTTAGGTTAAGCTGGGAAACGTGTACAATATTCAATATTGTATTAAGTTATCCACAATTAAAAGTCTCTAAAAATTTGTCATAACAATGAGGGTAAGTGCTCATTTTACAACAATTTTATAATACTTTTAACAACAAATTCTAAGTGATATGGCTTAGAGCATTGTAGTATAATTGATACCTACTCATGTACAAAATACTTTGGAGTTTAGGGGTAAAAAGTTTGAGGTATGGAATTAGTACTTACATATTGTAATTGCTCAAAAAAAAAAAAAAAAAAAAACCCTAAGTGGTATTAAATCCACAACTAAAATGACTTTTTTGCCCATAAGTAATGGTCAATAGCAATCGATCACTTAAAATTTGTTATAATATCCTAGGTGATACCAAATTCACAACTAAAATTACATTTTTACCCATAAGTAATAGTCAATAACAAAATGTTACTTAAAATTTATTGTAAAAATATTGTGGAAATATTGTGTATATATCATTTCTTTGTCAACAAATGTCAAATTTTTTCTCTAGACTTTATTGAATATTATATTTGGTTTTAATTTAAATGAAAATATAAAAAAAATGTTATATTTTAATATTTTCACAATAAATCCTAAAGAGCTATTATCAATTGATTGAAATTTTCTTAAAAAAAAAAAAACAAAAAAAATGATAAATGATAAATATTTTTTTTAAGTAAAATGCTAAGATGAATTTACCATAAAGCCCATAAAACACTAAAACCTCCGGTCTCCAAACGACACAAAGCCAAAACCCAAAAGCCTCCCCATATGCTATGCGGCGCTAATCTCAGGGCTGCACTTTCCTCTCATCTCCGCCGCCACTCCTCAGCTTTCTCTCTTCCTCTCCGCCGTTTCTCTTCCACGGTCACCGCCACCATGGCCTCCAATAATCACCCCAAAGACGAATCCTACCTCAACCAAGTCATCCCCAAGCGCATCCAGCTCTTCCAATCCATCCAAGCCAAACTCCTCACCGAACGCCTCTCTCTCTCCTCCGATCCCATCAAGTACATCTCTCCTAAAAAACCCTAACCCGAACCCTAGAATTTTTCACACTCACTCAATTCTGATTTGATTTTTTTTTTTTTTTTTTGAAGGATTACGTTGCCGGATGGGACTGTGAAGGAAGGGAAGAAGTGGGTGACATCGCCATTGGACGTTGCGAGAGAGATTTCGAAGAGTTTGGCTGCCAACGCTTTGATTTCTGAGGTCAATGGGGTTCTCTGGGACATGTCTAGGCCTTTGGAGTCTGATTGCGAGCTCAAGCTCTTCACTTTTGAATCCGACGAAGGCCGCGACACTTTCTGGCACTCCAGCGCTCACATTCTCGGTCAGGTATGATCTCTGCATTGTCGATTTTTCGCATTTGGTTTTTTTTTTTTTTTTGAAGAGAAAGTTTGAATCTTTGGCTTAATTTTGGATGCAGTCGCTTGAGCAAGAGTATGGGTGCAAGTTGTGTATTGGACCCTGTACTACAAGGGGAGAGGTAAATTTTTTGCTATGATTTTTGTGAATCAAAATGTTGTTTTGGAAAGTTTTGGTGGTGGGGAAACGTGTTGTGGTTTTTTGGTGTTTTAGTTTGAATTGAGTGAATTACTTATACCATGATTGAGGATTTTATTTTTGAGCAATAATATGTGTGTGTTTGATAATGTTTAGCTAATGGTTGTTGTGTTTAGTATGCTAATCACCGTTATTAATTTTAAGTTTCCTTGGAACCCTCTTGTTGTGGAGTCTAATTTGTATTTGGATATTTGCACTTTGCACGGTGATCAAGATTTGATCATCTTTGTTCTCCAGTTCAGCCCGTGATGGGTCAGATTTACAAGTCTCAGATGGTGGCTTGTTATTGCAGTGATAGTCATGTTTGATATAATTCCACTTTTCTCTTATGGATTTTTGACTTAATTGTATTTATTTGATCATCATGGGCAATAGCAACCAAGCCTTACCTCCCAAAATTTTTAAGTAGGCATGGAACATTTTTTTTGCATAGGTAATGAGACTTTTATTGAAAAAATTGAACATTATGTTCACAATGGTAAACATTCTGAACAAGAAACAAATACAACAAGTTCAAGAACTAAAGCTAACAGATTGTAAGAATTCAGAAATTGAAATACAATGTGTAAAACCCCAAATATGAGCCCATTGAAACAAAGTAACAAAGAGAAGAGATTTTAAGAGGTCTAAGGGTCTCTCATAGTCTTCAAAGGTGCAGGTTTATGTTCTTGCCAAACTAATCACATTAAACATGCCTGGACCATATTCCATCTGGTTGACAGGTGCTTTCCAATACAGTTTCTCCCAGCAAAGAGAAGAGAGCTAACCATCTTTGGCATTGCCCACTGAATCCTGAACACCTCAAAAACTTTAATAGATAGATTAATTAGGGTTAGTCACACGTATTCTTTTCTGCCAATCTATTCTATCCGAAGTTAGACTTCAATTAATTTCTTAATTGAAACATCATTTTTTACTACGCTTAGACCATTCTCGATGACATAGAATAAAATCCTTCATTGTTTGATTGGCTCGACTAGACTAGAGTCTCCTATCTGATAGGTATTGGTAGACATTCAGATTGACATGACTACAGGAAAATACTTAAGTATTTGCAATCAAAATATGGCTAACAGTGGTTAATGATTCCTATGTCTATAATGATGTTTTATTAGCATTCCTTTTGTTATTATCATTTAAAAAAAATTAGAAACGTATGACTTTAGATGGCTACATGTGACAACTGAATAAGAGTTACAGCATGAGGTACTTGTTGAGCGACAAACGTGTAATAACTGTTTCTGTACATTTAAAAAAAAAAAAAACCGTTTGAAGGTCTTTTACTGCTCGTTTTTGTTTTTATAATCATGTGGAATTGTATATGTTTTGTATGTCTTGTTTCTTTGTGTAACTATGTTACAAGTGGTTGCAATTTAAGCTTTCTTATGAATTTGTGCAATGCTATGACAGGGTTTCTATTATGATGCATTTTATGGTGATTTGGGCTTGAATGATGATCACTTCAAGAAAATTGAATCAGGGGCAATGAAAGCTGTTACGGTATTTTTGATTCTTCTGTCCAAAATATGATGTATACTCCATTTATATACGTTTTATTTTTGCGTCTGTTGTTAACATTTATGGAACTGTTGCTCCTGCTCTTGATGAACAGAAATACTTTTCTCTATTTTATTCTTAATATATCTACAATATAAGTGAAGAAATTTGTTAAAGGTAAATGGCTAAAAATGATCATATAGTCGAGAGGGAGGCAAAGGATTGACCTTGACTAAGCTTGATTCCCTCCACTCCAAAACTGTTGGATGCTGCACATGCACAGCCCACACCTTTTAGTCCTATGTTCGAAATGCTTTTGATGCTGATTACTATTATAAATGTAATTTAAATAATGGTGGTGGCATAGTTTTTCATGCCTCCCATTGCTTTTTCAGCTGATTCAAGGAGTGTGATGGACATAATAGCTAAATTTAGCACACAATGAAATTTCCCAAAGTTGCAATGTGTTGGGTTACTTAAGCATGGACTGAACCTGATAATCTAATCACCAAAACCTTTTAAAGAAGTAGTGGTGCAAAATATTAGAAATTATGAGGTGAAGGCCAACCATCTTAGAAAAAAATGGCGTTTTGGATACCAAAATCAAAGCCAAAATTTTTTCTGGTAAGCTTTGGGAATAACCATATCTTCCAAACAATTTAAGACTAAATTGAAATACTAGTCAAAAGATGTTATATTACCAATGCTAATTATTAGAAAAGCAAATTACATTAGAATGCTGAATAGCTTAAAAAAAATCAGGTTCGGTTTTGTTTATGAAATGTCAAAATTAAATGTAAATCAGTCTACTGCACTCCAGGTGGGTTGCCTCTTGGCATGGTCATACTTATGCCATCTTTGATGAACTGATGAACAGTGGGGCTGTCACTGCTCCCCAGTCTTGTCACACACATGCTAGTACCTCTCTCTCCCCTCATTAAGAAGGATGCATATTGATGACAGTAAATCATATGGGCCTTTTTATGTTTCAGGAGAAACAGCCTTTTGAGCGCATTGAAGTATCAAGGGATGAGGCACTTGAAATGTTTTCTGACAATAATTTTAAGGCAAGTGAATCTGTCAATTTTTTCACCATAAACACCCATATTATGATTAGCTAGTTTTCCTATTTGCATTTCATGATTATACAATTCTCACATGGATTGTTTTTTCTTCCATTGATTTAATCAGATTGAAATCATCAAAGATTTGCCTGCAGACAAGACAATAACAGTATATAGATGTGGCCCCTTGGTTGATTTGTGTCGTGGACCACATATACCAAACACATCATTTGTCAAAGCATTGGCTTGCTTGAAGGTGATATGATTCATTATGTGTTAGTGCTATGCTTGTAGATATATGCATGCAATATTTTTCTAATATACTGGAATTCCAGGCTTCATCAGCTTACTGGAGGGGGAATAAAGACCGTGAGAGTTTACAGAGAGTCTATGGAATTTCTTACCCTGATCAAAAACGCCTGAAGGTGGACTCTTTTAAGGCCTCTTTGTAAATGTGGTTTATTTTTTCCCATTTGCCTATGATATAAGCTGCTTTGCTAGGCTGCTGAGTATATAGTTGTCATTACATTTTCTTCAATTTGAGATTGTATGATATGTTTGATTGGGTTAAATATCTAAGACATTCTTGTTCAATTTGAAGGTATTCTAGTAGTGATGTTCAAATTTTGGTTGGCCAACATTTGTATCCATTGATATTGTCACTTTAGTGTTGAGGCTTTTTGTACACCGTTTTGTGTTATAATATTACTATTAAAATTGGTGGGCCCCAAATTTTATCCAAAAAAGCAGATGTACCTTTGCATGTGCCAAGGATTTAAAGTTCCTTTTAGACACCACTGCATTAGTTCAACGCATCTTTTAAATTGTACTCTTGTTTGAAACTTCAATATGATTAGAGACATGATTAGGTAGGAATGTCTTTGTTAAACCATCTTGGATATATGAATAAGTGAGTTTCTTACTGAAACCAACAAAGATTTGCAATTTTGCATTCATGGGAAATTTGAAGAAACCATTTGTGGAAAACGAACAGAAAATGAAATTCAATTAATCTGAGTGGTTAGCTATATTGTCAGTAATTTATGGGGTATATTATTGACCTATGGACTGAGACCTGATGAAACTAAACAAAATGCAATGGCATCAGGCGATGCACCTCATTTCGCATAGAATGTGTGAGAGAACAGTGCATTAAATGTGGAAAATTCCATCTTCATTAAAAAAACAACTATTCCATGTCTAAATTTATTGTACTTTTCTACACTGTTACTTATCAACAAAAAAAAAAAAAAATCTAAACTGTCATTGTCAATAACTTAAGCTGTAGTAGAGGAATTAATGTATAGAGGGAAGTCCTGTATCAAGATGGTGGAAGTGGTGTTATCTATATCAATATGCAACTTTTTTACTGAACATTAATCTTTTGTGCAGGAATACTTGCATAATCTGGAAGAAGCAAAGAAATATGACCATAGATTGTTGGGTACAAAGCAAGACCTTTTCTTTTGTCACCCACTCAGGTACAGTACAGATTGATATCCTTGGTTTGGTTGTTGTGATCATGATTGCTCATGATAGTCTTTTGTGAATTTCAGCCCAGGAAGTTGGTTCTTCCTTCCGCTTGGGACACGAATATACAACAAATTGGTAGACTTTATAAAAGGTCAATATAGGGAGAGAGGTTACCAAGAGGTTGGTTCATATTGAAGGATTATTTTCATGATATTTGACAATTATAAATGCGTATGTAATTCACTTGATTTTGGCAGGTTGTGTCACCAAATATGTACAATATGCAACTTTGGGAAACATCTGGTCATGCTGCTAATTACAAGGAGAATATGTTTTTAATTGAGGTGAGGTTTGTTTGTTTGTTGTTTGACAAAAACAAATCTTCATCTCTCTCCTTATTAGGGATTATCAGGAATAGGGAAGCAAAGACTAGCGGGGCAAAAAGAAAAAAAAAGATTAATAAGGAAAGAATTCTGTAATTTGTATGTGTTTTTTCGAATGGGTTTAGTGAAAAGAAATTTTGGTCCTCACCACCCCCCCCCCCCCCCCCCCCCCTCTCCCACAACACACACATTATCTGCCCAGTAGTCTGTGCACCTACACTTGTCTTTTTGATTAACATTATGATGACCAAATCTTGTCTCAACTATGTATCATTTTGGAAAGTGGGTATATGTGATAGCCAATGAGCTTTAGCTTAAATGACACCTCCTCCCCTTATAAGAGCAAGGTGGAGGGTGAGATCATGGTTCATGACCCATCACGTGTATTGTACCGCACAAAAAATGTGGGAATGTGATGACATGGAAGAAAGAAGAATGTTGAATGATCTTAAAATGACTAGGAAAATAGAATATAATGTATTTATTTGAGTATGCAAGTTGCGGTTTTGTAAGAAAGTGGGATTATATTTACAAATTTCTTGTAACTTTTAACATTATTAAATATTGATTGCTAGAGAAAAAATATTATAGTTAACCATATCCCATGCTCTTTGATATGATGATATTGTGTTTCTTGTACAGATAGAAAAACAAGAGTTTGGACTGAAACCAATGAATTGCCCTGGGCACTGTTTAATGTTTCAACATAGAGTTCGTTCATATAGAGGTAAATTCATTTGCACCGGTATCAATATCTACTGTAGCACCTTGTGTTTTTCCTCTTGTGGATGCTTCATCTATGAGCAAAGTTACCATCTGTTCCCGGATTTTGTTGAGCTTTGAGATTAAGTTTTAATTTGCTGATTGAATGAAACAGTCTTGGTCAATGAGATATAAGTTGGTCGTTTACAGCTACATAACTAAGTGAACATGGCTGCCGACCACTATAATTTTTAAATGCAATTCAATTTAGTCATGTGGGGTGTTCTTTGTATGCATGATGAGTTGAGTTGTAAAAGGCTAATTTTATTACCATCTTGCCTAAAGGTGAGCCTTGAAGCTTTTAGAACTATGAATCTATTATCCTTCTGTTTTCCAATTTTAATAAATTACAATTACTTATATAAAAAAATCTATTGTCCTTCTGTTTAATGTCATGTTACTATGTAAATGGGACATTATTTTTACATATATAAAAAATGTGAAATGGGAAAGTCGTACTTTATTGGTTGGTTGAATATGATTGGCCTTATGAGGATTGGTTGGTAAAAATTGGCCTGGACCATAATTGTGGAATCATGTTATTAAACTCAATAAAAGTGATGATATTTGTAGGTCATGCCTTTTCTTATATAGCTGCTCCCATACATCCTCTTGGTACAGTTTCATATGACAGTAGCTGTAAGGATACGTATTAAAGAAACATAGACACTTATGAATATGTATATACAAGGCAGAAGTAATACAATTTAGTCAATATATATTATATTATTGTTTTTTATATATATAGTAAATTACCGATTGTCCCAAATTCTTTAGCTGTTAGGATATGGTGAATATAATTATTTAACCATTATTCTAACGCTTCCCTTGATGTGTTGGCCTGTGCTCCCCCTTAATAAGTGGGGCGCAACATTTGTGTTTTAACTTTTTAATGGGAGGTAGTGAGATAGGTTTTGAATGCTTCTCAAAAAAAAAAAAAGGTTTTGAATTTGAGGACCACTTGCTCTGATACCATGATAAATTTAGGACATAATGAATTTTATCATTTAACCATTATTCTAACAATTACGTTAAAAATTTGCAATCCTATTTTTTTTTTCTCTCTTTAAGCCCATCCAACTGTTGGTTACCTTTATCTTGCTTCTTTGGATATTCATGATCCTGATTGTTTTGCAGAACTTCCTCTTCGGCTTGCTGATTTTGGGGTTCTTCACCGAAATGAGGCCAGTGGTGCGCTCACTGGATTGACTCGTGTCAGGAGATTTCAGCAGGTACTTAATGTGGTTGTTTATCATCATTGTATTCTTGGATGATAAATATACTAGCCTGGTCCACTCTATATGATTTGGGCATATCTGTGCTTTTTTTACCAATTTTTTTTTTCTGACACTTTTTTGTTAATTTAGGGTTTTCATTCTAATCATGAACCCTTTTATATATGGGCTTGAAGTGCCCTAGTCCAAGAATTTATCTTTTATTGGACAGTCATCCTAGTGGAACATTTTATATCAGTAATTTGTATCCTTAATCATCATTTGAGGAGACTGGTAAAATCTGCTGTAATGTAACAATTTTACTTCAATTATTGGTACAGGATGATGCTCATATCTTCTGCCGGGAATCCCAGGTGATTTGAAATTTGAATCGACTTGTGAGAGGGCTGTCAAATCTCTTTTTTCTGCCAATACATATTATTTTTGACGTTTTCCATTTTGCAGATAAAAGATGAAGTGCGGGGTGTCCTAGAATTCATCAAATATGTGTATGGTATATTCGGGTTCACATTTGACTTGAAGCTATCCACGGTATGTTATTTGCTCCTTATTCGTGCTTCTAGTATAGAACTTGTTTTTTTTTTTTACATTGTTTTTAACTTGAGTTTAATATGCTGCAATGATTTCCCCTTGATTAGTGGTTTGTTCTCTTATCAGTATTGACTTTGTGTAATATCCTTCTGAAGTTCACAAGACATTTAAGTAAATGTTTCTGTGGCCTTCATAAACTAACTAGGAGTTTCTCGTTGATGAATCTTTTCTCAATAATGATTGGCTGGTGGATACAATGTTCTTTGATTGAATTTGAATAGTTTATAATTTCAACAATGGTTTACTACCTGTAAGAAAAAGATCTCTATTATCACAAATCTTTTTATGAAGTAGCTAGTCAAGAATTATTGTTCAAAATATAAGCACAGTATTTCTTGCTGGGATATAGCAAATTTCTTCAAAATATGAATGAAACTTTAAATTTCGAAGGGTTTTCTTTTGAGGAGGAACTTTATACATGTACCACCTTTCAATGAATTTGTAATGAACTAGATGCAGATTGTGCATCAAAGGTTTCTTGTTTCTCAATGGAGCAGCACCACTAATATGAAAATCTTTTCTTGTCTTTCTAGCCATAATTTAAATTTTTTGTTGGATGCCTCTTTTTTATTTGCTTTTCTGTAAGTTTCTATGCCTGCGGTTCTTTTACTTGATGATTAGAAGTCCTTGATTTTTAACCCAAAGGTTGGGATATCGGGTGTGGATATATGGCTATGTGATGCTTTATCTGTTAGGTGCGAGATATGGTGGCAGTTTATTTTGTTGCATGTACTCTTTCTCCTTTGAAACTCTCTTCCTCTGGGTCTGTGTGGATGTGTATAGTGGAGATGACTTTATTTGTTTGGTGTGGATATATGGCTATGTGATGCTTTATCTGTGAGGTGTGAGATAGGGATGGCAATGGGTTGGGTTCGGGCCGGGTTTTTTCATACCCGGACCCGACCTGCAGGGCAAGATCCGTAACCCGGACCCGGCCCGTTTAGGGTACCGGGTTTTTCCCGGGGTCTGGACCCGCCCCAGCCGGGCCCCGTTTAGGAATTGGGCCCAAACGGGCCCAACCAAAAAAAAAAAAAAAAATTTGAGCCCAAATCAATTGCTTGCTGGTTGATTTGTTATAATCATAAAGCATCAAGCAAGATGAATTATATTCTGGTTCGTATTCACTGAGCATCTTCAATTTAATTAATTTTTTTCTTTTTAAAATTACCGAGGGACCTATGGAGGGAGCGCCGTACAAAATCGATTCACTCTTATCCAAGTTTGCCTTCGAAAATTGTATTGAAAGCAGATCACCGAGCCCAATATATATATATATATATTTATTTATTTATTTTTCTGTTATGGGCTCGGTTTTATTTTTAGATCTAATTTTCATACATTAGAATTGAAATGTATTATTATTATTATTATTATTATGCGAAGGTCCCAGCAGAGAGGGGGGAATCTCTCTCTAACACAAATACTAATAACGAATTCCTTTGCACAGTTATATGCCGAATCATAGAATGCCCAAAAAGCTTTTGTTTTGGACCATTCTGAACCCTCGGCTACATTCAGATATTTCATCTTTCTCTTCATTTCATTTTTGGGGGAAAAAACATTTAGAGATTCTGGTAATGTTTTTAATTTTTACTCTCCTTGAAAATGATTTTGTGTCCTAATTCAGACATAAATACTTACTGTGTACGTATGTGAAGGAAATGATTTGGGAAAATGGAAATGATCAGATTCAAAATCGACTTTGTTACAAAGCAAGCCCAATATTCATAAAATCAAAATGGTCCTGGATTACACATTTACACCCAAAAAATCAAAAATCAAAAACCAACACCATCTCTCATTCTATCTGTCTCTGAAATCCGAGAAACCCAACACCATCAATAAAGGTATCTTCTCAAGTAAATACCTGAAGAAAATCTGATCCTCTCCGATTTGGCTGAAGCTGATCCTCTTCGATTTGGCTGAAGGCTGAAGCTGACTCTGATGCTCTCCGATTTGGTCAAGCCTGAAGAAAAAACTGATGCTCTGATTTGGTGAAGAAAAGCGACGACAGCTCCGATTTGGCGAAGAAAAACGGCGACAGCTCGAGGGTGGGGTTTGTGACGGTGGTGGTGAGGCGGTGGTGTTGTGATTTGGTAGTTGGGTATCTTGCCGCCTGGGTTTTTGGTGGTGTTCACGGTGGAGTGAGGGTGAGGGAGTGTAGGACTGTGTCGGATTGAGAGGGAGGGAGTGTAGGGAGGCTGCTGAGTGAGTGAGTGCAGAAAAAATGGGAGTTAGGGTTAGAAACTTTAGGTATATATATATATATATATTAGGGTATTTTAGTAATTTCAGTTAACTGGGTTTTTACCGGGCTGGGTTTTGGGTCGGGTCTCGAGTTTTTTAATAAAACCCAGACCCGCTTCGGGGGTTTTTTTAAAAAAAAAAAAAAAAAAAAAAAAAACCCATACCCGACCCTATTCTTAATCGGACCGGGTAAAACCCGGCCTATTAGGGTTGGGCCGGACTGGGTACCCGCGGGCCGGGTAAAAATTGCCATCCCTAGTGTGAGATATGGTGGCAGTTTATTTTTGTTGCATGTACTCTTTCTCCTTTGAAACTCTCTTCCTCTGGGTGTGTGTGTAGATGTGTATAGTGGAGATGACTTTATTTATACTATGATTGACAATATTTATATTGGTATCAATCCTGTAGAGGCCTGAGAAATACTTAGGAGACTTGGCTACATGGGAGAAAGCCGAGACTGCTCTTGGAGAAGCATTGGATGAGTTTGGGAAGCCATGGCAGGTAGTTTTCTACTTACACTATAAGTGCACCTAAGCAACTAGCTGCTCTTTTTTGGTGTTTTCAAATATAACATGACTAATTTTCATTCACAAAAACCATACTATAGAACACCTGATCTGTTACAGATTTGACGTTGGTTATTATCTCTTGATCTTTGTTTTAAGCATATCCTCTATATCCCCCTTTTCTGTTTTCACTTTAACTCTGAATGCTTATGCTGTGAGTCATGTTGTGCAGAAAAATGAAGGAGACGGTGCATTTTATGGTCCAAAGATAGATATTAGTGTATCTGATGCATTGAATAGGAAATTCCAGTGTGCAACGTTACAGGTTTATGGTGTTCACTTTTATTTGTATCGTCGTTCCTGCAGCTATGTTATAATGCAGAATTATCACTAAATAGATGAATATCTATGTTTGCAGCTTGACTTCCAGCTTCCTGCTCGTTTTGAATTGTATTACTCTGCAGAGGATGAAGCCAAGAGGGAGACACCTGTTATGATACACAGAGCCATTCTAGGGTCTGTTGAGCGTATGTTTGCTATATTGTTGGAGCACTACAAAGGAAAATGGCCTTTCTGGCTTAGTCCACGCCAAGCAATTGTTTGCCCTGTGTCAGAGAAATCTCAGCCATATGCAGTAAAGGTAGTTTTTCTGTATTCTTTTCAGTAGTAATTATTTTTTTGGATATTTTGTGTAGTGGTTGAATACCCATGCGAACAAGCTGGGTTGTGCTTAGTGGTGATGAGCTCAGACTCAAGTTATTACTACATCCGTCCCATATTGTCAGTCCTTTTTAGAAACCCCCCTCCCTTTTATTTTTTTTTTTATTTTTTATGGAACATCATTTAATAGGTTGTCTTTTAGTTAAAAAAGTACAAGTTTCCAAAAGTACCCTCATTAATTTGAACTCTAGTGGAAGAATGGTCTTGACTTTTTTTGAATAAAGTAAATGGTAAGTTAGGAAATCACTTATTGTCTTTTCAAAGAGGACTACATTTTGGAACATCCCAAAATGGAATAGGGGTTCAATAATTTGTGATGGAGGGATAATTTAGACTGCTATTTTGCACCTTTTAATGGGCCAATCTCATATCAAACTTGAGTTGCTGGAAATCTTATGGTAGAAGGTCCAGTTGTGTTAAGTAGTATGTTGCTTTAGTTTTGTTCATGTACCCTACAAATAAGCAGTAGGTTGCTGGATTATGATTGAGATCAGATGCAAAAACTGTGAATGGCTGAGATTTAAAGTTGAAAAAAGCAACTTTTAATCTCAGCCATTATAAAAAAAAAGTGAAAAAGTAAAAATTTGAAGTTAAAAATGAGAATGGTAAAAAAAATTGTGAGGGGGATGGAGCTAATTGCACTGTGATCCAAACCCGCAGGATTATATGGATGTTAAATAATATTGATCTCTGGGCTATTTTGTTTTCCATGTTTGTCAGAAATCTTGAAATGACAGCTAAGGGTAATGGCTTTCAGAAAAAAACTTGCTACTTGGTTATATTAAGTAGCTGTGTTATATTTAATATTTAGAGTTGTAAATTGTTCACTTGCTTGAGTGGGAGATGCACTCATGAGTAAAATATTTGAGGCTCTCTTTTGTTTTTATCTATAATTTCTTTTGTTGTGTTTCTGCAGGTGCAAGATGAGATATTTAAAGCTGGTTATCATGTTGATGTTGATACAACTGATAGAAAGATCCAGAAAAAGGTGCAACTAATCTCCTGCCTTGCTTTGTTTTATTTATTTATTTGGATTCCTATATCCAACAACTGTTTTGCCTGTAAATGGTGTTTGCTTAAAATTTTTACTAGCTTTGTTTTCCCCTCTTAGCTTCCCTATTATGGTTTTGAGTGGGGCCTGCCTTTAAAAAAAAAACCGCCTATTTTATTTTAATTGTTTGCTTCTCTACAATGAGGGTAAAAGTAAGAGAATGCTATTTGTTTACTGATAGTTTTGGCTTCCTGCAGGTGCGAGAAGCTCAGTTAGCGCAGTACAACTATATATTGGTTGTTGGTGAGGAGGAAGCCAACACTGGACAGGTTCCTACCTATACACTTATCATGTTATTTTTTGTAATTTACCCTATTGATAGTTGTGATTTGAAAAGATTTTGCTTTGAAAATCAGTCTGTGTAACATGTTGGTGCGTGCATATGCTTGGGCTTTTTATATGAATTTTGTGTTAATTCTGGACTAATAAAAGAAGAAAATCAGAAGAAAGTTGTGGGGGTTCTATTATGTAAGCACTTGGTAAATGACCTGTAATTTGAACTAGAGCAGTCCTCTTACGGACTTTCTAATAAAAAAAATTATACTTGCTAAAAAGTGTCAAATCACAAGATTAGAAATCTGCAAATCTGATAAATTATCCATTGCCCATTTTCCTGTGAAACTATGATACAAATACAATTCAATCGTATTTTGATTCCCATGATTTGCATCATTAGGTCATGAGGCTTTAAATTTTTTGGGGTTCACCAATTTGTAATATAACTAAATTTGGCTTTTTTTTTTTTTTTTTTTTTGGGGGGGGGGGGGGGGGGGTGGTGGTGGTGCTGTTGGCCGAGTTTGCCATTGTATATCAAGAGATGGCTTATAGTTTACCATACTGAGCACACCCACTGTGTTGCTAGATGGTTTATTATCATTAGTCATGCTGGGTTTCAGGTAGCATATTAAACATTGTATCATTTTTCCAGGTGAGCGTACGGGTGAGAGACAAGGCAGATCACTCGGTAATGAGCATCGAAAACCTACTGAAACACTTCGTGGAAGAAGTTGCAGCATTCCATTAGGTTTTTGTTTATCATACTATTAGTAACAGTTACATTTATCCTCATTCTTATTGGTACCATGCACCTGTACTATTATTTATACTTTGATATAGATTGTTCCTTTGGGCTTTAGTCTCTCCATTAAACCAAAGGAAAAAAAAGAAAAAGAAAAGAGAAGCGAAGGGTATGTAAATCATTTTTGCTGTCTTGCTTCCAGTTTATGCATGTGGCTGGGGCAATGTTTTAAATCTTTTCTTCTGATATTCAGTTTTTCTATTGTAATGGAATATTTTGATAGCAGTTTAATCTTGTTTGTACTTTGTATATATAACGACAACATAACAATCCCTTCGTTATATACGTACTATAGGTTCATATAATCTCCTTTCAAAATCAAATATTGGGTAATCCTAACATCATCCCTCAAAAGGAAAAATCATCATTAAAGGTGTTAGTATTGTGCAAAAAATTTCTTATTGTAAGGACATATTAGAAGTGTTAATGAATTGTATAATATATTGGCGTGTATCGTATCATATAGTATAATTGGACATATCTGGACATATTGTACAATATATAGACTAGACAAGGGGGTTTAAAATGAGTTTTTATTTTATTTTATTTTTTTGGTGTTAAAATTTGTGTATTGTTGGAGTCTGACAAGTTGTTAGGCTTGTTTAATAAGCTAGAATGTCCATGATTTTATTACTTGAGTCTAACAAATTATTGGGTTACTTAATTGAATTCAATAAAATAACAAGTCCAAGAATTATTTTCCCCTCTTCTCTTTCTTCTACACAAAGTTTGGACTATACACTTAACACTTGATTTTCATATTTGCAAATTCCTTTTTTATGCTATGAATGATGTATTAATTGTCATTATAATTTTTTATTTTTTATTTTTGTTATTATTGTTGCAAGTCTAAGAAGCTAGAATAAGAAAATATGGTAAATGTTGACGATGAAGAAACAATTTCGCAAAATGACAGGACATTATTGAGATAGAGTTGACTAAGCAAGAAGATGAATATAATTAAAAAAAAATTATTATTTTGGCCTTGTTTTGAGATAAGGGAAATAAGTAAAACTAAGTGAGAAGAGAACAAGGAATATATATGTATAAACTATTGTATTTAAGTGGTCATTCACCATCTTTTTGATATCTCTTAGATCTGTACATTTATAGTAAAACAATTTCACATATATATAATCTTAGGATGCTTGTAGGGTAGGTTATAATAATGAGCACAATTATGGATATATATCCTTCTTACAAATTTTATACATTCTAGACTTTACATATCTCAAGTAACCATTTTACTGCCCAAACTTTACACATTTTAATAAGGCTTTATTTCTAATAGGCCCATATATTATGTATTATCACTTCTGAGTTTAATAAATCTGAATGTATGCTATAAACACATGCTAATTTAATTTAATTAATTTTTTTTGACAAAATTTAAATTTAATTTATTCAGTCAGCTTTGTTGAATATTATGACATTAGTAATGATTAAATTAGTCGTTAATTAAATATATTTTAAATTTATAACGAATATTTTATATGTATATCTATAATATTTTTTTATAAATTTTATTAAATGTTTGCCATTGTGGCTTACAACACCAATACCAAAAAAAAAAAAAAAAAAAAAAAATCTATTTATTATACAATTCACATTTTGACAACTATGATTAAAGGGTTATAAAACCTTGTAACATAATAACATAATCAAACGCCAAAATGGTATACTACAAAAAGAGGTATGGAGAAATTTGATATGAAATAATCAATATTTATTATATATAAAAGCAGAGACTTTCGGCCCGTTTGGTTTATCAGTTCAAAATGTATGTTTAGTTTTCAAAACACAAAACAGTACTGAACAAACTAGAAAATCATGTTTGGTGGCCCATCTCTGTTCACGTGAAGTTTGAAAAATGTTGTTCAAAATCATGGGCTTTTTAAAGCATGCTTCGGGTTGTTTTTAAAACAATAAACACACATTTGAGTGGCAATTCGGTAATAAAATTGAAAAATATATGGCCCACCTGATCAGCCTTATCAATTGCTGTCTCCTGTCTTCCTCTCATCTCTCTTCACGCCTTTACCAAAGTAGCTAATCAGCCTTATTTTGTGCTTTTGCTCAGCTTTTTTTATAAAATTAAACACACATACCAAACATATTTTTATGTTTTTTAAACACTAAAAACTATTGTTTAAACTATAATACCAAACACATTTTTTTTTGTTTTATAAACACTAAAAATACGTTTTTCAACAACACTTTTTAAACAATAATTTTTACATCTTTTTAAACAACAATTTTTAAATTCTATGACCAAACGGGTCCTTTATGTGAGAAAGTATTCAGTTCTGCCATAGGAAGGAGTTTTGCCTAGTATCCCGGAAAGAGAAAGATGATGATATAATCGTATCTAGGATAGTGAAAGAAGTTGGAAAGAAAAGTTAACAAAAGACCAATTACTGGTAGGAAAGGGCAACATATTTAATGCAAAGTTCTTCCTCATGGAAAATAAAGGTCCATATATGAGGTTTACAAGGGTAGATACATATCTAGTGTGATAACTAGAATAGAGAATGACATTGCCATAGAAGAACCACTTGAGCCCTTTTGCAAAAAGTGGAGTTACCAGTTTTGAGAGCTAAAGGCTGGAAGAGCCAATTTTGAGGAAAAAGTAGAAAAAATTATGACAACCATATTTGGAGGTGATAACTTTGAAGGAGGGCAATACTAAGAAGTCAAAACAATGGAAAGAACAAATGAAATACTAACGGTGTATCACAACCATGATCTATCCCTCAACATGTGGTGCCACAAATTGGGAGGTTGAAGAATTAGTTTGTTGATTTTTTCTTGATAATGAATAGAGGTTATACAAATTAAGTGGGAAGATATCAACAATTGAACATATTTTAATATTTCGTTTGTATGTTCCTATTATAGAATTAATGAATTATAATATCTGGCATTTAATAATAAAAACATCCCTCAATTTGGTAATAGTTTATTAATAAATAAATAATCTCCTAAACTAGATTTTGACTAAAATTTCTTGTTGTCGAATAAGAGATTTGAGGTTTGAATTCTGCTTATAGTAAAAACTAATGAGTGTTTTTGGTATAATAATAAAAAAAACAATCATCATGGAGCGGATATAATAGGTTGAAATTAAAAAAAAAAAAAAAGTCTAGATTTTGACAATTATCAGGGGTATGTTCTACACTACAGTAAGAAACTAGAACATAACTTGTACATTATCCAGGGCATTCTCATATGAATTTTTTGTCTCTTCCTAACATCAGTCGTAATCTTTAATTAATCATTATGACACCATCAATATTAAAGAGCTTATTCATTTGGAGTAAGGTTTTACATCCTCTCGAGTGACTGATTACTTAGTGCAATGTCGCTTATGTCTGTAACGTGAGTCATTACTCATTATAGTGTGATATATATGCTTGCCTCCTGTTGTGCTGTGCTAGACATTATTACCTTATGATTTCATTTTTCAAAGTTCAAACTTAGACAAGAGTTGGGACAATGCATCAACAAGTTCCACTTTCGTTTTCATTTTTTATGGGATCAATTAACTCACTTAGAGCCAATGACGGAGCCAAAAATTTACTATATACTATGTTAACTTCCTACTATGTATAGTAGTATAAGTAGTACCACAAAAATTTAAAATGAAAATTAAGTTTTTTGTAACCCTAATATATGTAATACAATATATATATATATATATATATATTACACTTGATAAATTTTATAAATATAGACAAAAAAAAAATGGAATTCTTAACTTGTTTTTAATTAATAATATTTAGGCATTAGAAAAGTATAGAATTAAACAATAATTAAAAAGCTAAGGATCTTAATTAAAATTAAAAATCATAAAGTGTAAGCACTAAAACCATTATTTGTTTATAAGACAACCAAACTACATTAATCTTAACTTGTTTCATCTTAATATTTTAATTGATTAAAAAATTAATATTTAGAATACGATTGTGAGTCCATGTGTCATTATAAAAAAAGGTTTATGACTTACAAAATTTTTTCAACTTTAGGGGGCCATGGGAGGACTCTATCTTTAGTAATTTCATCATTAAGATATAAGATATAAAATTTAAAGGATTAAAAAAAAAAAAAAAAAATTTGCCCCCAGTAGATCCACCATTGCTTTGAGCCATCATGGGCATGCCCTTCAGAGGCTAAGAAATTTCACGAGTATCAAGGGAACTCCATCTTAATTAGTTCTTGAAGGGTCTTTGTGACAATTTTGAGTTCATTCGTAAACAGTTACGAAGCTTCTTCTTCCATCAAACCTGCATTCTCAGTAGCTGAACTAGAGACACATCTCAATCGGGTCTCATTCGGTTCTCAAGCTGCATCCTCTTCTACCCTCTAAATTACTAAACTTGTTTCTGAACTCTTATTTTTCTTACGATGGATTTTGTAAGCTCTAGGCATTTCCTCCTCAACATCAATTCCTATCTACTGCCATAATGGGAGTGCAATTTAAATTGTCGCACAATGAAGAAATCTTCCATGAATGAACCCAATCACATGGAGATCAATTGTCACATTGTTGATTCGTCACTAATTGTTTTAGGGGCACCTTGCAGTTGAATCTATTTCATTTTATGATCAGGTGGCTAACATCTTTACCAAGTTTCAAACATTTGGCCGCTTGTATTGAAACTCAAATTGGTCTTTCATGGTGTCTAGATTCAATGTTCTAGTACGACTGTGTGCACCACACCTATACTTTGCACTGAAATTGTACTTTGTACCATTAGACCTTGGACATTAGGCATATATAAAGAGGCTCTTTCTATACATCTTAGATGTGTAATAAAAGCAATATAATATATTCATCTTTTCATTTAGAAACTTTTTATTTATTTTTTTATCTTTTTGGTAAGTAAGGTCATGAATATTAAGTGCGTTTTGAATTTTAGTTATTTATTTTTTCATAAAATCTACGTATTAAAGCACACTTTTGACCCTCAAAGACTAGAGTTATTTTCATTTTGGGTTTTCATGTTTGATTTCGTTCCATATTGGCCATCTCATCTATCTCTGTTAGTAATCTAGCTTTAAGTGCCAGATAGGTGCTTAATAATCTGGTCATTAATTAATTGTTAGATTACTAACAAAGATGGATAGCATGACCAATATAAAAAGGGAATTAATTATAGAGGGTTAAAATGAAAATTTTAAAACGTAAAAGGTAAAATAAAAACTGTACCAAACTTTAAGGACCAAAAATATATTTTAATCAAATCTACATGAAAGATTTTCTAGTTGACATGCAAGAGAAAAGGATTTTCTAGTTAATCAAATCTACGTACATTGTTGTACTTGTTAGTATTATAGCTTTAAAAGGAGTTACTATGCCTATAAAATGTACGGATTAATTAAAATTTATATATAAATAAAAATATAAATTTGATGTAAAATAAAGAAAATATTTTACTAATATCATCCAAATTATCTTAATAATTAGTTAATCACTTGAAATTTTAATAGAATGTTCACTTAGAGTAAATTATTTGCCTTAATAATTAATGAATTACATGAAAAAAATACGTTAATTTTACACGTAATAAGTAGATATATTGAGCCATTTGATATTAGAATGACATGTAGTATGCAAGTTTTACTTTATTAGAACACAATACTATGTTATATAATCTAGATAAATTTTAAATTTTTTGAAATTTTTTGTACTAGAATTTTAGTTGAAGTAAATATTTTATATTTGTTTGAAAATTAGATAATAGAGTTTTACCTAGAGTAAATTATCCTAACAATCAATAAGCCACTTGATCTATTGGTATTACAATTTAATTTAAGATAAATAATATAAATAATTAAGGAGATTATAGCCATTTGATGAAACCATGATTTTTAAGACCTAATTTTATAATATAGTTTATGATTTATAGTATTGCTTAATAATGATTATCTATCTTCTGATATTTAGCCCATAATTTCTAATACATTAACCAATGGGCATAACCTTTTTGAGATGAAGAAAAGACAATTGGCCTTGTCTCTTACATTTCCCTTCTTCCTGCTTGCAGATTTTAAAAACTTTTATCACTTTCAAGCTTAATTGACCTACATTTAGTTTATTAGTTACCCTTCAACACTTGTAGCTATGCAATTCATGCTGGCTATTTGAGATTGCGTAAAATTTGGATAAAAACCATTTTTTTTTCAATTTATTATTGCAGGGGATGCATAATGGATAATAGATGATGAACGGTTTTAGACCCCTTAAAACAATCAGATTAACCTAGTTAATTAGCTAAGTGATTAACTTAGTCAATTTTAGCAATTCTAGGTTATCACAAACAAACAATCATATATCAAAAGTATAAAGTAGCGGAAATATAAAAGACACAATGATATGATCACCCAGGAAACCACACGGTCAAAACCTGGGTAAGATTTGATCTAGTTATCCTCAAGGTAAACCTGAATCTACTATGCGAAAGAATTGAAGTTCATACAAAAGGACTTACAAACTCCCCGCTTGACTTCCTAATGCTACCCATCAGTAGAACTTACTGACACGACCACGTGCAAGTTCCGAATCCACGGACTCTTTCTTTCTTGGATTCTCCAATTAGTTACAAGCACCCACACTTGATAATCTTTAAGCTTCTATGGTAGCAACCGAGTTGATCATCAAGATGTTGAAGTGATCTCTACCTTGAAAACCTTAAACTTTGTGTAAAGAAAAGCTCCTCTAAATCTTACAAGAGATTTACACAAAACAGCAAAGTATGAGCAACAACTTAACTGGAGCAACTTTAAAAACGTGGTTGGGGTTTTTCTTTATATACCTAGGGTAAAAATAGAAAACCCAAAATGTTTAATGAGTTAGGGCTGAGCTGGAATATTCTGCAGAAAAACATTCTACCTGAGATTCGATCGATTGAGTCTTTCCTTCGATTGATCGAGCCAGGCTGAAATACACCAATGCATCTATAGCCACTCGATTCCAACTTTACATGAAAGACCCAACTTTAAGCAAGCCTAAATAAGACTAAACAACCTGTTTTGATCATGGTTTGCCATCAATACAAATTAAAGTTCTAAATACATAAAATCCTAAATCTTTAGAATCTAACAGATGATTACCTCTACCATTTTAAGCAATAAATGAACTAAGGAAATGGGATGTTTGAGATTTCAATGTATGCCAAAGAATGGAAGAGAAATTGCTCAAGGATAGTATTTTTTTTGGGGGTGGGGGGGGGGGGGGGGAAGGGGTGGAGTGGGATCATGGGTGCCCCATCCCCACCTCGCTTCTACTCTTTAAGATGAGAAACCCTTGCTTATGATGTTAGTGGGGGCACTTCGGGTTTGAGATGGGTTGAAAATGTTTATTAATCTTAAGATGACTTCAACATTAATGAGATAAAGATAAAAAATATAAAAGAAAAGTGTGATCGCGAGAGTACTAAGAGAGAAGTTTAGATAAGTGTTTTAAAGATAGCAATAAAATATGTATAAAAATAAATATTATAACTAGATATGTATAGACAAAAAATTACACTACATGTATAAATAAGTTAAATGTATGTTAAATAAAATATGTATATATACATTTGGGATGGGGTAGTGTAAAATAGGGTTGGGTGAGCAAATTGTGTTCTTGTTTTGTCACTTCTTTGGGATAGGGAGAAATCCACACAGGATGGAGTGTGACAGTACTGGTTATGTGGGGTAGGTCATTTTTGTCATCCCTATTTGTGAGCCATTTATTGGTTAGATTAAAGACCCTTCTAGTTGAATTTGTCCAACATACTACTTATTTTTCATTATAAATATTAATAAATTTCTATCCTTAAAAAAAATTTATGTCAAATGACAAAGATTGAATTGGACTCAGATCATAACACATGGCAAAAAATAGACACGTGACAAGATCCTGAATGGTCCAGTGCACGGGATCCACGCCAAGTCTTATGCTCTCTCTCTCTCTCTCTCTCTCTCTCTCTCTCACACACACACACACACACACACACACACACACGTGACAAGATCCTGAATGGTCCAGTGCACGGGATCCACGCCAAGTCTTATGCTCTCTCACACACACACACACACACACACACACACACACACACAGAGCTGGAAGATTCACACACACACACACACACACACACACACACACACACACACACACACACACACACACACACACACACACACACACACAGAGCTGGAAGATTCTTCAAATTATATCATACTAGGACTAAGAGGGCATTCACGTACAGAGCTGGAAGATTCTTCAAATTATATCATACTAGGACTAAGAGGGCATTCACGTACAACAAGGAAAGATAAAAGCCTAGCTAGCCTACTAGAAACGCCAAGCTGAAACTAAGCATTCTAAATCGTTAGGAAGCAATCCCCGAATCTAAATTATATCATACTAGGACTAAGAGGGCATTCACGTACAACAAGGAAAGATAAAAGCCTAGCTAGCCTACTAGAAACGCCAAGCTGAAACTAAGCATTCTAAAATCGTTAGGAAGCAATCCCCGAATCTTATATATATAATCTCTAATAAACTTTTAAGTAGTACCACTTAAAATCCATTGTTGAGTCCGCTGTTATTGACATTCTCATCTTGCAGGTTCTGATGGAAATGTTGTTGACGCTTATATGCAGAACTGCTGCTCTCACCCACATCATGTTCTGGCCTATATATCTCTTCATCAATCTCCTCTTTGGCCACTTTTTCAATTCCCATAAACTCCAATGGCTTTAAACATGGCATAAACTGTACTGGCTGCTGTGATGGTGTAGTGGGTGGAACAACTGAGGGAAGCTTTGAAAGAAGGGCTTCAAGGCTGCTCATGGAAGGTGTTATTTTCAAAGGCAGGTTGTATTGGTCAAAGAATTCGGCTCCTGAAGGTGCAACAGTAGTAGTTGAAGTGCCTTGGAAATGCCATGCTTCTGGGGTGCTGTATCCATCGACTTTGAAAGGGTATGCTGTGGAAGATGGGTGAGGTAAAAGCACACCTGGGATGCTTTCAATGTAGCCAAATTTCTTTCTTAGTAGAACAACGTAGCTCAGGTCTTCAATCACCTTAAATATACCAAGAAAAAGCAATGAAAAGAACTTCGAAGTACATATTATATACAATAAAATAAGTTCAAAATACCCAACAAATTTCACAAAATTTTCATAATTATTGACATAGAATGTTGTGATTAGTGTATAAGTGATGTCATGGGTGATTCTATATGAAAATGGTGTTACACTGATCATAATATGTCATTTCAACTAATTGTAAAAAAAAGTTTTACTTGTTACATTGGTCACAATTGTCTGAAAATTGTAACCTA
Source organism: Quercus variabilis (assembly GCA_030445155.1). Lineage (NCBI taxonomy): Eukaryota > Viridiplantae > Streptophyta > Magnoliopsida > Fagales > Fagaceae > Quercus > Quercus variabilis. Next base: position 63,060,545 of record CP129447.1, read on the forward strand.
ATTGAGAGAGAGAGAGAGAGAGAGAGAGAGGACCTTGTGAATGGCTCCTAACTGGACAACACCTTCTCTAACTGCAATCAAAGCTATGGTCTGCAATATATACTATCTGAATCAAACCAAGAAAGTAGGTCTACCTAATATACTTTGAGGCTGTCAGTTTTAAATGTAATACCTTTATACCAGATTGGAACTGTGCTTCCCATGTCCTAGGGTGCTGTAAGAATGGAAATGAAACACAACCTTAATATATAACATGAAATAACAAGCTATCTAGTTCAAGTATGGCTTGAAATCACAAATTTATGTGAGCTCTAAGGGTAAATAATAAATATATGAAGTACACGCTTACTGAGTCCGCTGAGTTGTGCCATGCTGACAAGAAATTAATTTCTTGGTCACTTGGCTCTTTGTGTATCCACTTGTGACTATGATCTGCAGCTACTTTTCCTATCAAACTGATCCGTGTAACCAAATTAACTCTATTACTTTCTAAAAGGGTTTTTAGGGCTAATTGAATTGAAGCCAATACCACAAAAGGTATTGAGAATACAATTATTTAGGGAAAAAACTCACTTACCCTTCTCCATAGTTGTAGATCTCATGGGACATCTTGAAAAACAGCTCTGGTTGCAGACCTTGGTATTGTTGAAACTCACAGTTCCCATAAACCGATGAGCCAGGGCAATCTCCTGAATTTATATCAGCTGCTGATGAAGCAGCAAAATTGCAGAAACCATCTTCCCAAACCAATATCCTGACAGTCAAAATATATCATAATAATCCCAAAGAAGCAATATGCGCTGCTAGTTATACACAATGTAACTTGTTAAAGTAAAGGAAATACCAGTTTCTCCTGTTTCCTCTTGACCTGTCATAAGCTCCTTGTCCATCCCATCTGTTATAGCATGACATTTAAAAATCATATGATTAATCAATACATGCAAGAAATAGATTGATATGATGGCATGAATGTATGTAATTTGTTTTAATATGTGAAAGTATTCTCCTTACTTGGGTGGGGGGTAATTTCTTGGTAGGATCCTCCAGAAGACTGCATAAACCCACTGAGAATTTTCATGGAGGCAAAGACTTCTGAGGGTGTGTTGTAGGAGATGAGTAACAGCTAATGGGTTGAGATGTTCATCCATTGGCTTACAACACTAATACCCTCTCTCTCTCTCTCTCTCTCTCTCCTATATTAATCTCTATCTTCAAGAGAAGGAAAACCACAACATTCTAGCCTCCTTATATATGAGAGTGTCAACTTAAAAGTCTTAAGTTTATACTTTCATTGAGTCTAAGTAATTATTAAATACTCTCGAACTATAATTGATGCGGTATTTCAAAGTGTGTATGTGTGCGCGTGTGCACGCGTTTCGAAGTGTATTATATCACACTATAAATTTTATTAAATTGATTTTGATTTCACCAAGGCCCCACAAGTTATTTCCCTTCCCGATTCCCAATGATCTCTTTTTCAATCCGCCATTCTAGCCTAGCTACTCTCCCAGTACCAATCTTTTCTTCCCTGCCCTCATACCAATTATGAATTATCAGAGAGAGGACCAAACCTTATTATTCTCAGAATACATCATGAGTATTGAGTAGCTCCATTTCTTCCCAACCCCAATGTACATGTTTTTTTTTTCTCTTTTCTTTTTTCCATACCATTTTGATTTCTGACACACCAAGGCAGGCATTACCGTTCATTATTTCAGTCCCATGAAAACTTCTTTTCCCCCTCTCCTTCATTTATTTTGCCAATATAAAGAACAAACTGCACAACCACCGGTTTTTATCAGAGCATCTTTAATTATTAATCTGCAGCTACTTAAGGGGAAAAAAAAAACACACACACACACGCACACACTTCTGTTTTTTTAAGTGAAATTAATATCCATACTTGGCAAAGTGTCTTAGGGTCCAAGTGTCTAAAAGTATCAGAGTGTTCATTAAGTCCATAAACAATTACTTTAACTAATATGTAGTAAATAGTTACTGATCAAAAGAGATATAATTTACACTGACACGCACACATTAGTTACTCAAACAAGAAGTGCTTATGCTCAAACCTGCATGAGATTAGCTTAGATACCACATGTCACTTTCAGCTTTGACGCTTATAGGGTATAGACTAAGACTATCCACGAGGCCAATTTTCATGTGTAGTGTAATAATTAAAAAGAAAAAAGAGCGTCCGAAGCTTTTGTACAACCAAAAGTCTAAAAGTTTGTGCATGCATAGTGGAAAAAGAAAAATGAAAAAAGAGAAGTGTAAAAATAAAAGAGTTTGCTGTCACTTATCTGGATGCCTTCTGTAAGTGTGAATCCAACTATAGAAAATTTTGTTTATAAATTTCTTACAATGTACATACACACAGGACCTGGTGCACCATAATACCATATCATTGATTGTGTATATGGAAAATGTCAAGCATTTTATTTTATACCTTATCATTGACTATGTGGACAAGCTGTGCCTGAATGTACCTTACAATTTGAATCTTCAGCAGTTTGTTCAAATGGCAACCCCAAACCAATCCAACAAGTCTTTTTTCTTTTCTTTTCTTTAAAAAAAAAAAAAATTAAAAAACCTAAAATAAAATTGTTTTCATGAATGGTTTGTGTGTGTGTGTGTGTGAGAGAGAGAGAGAGAGAGAGAGAGCACAAACATGCATATAGTTTGCATTGCAATCAACAAGGACCCCTAGCTAGAAGAGCTAGAGCACAATAATTATACTACTCTTAACTGACTTTTTGACTGATGCAACTCTAGCTTCTCTTATATGGATGGAGAAATATAGGTGCAAAGTACCTCTACCATATATGGTTAATGGTTTTACTTATAAAAATGTAATATTTAGCGCATTTTATATGACAAACTTACGCCTTTGGCATACATGCACAGACAAACGCAAACAGAAAGGTGGGTGAATATATGCATAAAACCCACAATATATTTCAAAGATCATATTTTGAGAACTAAAGGATCAAGTATGATATGATATTTAGGTTTTAAGGCTGAGAGAGAGAGAGAGAGACTGTGAGTGAGTCTGTGATGACTAACAGGAGATTCTAGTGCTTTCATTTCCCCACCCTGACACCCAGAAAGTTTGACAGATCATTATGCATACTCTATCTTTGACCGTCTCTTAACAAATATTGTCCTCTCAATAGCAATATGTATAGTAAATGAATTAATATTTCTATGTGCACCGGCATTTGCCACCTTCAATTTTTGATAGTGACAGACCTTGCTATTCTATTACACTTTGGCTTCTTCTTTTGAAGGCAACCCCATTGTGTGTCCTTGTCTGTGTGGGACTGTGTGAGAGAGAAACAGACTCAGAATTATAAATGGGGTTCTCTATTATTAACATTTATAGCATACATTGTATATGGCAGAGTAAAACTGTAAAAATAAAATGAACTAGCGACAAATTCTGATAGTATAGTGATGTAAGCTAAAAGAAGGGCGTTGGAGTTAGAATTGGATGGGGTTTGGATTTTCTTGATGGTGGCAATGGTAGTAGTGGTAGACATATATATTTTATGTTGGATTTTTGTTCTGTTTTAATAACACTTCCAAAACTTTTTTTTAATATATTTGTGACGGAATCGGAAAGAAGTTGGTATGGGAGGAAAGAATGGCACAAGAGTCTTGGTCAAGATAACAGGTGTTGAACAATGCCCCATCCCTTTCTTGCAATAAAGGAAGTGGGAATCTCTGCTCTTCCCATCCTTCCCAATGTCCCATTTGATATTCAAAATTCTTCAAATCTAAGAAAGAACCAAATGAAATTGATTTTCTTGAAAAAAGTATGTCTTTATGGTATGTATTGTGGCTTTAAATTAAGATGGTGTAATCAGACAATAAAACACCTTATGTACTAATGCATGGTGCAAAGCAGGCAAATATCCCTCCCCAAAATATAAACACAAATCTATTTATAATATTTTATGAAAAGAGCAATATTAAGGATACAATTTTTGTTTCATAATAACTTGTTAATTTGGAAAGTTTGTGATTGAAACAATATTATTTAATTTGAGTCTACTATTAATTAGGATCCTCCACAACTGAAATGGGTCTATTACAAATCATAAGATATTTCTAGGACAATTTTTTTCATAACTTGTTAAGTTAACAAGTTGTAATTAGAATGACATATTTTTCATCTAATTGATATCACTTTCATTTATATTAGGATCATCTATATTTGAATTAGATCTATTGCATGGTTTATATTAAATATTATAAATTTAAAAGTGTATCTAGTGATACATCATTTAAAATTTTAAATTATGTAGTACTTTGTACACTGTTCTGTCTAGGAAAAAAAATCTTTACCGTTAAATACTTAAATTGACCCTCTCAATTTCAAAGGAAATGAAGAGGATTATGTTGTTTTATGTATGGCTAATTCCAACAACTCCTGTAAGTAGTTATGAAAATATTGTGTGGCTATAAATTTATTGTTACATGCTGGTATAAGTGCAAAGAAAGGGAGGAGAGTCTAAATTTAATATTATTTTGGAATGTTTGAAATTGTATTATATTGAAATGAGACGTAGGGTTAGATTGCCATTTTTGTCTTAAGGAAACACAAACACAAACTACAGCTCAGTTACCTGGTTTTGTTTGAAATGGTTGGTGATTAGGTATCTGTGTGATGTCCGAAGATCTAAAATTCAGTGTTTCTTGGAGTTAATGAAATATATCTTACCCATTTAGCAAAAAAATGATTTGTTTTGATCAATATAAATTGGTATCCACATTTCCCAATGGCAAATGATGTACTCCATTTTGTTTACTAAGTCATGCATGCATGCATACTTAAAATCATATTTATGCATGTCATGGAATCATGCATGCATGTGTAAGCACTTAATGCTTGCTGGACATGGCTAACAAAGAATAGAAGTGTGTAAGTATTATTTTTTAAAAAATAGATGACGTTTGCTTTTATGTTTGGCTCAAGTTGTGTGTATATATATATATATATATATATATTCCTTGGCTTCTTGGATATACTGGCCTTATTTTTGTTTGTACAAGTTGTGGGTTGTGTTACATAAAAAGTGAAAAGGCACTATAAGAAAGAGCTGGATGCCACGACTTTCCAAGAATCTAGCTAGCTCTCACCAGTCACCAATAACAAGTGTAGGGTAAGGTTGGAAAAGAAATGCAATGGAAAAATAAATAAATCATAGAGATTTTGAACTTACAATACAAAATGGCCTACAGCACGTTTTCCATGATTAGATTTGGGATGCCCTAGAGTACTAAAACTACAATTTCATTGTGGGAAGAGAGAGAGAGAGAGAGAGAGAGCGCCTTAAAAAATTGAGAAGAAAAGTATCCTGAAGAAGGGTTTTGGGTTTAGCTATCCTTTGGGGGTGTGGGTGAGAGAAGTGGTCAAATGCCTCAAATCAAAACACTGCAAAAAAAAAATTGGTTACATAAAAAATTGCAATGCATAACGTGAAGGCATTGCTGCTTGTCACAATCTTAGCCAAAAAAAGCTTGTGTACCCATCCAAAACCCAAAAGAAAAGGGGAAAAAAAAGAAGGGAAAGCAAGAAAGACCTTTTAATTCACTTTTCAATTTTTATTTTATTTTATTTTATTTTAAATTAATGATATAAATATGTAAAAAATCTGAGTATTTGGAAAAATATCTAAGCACACTTTCTAAATAAAACCTTGCTCTTATTGAATGAAAAACAGAGAAATGAAAGTGATAAGTTACAAGATACAACCTTTATGCTATATATACAACTAATAACCGGCAAAATATTCCAAATATCATGTTTTTTTATTTTTTAAAAATTTAGGAAAGTAGCACATGAATGAAGTTAATTAGTTAAGTAAATTGTTTTTGGAACTCGAGTTTGGGTTAGAACTTGAGTTTGACAAACTCGAGTTCCAATTAGTGTTGGTGCATATTGCTTGGAACTCGAGTTTGTCAAACTCGAGTTCCAGCTCAAACTCAAGTTTTAAAAACAGTCTACTTAATTAATTAATTTTAACCGCATTCTATTCACCAAATTTTTTTCTAAAATGGTACTATTCAACAAATTTTGCACTAATAACCAATAAACTAACAACATGTGTCCATTATTAACAAACTAAAATAGGAAAAGAAATCTGCTAAGTGAGATAACATCGTTTGCATCAAGTCATTGTGGAAGGAGTAGCAAAATGGCGTCATATCCATTAAGTTCAACAACTCATCATTTACAGAAAACACTGTCATATCTTAAGCTTCATTTAGTTGCAACAGAAATGATCCCGTTTTGCTCAGCTGTTCTTCTTTCTTATTTTCAACAAAATACAATAAAATTTTTAATTTTTTTCACAAATTTTTTAGATATCAAATTGTGATTAGTTACATGACCATCACTAATATGGGCTTTAGCGTACATCAATTACAACTTACTAATTCAATAATTATAAACAAAATAAAGAGATTGTCATTTAATTTAGATCTATGTTTCTTTCCTTTTCTCTTTCAAATTAAACAAAAACATGAGTAAACCTTGACTCCCACATCACCTCAAATTTTCCGCGTCATCAATGTAGCAAAAAGGCTCCCCACATTACCTCGACATGGGATAACTTCAAAGTTCAACCTGTCAAGAAAAATGATGGCTGCTCTTTCAAACTGGGCCATCATTAGGATTACCAAACTTTTATTCAGTACTAATGGGATACGGCTCAGTGGGAGGTCCCATGCACACAATAATTAATCATTCATTGAACATGGATCTACATGTTGAGTATACACATGTGAGTGAAATTGGATACTTCTAATGTGTTCTGATGATACCTTTCCTATGACAATCCAAGTTCATGATGCAATTCTCCTCTTATCAACTATCATGAGAACATGACTTCGAATAGAATATAATGACAAAAAAGAACATATTATTGACCTTGATTAATCTGATGAAAATCTATGGCCCATCTCAAAATTTTGAAACTAAGATCTGGTTTTTGTTACATAATCAAAGGAATTAGGATACCTAGTTTGGCTTCCATGTTGTCAAATATTAGAGGCTATTAATCGAACTCTCAAGATGATGCACTAGCTTATTAAGGGCCAATCTATTAAACAATCCAGATCAGATGAGGATCCACTGGCTACCCTTGTTGTGGACACACATTTTCAACACAAACTCCACTATAAGGCTTAGAAATATTTCCCCTCACTCAAAAAGAAAAAAGAAAAAAATCTCCATATCTTCATCAACACCAGTTCACTGTCATCATCCATCGACATCATAAATAAAGTAGATAAAACCTTAGAAAACGAGGATGCAATTAGTTATTCTGGTCCACTTTCTTGCTGTACGTAATCATATCCTTAAACCTAAGGTTTATCTAGCTACATTATTTGCGTGTACTATATGCATGCAACTTCTATTATTATTGAATGGACTCATTTAATATGGATTATAGCTTATAGATTTTTGTTAGAGACTGTCCTTAAAGATAAGGTGTATTTAATATCTTGCTATATGATATTATTACATATGTTAAATAAAAAGTTAAACTATGTACAAATATTAGGAGAAAGACAGACAACTACAATAAATTTGTGTGTGCAAACCAATAAATTTTTTACAAAGTTTTTATTTTTTATTTATTTTTATTTTTTCAAATAAAAGAGGAACAGTCCCTAATTATGTGACAAAACATCTTGTCACAAACATAAAGACAATTTGAAAGTGGGTTGTGTTTCGGAAACCAAAAATAAATCCAACCTTAAAGCTTAAATGCAAGCCTTGATGGAAACATGCAAAACGAATTACTAATTTGTCTCTCATTTGGGCATAAGTTGACACTTAGATAAGACTCATGATTAGATGATTATATATATATTACGCAGACACATACATCTAATCATAAGGGGGTTGTGTTTCAGAAACCAATTTTAAAGCTCAAATATACAGGACTTGATGTGGCTTCTTAATTTGTCTCTCATTTGGGCATAAGTTGGCAATTAGATTAGAATCACGATTAGCTATGACAATAAAAAATATACACACACACACACACGTATATAGACATATATATTGTTAGCCAGGTGAGATAGCTATGATTGCAACACTTGGGTGGGGTGGGGGAAGGGGGGGTGAAGCTTTTGATGATGCTGGCTTCTTTAGCCAACAGAACACTGAAAGGGACTCACAATCTTAGAGAGATGGAATAGGCATCTAACAGCTATGTGGTTGAGGACAACATGACTGAGATATGTGGGGTACCAAGAGATAGAGACATTTGATCTAATCACGCAGAAAGTGGCCCTCCTCTTTTCTTCTGTTGAGAGAGAGAGATGCTAAGTGCTAACAAATCAAAGACACTTTGGATCTTCGCCCTAGCTACCAACCATAGTATATATCTAAAAAGTTTTACAATTATTGTCATAATTTTCTTTCACGAATTTAGCCAACAAAATAATTAATTAATGCTATTCCTTACTGTCAAACATTAGGAATAATAATTTGATATTGTAATTCAACCCGCCACCACTCCCAAAAGAAAAAAAAAAAGGTTTAGTTGTACCTTATTTTTTATAATTATTCTGCAATTATAATGCCTATTATAAACTTCAAAGCCTAAACTATCGTTAATAAGAACTTTACCACCTACCCTTGGGGTTTATGTTATATTCAAGGGGAAAAAAAAAATAAATAAAAAAGCATGTCTAACATAAATTTGAATTTTCCATTAAATTTTAACAAACAATTCTGATGACACATTGGCATAATCTTATCTCTTGTATTCAATTCTTCAGACTTTTGAATTACTGTAACACTTATCTACACATTATCATGTTCTAAATATAATACATACAACATTCAACAAATTGAGTGCGTGACAAATTAATCCAAACATTGTGCTTCAATTTGGTATCAAATCCTATCAACCCTAGGGCTATAAACAAGATGAGCTGAGTTGAGTATTAAAAGTTTAGGTTTGTTTATTTAATTTTATTTTAAACATGAACTGAGCTTGAGCACATCACAAAACAAGATTATATATTCAAGTTTGGTTCATTTATTTGTTGAGCAAATTCGAGCTTGTTTACGAATTATATGATTAAAATATTTTTTTTCCCTATATATAGTAATATCACGACTAAAATAATCTTATTCCTTTGCAAAATTATAAATCTTTACTATAAATGGATTGTTTATGTTATGAATAACCTATAAATAATAATTTTATATCATATAAACTAATTTATAAACTTATATAACCCAATTGCAATCTATACCAATATATTTTAGACAAGAATTCATATAAATATATAGTATTATATATATATATATATATAGTTAATTCAGGCCCTAATGGTCATAAAATTGAGCTTGACTCGTTTGATAATCGAGCCTAAAGATAGGCTTGAGCTTAACTTGTTTACTAAATAAACAAACATTAACAAGTTTTTTCTTGAGCTGTTCATACATAGCTTGGTTTATTTATAGCCCTAATAAACCCTCATGGCTTCCAATTCCTCTTCCTCTTCTCCGTCTTCTTCTTCCTTCCACTCTTCACCCAACTGAAACTTTACCACAGATTACCTATGTTCCATCACTGTTAAATGCCTGTAACTTTTTATCTATCAAGCTTACCTACAAAAATTACATTTAACGGGAGACTTAACTTATTCCATATCTCAAAGGTCAAAACCTTCTCAATTTTATTGATGGCTCCAACCCATGTTCATGCACCTTTTGTTTGGGATATTATATAAAGTAATAATAGAAGAACAAGGTTAACACAAAAGACAAATAGAAAATAGATAACTTGGAGGCAGAATATCATTTTCCTTAGACAATATTTGCCCCCCACACTGTTGTTGCTAAAAGGTTATTGCAAATTTGTCTTCAGGATACAATCAAGATGTTGGGTTCTAAAGATAGCAATTTTGGAGAATAACCACATGATTTTTTATGTTTCTCTCTAACTTACTATTTTGTGGAGTTGGTTATTTTTCAAGTGAATATAAACTTCTATTTATACCTATATGGTTATATTTTATCAAAAGGCATGTATAGAGAGTTAAATCATAAAACCGTTTACAAGGCTTGAAACCTGTTCAACCTTTTTGAACAGTCACCAGAAAAACTCTGCAAAAAATTCAGTTTTTGAGTTTCAATCGATCGAGAAGTTCTTTCGATCGATCCTCTCAATCGATCGAATGCTCTTTTTGATCGATTGAATATGAATTGAATAGTGATCGAACCATCCAGAAACTTTAGGATTTTTTCTTTACCATTTCGATCGATCAAGCCAAAACTTCGACCATCGAAAATGGTTTGCTTCGAATTTTCACTTAGAAAATTCTAGAACTTGAAATTTCACTTTAACAACTTTATGAAACAATATTTTCAAACTCAAACATCATCATTATTACGACCTATTCTTGTATATACTTATATATACAACACCTTCTACGATATATGTCAATCACATTGTGACTTCGGATCCTTCACCACTTGGACTCATCATTGGTCTCACGGTCTCAAGATACTTGAGCTATTCTTGAATCCTCACTTCCCTTGCTTCTTATATCTTTATATTTGAAATCCATATGCAACTTAAAAGCCTCTAATAGGGTGATCTCTCTATCACACAAATATATCATGTAAAACAAAATCCCTCGCTAATGAACTCACTACAACAGTGAATTATTCTCTACTAAGTACTTAATATTTGTGTCTTCAAAGGCTTCAAGTCCAACTTTCCTGTTTTAGTAACCACCTTGGTTACTTGGTTGAATGCTAACTAGACACACATGATTGTGATTAAATAATCATGATTACTCCCCTAAAGGATTGATTATGATTGACAACATGTCATGATCCCATTGGTCTATGTTTAGGAAAATGGTTCATCACCAAGCATAGGATTATTTAATACTAATGGATAAATAGTCTAATTTTGTGTTCTATTAAATAACCTAGAAATATTTGTTTTAATTGAATCCAAGACTTCCAAAATATACATTAGTGTTATTTAACCCTAAAACAACTAAACTTTAGGTGTTAAAGTTGGATGATAGTAAAAAATCAATCAAGTAAAAAATAAAAATTACAAAAAATCGCTACTGGCAAAATTGGTCTCTTTGAGTCAAAGTTCTGTTCGGCAATTTGACCATTCCCCCAATTGTCAATTGACACTCAGGGGGATGAAATCGGCACTTCAACGCCTAGACCCAAAAATTTGGCCTCCAACTCTCCTTTTATTTATTTATTTATTTTTTAATAATGATTTCAACTCTTATTTGATGAATTTCTGAAAGATAATTCCAAAATGTTAAGTCTTGAAGAGTTTGAGACTCACTCAAACTATCAGCCAAGGCCTTCCTCACCCTATAACTAGAAGAGGGGGTTCCATTCAGAAAGCACATTCAATTCACTAGAGATTATAGAAAGCTTTTGAGAAGTTTATAAGGTGGCTACTAATTTATTCAATTCGTGATCAACCATCAATCATACTAAAATCTTTGCTCTCCAAGCCCATAAAACATCTTGAAACTCTTCGAAATCTTCCAAAACATAAGTCTTTAGTGTTAGAATCATCCATCCAAGCCTAAATCGATCATCAAGCCTTGGCACATACAGATAGAATTTCTCAAACCCTAGGTTTTTTTTTGAAGTTTTAGTGCTTTCAAATCAGTAGAAAACATTTTTTTTTCTTTGTTTAATGAGCTAATTAATTAAGACAAAACAAAAATAATAGATTAGAATTAGGATTTGTATGTTTAAAAATTCTTTTCAAAACCCTAGATGGGAACTTATTTTCTTGAGAATAACTTTTTTTTTGTTTTTGTTTTTGTTTATGGCATGTTTGGATGAATGGACTGCATGACATGATGGTGACCACCATGTTTTAGAGAAGATTGATTGGATTGGGCGAGGTAGGTACCTAACACCTTCACACTCCATAACTTAGCTTTTCGTTAATTTACAAGGTCTTATTTATCTTTATTTCCAATGAACCATGTAAGTTAGCATATGCATTCTCCCGTTGTTGCTCATCTTGTTGCTACCAAAAGGATACTACGTTATATTCGTGATACTATATATAACTCATGGCATCCTTTTTCAACCCAGTCTCATTTTCCTTACTACATTGATCGATGCAAATTGGGTTGGGGGACCTATTTGGTTGAAGATCTATTAGAGTTAGTGCATGTTGTGGATGAGGTATTACAAATACAGGAGTTGTTGTGACATGGATATATTTTATAATTAGATATTCTCTCAATGAAATATTCAAGTTTTTCCTCCCATTATGCAATTTTATCTTCAACCTATCTTTTTTGTTAGATAGCTTGTTACTTTCTTCATTGAATTCTTATCTTGATAATTGAAATCATGTTAAAAAAGAAAACTTCAACCCTACTAATACTCATTAGTTTATACTCAATGAACCATTACCCAACACGTTTTTGGTATCGAATTGCTGATGAGGTATGACAATTGACAACATGTTTGTTGACATCTTCACAATACAAACATTGTACATGCATGACTGATGACTACATGTTGTAGTAGTACGATCTTTCAGATTGTACGTTGTACGTACCTGAATATATTTACCAAGTAGGTCCTTAAGTTTGTAGGGCATGCATAGCCCAAAACACATAAGAACTCATCCCCTCAATCAATTCGATTCCCCTTCTTCATTGTCCAATTTATGGAATTGCTTCTGTTTTGTCACGGACTATATATATATATATATATCTTATATGTATCTCTTTTATACGCACACTACAGAGATCTGTTATATAGTACTGATGTGAAAGATACGACCTCGTTTTAGCAGACTCTATAGAATTATAGGAGTACACAGTACATTTATTAAAAAAATACAATAGTTTTATTATATAAATAAAAATAATAATAAAAAACTATTACTGTTGAATTGGGACCAATTTCAGTGCCAAGGTACAGTGGGGAAAAAGTAAATTTCAGACCAGGCAGATACAGATACAGTGAAAAGAATGGACCAGTATTATAAATCCAATCTTTTTAATTTGTACATAGAGCTGCACTCAATTAAAGCATTAATAGATAAGTCAGTGGGGGCAACTTTAACAGAAATTCATAAATAGTTTTGAATGACTCTATGAAGCCAGCTTATTAGGCTCTGGTTCACAACAAAAATAAAATATTGACCACCATTTTACCTGCCGGCAGTACTATATCTACTAAAAGTAAAACATCATAATTTTTCTGGGTCTCTATGAACATAGGAAAACTATTCCAATCAGAGAATCAGAAGGTATATACCTACAATTTTTCATAAATGGTTATTGGTTGATCAATGGCTAAACGCTGCTCACAGAAAATAAACAGGGAGAAGTACATAAAAGCTAGTGTGATCTTTTCATGTCTATTTAGATACTGTTTATTTTGTTGAAAATTGAAAATTTATTATTGAAAATATTGTAGCAAAATATTTTTAAATGACAAAATACTGTTCACACCGTGAGTTTGCATTTTTCTTCATTTATTTGCAACAATTTCATGGGTCCCATGCTTAAAATGCGTGTACCTAACAAAGTAAAATGCGTTACCCAAACACATGCTTAGAGACCAATAATTAATCTAGAGATAAAAAAATTTGTTGAAATGGTTGATTATGAATTATGAGAGAAAAAGTAATGAGTTAATGTAAAAATAATTGTTCGAAGTTATGATAAAAATATCTCTGTGGACTTTGTTTTTCCATGAAACATTAAGTCCTCTTAAATTTTGAATATAAAACTTAGTTGTGTGTGATATATTTTTATAAATAAACTAATAAACATAGGTGATAATAATGGTGAGTTATTCATGTGATAATATGTGTCTATATGTGTGTATATTTTCACATAAACTATACCATAAATAGATTTGTGTTAAACTAGAAATAAACCCTAAAACATTGTTACAAAATTAAAGGTTTACACATATTATACGGGAATTTTGTGTATTTTTCACAAATAAATAAGTTGGCGCGATCGGCATCATACATTTTTTTTTTTTTTTTTTTTTTTTCAATTCAAACCGATGCAATTGCTCCATCTTATCATTAAAAAGAAAAAAAAACCATTTACACACACAACTCAATATTCTGATATCATTTCAAGTGTAGAAATCTTGAACTTCAAGTTGTGTAAGAGAAATGCAACGAATTTGGAACCCAGCCAAGCGGTAAGGGCACTATCAAAGACAAAGGGTCCACTAGAGGAAATAGTAAACGAAGCATGTCAAATTGAGAGGGAGGGGGGGCCCTGACTTTGGACACTCCTTTTCTTGTTTTCCCAGTAAGCTTTTCTTTCTTTATTTTGCAGAAGTCAGTGAAGTGGGACGTACTTGGTACTAGCAGCCAATGGGTTGCAATGACTAGTCCCTCTCCTTGCCTCTGCTCCCCACATCAAAGGAGAGAGGGGTAATATACTTCCATGTACTTGTTAAAGGGATACCCCTCTGAAGGGACAACAGCATCTTCTTCATTAGCCACTTGGCATGTGATCTCCACGTGTTTATGAAACGTGTTGGGGCTTGATTGGCAATCACTGCATTAAAAATAAAATTAAAAATTAAAAAACTTGCAATCTTTGTGTTAGGCATATAATTTTTTTTGAGAAAGGTATTAGGCATATAATTGAAGTAATGAAAAGTGTTGGAATAACACAGTTCAGCTCCCCACAATCGCTCTAAAAAGAGGCTAGCGGTATGTGATGTTGATGGATATTGTAAAATGCTTGAGGGTTTTTTTTTTTTTTTTTTTTTCATTATTAATTGATTTTGAGGAAGAGTGGTATGGTTTATCGATCGACAAAAAAGTGTGTAGCTTATTATGACAAATGAGAATGTGTTCATTGTCGTCCATTTAGTCCTCGATTCCTTCATTTTTGGAATTTGGACCGACAACCAAGTCTTAGACACACTCCTCTTATCATCTAATCCCAATTATGTTTGGAATGACATTAATGCTAATGCTCAAGTTATTACACTCAATCATTGTACTTAATATGATTGCTCCCATATCTTCCCAAATCTTCATAATATTAAGAATTTTGCAAATTGGCAGTCCAGCGTAACGTGGTAGAAGAATATTTTGGATAAATGACATTAGATTAGGACCATAGTTACAACACCATAAACAAGGTTTTGTTGCATTAACTAATTTTGTTTTACATTGATGGATGTCAAAGATATTGAATAGTATGTACAAACTTCAGGCATAGGCCGCATAGGTATATATTTTCGTACAGTTAGTTTTTTTTTTTGGTAAACAACAGTTAGTTACATTCCAGTAAACTTTATTGAATAAAAAAGATGTGAGTCATCTTAGCAACCAATATTTGAAGCCTTAAACTATGGGGTCAATCTCAAGCTCTATTTCTCTCAATTTGAATTAAAATTTTCAACTGGAATTTTTTTTTTTAATATTTTCCAAATTTTGTGCCCAGTCTTACTATTATTATTATTATTATTATTTATGGTTTACTTGGGTTGATCTCATCACACAAACAATATTGCTAAAAGTAGAGTAAAGGAAATAAAGAACACAACAATATGTTTAAAATGTGAAAACCAACAGCAGTCGCTGATGGAAAAAAAAAAAAATACACTGAAGACTTAGCCACTAACCCCAAGGATCAAAATTCACTAAGTAAAATTAAAGTGTTTACAATAGATATTAACCTTAATCACTCTAGCTACCTTCGGTAGATACCTAGTCACGTGACTACAAGCAACTCTTAATCTCGTTGGAATCTTTTACTCTGGATTTTGTTGACACAAACTGCTCATTTACAACTTCAAATTAATACCACCTAGAAGATATTTTCAAGGCAACTTGATTCTGTAGGCTACGTTGTTTCAAGCTCCTAGATCACAAATATCATAAACAAACTAGTATAGATCTTTCATGAAAGCACAAGGATTGAGGTTGGATTTTCTCTCTGAATAGCACCAATTTTCTGCCTCTATAACCCTTCAAATCATGCTTAAATTCTGTTTAAAACAAGGTTAAAACACTGTGAAATAAAGTTTAAAATAGAATAGGCTTTTATTTCTCGAAGTTTCACTTGAGTGGGGCGAATGAGTCACTTGAGTACACCATTTTTTCCTTGCTTGAGTAGTTTTAGCCTCCACTTGAGCGGACTTCTTCCAGCAACAATTCTTCAAAATTTTTTTTACATTCTTTAACTTATTTTACATCAAATAAAATACATTAAGAATTTAATTTGATTACAAGCAAATGTCGTGTAATGACCCAACACTAAAAAACCTAATACAATTAACCTAACATCTATTTCTACAATTAATCAATCACAATCACCAAAAACACACACACACACACACACACACACACACACACACCCACACATTTTCAACCTCCCTGAACTCAACAAGATATACATCAACCAATTCTCTCTCATGAGATCATTTTGGTCCATGCAGTGTAATCTAATGAGGGAAGAGAATAATGGGCTTTGCGCCCTGTTGGCTATCTTAGGGAATTTTTTCGGGTTCTTGGCTTAGTGTAGTATGGTGAATTTTTTTAGCCCATTAATAAATACATGCCAAAAATGTCCCTAAAGTGAACACTAATCAAGCATGGGGGACATTGCTTGATTTAAGAAATTTAGGGGGTACGTTGAGATTGACCCTTTAGTTTGGGGAGTGGGAACTTGCAATTAACCCTTGAATAAGAATGAGGGGGTCAAAGATAAATTCTAACTAATGTAAAAAGTAAAAAGGTTGTATAAGAATATAAATTATTTGAGGAGGTATCTATATATATATATATATTGAAAACCTTAGCTAAATATAAGGGAAAAAATTGATTTTTTGGAAAGCTTGGTGCTCTATGTGGCTCAGCTCATTGCCATCTACTCGTTCATCAATCGCTAATCATCCTGTCTATTCACATTTCCATTCTCCTGATAGATAATAACAAAGTCAAGGAAATACAAACATTTTGGTTCTCTTATTTCAGGCCAATGTTATTGTCAAGTTGCTCAAGAACAACCTAATTGATGCTTGATGGGACCAGCCTACCTTATTGATGAGGTACATATTAAGAGTGTGTCAGCTTATAAGTTCAGCTTTTAACTTTTAACTTATATGTACAATTTTTTAAAACTTCACTTTTTCAGCATTTTTTCACTTTTTTAAAAATTTGCAAAGTACAATTATACTTTAGCATACTTTTAACGAATTTTTTTAGCTAAAAACTACATAAACTGTTCCCAAATAGATATTAAGGACTTTAACTCAAAAAATTCTACACATTAAAGTAAAATGGGGCATGCGGTTCTGGTCTCTGAATTAACCTGCCCTCCAGTAGTCTTACATGATTTATTTCTAGAAGTCTTACATGAATTTGATGTCACCAAACCTACATGAAACATATGATTGGACTCACCAGAAAGAGTGCCTTCCAGAAGATGAAGATCACAGTGTGGAAAAGGTTTATGATTTTAAGACTTCTAAACAATCAGTTGGACAAAGGCCTTTTTTTTCTTGGGCTAGGTGGAGAAGGCTTGGATAATAGAGCAAACATCTTCCAAATCTATAGATAGATGAGCTGTCTCAAAGACTGAGAATAGAACAGCTGTGGCTAGGAAGCATGGACACGGTGACACGAACAATTTAAAAAAAATTATAACATGAAAAGGCCAATACGACATCAGTACGACATACATACGACACCAATATAGCACCCTTAATAATGTGTCAGTACTTCTTAGGTTGTGGCAAACTCATTAGATTTCCTGAAATATGGAACATACAATTATGAATCCATGATTGTTCAAGATAAATATGGTTGTCACTGCCTGAATTCCAAAGCAGAATAATAAGAAGATTAAACAAATTCCTAAACGCCATGACTATTTTGACATATCACTCTTCCCAGCTGCTTAGTCAAGATGCCCCATAATATATTTTCTAACTCTTTATATTGCACGTTGAAATGGATCCATCTTAAAGAAATTTGTCTACTGGTTTTGTGCAAAACAAGGAATATATCCAGGGATAGGTAAAGTAAGTCCAAGAGGTTAGGTTTCTAGGAAAGAAATATGAGCAAACAAAATGGTACCCTGGCCCCAACAAGTTCATCTCTCATTAAAATTCAAAGATACATAAGTGATAAAAACATAACCAATTGCCCTAGGCGCAGACCTGCATAGTCATCTATTTTAGTCACTAGGCGCAGACCTACACGATGTGCTAAAAAAATTGACAACTTTGTTTTTCTTGTTAAGTGAAAAATGAAATTAATAGATGAGATTTATAAGTGTTAATCTCAAACCCTTAAAATTATATGATTATTTTCTAACAACATATAGTTGATACAATATATTAGATTTTCAAAATTAACCTATCTATGTTTGTTATTTGAAATTGTTTTAATTTAGTATTTTTTTTAAGGAAACATAATTCATTTTACATTCAATTATTGTATAAAGCGAAATATTTTCTAAATAATGTAATGTGTGGTTAGAATTTTTTTCTCGTGCTCCTTACAAATGATTTATCCTCTATACGAAATTGAATGATCTAAAGAAGAAGTAGATGTAAGTAAATCCACTACTTTTATATAAGAAAAAAATATGAGACTTTAATAACATAAAAAAAATATAATTTTATCAAGAATCAACTGACATTATGTTGAGAATGTGAAATAATTGTCAATGAAGTAACTCCTCTTTTACACAAACCTCTCCTCCCAAAGCATCATCAAAGTGGACTGAATGGACTAAAGTGGACCAAAATGGACTGAACTAGATGGAATGAATTGAAATGGAATGCATGGACCTTCTGGGACAGAAATGGATAGAAGTGGACCAAATGGACCAAAGCACATCGAAGTGGATTGAAATGGACCGAAATGGAGTAAAGGGGTCGAAATGGATGGAATGGACCATACTGGACTAAAATGGATCGAGTGGATGAAAATGGATTGAATGAATGAAAATGGACTGAATTAACCAAATAGGCTGAAGTGTACCAAAATGGACTGAATGGACCTAAGTGGATTGAAATGGACTGAACTGGATAGAATATACCAGAATGCTATGCTGATATGGCTAAATAAGAGTGTGAAAATAATAAATTTATGCTTTAGCTTTTAAATTTTATATAAATGGCCTTGAACTAATATCTTAGTCAACAATAGTGGTGGAGTAGATTTGAAATTAAAGGGCAAAATTTATAAGTGACACATAAATGCACGCATGTTAGTACTTAAGATCAATTAGATCGATAAAAAAACCATTCATGTGAATACAAAGTGTTTTTTAATCCAAGAAATTTAAAAGCAAATTCATTATTTATGTTTATCTTCTATTTATTTTACACATGAGTAAGTCGTTTTGAGAATTTTCTTTTTTAATTTCAAAATCTTATTTTTGATTCACATGTAATAATGTTTAGTAGCTAGACAAACTTCAAGTACAACTCGTGAATTTTGATATTTGGTATAAACTCATAAAATAATCAAAATGAAACATTTATAAAACTATATTGTGAACAAATAAGCACTTGATATTTTAGAGTTCAACTTAAAAACAATAGTGAATTTTGGAGTTTAATACATAATTATGCCTATTTTTTTACTTATAAAAAAAATTTTCGTATAGAAGAATAATTTATTACATTAAGAATTTGAAATTTGAATTTTTTTTTTTATCACAAAGATAATATTATATATATTAAAATTATTGCTTGATTTTTTTCTTCAACCTTGTTTCCTCTTATAACTTTTGAACTTTTAAAAAAACATTGATAATTGGAATTCTTTTTTCTTTTTTCTTTTTTCTTTTTGTTTATTTATTTATTATTATTTATAAATGAAGCTTAACATATAAAAGAGAAATATATTAGGGGAGGTCATATAAAAATAAAAATAAATCAAATAAAGAAGGATCAAAGGCAAGGTGGGAGTTCTATCTTTTATCTCCAAAAAAACAAAAGAAAAAAAGAAAAAAAGAAAAAGAGAAAAGAGGCTAGGTGGGAGGCTTGAAAAAAAGAATGGAGAAAAAAGAAAGCATAACTTACAAACACACAGGACTGGCCCAAGATAGTTTGAGGCCTAAGGCGAAAATTTTAAAGGAGCATTTTTATATATAAATATCACTTAAATAATAATTAGTTTATTTTTTATAATATATATTTTTTAATTTCAAATCTATTATTAATTCTTACTAATTAATAAGACTAAATCACTGTGAGTGAGCTAGTGATACTTATTATGTATGTTTTACAAATTGACGTGTCACCAATAAAAAAAAGTTATTCAAAACATTCAATTTAATATATTGTTTGAGTGGCACCAATCATATTCCTGCCATATCAGTTCATTAAATTTTGTTTTGAAATTTGTATTAGTTTTAACATTTTTCATTCACTTAATGGTTAATTGGTGATTGTGTTGTATTTCTATTAATTCATAATTTTTTTTTTTTTTTTTTGTGTGTGTGTGTGTGAAAGAGATGTTAAAGTTAATGCAAATGTTATTATAAAAAACTTACAAATTGACGTGGCATTTCAATAAAAGAATAAATGAGTATTGAGTTATTTATTATGATTGGTGACATATCAATTTATAAAACCTATGAGATTAAAAAAAAATGTGCAAGTAAATCACTCTTTTTTTAATTAGAAAAAAAAAAAAAAAAAACCCTTTACTGCCCCATATTAATTTGGGGGCCTTTCTATGTTAGGGGGCCTTAGGCTATAGCCTAAATGGCCTAGGCCTAGGGCCGGCCCTGCAAACACATTAGAGAGATAGGAGGCAAAAATGTAACTTTGCATTCTTTTCCTAATAGGGGAAATTTTCTCCCATATGTTTTCTCTCTATTTCGAAAAGCAAAAATTTAGTAGGCCTGTGATGAAAATACTCCACCCCTCTTTTTCTGGGTTGAGTTTTCTTCTTTAGCTATCAAATAGAGAAAAATGGTAAACTCAATATTTCGTATTCTTTCATTTTTCTTTTCATCCTCAAGTTATGCTAGGATGGATCAAGATGAACTAGTAAAAACTTTAAAACTCATTATATTCTCTGCGGACATAATTCACCATTGTTCCAAAAGATGAGAATGTCATAGGCTTGAATCAAAGCTGGACTTGAGAGCCCACAACAGTCTCCCGCGAAGTGCATTGGCAGTACGGTTGTGGTATCTATTATAGGTGCATTATTAGCTGTGACTTTGTACAAGGGCTTTCCATCACAATCAGATTGGCCCCTTGGTGGGATGAGTCTGGACTTGAGATACCATAGCAGTCTCGCCAAGTTTATTGGCTCTATGGTATCTATTATAGGACCATTATTTGTGACATTATACAAAGGCCTGCTCATCCCAATTGTTTGGTCACTCAAACTCATTGGTTATTTTTCAAAATAATACCCAATATCCACACATTTTGACAGTGAGAACAAATAATAATAATAGAAAATTGTCCCTAAATTGAGTTAATTGTGTAAAGTTCTCTAATCAGGTGGTAGGCCATTTTTTATTATTATTTTAAAATAGAAGAAAATATTACTACTTAGAAAAAATATATTACTATACAACAAGATCGATAAGGTGCTTGGAGCAAGAGAGAAAAACTTCTAACCAGGAAAATGTCTTTTGCAAACAAAGCAAGATCATAAAGCCAGATTCTCAGGCCTCTAAAACAGTAAAACACAAGATGAGTGGTAGACCATGTTTGATTGTATTTTATATTGTAAAATTGGTTGTACGAAAGCTAAAGAAATACATGTGTTTTGTGTGGTTTATAAATTAATGCGTGCTTATATAGTTATATATATATATATATATATATATTTTTTTTTTTTTAATAAAAAAATTGGAAAGATTAATGCTTACTTGGCTGAACATGACTGACAGTCTGACACCCTAAAAAGGACAGAAAAAAATAAAAATAGGTTCCATTGATAAATCTATATGATTAATGTATACTTCAAAGGCTCCAACTGTGATAAGCTCCAACGGTGATAAGCAGTAAGATATCCAGCCTCTACCCTCATCGAACCCCCTACATCCACCAGTGTGGCCTCTATTTTTTATTTCTTTAAATTTGGGTAAAATATAATTTAGGTCCAGAGAGGGCAAAGACAGAGAAACAAAACAGAATGTGAGCTATTCGGAGAGAGTGTTGGTAAAGGTTTGTGAAAAGAGTTGGAAAGAGAGAAATCTCACGTCTTTTGGTCAGATTGCTTGAAACCATTATAGGTATTTTTTTAAAATATTGCTTTAAACGTTTGATTTGATTTAGGCTTAGGTTTGGGTAATTAATAATAAAATTTCATGCTTTTCAACCCGAAAAAAAAAATTGAAAAGAAAACCTACAAAGGAATCAATTTAAGGCCCAATTAATTTAACATGGACTAAAGGAGGACCGAAATTGATCAAGTGGACCGAATTGGACTGAGTGGACAAAATTGGACCAAAGTAGATCTAATTGGACCGAATAGAAATCGTTTCATTTTTAGGCAGAACAAATTCTCTTCAAAAAATTTTAGAGAATAAATTATATATTATATTACAATACAAAATAATCATTTAATCCCATGCATTGCGTGGATTTGAGACTATTATCTATAATCAATTAATCAATCAATATATATATATATATATATATATAAGTAAAGACCTCATGCAAGAGTGCATGAGGTCCTACCATGTGGTGCTCTAATTTTACATTTAGACTTTTTTTTAATAACATTTTTTCATTAAGTTTTTTTTTACTGTTACCCAAAAGTTTACATTAACTTATTTTTACTATTATTTCATTAATCTCTCATTAATTGTTTGAGGTTATACCACCCATTTCTCTATTTTTCATGTCTTTCAACATACCCAATATTTTAGTATTAAAAAAGAAAAAGAAAAAAATGAATTAGGCATGCTTGAAAAATAATAATTGACCAGATAAGGTACTAGGGAGAAATAGAGAGACATGAAAATGTTGTGGACTGTTAAATGAAACACACTATTTCACTATTATCAAAATAAAAGACATAAGATTTACAAAACATTTGTAAGAGAGAGAGAAGAATTTGAAGGGCTACCTCCATCATGTTGGCCACCTACCACCATTAAGCCACTGAAACTCCTACGGGTAATTTTTTTTTTCCTACTATTGTTTTAAATCATTTATAAGACACATGCTCACACCATTTCTTAATCTTGTAGTATTGCTGAGTGGAAGGCAGTGAAAGAGTTAGGTGTACTTTTATTTCATAGTATGCAATATATGAACACACCACAGATTAGTTAATTTTCATGGTCTGTCACTCTTTTGTTTTTGGTTTCATGATGATAATAATAATAATAATAATAATAATAATAATAATAATAATAATAATAATAATAATAATAATTTTACCTTGAGAAGGCTAGAAATGAGCAGTGAAACTACTAAACTAATTTTTTATATTTCAAAATATATATGTTTCTTTATTCTAATTTAGTTTACTTTTTCTTTATAATATATGTACAACATTCTCCAAAACGTCTTATATAAAATATCATAAAATTATCCGTGCATTGCATGAACAACTTACTAGTATATTATAAAAGTTGGATCCCACAACTGGTGAATGTACACAACGATGATAAGTGACACAATTTTTTATGGGTAAAACTTAGATACAGTACTTAGATGCTATTCCTTATGTTCACTTTTTAAGATTATACCACGTGGATTTTTTCTTATAGGATGAAAGTATATTTTTTAATTAAGTAGCCACATGAATGAATCTTAAGAAATAAACCTAAAAACAACATCTAATGTACTATATCTAAGTTTTGTTCATTTTTTATATATTTAGAATGATGTGGATGAATAGTACCACATGACAAGTAGCAATTTGTCCATAGCAATTTGTCCATAGCACATCACATCTAACATGTGACAATACATTTACTCCTAAATTAATGGTATGGTATAAATATTTTGCATTTAATACTCTTAAAGTTGATGGTGCATGTATATATTATTTACTAATATATATATATATATATATATTAACATAGGGTTGGGTTCAAGTTACACCTGGTGTAACTCTAAGAATGTTACACCACTCAATATTTTTTAATTAGATGTGAATATTGATAAATCTACCGTTAAATTACATTATCTTTGTATATTCTTTATGCTTGCAAAATTTCAAGGAGATCAAAAATTAATAACCATGTCATCAATTAATTGTTAAAATTCAAATTTTTATAGTTTAAAATAACGCATAAAAGATGAGTCCATGGATCAAATGGTAAATAGAATTAGATTGATATGAAAATTGACATGAATGTTAAGAACATATAGAACATGTAATACAACGGTTGGATTTTCAAAATATTAATTTAATAATAAGTTATTAGGTGGTGTAACATTACTTAGAATTACACCAGGTGTAACTTGAACCCAACTCATTAATATATTATAGATTACAATTTACTATTCACGTTTGACCATTTGATAACGAACCATGTAATTATAAAATAGTATAATTTTTTTTTAGAATAGCTACAATTTAATGGGTTGTATTTTCTATATATATAAAAAATCAATGAGTTGTTATATTATCATTTGTAACTTATAACTCCTCATTTTCTTTAGTATTGTAACTCATGCCTACTCATCTCTCCTCCAAAAACTAAACAATGAAAGCCTTAACTAATCCTGACAAAAGCATGGCTTTGTTAATTTCTCATTGTTTTTCATGTTATTGTATCTTTTCCTTCCCGTATTCTATCAAAAAAATTTTTTTTTTGAAGTTATTACTTATTTTATTTGATAAATAAAATAGATAGAAAATAGTTTATTTTAACGTTGTTGTTGATGTTCATCATAGATAAAAAGTCACCGAGAAATTTAACAAATTTTTGAAGCCAAAAAAGAGAGAGACATGGAATCCGTAAGTTTCCCTTCTCTTAATGTTGATGGAGTTCTATTCAAACTTCCTTTTTAATTAGTGATAAAACAAGAGGTACAAAACTTTCTGCATCATTTATCTTAATGCTAATGAAGTCTATTATTGTTGATATTCTTTATAAGATAAGGTTACAATTGATTTTCTCTTCTTTTTTTCTTTTTTCCTTTTTTTTTTTTTTTTGTGGTTATATAGCAAATCTGATGCCATTTCTATTATTAATTATTAGTTTGTAGACTTTTTTTTTTTTTTTTTAACATTATTTTGTTGAAATAGTTTATTTATTTATTTTAACATATTTGTTACAATTTATTTGAGAATTTACCATATATATGTATAAACAAAACATTCTAATCAAATTCAAACACAAATTAAGAGAAGACCATGTAAAATAACAAAAAAAAAAGAGCCTCAATATATAATAATAATAACATTTTCTCTCAAATAAATAGTTCTTTTTAATTTTTTAATAACATATTTACTTATAATATTTATAAATTATAATAAGTTGAAAAAAAAAATTTGTGGGAAGCACAGGCCAATAACTAGTAACTAGTAACTACAATTATATAAGTTGAATTTTCAAACTGGAGAATGCATGTAACGATGACAATGTCCCTTTCTCCATCTTCTCTTAGGTTGTAGAACTGAAGTCCCTTTCTTGGAAAGGTGTTAATGGTTTCCCTGAGATAACAACGTTATCTCTAGGGCTAGTGGTTTGTTTTCCTTGTAGGGGTTGGGGAAACAGAATGTGTTCTATCTTTCTTAGTCTCAATTTGTCTGCACTATGGAGTCACTTGCATCAGAATGGAACCGACTTTCTCTCTCGGAGAAAGAGGGTCCGGGTTTCCTACTTTCCAACAGCTACCAGTCCAACAACTTTACTATTGCAGCGAAATTTCTGACAAAAAGAGCATTGAGTGTCGATGCTATGATCAAAACCTTTAAGCCGTTGTGGAGGTCTCGAAACGGTTTCAAGGTTAAGTCTGTGGGAGAGCATATTTTACTTTTCATCTTTGACAACAAATTCGAGGCAGATAGGGTGATCAGTAGTGAACCATGGAGCTTTGATAAGCACCTGGTTTTACTTCAACACTATAATGGGGAGGTGCCTACTCGTAGCCTTGTCTTCGATAAAGTTTGTTTTTGGGTTCAGCTTCACGATATACCCATCAAGTTTATGAATGTAAAGGTTGCAAAAAAGTTATGTGATGTTATTGGTGAGGTGTGTGAACCACTAGATGAGGCGGACTGTGATGGAGGTGGTTTCATGAGAATCCGAGTATCTATTGATGTCAATCAACCTTTGTGCAGAGGTCGGGTTGTCACGCGTGAAGATGGTAGTCAGTTCTGGGTGGCGTTCGAAAAGTTGCCCAATTTGTGTTATTGGTGCGGATGTCTCACCCATAGCGACAAAGATTGTGCTATTTGGATCAACAGCGAAGGGAGTCTGTCTGACGACTCAAAGCAGTTTGGTCCTAGCTTGAGAGCTCCTCCTTTCTTCCCATCTCGAAGAAGCGTTGTCTCTGTTCTAGGCATATTCTCGAGCTCAAAGGCAAACATGACGAAACCAATGGACGTATCTCTGCCGGTAACGTCAACTCCCAACATGGAAACTGATGGTGTTAATGAGCATTTAAAGCAGAGTTTGAATGCAGTATCAGTTACAAAAAAACCTCCTATTAACTCGGAACCGATTATGGAAAAAGAAGCAAATAAGGAAGGAGGTAATGAGGTATGCCAAATTTGGAGAAGTCCAATTGATCCGGGTAACGTAAATCATGCAAATAAATCGAGGAGTGATGACACACATGTTACTGATTTCAAACTGAAAGCTAATGAACCCCACGTGCCTCCCACTTCCACAACATGTGATCTTAATAACCAAAACATCCATTCCCACGAAATCAACACCAATCCTCGCGATACCCCAAACCCATACCAGGACCCTACCTTAAACACTCACCCTCAAACAGCAACCTGGAAACACATACCCCGTAAAACAACGACCCAAAACTCATCCCTAGAAATCCTTCTCACAAAAAAACGCCACTTCTCTCCTGATTATGATCAGTTTGAAGGTCCCTCAAAACGACACTTGGCATCTCAAGATGTTGCTGAAATTCACGATATATTGGCGGAGGCTGTCAAACAGCCCCGCCAACAGCCATAAGTCTTCTATGCTGGAACTGTCGTGGGCTTGGGAACCCACGTACAGTTCAAGAGCTCAGTGACTTAGTCCGGGCACAAGATCCTGCAGTCGTGTTTGTGGCCGAAACATGGCTGGAAGAAGCTAGGCTTGATAGTATTCGCAATAGATTACAGATGGGACATCAGTTTGGAGTGTCTAGAATTCAACGAGGTGGTGGCCTTGCTCTGTTCTGGAAGCAGGATATAGATTTAAAGGTGGTCGATTCTTCTCAAAATTTTATCGACGCAATTTTCAATATGGGTAAAGAGAACTCATGGCGCTTTACGGGGTTCTACGGTGCTCCAGAGACTCAAAATCATCATCGTTCTTGGAGCTGCCTCCGGCAATTACTCCAAAAATTTTCCCTACCTTGGATTTGCACAGGTGATTTCAATGAAATTACAAGATCTCATGAGAAGGTTGGGGGAAGGCTTAGACCATACAGACAGATGCAAGAATTTCGAGATGTGCTTAATGAGTGCGGCTTCGCTGATCTTGGATTTGTGGGAAATAAATTTACTTGGAGTAAGTTCTACCCTGATGGATACACGATTTGGGAATTCCTGTACAAGCTGATTTCAAAAGTCTTGGCAAACCGGCTGAAGAAGATCCTACCTGAAATAATTTCTGAGTCACAAAGAGCCTTTCAATCAGGTAAGGCTATGAGTGATAATATCTTGGTGGCGTTTGAGACCCTCCACCACATGAAAAAGAGGAGAAAAGGCAAGACGAGGTTCATGACCATGAAGCTAGACATGAGCAAAGCCTATGACAGAGTAGAATGAGATTTTCTTCTTCAACTAATGGAGAAAATGGGCTTTCAGAGGAGATGGATTAATCTCATTTCAACTTGTATTAGTACGGTGACATATTCGATTCTTGTGAATGGTGAACCCAAGGGTAATATCACCCCCACAAGAGGTATTAGACAAGGTGATCCTATATCTCCCTATTTATTTCTTTTGTGCACGAAGGGACTAACAGGTCTTATTAGACAAGCTGTGTAGGAGAAGAAAATTAGAGGGTTTTCTCTATGCAAAAGAGGCCCAAGAATTTCTCACCTATTTTTTGCAGATGGGAGATATTCAGAGCATCCAAAATATTTTAGAGAGGTATGAGAAGGCTTTGGGGCAACAAGTCAATAAATCAAAAACCACTCTGTTCTTTAGCACGAATGTGTCTACCGCCACAAAACATGCTATCCAAGAAGTCCTTGGCGTGCCTGAAGTGAAGGAATATGAGAAGTACTTGGGGTTACCGGCAGTAGTGGGGAAGAACAAAAGAGCAAGCTTGAATTTTATCAAGGACCGAGTGTGGGGAAAAATACAAGGTTGGAAGGAGAAATTATTATCGCAAGCGGGTAAGGAGATTCTCCTCAAATCTGTAGTCCAAGCCATACCAACTTTTGCCATGAGTTGTTTTAAATTACCGGTGGGGCTATGCAAAGATATTGAAGCAATGACAAGGAAATTTTGGTGGGGAAAACAGGGAGAGAGGAGGAAAATCCATTGGAGGAAATGAGAGGTTCTATGCAAGCCAAAAGGTGAGGGTGGGATGGGCTTTAAAGATTTGTGCAAATTTAATGAGGCAATGTTGGCAAAACAAGTGTGGTGATTGATACATGATACAAATTCCCTCTTCTACAAGGTGTTTAAAGCAAAGTATTTCCCCAATGGTTCAATCTTTGATACAAAGCAAAATTCGGGCTCATATGCATGGAAAAGCATATTAAAGGCAAGGAAAGTTATTTCTCAAGGTGGTCTGTGGCGGGTTGGAGATGGTTGCAAGATCAGAATTTTTGGAGACTCATGGCTGATGGATAACAATGGAAGGCGAGTTAGTATACCAAATAACTCCTTACCTGAGAACAGCACAGTTGATGTGCTTATAGACCAACACATGAGGGTGTGGAAGGCCAATCTAATTGATTCGGTCTTCACCCCTGATGAAGCAAAACTTATCAAGGCTATCCCGCTGAGTTCACTACCCCAAAATGATTTTCTGTTTTGGCCTCTGGATAGCTTTGGTAATTACACAGTAAAATCAGGTTATAAAATGCTGAGTGAGGAATGTAACGATGAGGAAGATGGTCAAGCAACCCGTGGAGTTAGCAATTCAGTTTAGAAAGGAATATGGAAGATGTCCACCCCTGGAAAAATCAAACACTTTCTATGGAGAGCATGTTCAGATGCTTTGCCCACTAAATCAAGCCTGGTGAAGAGAAAAATCCTTGAGGAGGATACATGTCAATTCTATGCAAAGGAACCGGAAACTATCTCACACGCCTTGTGGGAGTGCGAATTGTTGCATCAAATATGGCAAGCAAAATTCAATTGAGTGGATAGATCCCAAGTTCCTCGTGGTTCTTTCTCGGCACTGGTGGGATTAATTCAAACTAAACCTCAGCTCTTGGATCTTTTCGCCACAACAACTTGGTTTATATGGTGTAGGAGGAATAAGGCTTGGCTAAATGAACCAGTGATGCCCGTTCAAAAAATTGCAGTGGAAGCCCACAATTATCTTGCTGTCTACAGGTCTGGGAATAGCATTTTGCAGAAAAAACAACCCTAATCAAGGACTAGATGGTATCCTCCTCCACTTGGCAGGTACAAGACCAACTTTGATGGTGCTGTGTTTGAAGAAACAGGGGAAGCAGGGATAGGAGTGGTGATTAGAAATTCAGCTAGAGAAGTAATGGCTTCCTTGTCTGAAAAAATTCCCCTCCCATCCTCGGTTGAAGCTGTGGAAGCTCTTGCAACCCGTTGTGCAGTCAAATTCATGCAGGAAGTTGGCATTAATGAGTCAACTTTAGAGGGAGATTCTCTTTCCATAATCTCGGCTCTAAAAAATGGGGATAGGTTGAATTCTGCTATAGGCCATTTGATTAAAGATATATTATCTTATGTAATCTCCAATAGGAGTTTATCATTCTCTCACGTTCGTAGGCAAGGGAATGTTGTAGCAAATGCCTTAGCTAAAAGAGCTAGATTTTGTAGTGATTATGAAGTTTGGATGGAGATTGTTCCTCCGGACATTTCACACTTGTTATTAGCTGATGTACTAGCCAACTGAATAAAAAGCAAACGTTTGATTCTCAAAAAAAAAAAAAAAAAAAAAAAATAATGACACATATCATCTCTTCTAAATTTAATTTTTTAAGTAATGACTTTTAAGCCAATTTAATTCACATTTGTTGTGGTTATTTATGTCAATTTTTTGTAATTATGTATCTTTCAAATTTCCTCTCATCTTCATTGTCTTCATCATTTTCCTAAATCTGTTGATTCCTCATAAAGGAAAAAAAAAAAAAAAAACATTTAAGGCACGTTTGGTACATTGTAATTATTATTACATGGGAATAAGAATAAGTATTATAAGGAATACATTAAGTTGAAATGTAATAAGTATTACTATTCATTAGTTTGGTGATTATTTAGGAATAGAATCCTGAATATGCATCAACAATTTAGTATAGTATAAAAAGAAGATCTAATTAAATTATTTTTAAGTCAAATTTCCTAAAATATACTTATTTTAAGGTGTTCAAAATAGAGCTAATAATTAACAAAAAGAAAATTTTATTTTCTTTCTTTTTTAAGATGTGACAACTAATGGCTTTTTAGGAATTTTTTTTAAAAAGTTATTACATAAGGTGAAGGAATAGATATTCAGTACTTTTGATAAGGAATAATTATTTATCATTTTGAAGAATAGCTATTTATAACATAACCAAACAATTGAATAGTTATGCCATATGAATATTTATTACATTACAGTGTCTATTACAGTCTACCAAACGTGCCCTTATGATTTTTTTCCCTTCCTTAAATCTCAATACCTATACTATCTCACCTCATACTTACTTCATTTTCCTATTACCCAATTAATCTCCATCAACAGTAGAAATTGAACAAATCTCTCTACATCTCTTTCTCCTTCTTAATTACCATATGGGTTGACAATTGCTTTTTTATTATTTTTTATTTTCCATTATGATGGGGGAGCTGATGTTAATTTTCTTAGACTCAATTAATCCTTCAAAAAAAAAAAAACCTTTACGTTTATAGGTTTATCCCAACCTTTCATTTTTTAATATGACTATTAACAAAACGTATGAAACTCCTACTCTTTTACAACTATTCCCATTCCTCAACAAAATATGTAAACTCAACTCTCTATATTTATAAGATTTGCATTATCTCAATGATGCTTAGGAACTGTAATGGGAAAATTACAATTCCTAAGCATTTTCCATTTTTTATCTCCACTGTCAACGACTCTTCTCTATAATTCTTGATTTATCTTTAACCTTATTTTTTGATATATTTCATGTTCTCAGCTCAAATATTTCTTTGATATATTTTCATGTTTTCAGCTCACATATTTCTTTTATGTATTAAGAATTTTAGGTTGAACGAGTATTTTGTGGCCAAAGATTGATTGTTTCTTTGAGCTTGAGAATGATTGTCATTATTTTGAGGTTAGTATCAAATTTTGATGGGTGCATATTGGATAGATTAATATTTCATGGAGATTATTATATAACATCCAGTAAGGTTATTCAGTTTAAATTTGTACAATTCTAAGCAAAAAAAATAGTTTTATAAGAATCAATTTATTTGTACTATTTTGTGTCTTAGGTATAAAATTTGCATCTGGTATGCATTATTTTTATATGGCATGTAGTAATATTTCAAGTATTTTTTTTTATATGTATTTCTTATAGGATCTACCAAGGTTCTTATGATGCCTCATTGATATAAGCTTAGGAAGTTTGGGATGAGAAACATGGTTTAGGAAATGATCACTCTAAATTACCATAAAGTCATGTTGCTTATTGTCTCTATGATTGTTGCTCTTAAAATTTGAGTAAATTACCTCTACTTCTAATACACACGCATAAGACATACAGACACAAACACATACTTTAGGGTATGTTTGGTACGCTGTAATAGCTCCTATAATGGAATAGTTATTCATGTGTAATATCAATTTAGTCATTTGGTTGCATCTTTATTACATGGATTAATTATTACATTGGAATAACTATTCTTTAAATTGAAGAATAGTTATTTCTCTTTAAAATGGATGTAATAACTATTCCTTAGTATATATAATAGGTTTTAAAATTAATATATTTCCAAAAATGTAAAGTTTCCTTATACATCTTCTTTTACAAGTTTTCCATGTTAACAACTAAACTTATGAATAGTAATAATTATTCCATTACAATGTATTCTATTTCTAGTAATAAAGATTACTATTCCTAATGTAATCTACATTCATTGTACCAAACGTACCCTTAGTTTCAGTTAGATATCAATTTCACTATGTCATTGAGTTTTTGTAAAGATTAGCATGTAGTTTGTGTGTGTGTGTGTGTGTGCGCTATGCATATTTATTTCCACATTTATAATCCACAACCTAATACTTTTGTCTATCCATTTGAAAATTAAATTTAGAAGTATATAGTTTGGAGTATAAGTGTTTCACAAAAAATAAAAGTGCTGGGATTATCTATACTACTATTTAAGAGGTTTTCTCTATTTGGATTCCTTATTTTTTAGTTCAAAAATATCCTTACATTCCTATGTTTAAGTAGAGACAAAACTAAAGGACAATCCGGTAAAAATGCAACTCTAACTTCTACTAAAACATTGCCTAAAAGATAGGACCACTCTCCTGTTAATTTTTAAATTACATTATCCACTTATAAATTAGATTATCAAAATAAAAATTATATATATAAAATAAAATCACAGTTTTTTTTGCTAAAAAAAAAAATCTCATCACATGCGCGAAGCGCGTGAGCAGGGACGGAACCAGGATTCGAACCTGAGGGGGGCAAAGCTTAAAACAATTTTTTTTTTTTTTTTTTTTTTTATGAAAATAAAAACTAACATTTATTTAATATCAACAAAATATTACATATAAAATAAGTGTTTCTTAAATATTTCAACACATTTATCAAAATGGAACTTGATGCTATTTCAAAGGAGATCCAAAAATATATATATTTAAGGGCAAATCTTAATTTTTCAAATTACATATGTATACCAGTTTTTATTTTTATTTTTTTATTTAATTGGGGGGCTATTAGGACCAAAATCTAAAATTTCAACATATATATATATATATATATACACTAGGTTTTTTTTTTTTTTTTTTTTGGGTTGTGGGGGTGGGGGGGGGGGGGGGGGCAATGGCCCCCCCCCCCCCCCCCCCCCCCCCCCCCTGCCCTACTGTAGGTCCGCCCCTGCGCATGAGGCTAGTTTTTATGAGAATAGAAGTGTTTTTAATAGGGAAAATGTTCATATAGGGATAATCTTTTCATAATTTAAATAGGGATTGGTTAATAATTTAAAACAATAATATATAGATATTATTTTTATATTTTATTATAAATATATAAATTATTGTGGTTTCAAAAATATATAAATCATTGTAAATATTTTTAATGATAGAGCAATAATATGTTACACATTTTTTTTAAACCATGCAATGCACGGGCCTATCACTAGTGCAAATAAAGAAAGGATAATCACAACTTAAATTTCTTATCATAACTGTGAGGAGCATTTATATTGTTTCTAAATAAAATATGAACAACTTAACATGTAGTGTAAATTACCATACTGGTCCCTAATTTTTGTCCAATATCAAAATGATTCATAATATTTTAAATGTGTTAGTTTAGTTCTTAATTTTTTTGATATTGTGTCAAAATAATTTATGTCGTTAAGTAGTGGATAGAAAACTAATGTGGCTAATGATAAAATAAAAATAATGATTTTGATGTTGATGTTGATTGCATATCACATAGGATACCACATGGCCTTTATTTAAAAAAATTAAAAAAAATTATAAAACATTTTTTATAATACTTGTTTTATAAAAAAAAAAAAAAAAAAAAACAAATTCTGTTTTTGCTAAATAGTAAACAAATTGACATTTTAAAAAATAATTAATGTTGAAACAAACATAATTAGGAGGTTTTAAATTTCACATAAAGTGTATATATAGTAATCAGTTCCAATTAGTTTAACTGATAAAATCCTTTGATGTTCAATAAGGGACTTAGGTTCGAATTAAGCGGACACAAAAAATCAATTTCTATCTTGATAAAGAGTAAACATCATGAACCTCTACTTGTGAGTTCAAATTAACTAAACTCAACTAGTAAAGTCTCATTTAACTGAACTCAACTAGTAAAGTCTCATATAGTCAAATAAGAGATTTGAGATTCAAAATCTTGAAATTCTATCCTATTAGAAAAAAAAGGGTAAATATCATGAAGTGAATGCTATAAATTCAAATCCTATTATATACTAAAGATTAAAATTGATAAATAATATTGTTCAAAAACTTTATCCAAACATAATTTAATAATTTTTTGAATTAAAATGACTAAAATATGGCACTTGAACTTTTAGATCTAACAAGTCAAGTTGATTTAAGTTTAATTACTTATCTAAGTTCCAGTTAGCTTAATTATTAAAATTTATTATGTTTAAATAAGAAATCTGAGGTTCAATCCATGCCTACTTCAAAAACTAATTGATATTTTGGTTTAATGATAAAGAGCGCAATTTTTAGAAGCTGAAGCCATAACTATAATTGAAACTGTATAAAAAAAAAAGTTTAATTACTTAGAATTAACTTGTATATCACTTAGTTAGTAATTCGTATAATATAAGGAAAAATTTTAAAATGATTTTTTCACTCATTTGATTTTTTTTTTTTTTGGGTAAAAAATATGAAATATGATAATTATTATAGTTATTAACAATCTTTTATTTTATTTTATTTTTTAGTACAAGATAGAATTCTAGTCTAGCCTAATCTAAGTGTATATGTGTGTGAAGCTCTCTCTTGAAAACTTGAATCTCGACCTTTACCCCCCACACTCTACAAGCACTTATACTTGTGGAGTGATCATCGCACCAAAGATGTGCGGTGGTAATCTTTTATTTTTCTTATATATGAAATTTAGTATGTAGTTATTAATAGGTAATTATGATATTTATTAATGGTCTTTTATTTTAACCATGGCAATTATCTAAGGATTTTACTAACGTATGCCCTTATGGATACATTAGGAAATCATTTTAGGAAATTTTTTAAGGGAAAATGAAAAAGTGACTAAATTTTTCGACTACTTTTTCAAATTCCCATAATCTGTTCCTAAAATGGATGGTAAATGTATGTCCTAAGGGCATACAAAACTATTTTAGATAACTTTTTATGAGAAAATAGAAAAGTGACTAACTTTTTAGCAGTTTTTTCAAATTTCTATAAATAGTTTCCTAAAATAGATGTCAAATGTCTAAGGGCATACATTAACCAAATTCATTATCTAATAAAGAGTTTAAATATAGAATATAATTTAAACTTAATTAAAATATATTTCTTGATAGATATCTTTTATTCAAAAATAAAAAAAAAACCTTTACTAGTTCAATTGATTATAACCCACTAATTAATATATATCTATTGTGGGTACCCGAGGACCGAGAAAGACGTTGAAGGGTCGTGGCATTGGCTCAAGGACTGAGGATGAAATTAAAAGGTCACAACATTGACGTGGGAATGTTGTAAGCCACGGGCCTGAGGAAGGAAGCTGCCTGAGGAAGAGAGGAAATGAATTATGGGACTCTGTGGTATTCTAAGTGGGAACTGGAGTCTGAAGAGCGTGGAAATCAGTGGATAGTAGGGAAGCTTCTGGTCTAGTGTAGCTTGTGGCATCCGCATTAAATGAAAGACAAGAGCTTTATCAGCTACATTAATGAAGAAGTGATCTGAACAGTGTAAGCTACAGCTAAGCAGATTCTTTCCACCATCTTCTTCAGATGTGAAATGTAACAAGTGTCAAAAAAGGAGGAAGATTAGGTAAAAATGGATAGTGAGGATGTGATGCAGGTAGAGGTATATAAGGAAAGGGGAGAGCACTAGAAAAGAGATCGAAAAAAGAGAAAAGGAACAGAAGGAAGAACATTGAGAGAGGAGAGAGTGAATGGTATTACTTTTGATAGAAACTTAAGTCTCCTTGGGAGAGCACTTTTGTAAGGCTGATACTCATTTGCTTCGGAATACAAACCTTATTTTTCCTTGTAGCTGTCTTCGGACAGAGCCCTCTATTGTTGTTCTTTCCCTTCTCTTATAAATTTTATTGATTTGGGCCAATATTTGAAAGGCACAACCCACTATTCTAAGTGAGCTTGGGCTACAAATTATTTGGTCCTTACATCTATATATTAGAATAATGACATGTGAATTTTTGAGACCTCAATACGTGCAATGCATCGAAAAGTTTAATAAAAGCTTTCTCTTTTATAATTATGATAATTATTAATAGACATTTACTATAATTTTTTTTGTGTATGAAATATTAAAAATGATATTTACAATAGTCATTAATAGGTATTAATTATGATTTTTTTTAATATTGAACTCTTAAATATATAATTATGGTAATCATTAATAGTATTTATTATGATTGTGCTTTTCTACTAAATTATTAAATATATAATTATGATAATCATTAATAGGTATTTATTATGGGTTATTTTTATATATAAAATTTTGACAAAACTTAGGTACAATATCTTATATGCTATTCTTTAAGTTTTCCTTTTAAAATTCAGCTATGTGTTTTTTTTTTTTTTTTTTTTCATGGAAGGAAGTGTATTAATTTTTAGTTAAGTACAGCCATATGGCTGAATTTTAAAAAGGAAACCTAATGAACAATTTCTAAGTATTGTACCTAATTTACCCATAAAATTATACTTACTCTACTCCATTTGTCCCAATTTGTTAGGCATTTTAGAAAATTCAATTTTCAAGTGAATATCATTTCATGTTCTATTGCAAAAATAGGTACACATTTCCAAAACTACCATCCTTAATTGAAATTTTATTGAAGAATGTGTATTGAATTTTTAAATAAAGTGAAGAGTATATTAGGAAATTTATTTATTCACTTTTCAAAGATGACTTTATTTTGGGACATCTCAAAATGAAATAAATGTCTAATAGTTTGGGACAAAGGGGTTATTATTTAAAGAAAATACAATGTGTCTTGATTTTAATTAAATTTTTAATTACTACCGTGCACCCTTGTTATGGTAGTTACTCCATAAGTATTGTGGGGGCTCCTTTTTCGGAGGTGGGCCCCCGACAATGAATTTGTAGAGAGTGGGGCAAAGGGTTTGGCTCCGGCCGGCCCTTCCCCGGTCTTCCTCCCACTTTTCGTCTATTTGCTCTCCGTCTGGGGTTGCTCCTCGGCTGGGGTCCGAGGAGGCCCCCCTCTCACCAGGGGGGTTCTTTCACTTATATACTCTCTCTGGCTCGATCCTGACCTTACAGCTGTTGGCCATCCGGGCTAATGGTTCAGGACTTGTCCCATCAGACCGGTTCTTTCCCATGCCGGGGGTTGCTGCCTCTAAGGCTTTTCAATGAAGGGTCTTGTCAGCATTGATGGAACCTGGAGGGCCTGGCAGAACAGTTAAGCGTGGATGTGACCACCTGCAGTAAGTCTGCCCCACCTAGAGTAGGCTAGGTGTGCCGAGGATAGGTGTGTCCTCGGCTCGGGCCTTGGAAGAACTAAAGCCTTTGGGCCGACCATCTGGGGAGACCGCCTTCCTCGGCTTGGGCCCTGGGCCTGCCTAAAGGTGGGCCGGGGATTCTGGGCCCTCGGGCCCCACAATAGCCCCTCAAAACCCTGCTGCACGTATCCTCGGACGGGGAGGAGGGTTTTGCAAACCTCGGCCCCTATGGTCCGGAAGGCCGTCGGTTTGGCTGGTCCTTTCTTGAGTGGTCGGATCGACCATTAGGCCCTTCATTAGGTAGTTAATTCCTTCACGGGAATGGGTCCCCGGACTGAGCAGTACCTTGACTCTGTCGTAAAATAGATAGCTCCTCGTATACAGTTTCTGCCTTTTAAGTACGAGTGGTCAGCTCCCCGTAGGCTTGAGTCCGAGGACCATGCAAGACCTAGGTACAATTGCCGCCATCGTTTCCATGTGGCTAGCTCCCCATAGGCTTGAGTCCGTAGACCATGCAAGACCTAGGTACAGTTGCTGCCTTTTAAGTACGAGTGGTCAGCTCCCCGTAGGCTTGAGTCCGAGGACCATGCAAGACCTAGGTACAATTGCCGCCATCGTTTCCCTGTGGCTAGCTCCCCATAGGCTTGAGTCCGTAGACCATGCAAGACCTAGGTACAGTTGCTGCCTTTTAAGTACGAGTGGTCAGCTCCCCGTAGGCTTGAGTCCGAGGACCATGCAAGACCTAGGTACAATTGCCGCCATCGTTTCCCTGTGGCTAGCTCCCCATAGGCTTGAGTCCGTAGACCATGCAAGACCTAGGTACAGTTGCTGCCTTTTAAGTACGAGTGGTCAGCTCCCCGTAGGCTTGAGTCCGAGGACCATGCAAGACCTAGGTACAATTGCCGCCATCGTTTCCCTGTGGCTCCCGAGCGTGAGGACACAGTGTTCACCTCTCTGGGCAACTTAGTCTCACGTCGGGTAGGGGTCCATCCCCCTAGCCCCTTGCAGGATGCTGGAGCAAGAGCTATTGTACCACGATTGCACCGTTGCCTCCAATAGGATTTTGTCCTCGGATCCGAGGACTTCGTTTTTGGCGGGGGGTGATCCTCGGGTATTTTCCGTGAACTTTCTTTCCTCAGGTCGGCTCGTGACTTCGCACGTGGGGCTAATCCTGCCTCTGGTCTGTGCTTCCCATTTCTCTGGTTTACGAGGCGTCGCCTGGCCTTCCGCGCTTCCTGTTTGACGCTTCGGTGTCCGTAACGCGCCTCCATTAATGCCCTCATGAATCGACACGCAGTGGGCGGCTGGCAATCCCCTTGGAACTGGGTGGGAATTAATTTCCCTTGACGATTCCCCTTCGAATTCCGCGCGGTTCAGCCCCCGTTGGCTTTCGCCCCCCTATAAAAGGCGTTCTGGGGGGAGCATTTCTCCTCATTCAATGAATTCTCCCCCACAAACAGACATACACTCTTTCATCCTTCTGAGCCCCTTTGATACCGCCACCAGGGTTGTGACCGCAGTTAGGAGACCTGGAGCCAAGTGCCGCCGTGGCCGCGGTCCCCACTGGGCTGCCGGCGCGGCAGAGTTCAGGCGTAACACTGGCCGAGTCTCTCATGGTGGCCAGGGGGGACGTCGTTGAAATACCTAACGTCCTCCCCCAGAGTGCACCTCCGACGGAGGGAGCACGCGAACTCTCGTCATGGCCGGCGCTCGAGTATTGCTGTCTCCGACGGTCAATGCTCGTGTAGTTCGGAGGGGGTCGAGGAAGCATCACGAGGGAGGGTGTCCCGGGGTCTGGGGGCTCCTCACTTTGTTGAAGCTTTGGTTTGAAGGTGAGCCAGCCCCTAGACCCCCTTCCCGTGCTTTTACCGTCCAGTTCACCCATTCTCTTAATGCCAATAAAAGCACGGCTTGACACTTCCTTCATTCCTGGCATCAATTCTTTGCGAGCCTCTTGCCCGGCCAGTTCCAACATCGGTCTGCCTGAGCCTCCGATTGTAGGATTAGCTGGTAGGAGTTCTTGTAAAACACGCCTGTCTGAGCCTCTGATTGTATTTGTAATTTTTTCTTTTTATGAAATAATGAGAATTGTAATTGTAATCTCTTGTAATCTCTTCTGAATTAATAAAAGACCTTTCTTTTACTTGTTGCTGAATTTTCTTTTCGCACTGCCATTCTCCTCTTCTTCTTTTCTTTTGCTTTTTCCCTCTTTTTTTGCATCGCCAACTTCTGAGTGGTGACTGCCTTAGAACGATCGCCGGTTGCGCCGGCCGGCACACTAACCCTTCCCACAGACGGCGCCAATTGTGGGGGCTCCTTTTTCGAAGGTGGGCCCCCGACAATGAATTTGTAGAGAGTGGGGCAAAGGGTTTGGCTCCGGCCGGCCCTTCCCCGGTCTTCCTCCCACTTTTCGTCTATTTGCTCTCCGTCTGGGGTTGCTCCTCGGCTGGGGTCCGAGGAGGCCCCCCTCTCACCAAGGGGGTTCTTTCACTTATATACTCTCTCTGGCTCGATCCTGGCCTTACAGCTGTTGGCCATCCGGGCTAATGGTTCAAGACTTGTCCCATCAGACCGGTTCTTTCCCATGCCGGGGGTTGCTGCCTCCAAGGCTTTTCAGTGAAGGGTCTTGTCAGTATTGATGGAACCTGGAGGGCCTGGCAGAACAGTTAAGCGTGGATGTGACCACCTGCAGTAAGTCTGCCCCACCTAGAGTAGGCTAGGTGTGCCGAGGATAGGTGTGTCCTTGGCTCGGGCCTTGGAAGAACTAAAGCCTTTGGGCCGACCATCTGGGGAGACCGCCTTCCTCAGCTTGGGCACTGGGCCTGCCTAAAGGTGGGCCGGGGATTCTGGGCCCTCGGGCCCCACAAGTATAAATGCTTATGGGGTGTGGGGGGACAAGGGCCGGGATTTAAGTCTCCAGGGGGGAGTTTCACACACATATACACTTAGATTAGGCTAGAGTATAAATTCTATCTTGTATAATTTTTTTTAATTAATATATATATATATATATATATTATGAGTAGTTATATCTGGTGTAATTTTAAACAGTTTAATATTTTAATTGGACGCGAATGTTAACAAATCCATCATTGGATTACAATACGTATATTCTGTATTGCTTGCAAAATTTTAAGATGATTAAATATTAATAATCATATTATCAATTAATTGTTTAAATTCAAATTTTTGTAATTTAAAATAATGTATAAAAGACGAGTTTATGGATCAAATGGTAAATAACATTTAATTGGCATGAATATTGACATACATGTTAAGAACATATAGAACATGTAATTCAACTGAAAAATTTTTAAAATTTGAATTCAATAATAAGTTATTGAGTGGTGTAGCATTATTTAGAGTTACATCAAGTGCAACATGAATCCAACCCATATATTATAGTTATAGATGCTGAATATAGCTGGTAAGTAAATGCTAATATTTCACATCTTTGACTCAAAAAACATTCATGTTTGAATAGAGCAGGTTTTCCTCCTAATACAGATATTTTTAGTTGAACTTTTGTATCCAAAATGTTGAGAAATTATGTATTGCAACCAAGTGCCTCACCTCAAGGAGAACGTATTTGGTATCAAATGATACCGTGTAAATGGTGTCAAATTCAACAAATGAAAGACATTTATAAGTAGGTAGTTATTTTTTGCATTTATGTTTTTTATTTATTGAATTTTTATATGGATGACGTGATATCATTTAATACAAAATACTTTTTCGTTTTGAAGGGCCAAGACCCTAAAAATTATAATGTTTTATTTAACTAAATTAATTTTGTCTAAATTTTTTTTTTAATAAATAGCTCACCACGTTTCACAGCCACACTATAAGTAAAGGCCAAGTTAACCCTTCTTTAAACCCGCTAGTTATAGTTCATAACTTTACAGACAAACAATATGACTCCTTTCAATAAAAACGTATCACCATCGTTGTCGTTTGCAATGTTTATACTGACTACTGCTTCTCTATGTACGCTAGCTGCAGAAGCTGCAAAAATTGATATCTATAATGAGGTGGGTAAGGGCTTGACAATTACAGCCCGTTGTAAATCCATTGCAGGCAGTCTTGGTGCCCATGAAATTGCTTATGGAGTAGGCGTATATGAGATCATTTCTGAGAACTTAGTCTCCTGCACTTTTCAATGGGTAGGGGCATCCCACTCTTTTGATATCTACTATCCTAAGAGAGACAGAATTAGATGCAGGCATTGTGTTTGGTTGATTAGACCTGGTGGTCCATGTTTGCAAGATACTGATATAAATGTAATCCGTAATGGACAGTACTGTTATCCTTGGAAGAATTGAAAATTGTGGTTTTCCATGGTGTGGAATAAAGAACACTAATAATAGTGCTCTCCTTCTTGAGTTTTAGAAAAAAAAAATATTTGGGATATTATGAATGCTTGCTCTTGTCAAACAACAATATCAACTAGATCTTCATAAATATGTGTGAGTTTGCGTGAATCATATAAATCATGAACTTTTTTAACTCTTAATGGCTAACAAAATCGGTTAGGGTCTTAAGGGCTAAAAAATCAATTAGGGATCATGTCTCATGAAATAGTTGTTACTAATTTGAATCTCTCTTTCTCCTAAAGATCAAATTAAAACTCAATTTTCAAAAAGAATTTAAAAAATAATGTGGACTTTAAAATTTTGTAATGTATTTAACTCATCTTATCTGTTGCCAAGAGTCTCATTTCCCTTATTCAATAATAAGTTCGAATACCCCTTCCCCACTTAGTGTAATTATTATGATTAAAAAATAAAAGCTCTTCTTCTTTGTTGGCGTAGATAAAAATATTTGATTAGAAATATTGGATGTTTTGTTGGAAATATTAAGATATGTTAGCTGAGTGGCTCTTAGCAATTTCAATTAATGATTTTAATAATGGTAGATAAAAATATTTATTAGAAAATTGGATATCTTACAATACGAAAGGAAAAGAAAAAGAATAATTGGACTTAATTCAAAAAATTAAAAAACTCATGGCATGGCTGTCAAAACGATTATTGGGTTTGAGTGTTTTTTTATTTTATTTTATTTTTTTAATTTACAATCAAGAGTTTTCTCATGTCCTGCGAGACATACTCTATTTATATATATAACTAAGATTAGTAGCACAGGGTGGAAATTCTACGATTAGTATAGCACAAGGTGGAAATTGTAGAATTCCTGAATGCATGATTTACATCATCTAACACAATCTGCCACCAAAACATTTAAATAAAAGAAAAAAAGAAAAAAGACATAGATTACTATAGATTGTCATAAATTAAAAGGATGATATCAAAATCTTTGACGAAGGATGGATTTCATTCAAGTTTAAGGGGCTAAACAAGATATTGATAAGGAACGCTTACGTATGTTTCTATACATATCAGTTACATGCAAAGATTTTTTGGCTTCTTTCATAACAAACACAGATTCATCATGTTGCACTTGCAGGCTTTAATTCAAGGAAAATGCTAGAGTTACAAATTATTTAATTATATATATATATATATTTAAATTGTTGATATGGTGAGAAGTTATTGGTAAGTGAAAATGTGATGTTAGTAGTGGACCTAAACGAGAACTAGTAGAAATTGGTTACATCGACAGTTTGTAAAAATGTTGTAAAATAATTTGTAGTTATATCATTAACTAGCTAACATGTAAACTGATATTATATTTTTTTTGCTTTAAAAAACATTAAAATCATGGAAAATTCTCAAAGCATTCTTGGAGCACAGAAAAATTGTGCTCCTTTCTCTTACATTCATGGTGAACCTTAACATGAATTTAACGAATGGACTTTATCATGAATGTAAAAGGAAATGACATCATTCTCTTTGCTCCGAAGTACCTAAAAATTACTCTAAAATCATTAGCTTATTTTCTTAACTGGGTAAAATACAGTCAATACTACCATATTTGGACTAATGCCAATCAACCCCGAAATCTGGGTTAATGACAACCAAATTTCGGTTGTTAACTATATTTTATCATTTTTCTAAAAGCGAAATACAACCACAAATTGACAGCCATACTATAAATAAAGGACATGTTAATAACTCTATTTTGCACCCACCAGACCAGTTATACATGCACAGACAAACACAATGAGTCCTTTCAATAAAAATGTATCACCATTGTTGTTGCTTGCATTGTTTATAATTGTTAATACTTTCTATATGAATGCAGAAGCTGCAGAAATTGAAGTCTCTAATTACGTGAGTCAAGGCTCGAGCATTTCAGTCCTTTGTAGTACCATTCTGGAAAGTTTTCCTGCCCAAACAATTGACTACGCAGTAGGCCAATACAAGCTCACTGTTGGTACTCTAGCAGTCACCTGCAATTTCCAATGGGGTGAGAATTCCCACACGTTCGATATTTTCGATCCTCAGAGGGACACATGCAATAGTTGTGTTTGGAAGGTTAGACCTGGTGGTCCATGTTTGCAACTCAATACTATTGGTGGTAATGAACAATGTTATTCTTGGGCCTTTTAA
Organism: Quercus variabilis; assembly: GCA_030445155.1. Taxonomy (NCBI): domain Eukaryota; kingdom Viridiplantae; phylum Streptophyta; class Magnoliopsida; order Fagales; family Fagaceae; genus Quercus; species Quercus variabilis. The sequence continues at coordinate 63,104,757 of CP129447.1, forward strand.
ACTGGTGTTTTTCAATGGTGCGTTATAATAAATAAGATTCATCTACAATAGTGTTCTCCTTCCTAATTTTAGGGGCAACAAATATTTGGGATATCATGAATGTATGGTCTTGTGAAACAACAATTTCAACAAGATCTTTATAAATATGTACGTTCGAGTTTGGATGAATTATACGAATTTTCAACTTTGAATCGGTTGGGATCATGCCTTGTGAAATAGCTATCACTAATTTGAATCTCTCTTTCTCCCTCTTGTAAACCTAGGGGCGTCCCACTCGTTCGCTATTTCTGATCCTCAAAGTGACACATGCAATAATCATGTTTGGTTGGTTAGGCCTGGTGATTCATGTTTGCAACACAGTTTTATTGGTAATGAAAAGTGTTATCCTTGGAAGAATTAAATTTATTCTTTTTCCATGGTGTATTGTAATAAAGAAGATTCATCTAAAATAGTGTTCTCCTTCTTGGTTTTGGAAAAAGAAAATATTTGAGATATTATGAATGTATAGTCTTTTCAAACAACAATTTCAACAAGATTTTTATAAATATGTATGTTTGAGTTTGGATGAATCATATGAATTTCTAACTATGAGGGCTAACATAATCGGTTGGGATCACTCCTCATGAAATGGTTGTCATTAATTTGAATCTCTGTTTCTCCCTCCTGTAAACCAAAACTATTTTTTTTTTAAATGAAAAATATAATGTCAATATTATAGATTTTGTAATGAATTTAACTCATTTTATTTGTTACCAAGAGTCTCATCTTCCTTATCGTATTAACTTTAGTTTGGTTAGTCTTAATTCATAGAATTTACCTTGGTTTCGTTAGTATTAGATAAATTTATTTAATTGATGTCTAAATATAAATACCCGTACTTAAAATTATCGCCTTAGACTCTAGCCAAATCAAGCCAACCTTGAATAGAAAAGGAGAGAAAAAAGTTTTAAACTTGGTTTTGTTCATAACAGATTTTATTAGTTTGGGCTCCTTAATGATTGACCAATATCTATTCTAATTCCCTCTCAAAAAAAAAAAAAAAAAATCTATTCTAATTGCGGAAAAATATATAAAATTCTCATTTATGAAGGCAATTATTTTTTCCTATAAAAATTTTTGGGAAAAAAATAATGAATATGGAAAGTCATATTTTCCATAAACCTATATAGTAGCCCAAAAGTCCTCTATTCAGACTTGCTCTCTATATATAGTAGCCCAAAATCTTCATATTAGCACATTAAATATGCAACTTACCAGTTACAAATACATTTTTCAATTACCAAAACATATAAGGTCTCTTTCTCTTTCCGAACCTTTCCTTTCTCTCAACACTTGTAAATCTTTTTTTATTTTTATTTTTTTATTTAGAGGTAATTACAACATGCTGCTAACCCACAGCTCAAACCCTTTCTCCCCTAGACCCCCAAGCACTTTGTGCATGGGGAAGTGCCAATTTAGCTACAAGGCTTTTGGCCAACACTTATATATCATATATACCTTTTTCCCTTTCCCTTCATATTTTTCATATTTATATATGTTCTCTTTTAATCTCTCTTAAATCAAATAAGCTTGGTATTTGTTATCACTACAACAAAATGTATTTTCAGTGACGAAAAAATTCGTCACTAAAGGTCCAATTTTTCGTCACTAAGAACCTTTAGTGACAAAATTGGACTTTTAGTGACGAAACTCATTTCGTCACTGTAGCCCCGTCACTAAAAGTCCTGGTGACGAAAAATTTCGTCACTAAAAGTCTGATTTGATTTGGAAAAAAAAAAAACTTTTAGTGACGAAAACGTTTCGTCACTAAATGTTTTCCTCACTAAAAACACTATTCAGTGACGAAAATATTTCGTCACTAAAAACACTTTAGTTTACTAAATCATATTTAGTGACGAATAATTTCGTCACTAAAACTATGTTCGGATACATATAGTGACGAAAAAATTCGTCACTAAAACTATTTTTAAGAAAATCCAGGCACATATAGTGACGAAAATTTTCGTCACTAAAACCATTTCTTACAAAATTTTGCTATATTTAGTGGCGAAATTTTCGTCACTAAAACAATTTTTTGTTGCTATATTTGTGACGAAAAAATTCGTCACTAAAACTTATTTTCTGTTTTTATTTTTTTCATGGCTTTGATATTTACCTGTAACTTGTCATTACATTATTAAAACATCACATTTGAATAACACATTTATTTCAATAACACATTCATAAAAAAAATATCCATACATTCCACAAGTAAAAATTAAAACAAGTATCCAATTCAAACTCTTTCCATACAATAATTGTTTGCAATACATACAATAACTCTACCTAAACCCTATTTTAGAACTAACGGAAAATGTCCTCATATGTCTTCAAGTAATGCCAAAAGTAAGTCCTCTAAAAGCCACCAATAAGAAATCTGCACAAATATAAAAACAATACTTCGTTAAAATCGAAAAGTAAAAACATTAACTATGTTATAAAAAACATTTCTAACAATGCATTAAGAGTAGCCACACCAATAAATTAAAATCACAACTCCTAATATATAAGTTGTAGAAAGCAAATAAAGTACTAACCAAAAAGTGTTTTAACTTGAAGTTGAACCACCCCCATAAGTTAGAGCATCATCATAATCTTTGCTCCTCAAAAAGTTAAGAATATTCTTACCTCATCTTGCTTAGTTTGTGCATCTTGGTGCATCTTTTGGACCACACCAATAAATTATCCATGTTTGACTACAATTACAAGATGATTGGTACTTAAGTAAAATAAGGACAACTCCTGTATACTATATTCTAACATCTAAGTCTATAAGCTACTTAGATAAAGTTCTATCTCATATATGAATGTACAAGTCTATATTAATACTAAAACAAATATACATTACACACACAAATATACACTTCCAATATGAATTTAAACCACCTTAGAACACCATGCAAGCCACCCGCTTGCTTCAACACAACAATCCACCACAAAACTAATCACAAACATCATAAGTACAATGCTTACAAGTATTGAAATCGAATAAAGGAACACAATTGCTACTAATCAACAAGTTTCATTAACATTTGCAAGAAATGAAAAACACTCCCAATATGAATTTAACACACCTTATAACACCATGCAAGCCACCCGCTTGCTCCAACACAACATACCACCACAAAACCAATTTCCAACATCACAAATATAAAGTTTTACAAGTATTGAAATGAAATAAAATATTATTCATCATATCTAATCAACAATACTCATTAACATTTACAAGAAATGAAAAACACTCATAATATTAGTTTAACCCACCTTATAACATCATGCAAGCCGCCCGCTTGCAATACTAATTTCCAACATCACAAGTATAGAGTTTTACAAGTATTTAAATCAAACTCCAATACTATTTTTCACATTTAATCAACAATACCCATTCACATTTGCAATAAATAAAAAACACCATTACCATCAAAACTAAGATTACCACACTAGTAGATTTTCAATTAAAGCAAATACCTCAAGAAAAGAGCATCGGCATTGAAAATTTATCTACTTCCCTTATGAGTTCTCTCGCTCCTACATATAACAATTCAAACCAAACAGTCATGAACCTGCATATTAAACACTACTTATTTTCACTTGCAATAAAAACATATAAACAAAACATACTTTCTGAATCTCGGAGAACAACATTTGGAAAATCCAAGGAACTATTCCCTGGTGACTACTGGTTGAAGGATCCTCAACCATTGTGCTAGGAAGGCCCCACATCGTGTAAGTCTTTCCACTTCTAGTCTAGTGAAAAATCCAAAAAAATTTCTTCATTGGTAAAATACACAATCATATAAATCCACACTTGAATGTCGAAATTTAAACACAAATCTAAAATTACCTGTCCATATGACAAAATTGAAGCATTGTAACCAGCTAATGCATTTTTCACCAAAGGCACTCCAACTAACTGGAACACATCTTCCTGGATAAACCCACCAAAAAACATATATATTTATAAATAATAATTAAAAAATCTTGAGTCTTAACCCCTTGTTTGGTTACTAAGAAAATTATTCAACATCTCAATTCTACTAATCTAAATTGTTACTACTTTCTATAAAATTCAACTAAACAAACTAACCTCACATACAAAATTCAAATTTCTTTAAATTCCCTAAACTTTCTGACAAATCCAAACAAAGAATTTCTCAAAAGAAACATAAAAACACCAGGATCAAGCTGCATACCTGTTTTGCATTCGAATCAATCACCGAATCAAACCTAAATTTCTGCTCCTCAACCGACAATGTGTCCGATGAGACCTTCTTAACCACCTGATCCGCTTGATTAACAGGCCTAATTCTCACCACAACCTATCCAAAAATAGAAATAAATATAAATTTAAAAAAAAAAATCAGAAAATTTATTTACAAACACAAACCCAACACTAAAATAAAGGAAAGCTAATCTTCACCTCAAGGTTTCTCTGGATTGGGTCAAGTAAATCCCCAAGTAAATCCCCAAAGCTAATCTTGAACCAATTTGCTCAAGTAAATCCCCAATTCACCTCAAGCTAATCTTCAACTGAACAACTCTTTAGAGAAACAACACCAACCAAAAATAAATCAAAAATCCCACCAAAAATAAACAACACCAACACCAACCAAATATCCCACATTTATATCACTAAAACTTGCAAAAGAGTAACGCACATTATTATTATTATATCATTGAGTCCAGAATGAATCCAAATCCTATAAAACACTGCCTTAAGTTCATACTAAAAAGCAAGCAATTGTTTTACATTTTCAATTAAATCAATCAAGCAAAACAATACAACAAACAAGTAATCTTTCCCTTATTTTGGAGCAAACACATAAGTAATCACCCATTGCTGTTTCAACTAGAACAATAAAAAATTAAAACAACAAAAACAAAAACAAATTATGTATTTCCAACATGGAAAAAAAAAAAAAAAAAAACTCAAATTTGGATCATTAAACAAAAATTAACAAAAAAATTAACTCAAAAAGAAAAAAAAAATGAAAAAATTACCCATTACGCGAACTGAAGCGTCGCCGGTTGTGGTGGGAGGCGAAGGGTCGCCGGTTGGGGGTAGGAGGCGAAGGTTCATCGGCTGGGTGGAAGGCGAAGGGTCGCTGGAAACGTCGCTAGATGGTGCGAGCTGAAGCGTCGCGATCGGCGCCAATGGCGACGCTTTTATTGGCGCCGATGGCGACGCTGAAGCGTTGCGATCTATCGGCGCCGATGGCAACGCGATCTCTTGGCGCCGACGGCAACGCTTCAAGCGTCGTGATCTATTGGCGTCGACGGCAAGCTGAACCGTTGCCATCGGCGCCGATAGATGGCGACGCTGACCAACGGTGATGCTTCAACGGCAAGCTGAAGCATCGCCATCGGCGCCAACAGCGACGCTTCAGCGTCACTATCTATCGGCGCCGACACGGCGACGCTTCAAGCGTCGTGATCTATTGGCGCCGACGGCGAGCTAAACCGTCGCCATCGGCGCCGATAGATGGCGACGCTTCAACGGCAAGCTGAAGCATCGCCATCGGCGATGCTTCAGTGAAGCGTCACGATCTATCGGCGCCGACGGGGGCGCCTCAGCGTCGCGATATATTGGCGCCAACGGCGACACTTCAAGCGTCGCAATCGGCGGCTACTTGAGAGAGTGCGAGGGAGAGCTTTTTTTTTTTGAGGGATGTGAGGGAGAGCTTGAGATAAGTGTACTGGATGTGAAAAAAATGGAGCTGAAGTGTTTTATACATATATACCTTATATTTAGTGACGATTTGATTTCGTCACTATTGTAAGCCTTCAGCGACGAAGTTTGGTTCGTCACAAATAATAAAACTAATGGCTACCGTTTTCCTTTTAGTGACTATTTATTTTCGTCACTAAATAGGTTTCCTCACTAAAGCATTACCAGTAGCATCTTTTAGTGACGAAATTATTCGTCACAAAAAACTTACTTTTAGTGACGAAAAAATTCGTCACTATAGATCAATTTGGTTTCCCGCCTCTATTTTTGTTTGGCGCCTTGAATTTAGCACAACCTATAGTGACGAAATCTAAATTTCGTCACTAAATGTTACTATTTTTTATATATATAGTGACGAAATATAAATTTTGTCACTAAATGGTACTTTTTTGTGACAAAAAAAATTTCCTCACTAAAATTCGTCACTATTTACATTTTGTTGTAGAGCTTTTAGTGACGAATTTCAGTTTCGTCACTAAAGACCCAGGCTTTGTTAAGATTTTTAGAGATGAAATTCATATTTCGTCGCTAAAGCATACTTTTAGTGACGAATTGTGATTTCGTCTCTAAAAACATGGAAGTGCAAACTATTAAAATTTTTAGTGACGAATATTTTTCGTCACTAATTCTTCCTTATAGTGATGAAATCATTTTCGTCACTAATACTATCCACAGCAATACCTACAGTGACGAAATATTTCGTCACTAAAAATTTCAACTTTTAGCGACGAAATATTTCGTCACTATAGATTAATTAAATTCCCACCAAAATTTCCCACCACTAGCTCCCATTTTTCAGATCAAAATAGAGACGAAATTTATTTTTCGTCGCTAAATGTTATAATTTTTTTCATTATTAGTGACGAAATTCATATTTCGTCACTAAAGTTGTATTTTTAGCGACGAAAAATATTTCCTCACTAATTTTCGTCGCTAAAAGTACATTTTGTTGTAGTGTATGGAAAATTTTTAATTACCACTACATATTTGTTTTTGATATTTGCTATCAAAGGCACCCCTCTCTCTCTCTCTCACACAAACATTTAGATTTCTCTATAATTTTAATCTTCTATTTGTTTTAATATTTTGTGATAAACTTTCTACAAGTTCTAGATGTTCTTGAATTAATTAGAATGGAGAAAGTTGATATATATATATATATATATATTTGATACAAGATAGAAATTCTACTTTAGCTTAATCTAAGTATATATGTGTGCGAAACTTCCTTCTAGAGACTTGAATCTTGGCCTTTGCCCTCTTACACTCCCATAAACACTTAATACTTGTGGAGTGACCATCGCATCAATAGTGCGCAGTGGTGAGAAAGTTAATATATGAAAATTGATAAATATTGTCAAGATAATAGCAACAATCTTTTGTGTTAGTAAAGTAATTTCAATAATATTGCTCAAAGAACCAAAACTATTAAACATGGAATTACTACCATAAATTTTTTTCTATAAGATAATAAATGATAAATGACTATTGGGTTGTCTATTTTTCCATTGGGTGCTGATCCAGGTATTATTTTCAAAAATCCCACTACTAATTTTGGGTCACGCGAGAAGCATGAGAAAGTTAAGTCAAGTTCCCCGGCCAAAATGGCCCAATACCACCTATTTTTGAAATTTTTAGGAAAAGAACACTGTTTCGGAAATAAATAGGAGACTACCACTTTTTCAAGAACTCGAGTTTCAGAAACTCGAGTTCCTCTCAATTTTGCCACCGTGGCGCTGCTGAGCTGGAATTTGCGCGAGTAAAAAAAATTATGTGGTACTTGAGCTTGGTAAACTCGAGTTCCATGCAACACAATACTCGAGTATACCAGGCTCGAGTACGTTTTATAAATAAAATGGAGATAAAAAAAAAAATTTACACGGTACTCGAGTTTACCAAACTCGAGTACTGTGTAAATTTATTTTATTTTATTTTTTTTTGTTTGGGGATAATCGAAAAATAAACATAAATATAAAAGTAAATCGCTTTTTTTTATGTTTTTATTTATTTAAACAGAAGCATTGTAAAATATAGAGATTTTAATTTCAAAATATGAATTTAATTTCTACATTAATTAAAATTGTTCATTGTTTTCTCATAAAAATTATTCACTATTTTCTGTATAAACTATTTATACGATTTTGCATAAAATTATTTTCTGTTTAGCATTATTTAAGAAATTGTTCACTCTCTTTTCTGCATAAATTATTTTCTGTTTACTGTTTAAAAAATTGTTCACTGTTTTCTCATAAAACACCTAGTGAATAATTCGAATTTTGAAAATTCAATTTTTAAAATTGTGAAAATTCAATTTAAAACTCTGTACTAATCACCCTGATTGAAATTTTCATCAAATCAGGATGATTAGTACAGAGTTTTAAATTGAATTTTCACAATTTTGTACATTTGACGACTTCAAACTTGGAAACAAATTTGGATGATTTGTACATCTAATGTAATTAATTTTCCATTAAGTTTACTTAATTTGGTATGTTCTTCAACTTTCATTTGAATTTTCACGATTTTACACACTCAACGAATTCGAATTTTTCAACAAATTCGTACTATCTGTACATCTAATGTACACAAATTTTCCTTGAGTTTTCACAGTTTTGTACATTCAACGAATTCAAATTTTTAAACAAGTTCATACGATCTATACATCTAACGTACATACTTTTCCATTGAATTTTCATTATTTTATACTTTCAACGAAATCAAATTTCTCAACAAGTCTAGACTATCTGTACATCTTATGTACACCTTCACGATTTGGTAAGTTCATTGATTTTCCATCAATTTTTCTCGAATTTCTACATTCAACTAATTCGAACTTTTTTACAAATTCGAATTTTTCGAGGCATTTACAATTAGGTGATTTATACGAATCATTCATTTTTCTTTCATGGAGTTTGTCCATTATTCATATAGTTACATATTAAAAAAAAAAAAAAAAAAACACAAAAACCATTTAAGTGCAATAACTGCACCAATGCTAAAAATAGTTTATGCAGAAAACAGTGAACAATTTTTATAAGAAAATAGTGAACAGTTTTAATTAATGCAAAAAATGGATTTTATGAATGCGGTAAGTAGCTTCGAATATACAGTAAACATGATGTGTAGAGAGAAAATTTTATTAACGTAGAAACAGATTTTATCAATGCAGAAAAACAAATTCAATTATTGTGAAATTTAAACATGAAAAAGTATTCAGATTTGGCTTTTAAATTTAGAAAACACGATTTCACTAGGCGTTTTATGAGAAAACAGTGCACAAATTTTTAAATAGTGAACATAGAATAATTTACATAGAAAAGAGAGTGAACAATTTTTTAAATAATGCTGAATAAAAAATAATTTTATGCAGAGTACTAGAAATAGTTTATTCAGAAAATAGTGAACAATTTTCATGAGAAAATAGTGAACAATTTTACTTAATGTAGAAAACAGTTTTACTTAATGAACAGTTCTACATTCAACTAATTTGAACTTTTTTACAAATTCGAATTTTTCGAGGCATTTATCGTTAGGTGATTTATACAAATCATTCATTTTTCTTTCATGGAGTTTGTCCATTATTCATATGGTTACATATTTAAAAAAAACACAAAAACCATTTAAGTGCAATAACTGCGCCAATGCTAAAAACAATTTATGTAGAAAACAGTGAACAATTTTTATGAGAAAACAATGAATAGTTTTAATTAATGCAAAAAACAGATTTTATGAATGCGGTAAGCAGCTTCGAATATATAATAAACATGATGTGTAGAGAGCAAATTTTATCAACCTAGAAACAAATTTTATCAATGCAGAAAAAAAAATTTAATTATTGTGAAATTTAAACATGAAAAAGCATTTAGATTTGGCTTTTAAATTTAGAAAACACGATTTCACTAGGTGTTTTATGAGAAAACAGCGAACAATTTTTTAAACAGTAAACAGAAAATAATTTATGCTGAAAAGAGAGTGAACAATTTCTTAAATAATGCTAAACAGAAAATAATTTTATGCAAAATCGTATAAATAGTTTATACAGAAAATAGTGAATAATTTTTATGAGAAAACAATGAACAATTTTAATTAATGTAGAAATTAAATTCATATTTTGAAATTAAAATCTCTATATTTTATAATGCTTTTGTTTAAATAAATAAAAACATAAAAAAAGCGACTTACTTTTATTTTTATGTTTATTTGTCGATTATCCCCAAACAAAAAGAAAAAAAAGAAAAAAAAATTTACACAGTACTCGAGCTTGGTATACTCGAGTATTGTGTTGCATGGAATTCGAGTTTACCAAGCTCGAGTACCACATAATTTTTTTTAATCACCCAGTGCCACAGTGGCAAAATTGAGAGGAACTCGAGTTTCTGAAACTCGAGTTCTTGAAAAAGTGGTAGTTTCCTATTTATTTCCGGAACAGTGTTTTTTTTCCTAAAAATTTTAAAAATAAGTGGTATTGGGCCATTTTGGCCCAAGTTCCCCACCATAAAAGAAAAAAAGAAAAAAAAAAAGAAAAGAAAAAAAGAAGAAGGAAAATACGTGGACCCGCTTGGCAAGATCAGACATAGGAGGAGGCAAACAGATTTTTTCACAGGTTGGTGATCTTTTTGAGTTACCTTGCAAGAAGAAGCAGGTTTTGAGGGATGATGAAGTATTATCTTTTCCATTGGTGGAGGCTAGTAACCCCGTCAAGAATCATAAATTTCTTAGTTTGTAACTGTTGTGGGTTTGAGAACCTAAGTACAGGGAAAGAGCTTGGAGATATTATCTGGGTAAAAGATCTCTCTATTGTATTTATAACCGAAACATAAATAGACGAAGCTAGGCTAGATAGAGTTTTACGCAACATTGATTTTGATAAAAAATGGGTTGTTCCTAGTGAAGGCCATGGAGGTGGGCTTGCTTTGTTTGGAAGTCTTTGATTAATCTTACCATTGAGGATTCATGTAGGTACTTTATTGATACTTGTATTGATAAGAATTCTAATAATGCTTGGCGTTTCACTGGTTTTTATGGGAAACCAGAGACTTTTTAGATGGATAAAGTCTTGGGATAGTCTTCAAAGGTTGAAGTGTGGTTTAGATATTCCATGGTTGTGTGTTGGGGATTTTAATGAACTTATAAGACAAGAAGAAAAATTGGGAGGACCACTATGCAATCACCTACAGATGCAGTTGTCCAGGTTTGCCATAGATGAATGTGGATTTATGGACCTAGGCTTTATTGAGCCAAGATTTACATGGACCAAACAGTTTGAGAATGGGCATTCTATTTGGGAGAGTCATGAAAGGGGATTGGCTGCAAATAATTGGTTTCTTAAATTTCTAGGTGCATGAGTTCATCATCTTCACTGTGACTCATTAGATCATTCTCCTTTATTAATTAATATTTTGGGCCTTGATTCTTTGCCAAGGAAAAAAAAAATCTTTTGATTTGAAGAAATGTAGTTGTCTGATTCTAGTTGTGCTAAGACAGTTGAAGCTTCATGGAATTCGGGCCTACATGATTTGGGGCATAATGCTATTTTAAAAAGAGTGGAGACATGTGGAAAAGATCTTTCATGGTGGAATTGAAATGTTTATGGGAATGCTAGAAAGGAGTTGGAGAAGAAAAAAAATCTATTGATCCAAGCCGAGAGAGAAGCCTTGATTAGTGGGTCGAATTGCAAGATCAAATAGTAAAAGGTTGAAGTTAATATTCTCCTTGATAGAGAAGCCTAGTTATGGAGACAAAGATCTCGGGTGTGTTGGTTGAAGTATGGAGACTTTAACACAAAATTATTTCATAGCAGGGCTACCAAACGACATATGAAAAATATGATTGGAGGTATTTTTGATGAATCTAAATCCTAGCAAGATCAACCTGAAGAAATTGTTGCATTCCTTTTGAACTACTATCAAGATCTTTTTTCAATAGTCAATCTGAAATCTTCAAATGCTACACTCGCCTATGTCTCCCATGTGATTCTTGAAGATATGAACAATATGTTGACTGGGGATTTTTTAGAGTGTGAAGTGGTCACAACCTTGAAGCAAATTGCACCACTAAAAGCCCTGAGACCCGATGGGATGCCTTCACTTTTTTATCAACATTTTTGGCAGGTAGTTGATCATGATGTGGTTAGTTTTGTCCTCTCTTGGATTAACTCAAGCATTCTTCCCCATCCTATCAACCACACTGTCATTACACTCATTCCTAATATCATAAATCCTGAATTTTTTCATGAATATCGTCTTATTAGCTGGTGTAATGTTCTTTACAAAGTGTTCTCCAAAGTACTTGCAAATAGGTTGAAAAAAATCCTACCAAATATTACTACGGAATATCAACTAGCCTTTGTGAAAAATCACCTTATTTCTAATAATATCCTCATTGCCTTTGAGACTCTTCATTGAATGCAGTCACATAATTTGGGTGATACTAGGTATATGGCTCTAAAATTGGACATGAGCAAGACTTATGACCGGGTGGAATGGGATTTTTTGGAAGATCTTTTGCAGTAGATGGGGTTCAATTAGAGGTGGATTGGGTTGTGTTGTGAAATTTTAAAATACTCGCAAATGTACGAACCATACCGAAGTATAGATTGACAAAAACGAGGTCGAACCCACAGGGACTTGAATGAACGTAGGAAAATTAAATCAAATCTTAACCAAATTAATCCTAATCTAGTTTAATAAAAATTGGTTATTTTGAAATTAAATAAACTAAGCAAATAATAAAATTAAGCAAATAGTTAAACTAAGCAAAAGATATGAAGCAATGAAAAGATGTAAACAATCAAGGGAAAGGAATTAAGGTTTTGGACTTCGCCTTGTAAGTCATATCAGCATATATTTATGATCATTATTTTTCCTAACTTACTACATGATAATCTAGAAATCAATTTTGCTATCATGGAAAATATCCTCATTAAAATCCTTATTTTAAAAATCAAAAGCATGCTCTTCTTTGCTTCTTAAGTATAAAACCAAATCATCAATTGTATTTGTAGCCAAACAAATCACAAGATATATCAAATTCTAAAAATCAAATCATAACTTGTATCCATTGACAGACAAATTACAAACGATACCCAATTTTATAATCAAGAATTAATAAACCAAGCATTCAATTAATTAAGACAAATCCTAAATCATGAGAAAAACATGATTGAACTCATATCTAGAATCTCATCTTAGTAAATTGATATGAAGTAAGAACAATTTAAATCATTAAAGAACAACTATTGTGGGAAAAATAAAATCAGATAAATATTACTAATAATTCTTAACAAGGTTTCATCCTCAACTCTAATTATAAATTTAGCTACTCATGGTAATTGAAAAAAAAAAAAAAGAATAAAATACTAAACATTAAACTAGACAAATAAAATAGAGAAAGAAATAGTCACAATGCTATCATGGAGAAAAGTTACAGAGAAGCCACATGCGGCACTGCCTCTTGCTCCAATTTTCTGTTTTGCATCTCAGCCCTAGCACTAGTCTCCCTGGATTTTTCCCTAAAAAGCCTTTAAATAGGTCAAGGAATCCTATTACAGGTTGAATTCCCGTTTGGAGAAAATCCCAAATTTTTAGGCTTCACTTAATCGACTATTTTGGTCCATTTAACGTCATAATTCTGGCTTCTGATAAACTACAAAGTTGTAGCCCTTTAAGTTAACTTTTCAGCCCAACTTGAATCATCTCGATTGAACATTTGAGCCAAAAGTTATACCAAAAATACTAACTGATGTGCAGGCTGGAATCCTAATCCGAATTGGACTTGGATTTGGTGCAAATTTCCTTTGATTCCTTATTCCAATTGGAATTAAATTTAATTGGGTTGGTCTTCTCTTGAATTCATGCCTGGCTGGATGTAAGTTGGCTTGATTCAATTGGCCTAGCCCCACTTTACATGTAAAGCCCGTGTTACCTACAACACAAAGATATTATATAATCAGTCATAAAATAACATAAAAGTAAAGCTAAATATGTAGATATGTGAGTATTTTATTGTATATATTTCATGCACATAAAATACCCCCAAACCTACATTTTGCTAGTCCTCGAGCAAAACAGATAAAAAGTAAAACAAAACAAAGAAATTAAAAACAAAGGAAAAAGGAAATCCTAACTAATCCATGTTCGCTGGAAATTTCGATTGCATTTATCGTATGCAACAAGCCTTTAAACCCCTAGCTTACACTAGTGGACGAGTTGTAGTCTCGTGAGGGTTTGCAGGGAATATACCCACAAAATTCTGAGAATGAATACTAAAAACATAATAAACAAAACAAAGAAAATCATTTTTTTTTTCAATTGCCTTTTGCAAAGAGGATTAGTTCAAGTTCAAAAACACTACAAATGCTAAAGAAATTTCTCTTGCCATCAAAACTCAATGTGAGTGAATAGTGGTAGCCAACCCAAACATACTTTTAGTTTTAGAATAAACTTGACTCGAATCTCTATTTGAAAGTATGCTTCAACTCAAATATTTCTGGTGTTATCACTCAACAAATGAAATCACTCTGAAATGGGATGTAACACTCTCAACAATATATGTGAGCGGAATAATGTAAGCAAAATCAAACATCTCACATATAAATCACATGAAAAATGCTTAATCAAGAAAGAACAAGTAGCCTCATGGAAGGATGCCAAAAAGAATTTATACCACACCTTTTTCTTCTCAGTTGTATCAATATCTGAACTAATACAATCTTCAAGATCAAATAAGGACTTTATTAGGACGTAATGTAAGGTAAAGGGAATGAAATAAATATGGGTGAAGGTAAATAATAAGAAGTGTTTTCAAGATTTGTCGAAATGTCAACTCTTTTTGAAATTTCCATTCAACATTTTTTTTTCAACTCTTCTTCTTCAAAGCAGTAAACCTTCCTTCCATTTCACTTCTTAAAATTTGATGAGAACCCTTTTTATTTTCTTCTTTTTGACACTTTTTTTTTCTTTTTTTTTTCTATTTCTTTTTTTTTTCTATTTTTTTTTTCAATTCTTTTTTTCTTTCTTCTTTGAATTCTCGCACAATTCACCACATTGAAACAAACTGATCAAATTTCATCTTGAAACACAATAGATAAGGGTTTTAAGAAAGAAATGCTAATTAAAAGGCTCAATGGGGTGACTAGCGATAATGTATCAAAAAAAAAAAAAAACACATATATGGCTCAACGTAGACAAAAATGGCCTAATCTCATCTCTCAACGACTAGTATAGTTCATTCAACATCAATGACTTCAAAAGATTCAAGTGTGGCATAAAATCATTTTTTTTTTCTTGGCCAAAAGAAAGAATAATGAGACTACACCAAGGGAAATATGTTACGCACTTCCAAATGAACTTTAAGATTAGAAACAATAAATAACCATCCAAAAATAATAATAATTGGCTCAAAACTCACAGGGGTTACAGTCTCCACATTGTTATCATCAAGATTTTCTAATCATTTTTATCCTTTAATAACAAGTTGTGTCTGAGTGGCTACGTGCATGTGCAATGAATTGAGCATGAAAGCAATGAAATTCTTTAAGCAAGAGTAGTATAATGAACTCAAAACATAAACCTCAAGTTAGGAAAAAATTTTATTTTTTTATTTTTTATTTTTTAACATTACAAAACAAAAACAAAACAAAAAGATAGAAATCTATGTATATCCCCCACCCCCCCAAAACCTAAACCAAACATTGTCCTCAATGTTACAAATGAGACTCTCAAATATATGTCTTGAATGAAAAGAGAGAAAAATATTAATATGCAACATGAGAACCAAGTAGAAACAAGTAAAGTAAGGAGAAGGAGGAGACGTACCTTGATCAAGCTGATTGTTATAAATTTCAATTTCTGTCAAATATCAGCTAGAAAAAAAGAAAATAAAACTAAGCAAGAAAATAAACACAAGGTCTAAACTAGAAGCAAAAGATAAACAAGAGAAAAAGAAAAAAAAATGCAAACTTGATAAACACAACTGGGATCAATCCTGATAAATAGGATCTTCCAAGAGGACTTCTTCAACTTTTGGAGGCTCAAGTTCTAAAAATGGTTTTAAACATTGGCCATTAACTTTAAACATATCACCATTTTTAAGATTCTCAATCTCAATAGCACCATGGGCATAAACAGTGCGAACTATGAATGGACCAGTCCATCGAGATAGTAACTTACCTGGGAAGAGATGCAAATGAGAACTATAAAGAAGAACTTTCTGACCAGGTTCAAATGATTTTCTCAAGATGTTTTTATCATGAACCCTTTTCATTCAATCCTTATATGATTTGGCACAATTGTATGCATCATTGCGAATTTCCTCTAACTTATTGATTTGGAGTTTCCTTTCAGCACCTGCTTTGTCAAGATCAAAATTCAACCGCTTAATAGCCCAATAAGCTCTATGCTCTAACTCAACAAGGAGGTGACATGCCTTACCATACACAATTCGATAGGGAGACATTCCAATAGGAGTCTTAAATTTTGTACAGTATGCCCACAATGCATTATTGAGTCTTAAAGACCAATCTTTCCGAGTAAGGTTAACTGTTTTCTCCAATATTCTCTTGATTTCCCTATTAGATATCTCTACTTGACCACTTGTCTGTGGGTGATAAGGTGTTGCAACCTTATGAGTGATCCCATATTTCTTCATTAGCTGCTTAAAAACTCTATTGCAAAAGTGCTTTGCCCATCACTAATAATGGCACGTGGTGTACCAAATCGTGCAAATACATTCTCTCTCAAAAACTTGACTACAACCTTGTGATCATTAGTTCTAATGCAATGGCCTCAACCCACTTAGAAACATAATCAACAGCAACAAGGATGTATAAGTTACCAAAAGAATTAGGAAAGTGACCCATGAAATCAATACCCCAAACATCAAATACCTCAACAATCAAAATAGGGTTCAATGGCATCATATTTCTTTTTCCAATACTCCCTAACTTTTGGCATCTCTCACAAGCTGAACAATATGCATGGGAATCACGAAAAATGGAAGGCCAATAAAATCCACATTGCAAAATCTTGGCAGCAGTTTTTCTTGAACTAAAGTGGCCTCCACAAGCATGATCATGACAAAAGGAGATAACATTCTGTTGGTCACTCTCAGATTTGCATCTCCTAATTATTTGATCAGAATAGTACTTAAACAAGTAAGGATCATCCCAAAAGAAATACTTAACCTCAGCCACAAACTTAGACTTATCTTGTTTAGTCCAATGCGAAGGCATTTGATTAGTGACAAGATAGTTTGCAATATCAGCATACCAAGGTCTATGGGATACACGCAACAACTGCTCATCAGGGAAAGATTCAAGAATAGGTAAACTGTTATCAGTGTGCTCAACAATTAATCCAAACAAATGGTCAGCTATTACATTTTTGGTTCCCTTCTTGTCCCGAATATCAAGATCAAATTCTTGTAACAATAAAATCCATCAGATAAGTCGAGCTTTAGCATCTTCTTTGGAGAAAAGATACTTCAGTGCAGCATGATCCAAATAAATTAAGACCTTAGACCCCAACAAATAGGATCTAAATTTATCCAAGGCAAAAACAATTGCTAACAACTCATTTTCTGTTATAGAGTAGTTCATTTGAGCATCATTTAGAGTCTTACTAGCATAATAAATCACCTGGGGAACCTTTCCAAAATGCTGTCCTAAAACAGCACCAATTGCATAGTCAGAGGCATCACACATAATCTTAAAAGGCACTTTCCAATCAGGTGGTTGAATGATAGGTGCAGAAGTCAACTCAGTTTTTAGTCTCTTAAATGCATGGAGACACTCATCATCAAACACAAATGGGGCATCTTTGACAAGAAGATTGCATAAGGGCCTTGAGATTTTACTAAAATCCTTGATAAACCTTTGATAGAATCCTACATGACCCAAAAATGATCTAATATTCTTAACAGACCGAGGAGGTGGAAGGTTAGAAATCAAATCTATTTTGGCCTTATCAACCTCAATACCATTTTCTGATATGACATGCCCAAGAACAATTCCCTTTCTCACCATAAAATGACATTTCTCCTAATTAAGAGCAAGATTCTTCTCCTTACACCTCACTAACACTAAGGATAGGTGGTGCAAACATTCTTCAAAAGTGGACCCAAATAGTGAAAAGTCATCCATACATACCTCCAAAAATCGTCCCACCATATCAGAAAAAATACTAATCATGCACCTTTGAAATGTACCAGGAGCATTACATAAACCAAATGGCATGCGACGGTAGGCAAACGTCCCAAAGGGGCATGTGAAGGTAGTCTTTTCTTGATCTTCTGGTGCAATGGGAATTTGATTATATCTAGAATATCTATCAAGAAAACAATAATAAGCATGACCAGCTAACCTTTCCAACATTTGGTCTATAAAAGGAAGAGGAAAATGATCTTTTATTGTCATGGCATTCAACTTACGGTAATCAATGCATACTCTCCATCCTGTTTGCACACGAGTTAGGACTAACTGATCATCCTCATTCTTAACAACCGTTATACCAGATTTCTTTGGTACAACTTGAACTGGACTCACCCAATTACTATAAGAAATTGGGTAAATAATACCCACATCCAAAAGCTTCAAAACTTCAGCTTTCACTACCTCTTTCATAATAAGGTTTAGACATCTTTGTGGTTCACGTGAAGTTTTAG
Organism: Quercus variabilis; assembly: GCA_030445155.1. NCBI lineage: Eukaryota > Viridiplantae > Streptophyta > Magnoliopsida > Fagales > Fagaceae > Quercus > Quercus variabilis. The sequence goes on from CP129447.1 coordinate 63,123,184, forward strand.
CATTCTTTTCCAAGTGAATTCTATGCATAACCACAGATGGATTAATACCTTTGATATCAGTAATTAACCAACCTATAGCTTCCTTATGCTCTTGAAGTACACTTATCAGTTGGTGTTCCCTAAGGTCATCCAAATCTGAAGCTATAATGACAGGAAGGTCTCAGAAGAACCTAAAAAGGCATACTTAAGTGTGTCAGGTAATGGTTTCAACTCCAACTTTGGTAGTTCCACAGCAAATGGGGGTGGGGATGAAGAAAGTGGAAGAGGGATCATTTTTGGTTGCTAACTATCAATACTTAAGAGAGGAACAGAATCTAACAATGCATTGACCTCTATTAATACTTAAGAGGTATCACTTTTGGTTGCCAACTATCAATACTTTTGGTTGCCAATTATCAATATCAAAATTGCAACCAAATAGATTTAAGCAAGCCTCTAAAGGATCCTTATAACTCGATTGTAGGAAAGTATCATGGACTAAACTCTCAATCATGTCAACCTCACAGATATCCTCATTGTCTAGCACTTGTTTACTTATGTGGAAGATATTAAGCTCAACAGTCATATTTCCAAAAGATATCTTCATTACACCACTCTGACAGTTAATCAAAGCATTGGATGTGGCTAAGAAAGGGCGACCCAAAATGACATGGACTTGTGTACTAGCATTTAGAGCAGGCTCAGTGTCTAACACAACAAAATTAAGAGGAAAATAGAATGCATCCACCTTAATTAGCACATCCTCAACAATACCTCTAGAGATTTTCACAGACCTATCAACTAATTGAAGTGTCATGGTTGTTGGTTTTAACTCCCCTAAACCTAGCTGTAAGTATACTGAATATGGCAATAAGTTCACACTTGCCCCTAAATCTAGCAAAGCTTGCTCAATGAGATGATCCCCAATCTTGCATGAAATTGTAGGGGATCCTGGGTCCTTACATTTCACTGGATATTTATTCTGAATGATTGAACTAACTTGCTCTGTCAAAAATGCCTTTTTAGGGACATTTGTCTTTCTCTTCCTTGTCACAAGATCTTTTAAAAACTTGGCATAAGCAGGAACTTGCTGAATTGCATCAAGAAATGGAATGTTTATTTGCACTTGCTTAAAAACATCTAAAATATCTCCAAATTGTGCACTTTTTTTGAGGACTAATTAAACTTTGAGGGAATGGAGCTTTAGGAACAAATTTCCTATCAAAGGGAGAACTAAGATCCTGAGTTGGAGTGGCGGGTGGGTTGTCCTTTTTTTCTCCATGATCATCATGTGAACTATGAGTTCCTTTTTCCTTTAACACAATATTTTCATCATCCTCTACTTCTGGCATTTTCACTTGATTATCAACTTGCTTACTAGACCTAAGGGTAGTAATAGACTGAGCATGTTCTTGTCCATGAGTAGAACTAGAAGAACCATTGATGGCATACTGTCCTTTTGGGTTAGGTATAGGTTGACTTGGAAACTTTCCTTTTTCCCTCTCTCCAACTTGGGTTGCTAACTGGCCAACTTGATTTTCCAATTTTGAAATAGCTTGAGTATTCAAATGGGTGGAACTTTTCATCTCTTGAATGACTTGGCTAGTTGATTGCATGAAAGTTTTGAGAGACTCCTCCAAAGATGGTTGTTGTCTTGGTGGTGCTACAAATTAAGGTGTTGATTGAGGAATGGGAGGATATGCTTGAGTAGGTGGACGAAATTAACTTTGTTGATGCACTTGTTGTCCACCTACATTTGTGGAAGGCTGATTTTGCCTCCATGAGAAATTAGGATGGTTTCTTCAATTTGGATTGTATGTTTCTGAAAATGGACTAGCAAATGGTTTTCCATAATTATTCAGTGCATTTGCTTGCTCAGTATAAAAATCAGTGTACCTAGTTGTGGAAGGACACATTTGTGTTGTATGTATAGGACTTGCACAAATGGAGCATGTTTCACTTTGAACTTGATTGACAGAATTTATCAATCTACCTAAAGCTAAAGCCTCAACCTTACGAGTGAGATTGTCCAACCTAACTTTTATGTCTAAATCTTCACTGACTTCATACAATCCTCCTTTCTTAATTGCAGGGGCAGATCTCTCTTTACGGTTGGAAAAATCCCATTGTTGTGAACTTTCAGAAAAATTCTCAAGAAATTTGTATGCCTCATCATCTACAAGACTCAAAAATCCACCACCATTCATGGACTCAATCATGTTACGATTTGTTTGAGTCAAACTATTATAAAAATATTGTACTAGTCTCCATGTTTCAAAACCATGATGAGGACACTTTAAGATCAAGTCCTTAAATCTCTCCCAACTCTCATAAAATTTCTCTTGTTCATCTTGATAAAAATCTACAATTTCTCTCCTCAAAGCATTGGTCTTGGCCATTGGAAAAAATTTAGAGAGGAATTTTGTGACCAACAGTTCCCATGAAGTGATAGATCCAGGTGACAAAGAATTATGCCATGCTTTGGCCTTATCCTTCAAGGAAAAAGGGAATAAACGCAAGCGAACTGAGTCATCAGTGAAATTCTGGAACTTACAAGTAGCACAAATCTCAAGAAAATCTTTCACATGCATATAAGAATCTTCTCTATCTAATCCATGAAAATTAGGAAGAAGATGGATTATTTGTGGTCTCAACTCAAAATGTGCAGCAGTGGTTGCAGACAATACTATGCAAAATGGAGGGTTGGTGGTTATGGGTGAGAACAACTCCCTAAGAGTTTTTGAATCATCTTCTGTTTCTTCCATTGTGGATGAATAATCAAAACTAACAAGACAATTTTCTTTATCACGTATCCAAGTTCTCATACACAAATATATTTTTTTTTTTGTTTTATTTTTAATTAAAAAAATTTAACTACAACTAGTAGAAGGAAAAATTTAATTAAGACCTAATTTATTTTCCTAACCAAGTCCCCGGCAACGGCGCCAAAAACTTGTTGTGAAATTTTAAAATACTCGCAAATGTACGAATCGTACCGAAGTACAGTTTGACAAGAACGAGGTCGAACCCACAAGGACTTGAATGAACGTAGGAAAATTAAATCAAATCTTAACCAAATTAATCCTAATCTAGTTTAATAAAAATTGATTGTTTTGAAATTAAATAAACAAAGCAAATAATCTTATCAAAAAAAAAATAATAGTAAAATTAAGCAAATAGTTAAACTAAGCAAAAGATATAAAGCAATGAAAAGATGTAAACAATCAAGGGAAAGGAATTAAGGTTTTGGACTCCACCTTGTAAGTCATATCAGCATAGATTTATGATCATTAATTTTTCCCAACTTAGTACATGATAATCTAGAAATTAATCTTGCTATCATGGAAAATATCCTCATTAAAATCTTTATTTTAAAAATCAAAAGCATGTTCTTCTTTGCTTCTTAAGTATAAAACCAAATCATCAATTGTATCTGTAGCTAAACAAATCACAAGATATATCCAATTCTAAAAATTAAATCATAACTTGTATCCATTGACAGACAAATCACAAACGATATCCAATTTTATAATCAATAATTAATAAACCAAGCATTTAATTAATTAAGACAAATCCTAAATCATGAGAAAAACATAATTGAACTCATATCTAAAATCTCATCTTAGTCAATTGACATGAAGCAAGAACAATTTAAATCATTAAAGAACAACTATTGTGGGAAAAATCAAATCACATAAATATTACTGATAATCCTTAACAAGGTTTCATCCTCAACTCTAATTATAAATTTAGCTACTCATGGTAATTGAAATAAAACAAAAGAATAAAATACTAAACATTAAACTAGACAAATAAAATAGAGAAAGAAATAGTCACAATACTATCATGTAGAAAAGCTACAAAGAAGCCACATGCAGCACTGCCTATTGCTCCAATTTTCTATTTTGCATCTCAGCCCTAGCACTAGCCTCCCTGGATTTTGCCCTAAAAAGCCTTTAAATAGGTCAAAGAATCATATTACAAGTTGAATTCCCGTTTGGAGAAAATCCCAAATTTTTAGGTTTCACTTAACCTACTATTTTCGCTCATTTAACTTCAGAATTCGGGCTTCTGGTAAACTACAAAGTTGTATCCCTTTAAGTTAACTTTCCATCCCAACTTGAATCATCTTGATTGGACATCTGAGCCGAAAGTTATGTCGGAAATACTAACTGATGTGCAGGCTGGAATCCTAATCCGAATTGGACTTGGATTTGGTGCAAATTTCCTTTGATTCCTTACTCCAATTGGACTTAAATTTAATTGGGTTGGTCTTCTCTTGAATTCACACCTGGCTTGATGTAAGTTGGCTTGATTCAATTGGCCTAGCCCCACTTTACATGTAAAGCCCGTGTTACCTACAACACAAAGATATTATATAATCAGTCACAAAATAACATAAAAATAAAGTTAAATATGTAGATATGTGAGTATTTTATTGTATATATTTCATGCACATCAGGTTGATTATGGTTTGTGTTAAAATTGTTTCCTACCTATCCTTGTCAACAGTGAGCCAAAAGGGTTGATCCATCCTACCAAAGGGATGCGTTAAGGGGACCCGTTGTCTCCTTTCCTCTTCTTCCTTTGTACGAAAGGATTACATGGCCATATTTATAATGATGCAATTAGGGTTGACATCAAAGACTTTTCTTTTTGTAGGAGAGGCTTGAAAATAACCCATATGTTGTTTGCAAATGATAGTCTTTTATTTTCCACCGATGAATGTGAAAAAGTTTTGAATCTCTTGGAAACCTATAAGCATGCGTTTTGCCAAAAGGTGAACAAGAACAAGACAACTTTGTTCTTTAGTAAATCCACACCAGAGAACGTACGTCCTGCTATCAAAGGAAGTTTGGGATTGTAAGAAATAACACAATATGAAAAGTATCTTGGCCTACCATCTATGACTGGAAAGGGGAAAAAAGAGAGTTTTAATTACATCGAAGAAAGAATATGGAGAAAATTACAGGGTTGGGAAGGGATATTATTATCATAAGCTAGTTGTAAAGTTATGATAAAATCAGTTATCCAAGCCATTCCAACTTTCACTACGGGATGCTTCAAATTACCCATTGGCTTGTGTAACGATATTGAGACATTGATTAAAAAATTGGTGGGGAGAATATGGAGATAGTAGGAAGATTCATTGGCTTCGATGAGATAAGTTGACAAAATCCAAGTCGGTAGGGGGAATGGGTTTCTGAGATTTGGCAATGTTTAATGATTCTTTATTGGCAAAACAAACTTGGAGATTGTTACACAACAAGAATTCACTCTTTTACAAAGTCTTTAAAGCACACTTTTGCCTAATTGTTCTATTATGGAGGCTAAAGACACAAGGTCGGAATCATATGCATGGCGAAGCATTCTTGAAGGAAGGGCTGTTATTCAAAGAGGTACTTGCTGGCGGATTGAGAATGGAAAAAATGTAAAAATAAGGCAGCATCAGTGGCTTCCCAAGAAGTACCCTCCACTAGTTTGTTCTCCTATGATTGCATCCTTGAAAGAGGCCACAATTGATTTGCTTATTGATGATACAACTAGGTAGTGGAACAATGGCATCATTGATGGGATATTTGCACTAGAGGAAGTTGAGTTAATCTACAAAATACCATTATCTAGAGTGGAATCGAAGGACACACTGTTCTGGCCAATGACGTAGGATGGTTGCTATTCTTGTAAGTCTGGTTATCAATTCTTGAAGGAGGAAGATGAGCTTGAGGTTAGGGACGTGGTGGACAATTAGGGAAAGGGTTTGTGTAAAAGTATTTGGTTTTTGCAGGTGACGAATAAAGTGAAGAATTTTATTTGAAGGGCCTATAGAAACTCACTACCCACAAAGATGAATTTAGTTTGTCGTATGATTATTGAATCGCCCACATGCGATTGCTGCCAGGTTTGTCATGTAAACACCGCATTTTGTACCCATTAATAAATTTTGATTTCTGGTCCCAATGATGAGCTTGACATATGTCAACCAAGGGTAATTAACGAATTTACAATAGTTTATAAGTAATCACAACTCAAAAGTGCTTAAATCACTTTGAAATCGATACTAAAAAAATGACATTTGCTCACTGTTTTGACCATAACTTTTGATCGAAAAAGAATTTTTTAAGCATGATTTGTTTCATTGGAAGTAGACATCTTGGGCTTTAATTTGAATACAAATTGTGCCTAATTTTGATTTATTTTGAGTTAGTTATGACCATTTAAAGCGAGGTCAACTAGGTAGTCTGATTTTCAAGGTTTTAAAATTTCATTTTAAGGGCTCAAAACATAATGTTTTGATGTGAGCTAGCCCATAGACCCCTGAGAACGTCCAAAGATAATTAAAAATTCTGAAAATCCTAATTTTAACTTATAAATACTCTTCTTATGTCTTCAATCAAAACTCTAGCTAGAAAGAGTGCTTTTTTAGCCTCTATCTTCTCAAAAACTATAATTCTCTTTTCCAAAACTCACACACAGCCCCTTAGCACGTTTTTTACAAATTAAAAACCTCTCTTGAGTTAGTTCTAAGGCAAAAACTATTTTCCAAAATTGATTTCTCAAATCCTTTTTCAATTCAAGTTTGTTCTTGAGTTGTGATAACCGAAACTATTGTGTTCTTTTGATTATCCTTATCCTATCAATCTAATCTTTGTGTTGTAGGTACCGAGGAGTCGTTTAAACAAATTCTAAACTCATAATCTAAAACAAGGTGAGTGTTTTTTTCCATGAACTCTTCCTTTGTTTAGTAGGATTCACATGAGTTTCTTAACATAGTTTTTATATTTGTTATATTTGTTTGTTTGATGTTCATGATTATGTTTAATATGTTTTAATCTGATTTTAGATTGTTTATAATATGTTTGAGTTGTTCTTTTTTTTATAATTTTAGTTCCATGTAAAGTTTGACATGCTAATTGAGTTAATGTTAGTTTAATATAATTGTTTGTTTTGTTTCATGTTTATTTGTTTATATTGATGTTTGTTTTGTTTGCTTCATGTTACTTTAAGCGTTTAGGGCTCTAACATGCTTGTTTGATTTCTGTTTTAATATCTTTGAATGATTAAATCTATAAAAATGTAAGTTTTTCGAATTTGTGCTAAAGGATGCGTACGCATCTTTGAATATGCATACGCATGATTGAGTATATGTATGCACCTCGAACCCAGATTAGGGAAAAATAATGTTTTTATTTATTTTAATTATTTTTAACATGTTTTTTTTATTCTTTTTGACTTAGTTTTAGGTTAATTATTAATGTTTTATTATTTTCCATATTTGTTTTAGTATTTTTGCCATGTTTAGTCTATTTGGTATTCTTTCCTTATGTGTTTTATTTAAATGTCAACTTGCTTTTCCTTGTATGTTTATATTTAATGGTCAACTTTCCATGTTTAATTTATTTTGTTTGATTTGTTTCCTTTTATATTGTGATCTTTAATATGTTGTGTGTTTTATTTCCTTAAGTGCATGATATATGTTTAGGTTAAAGATTAGGACTGATTTGATAATCTCTTTAATTAAATATGGCATAACAACACATAATAGAGACCGGCCCACAAGCCGAGTTGTCTTGGGTGCCTAACACCTTTCCAAGCCGTATCCAAACTCCAGACCCATAATCTGGTACGTGGACCCATGTAAGTAAGTAATTGGCCCAAAAGGCCCAATATGGTTTCTAGACCTAAACTTGGTGGCAACTTCACTTTTCTCTACCACGGTCCACTCGACCAGGGCACACTCTCCTTTGCACTCACATGTCCAAAAACGATACTCCATGCTCTCTGGTCATGCCCAGAAGTTGATGTTGTTTGGTTTGATGTGGAGCTCTAGGGTTTTTGGTCAAGTATACAATTTGGAGACTTCAAAGAACTGGTAGCTTGGATTCTTAAGGAAAAATATAGCCCATAATTTTTTGCAATCACCATATGGTCAATCTAGAATCAACACAACCAGGACAGATTACAACATCCCAACCATGCTCTCTTTCTCATACCTCAAATGTCCAAGGATTGACTTGAAGAATTTCTAGAAGTGCAACGACCACCAAAGCCCACATTGATTATTCCTCGGGTTTGCTAGCGCCCCCCACCCCTTGATTTTGTTAAAATAAATTTCCTCGGAGTGGTTTTTTACTAGGAAAGTAAAGTTGGTGCTAGTATTGTCATTTGGAATAAAGAAGGCTTCTTATTGGCGTCTTAATCCTGGCAACTAAATCAAGCTTACAGTCCAAGTGCTATTGAAGCTATAGTTGCACTTCCAAGTCCTCAGTTAGCGAAGAAACTCAACTTTACTCATGCTATCTTAAAGGGGGATTCTCTAACACTAATGTCATCTCTGCAACATGAATGTGAAATAATGTCACCTGATGGTTTGCTAATTGAAGATTTTCACCGTTGTTCTAGTTCTTTTCATCAATTACGTTACTCTCATACTAAGAGAAAAAGTAATAAGGTTGTTCATTGTCTTGCTCGATATGCTTTAAATATCTCTGACTTTGTTGTGTGGGTAGAGCATATTCCACCACCAGTTTCTTTTATACTTCAAGTTGATTTAGCCAATTCTATTTAATAAAAGCTAAGCGGTCTTCTTTCTCCCAAAAAAGAAAAAAATCTCTAACATTATTTTTGTAGGGTCTATTTTTGTAGCCCAAGCCCAAAAGGTATGGGTTGAAGGCCCAACGAACCCAGGACAATAAATTTGTAGAGAGTGGGTGAAAGAGCTGGGTTGGTTATGAATTAAACAATGGTTGGCTAGGGTACTTGAGGTGGTGATAACATGAAATAATGCTTGAACAACTCCATGAATGAATGTCCGAAGAGATGTTTTATTGAGTGAATAGTAATTACAACATTCAGAACTACAGTAAAGCTTTTCTTTCTTCTCTCTTGTCTTTTTCCTCTCCCCATCTTATCAGGGACCCTTCTTCTTTATATAGCACCCTTTCCCATCATCTCCATCGTCCACCTGTTCTTCATCTGTGTATCTACTTAAGTACATGTCACGTCGTGTGTCTACTTTAGTTCTTTGTGAGTGGCGGTAGTTGAGGTTACACTGTTCAGGGGTCTTCTCCATATAAATGCGACCATAAAAGCTGTTGCAATGCATTAAATACGGTGGTAGCAGCTTTTCTTTTAGATATTTCTTCGTACTGATCATCTCCAGACCTACCCAAAACTTATCCTTATCATTGGGATTGCTAGGAAGATCATTCGGACCTTCCATACGTTTGATTGGTCAAGGCTATTTGTGACTGAGGAGTAAGACATCTTCGGGTCAGTAGAGACCTCTTCGGATGGTACCCCCCCTCTACTTCTGGGCTTCCTGCCTTCAGATGGGCTATCCCAACCAATTATTGCTCCTCGGAAATATAATACTCCTCAACATGATGCCCCAGGCCCATTAAGTAGCTCTGGGTTTTTACCCCCCACAATAGCCCCTCAAAATCTTAATTTTTCCTTCGCATCCGAAGAGAAAAAATGAAATTTTGACTTGTCACGGAGTAAAAGCTTGAAAACAGACAAAAATTCGACCTGGCACGTGTGTAGGTATAGATGCACGCGTTCCATCATTGCTGCCGTTGTTTTCCGTATTCCCAAAGCGCTACATTAATTACTCCAGGTGGCGTCTTGTCCTTTGCATCCAACGGTGGGCTATTGATCCAATGGACGGGGTTCTTCCTCGGGATTTGGGCGAAATAACTTCTGCCCTTTCGTTTGACCTCGTATAAAATCTCAGAGGTAGACATTTCTTCCTTACTTTGCAACTCTCAGACCATCCCACAAGAACAAGCACACAAACGCTCCGAGCTCTTCCAATCGCCAATTTCAATCCTTCCCAAAGTTTTCAAGAATCCTTCTGCAAGTTCAAAGATCGGTCTCTAGTTTAGTTCCTGTAAGTTTTCATCATCTCAATCCTTCAGTTTTCTCTTCGGCTTTCCTTTTTTCCCTTTGAGCGACCATTTCCTCACTGCTACATCGTACTTCCATTTTTCCATTAAGGAGTGATGGGTAAACTCCAGTATTTGGTAGACAGTCCTGCCCAGTTGGAGAAGTTTAGGGCTACATACCGCATACCTCCAAACTTGGGTGTGAGGTATTGCCCTCTAGAGAAAATACTAACTGATCGGAAAACGGGAGAAGTCGTGATTCCTGTTGTTGCCTTCCTAGAAGGGGGAATGACAATTCCTATGGGCCCTATCACCACTAGCTACCTTCGAAACCATAGGATTACCCCTTGGCAATGCGTGCCTAATATGTTTAGGATCTTAGGAGCAATTGAGGACCTTAACCGTCACTTAGGATTGGGGCTCACTTGGCTCGACGTGGTGCACATGTACGAGTTCCACAGCCAGCAAGGGGCGGGATATTATTTAAAATCCCGGTCCGACATTGTTAGGCTTATTTTCTGCCTCCCCAAATCCAATAAAGGGATGAAGGATGACTATGTGATCATCTCGGACGCATGGCATGATGGCCCTCACTGTCCGACCAAGCTAAGAGAGCCAGGTGGGACACATTAGATTTAGGCATACTAACCATAGACTCAGGATTTTCGTCTTTTAACAATTTTTGATTCTTCTTGTGTTGCTGTTTTCGAGTTTCTAACAAAGCTTTGCTGTGACTTGTAACAGATAAAATAAACATTTCTCCTCGGCTCAGCCTCACCAACGTCACCGTGCTTAACTTTTTATTACGATCAGAGATCTTTGTAAGCGAGGACGGACAACTTCGATCGGCTCCCCTCATCTTAGGGACAAAGCGAAGCCAAAAGACTTCTAACCGGTCGGCAACGCGATAACTCAGGGAGATCACCGCCTCAACTGTATTGACGTCACGTGGAAGGGTTTTTTGGCACTGTACGAGCTTCCACTCGTACCACACCCAAACCCCCAGGGTATACCCCCTCTTGTCCAGCCACTCCAGCAAGTTCCCCTCGGACCAGAGGTTGAGGGTGAAAAGGTTGGTTCCTCTACCTCCTCGCTAGAGGAGCAAATAGACAAGTTCCACTTCGAGGGGGAAGCTTTGGGGGCAAATCAAGTAGTAGAGGTCTCGGACGCTGAGGAAGAAGGTGACAGGCGATCCAGTGTCCACCCATTTTTTATAATTGCCCTTCCCGAAGATTCTTCGAATGACGACATGGTGGATTTAAAGAGCCAAATGAAGAGGAGGGGCACTAAGGCAGAGATGAAAGGGACTGGAACGTCTTAACCAACTGCGAACTTTCCACCGCCGCCCCCTCAAATTCCTCAAGATCTTGGCACCAAACAAGTGCCAGATCCAAAAAAGAAAAGACCAATTGTTGTTGCCGAGGAGAGGGAGGTAAACCCTCCAAGAGGCGCTAAGCAGCAAAAAGTGACAAAAGGTCATCGTGACAAGAGGGCCTCCTCCACTGAGAGCAGAGAGGACATACACGTGGCTGAAGTGCGCCGAGGGCCCCGTGTCTGGTGCCCCAGGTTGGAGTTAGACAGAGCTCCTATCCCCTAGGATACCTCCCTCAAAAACTATGACGGGGGGAAGGCAGGCCTTGTTGCCAAGGCTCTAGAGCAGCCTCTTCTTCTTCCGAAGGATATGGACTCGTATCGATGCTTCAACCAGTACGAGCTCTTGCAGTCCCTCAAGAGGGATATTGCCATGGTGAGTGGACTGATCACCTTAGTTTATGTACCCCTCCCCCTTTTTTATTCTGCCCTTGCCTTTACTCTACGTTGATAATTCTTGTCGTGCAGGTTACCCAGCAGATATACGTGGCTGAGGAGTGGAACAAGAAAGCCCACCTTGAGGCCCAAGTTGCGGCCCAATCCCAATCGGAGGCCGAAAGGTCTCTGGATAGCTTCAAGGAAAATTACACTCTGCTCTCTGAGCAGCTAAAGGACATGACCAACCAGAGGAATAGCCTTGACGCTGGTCTGAAGAACGCTGAGTCTCAGGCTGAAGACCAGCGCAAGAGGTTGAACCTGGCAGAGATCAACCTAGCAACTGAGAGGGAGATGGTGAAGGGTCTCAGGGCCGAGCTTCAGAAGGCCAAGGAGAATGCCCGAGTAGCTGAGGAGAAAGCTCGGCTGGCAAATGAGGCAGTTGAGGCTAAGAGGAAGGCAGCTTACCAGCTGGGGGTAGAAGAGGTCGGGAACCAGCTTACAGAGCAATTTGTCACAGTTGCCCGAGATTACTGTGATGTAACTTGGCAAAAGCGCTGGACGTTGCTGGAGTCCCCCTCGATTCTGACTTGAGACTACCTGGAAGCGTTTATTATGACCCTGAAATCCAAGTGCTTCTAGGGTCTGATCCTCCTCCTCCCACACAGCTTCCTGATCCTTCGGAGCAACCTATAATCGGCCAACTCCCCAGCTAGCCTCAAGGCTGCAAAGGAATTTGGTCGGTCCGACGAGCCTGTTGAAGTTCCTCAGGACAAGGGCAAAGCTTTGATGGAGAAGAAGACCCTCCCAGAGTCCAAAGACCAAGCTGCTGATCCTTCGGTCTTTCAGAAGAAATCCTAGGGACTTAGGGGTTTCTTATTTTGTATTTACTAGATTTTCTTCTGTTTGGTGAGGATTTTGTAAACTTTTCTCCTTTTTAATTAATGAAAACTCTTTCGCTTTTATTTCTTGTGTTGTGTGTGACACCACTTACTATTGTTATTAAGTCCTGTATTTTAACTTTATGGAAATGTGGGTGATCGTGATCTTAATATCATGTTAACAACACGCATGACTAAGATTGGTATTAAAAAGGGGCAGAATGTACGAGAATTATTACTAAACAACAAAAACTACAGGGGTTATAGTAAAACTACAGGGGTTAATTTAAACACATTCAGGAATTTCAATCATGGCTCATCAGAGAGTGATACTTCAATAATAACCATTACATTGGATTTAGATTCAAACATTCAGAGAGCTATGATAGAGCGTTAACTAACTCAAGTCATCTGGTCCGAGGACTACGGGCATGAATGGATTTAAGTTTAAACACTTAAAGAGATTGTAACAGAGTGCTAACTAACTTATATCATCTGGTCCAAGGACTACAAGCATGAATGGATTTAAGTTTAAACACTTAAAGAAATCATAACAGAGTGTTAACTAACCCATATCATCTGGTCCGAGGACTACAGGCATGAATGGATTTAAGTTTAAACACTTAAAGAAATCTTAACAGAGTGCTCACTAACCCATATAATCTGGTTCGAGGACTACAGGCATGAATGGATTTAAGTTTAAACACTTCAAGAAATCGTAACAGGTTGATATACTGATTAAAAGAGAAATTTGATTAATAATAATACCTTTTGAGGTTATTTACATTCCATGGGTGTGGTATCACATGACTATCTAGGTCTTCAAGGAAATACGCCCCAATGCCAGCTCCCGAAGTAATACGATATGGCCCTTCCTAATTAGGACCTAATTTTCCCCAAGCTAGGTTCTTTGCAGTGCCAACCACCTTTCTTAATACTAGAACCCCAGGTTCCAGAGGTCTGAGCCTTACGTTGGCATCGTAGCCCTGTCTAAGCTTTTGTTGGTAATGTGCTAACCGGACCATTGCATTTTTCCTCCTTTCGTCAATTAGGTCCAAACTCTTCTTCAGTTACTCATTGTTACCCGTCGGACTAAACGAGCTAGTTCTCAACGTCGGGAATCCAGTTTCCAAAGGTATGACAGCTTCAGCCCCGTAGGTCATTGAGAAGGGGGTCTCTCTAGTAGACCTGCGTGGAGTAGTTCTGTAAGCCCAAAGCACATGTGGCAATTCTTCTACCCATTTGCCCTTCGCATCATCTAATCTCTTTTTCAAGCCATTCACAATGACCTTGTTGACAGCTTCTGCTTAGCCATTACTCTGGGATAAGTTGGGGTGGAGTATCTATTCATGATCCCCAGTTCGCTACAATAACTCCTAAATGCTTTGCTATCAAACTGTAGGCCATTGTCCGAGATGAGAATACATGGGACTCCAAATCGAGTAACTATACTCTTCCACACAAACCTTTACACATCTACGTCTCGGATGTTGGCAAAAGGTTCTGCTTCGACCCACTTGGTGAAGTAGTCAGTGCTGACCAGCAGATATTTCTTGTTTCCTGCAGCCTTAGGGAATGGTCCCATGATATCCAGGCCCCGTTGGGTGAAAGGCCATGGGCTGGATAGCGAGTTGAGAGTCCCTCCTGGCTGATGAATGTGTGGGGCAAATCGCTGACACTGATCGCATTTTTTAACATAATCCAGGGTTTCTTTTTGCATGTTTGGCCACCAATAACCTTGAGTAAGGGTTCGGTGAGCCAAGGATCTACCTCTAGTGTGGCTTCCATAGATTCCTTCATGCAGTTCCTCTAGTAACAGCTCAGCCTTTTCAAGATGCATGCACAACAAGTATGGTCTTGAATAGAAATATTTGTATAGTTTCTGATCTTCAGATAACCAGAACCTGGCTGCTTTCCTCCGAATTTTATCGGCTTCTCCCTTTTCTTCAGGCAAGATATCTTCCTTTAGAAACTTAACTAAAAGGTCCATCCAACTGAGTCCAGCCCTGACTTGATGTACTTGAACTACTTCTTTTGTTACTTCGATAGGCTTATGCAAGTCCTCAACGAGTATAACTTTCGGCAAATCTTGTGCCGAAGAGGTGGCTAGAATGGCCAAGGAGTCAGCGTGTGTGTTACCATTCCTAGGGATATGTAGCAAGCTGAAAGATTCGAACCCTGACTGCTGATGTTTAACTCGGCTCAAGTATCCCTGCATTCTTTCGTCCTTTACCTCAAACTTCCCCTATACTTGACCCACAATCAACCTTGAATCCGAGAATAGCTTTACTGCCTTTCCCCCCATCTTTTGGACCATACTCATCCTCATCAATAGGGCTTCGTATTCCGCCTCATTATTTGTTGCCAAGAAGTCCAGCCTTAATGCTTTCTCAATGATGATTCCCTCGGGGGATATCAGCACTAGCCCCACTCCAGAGCCTTTCTGGTTTGCAACACCATCCACGTACGCCTCTCAATGGGAAAGGCCTTGTTGAGAAATCATACCAACCGATTTTTCATCCATGTCCGATGTCGGCTTTACCTCTTCTAATTGGGGCTTCGTGAACTCGGCTACCAAATCAACAAGCACCTGGCCCTTGACCGAGGTGCGTGGCATGTACTTGATATCAAAAGCCCCTAGGATCGTCCCCCATTTTGCAATTCTTCCAGTGTAGTCTGCATTTCGGAGTATAGCCCTGAGTGGAAGCTGGGTGAGAACAATGACTGTATGGGCTTGGAAATAATGTGGGAACTTTCGTGTACCGAGCACCACTGCTAGAATAGCCTTTTCCAATGGTAAATAATGGACCTCGGCTTCATGCAGCGACTTGCTTATACAATAAACGGGTCTCTGCACACTGCCATTTGCTTGGATTAGTACCAAGCTTACAGCATGGGGAGCTACAGCGATATACACAAACAAGACCTCGTCGGGCTCAGGGCTGGACATGATTGGTGGTCGAGCTAGATAATCTTTTAACTGCTGGAAGGCCACAGCACACTCTTCTGTCCACTCGAACCCTTTTCACTTGTTAATCAAGGAAAAGAAAGGCCGACACCTATCCGCTGATCGAAAGATAAATCGATTTAGGGCTGTCGTCATCCTCGTCAGTTTCTGAACCTCTTTGCGATTTCGAGGAGCTTGCAACTCATTGATGGCCCTTATCTGATCAGGGTTGACCTCAATTCCTCTGTGAGTCACCATATATCCTAGAAACTTGCCTGTTCCCACACCAAATGAGCACTTAGAAGCTTTCAAGCATAGCTTGTATTTCCTGAGAACTTCAAAGGTACTTTCTAGGTCCTTCACATGCTCGGCTACCACTTTGCTCTTCACCACCATGTCATCTATATAAATCTCAATATTTCTGCCCAGCTGTGGTTCAAACATCCTCATCATCATCCTTTGGTAAGTAGAACCCGCATTTTTCAAACCGAATGACATCACCTTATAGTGGTAGTTACCCATGGGAGTCACAAAAGCAGTCTTCTCCTAGTCATCCAGGGCTAAGGGTATCTGATGATAGCCTTGAAATGCGTCCAAGAAGCTCATTCGAGGGTGTCCGACAGTGGCATCTACTAGCTGATCGATTTTAGGCATGGGAAATGGATCTTTAGGGCATGCCTTATTTAAGTCAGTGAAGTCCACACACACTCACCATTTCCCGCTCTTCTTCTTCACCACCACAGTATTTGCCAACCATTCTGAGTAGAAAACCTCTTTAATAGCTCCAGCTTGTTTGAGCTCTGTTACTTCTTCTCTAACTGCTTCATCGTGCTCTCTAGATGGACGCCGAGGAGGCTGTTTCTTAGGGATGATCATGGGGTTTACTTTCAAATGGTGGCATATAAATTTCGGATCCACCCCTGGGGCTTCATAAGCGTTCCAGGCGAATACGTCGAGGTTCTCCTTAAGAAGTTGCACTAAATCCTCTTTTTCCTGCAAAGGTAACTGGGATCCGACTTGAAAGAATTTTTTGGGATTATCCCTAATGATGACTTTTGTCAAATCTTCGCACCCTGCGCCCTTGTCCGGATCTTCAGTGGGCAATAATTGATGCTTTGGTTACTATAAACCCCTTTCGGCTTTAGTTGATGACTCGGCTCCTGGCTTATGTTCAATAGCAGCCACCAAACATTGTCTAGCTACGAATTGATCCCCCCGGATTTCGCAAACCTGGCCTTCAGATAGGTATTTGATTTTCTGATGTAAGGTGGAAGAAACCGCCCCCAGCGCATGAAGCTAAGGTCTGGCTACAATTGCCGTATACGGTGAAAAAACGTCCACAACTATGAAATCCACCTCCACTACCTCTAAGCCAGTCTGCACAGGTAGCCGTATTTGGCCCTTCGGGGTAACAACTCTTCCTTCGAAACTGATCAGCGGAGAACTATATGGTGTTAAGTCACTAAGTTTGAGATTCAGCCCCCTGTAGAGATCAGGGTACATTATTTCTGCAACACTACCTTGGTTAACCATCACCTGTTTCACATTATACCCTTTAATTTTGAGGGTGACGACCAACGCATCATCATGAGGTTGGACAGTGCCCACCTTGTCTGTGTCCAAGAAACCTAAAACTAGTTGATCATCCAGTTTACACCTCTTCGGACCATGGCCAGATTCCCCTGTAGATAACCGATCTACCGACATGATCTTGGATGGCCAGGATCCCGTTCTCCCTGGGTCTGCAAAGATAACATTGATAGTTCCCAAAGGGGGTTTCAAAGGATCATCCCTCCGGGACTCCGCACTCGTTGGACCTTCTTGGCCACTGGTATGATGCAAGAGATGTCGCAATTTCCCTTCGCCGACTAGTTGGTTTAAATGATCCCACAAACTCTTACAATCCTCAGTCGTGTGTCCATGATCCTGGTGGTATTGGCAGTATAGATTGCGATTACGTCTATCAGGATTCCCCACCATCTTATTTGGCCACTTGAAGAACGGATCGTTCTTGACCTTTTCTAAAACTTGATGGACTGGATCTCTGAATACGGTGTTGATAGTCTGGGGATTGACTGATCCTGACTTCGTAGGAAAACCTCTCCTTGGTTTGTTGTTGGTGTATCGATCCGACTTGAAATCCCTCCTCTCTTGGGGGATAACATTTTCCTTGCCTTTTCCTTGTTATTGGTCTTCTTCAACTCTCTTATACTTCTCAATGCAGTCCATTAACTGACGCATGCTAGTAACGAGCTTACCAGACAAGGATGTCCTTAAACCATGATCAGTAGGGAGACCGAGCTTAAACTGTTAGGACATATATGTTTTAACTTGTTTAAGAACATATGTCACTTAATTATGTAAATTGGCTAATCCTTTGACAAAACGCACTCTGCTTGTAATTGGGTAGATCTAGGTGTTTTTAATACTTCAAGAAACAATGTTTCAAGGTCAAGTGTTGAAGTCATCAAGTCTGTCCAAGAAAAAGCAAGTCGAAGTGCAGAATTTTTAAATCTCGACACCTCTCGATAACTACCTCGACACCTGTTATCTGTCGAGAATTAAAAAATTAGAATTCCAATCTGATTTTCTTGGGATCCGTGAATGTGTTTTTGGGACTTCTTTTCTTCTAACCCTAAACATATAAAAAGATTATGTTAAGAGCCGTTTTGGGTGACACAAGTTGCATTATCATTGAGCAATCCCTGTTCAAGCAAATTGTGATCAACAAACAAAGTTTTTGACCTAGTTCATCTTCCATCAAGAAGTTGCTGTGTATGTGCACCATAGAGTTTTGTAACCAAGCATCTTCCTGCTATTCATCAAGTGGATGATCTGAAGAACTTTGCAGCCAACCATTCTTCCTCAGTTGGTGTTCTGAAGTCGCGTATTGGGATTCGCGCATTGGTTAGTCACGTACTTGGGAGTCGTGCATCAAAGGTGGGAACTGTCGCTACAGATCAAGTCCAATTGGGTATTAGGGTAAGGGTTCAACTGTAGGTTGGTAAGGTACTTGGGATTCCTTTACTTGTAACCGCTTGATTTGATAATAGTGGAGTTTCGGGAGTGGTGACCTGAAAATCACCCGGTGGGGTTTTTGCCATTAGGGTTTTCTCCATTCGTAAACAAATCACCGTGTTATTTATTTTTTGCTGCATATTTAGTTGATTGGTGATTTGTTTGTGCTTCCACAAAATTGCATGATTAATTGGTTAATTAATTACTTGGCTAAATTAATTAATTAGGATTAATCACAAGGGGTCATTCAGATTGTGACCTAACAAGTGGTATCAGAGCAGGCACACTCTGATTAGGATTTAATCTTTGCTGTGTTGATCCATTGACCCCTGTTGTCATTGGCTGTAACCTGCTTGATAAGATCTTTGTCTTCAAATACATCTTGTTTTTCTAACCACTATTTGCTTAAGTGTCTTAGAAAATACAAGTTTAAAAGTTATTTGAACTCTCTTATGATGACTATTGGAAAAGATCTCAGTTTTGCTAAGAAGAAACTAGATTGTCTCAGAATGAAAATGTGCAAGGGAGTTCGTCTGAGAAGAGTGAAAGTTATAGGCTTAGCTCAAAAAAGGCAGTTGAGAGAAAGAACCATTCCCTCTGATTTATCATCTAAGCATGAAGTATGTTTCATGATGAAGTCTGCATTCAAGGTAATGGACACATGTCTGTGGTATCTTGACAGTGGTTGCTCACGACACATGACTGGAGACAGATCTCTCTTCAAGATCTTTGAGTCTAAGAAAGGTGGCAATGTTACCTTTGGTGATGGAAGCAAGTCACAAATTAAAGGGAAAGGGATTATATCTTTGCCAGGACTGCCAGACATTGCGAATGTCCTTTATGTAGAAGGTCTAAGGGTGAACCTATTGAGCATCAGTCAGATATGTGATCAAGACTTCATGGTGCTATTCTCAAAAGGGAAGTGTCTTGTCATGGACGAGTTTGGAAAGAAACTCATTAGTGGGGTTCACACTTTGGACAACTGCTATGGATTGGTTCCTGATGCTGATATTGTGTGTAATAGCATTCGCTTACCTAATGAAGATCTGTGGCATCAACGAATGGGACATGCTAGTTACAAGCATCTTTCTATTGTATCTAAGCATGAATCAGTCTTGGGGATACCAAAGCTTAGTAGAATTAGCAATGTGGTGTGTGGACCATGTTAGCTTGGAAACAGACAAAAGCTAAGCATCTAGGCACTCAGACGACAGCTACATCCATACCATTGGAGCTGTTGCATTTAGATCTTATGGGTCCAACCAGAACTGAGTCTCTTGGGGGTAAGAGATACATCATGGTTATGGTAGACGACTTCACCAGATACACTTGGGTCATTCTACTACGATCCAAGTCTGATGCTCCTGAGCACATTGAAGCTTTATGCACAAGACTGCAGAATGAAAAGAGCCTGAAGATTGATCGAATTCGAAGTGACCATGGGAAGGAATTCGAGAACTCATACATGGAATCCTTCTGTACAAGATCAGGTATATCTCAAGAATTCTCTGCTCCTATTACCCCTCAGCAGAATGGTGTGGTAGAAAGGAAGAACAGGGCTATTCAAGAGATGGCTAGAGCCATGCTACATAACAAAGATGAGCTCATCTCTGCTTTTTGTGAGCGCCCTGCAGATTGGGGTGAGCATCAGTTCACATCATGTAGGCCTTTTGCTAAAAGTCCTAGATTCATGAACATGGTGATGACTTTTGTTCTCCATCCTCTTTCTCACTATAACTCCATCACAGAGCCTCGTGCTTGATTTTTGCTTTCTTTGCTTGAGCATCTTGGCATAGACTTCCCTTCTCACTTCATCCGGTCTATCATAGAGGTCTATCTTGATTCGGCGTCCCGTGATAAGCTCATTTTTCCTTCTGCTATCACGCGGATTCTACGCCATTTTTCTGTCCCCTTTCTTGTGTCCGACCACTTCACACACATATCTGCCATAGATGCCGCTACCGTAAAACGTAGTGAGGTGTAGTTCAGGTCGAGACAGCCAGGTGCCACTCCTCCTTCCCGTTCAGCACCATCCTGATCCGCTCCATCTATATCTGCTCATTCTTCCTCTTCGAGCGATGTATCCCTTGGAGATATTATGGCGCAGCTGCAGCGCATGGACACTCGCTTTGATACACTCTCCGCTGAGTTGTATCAGGTGAATGTTCGTGTTGGTCGTATTGCACGATGGCAGGCGACCATGGGTGGATTTGCTCCAGAGGCTACTCCTTCACCACCTACTCCAGCAGCTTCAGATTCTGAGGATGATGAGGATGATGATGGGGATGCTAGCTCTGCCGATGAGATGTCTACATGACACTCTACCCTTTGTCACTCGTGACAAAAAAGGGGAGTAGTTTTGGGTGGGCTATGAGAGTAGTCATCTTAGGGGGAGAGTTAGCATAGGACATTTTTGATTGGGGGAGTGTTATCATATTTTTGAGGGATGTAGTGAGGCTATATGTATTTTTTTCTTTTCTTTTAGATACATTGGTCTTGTATATGAGGTCCTTTGACCATTCTTACATACATTGTACTTATCCTATCTCTTATATATGTTGATGTATGTTTCTTTCACCTCTCTCTTCATGTGTTGTTTCTTTTCTATCTTTATACACATGTTCTTTATACTTGTATGCAATCTAATTATTTCTGTTTCACACAAGATGCTTTGATGAGTTTTGTTTTAAAGTATTTCAGAAATACAGGTTGTCAAAGTCTACTTATCATAAGCTCTCTTCTTGCAAAATTTTTCAAGAGTTTGTGTTAGGATAGATTTTATTGTATTTAACAAGTGAATATGAGTTGAGTGATTTATGACTTCTCTCATATGCTCATTTGTTTGTTGTGGTTTTGTCACAGATTGCCAAAGGGGGAGATTGTTAGGACATATATGTTTTAACTTGTTTGGCATATATCCTAACACAACCTGTGTTTCAGAAATACAGGTTGTCAAAGTTTACTTATCATAAACTCTCTTCTTGCAAAGTTTTTCAAGAGTTTGTGTTAGGATAGATTTTATTGTATTTAACAAGTGAATATGAGTTGAGTGATTTATGACTTCTCTCATATGCTCATTTGTTTGTTGTGGTTTTGTCACGGATTGCCAAAGGGGGAGATTGTTAGGACATATATGTTTTAACTTGTTTAAGAACATATGTCACTTAATTATGTAAATTGGCTAATCCTTTAACAAAATGCACTCTGCTTGTAATTGGGTAGATCTAGGTGTTTTTAATACTTCAATAAAAAATGTTTCAAGGTCAAGTGTTGAAGTCATCAAGTCTGTCCAAGAAAAAGCAAGTTGAAGTGCAGAATTTTTAAATCTTGACACCTCTCGATAGCTACCTCGACACCTGCTATCTGTCGAGAATTAAAAAGTCAGAATTCCAATCTGATTTTCTTGGGATCCGTGAATGTGTTTTTGGGGCTTCTTTTCTTCTAACCCTAAACATATAAAAGGATTATTTTAAGAGCCGTTTTGGGTGACACAAGTTGCATTATCATTGAGCAATCTCTGTTCAAGAAAATTGTGATCAACAAACAAAGTTCTTGACTTAGTTCATCTTCCATCAAGAAGTTGCTGTGTATGTGCACCATAGGGTTTTGTAACCAAGTATCTTCCTGCTATTCATCAAGTGGATGATCTGAAGAACTTTGCAGCCTACCATTCTTCCTCAGTTGGTGTTTTGAAGTCGCGTATTGGGATTCACACGTTGGTTAGTCACGTACTTGGGAGCCGTGCATCAAAGGTGGGAACTGCCGCTACAGATCAAGTCCAATTGGGTATTGGGGTAAGGGTTCAATTGTAGGTTGGTAAGGTACTTGGGATTCCTTTACTTGTAACCGCTTGATTTGATAATAGTGGAGTTTCGGGAGTGGTGACCTGAAAATCACCCGGTGGGGTTTTTGCCATTAGGGTTTTCCCCATTCGTAAACAAATCACCGTGTTATTTATTTTCCGCTGCATATTTAGTTGATTGGTAATTTATTTTTGCTTCCACAAAATTGCATGATTAATTGGTTAATTAATTACTTGGCTAAATTAATTAATTAGGGTTAATCACAAGGGGTCATTCAGATTGTGACCTAACATAAACGTTTCTAGGGCCATTGTATCAAAATTGCCCTCCATGTCATTAAACATTTCCCAATATCTATCTGAATACACCTTCAGGGTTTCTTCTTCCTGCATGCTCAAAGATAGCAGAGAAGACAAAGGTCGGGCCACTCTTCGGCAGGTGACAAAACGTGAACCAAAAGCTTGGGTGAGCTCTTTGAAAGAGTTGATGGAATTTAGGTTCAGTCCATCGAACCACCTCATGGCAAC
Organism: Quercus variabilis; assembly: GCA_030445155.1. Lineage (NCBI taxonomy): Eukaryota > Viridiplantae > Streptophyta > Magnoliopsida > Fagales > Fagaceae > Quercus > Quercus variabilis. Next base: position 63,145,969 of record CP129447.1, read on the forward strand.
CGGCCCAAGACTGGAAGGAAAAACCTTACATATCAGAGCTTCATCCCTGGAGTAGACAGCCATCCTTTGGTTAAATTGACTCACGTGTTCCACGAGGTCTGTCTTACCATTGTAGATGGTGAACGTTAGTTGGTTAAAGCGCTGAGGAAGTCTCGCCTCTTCAATCCTGCGCGTGAAGGGTGACCTAGAAATCTGATTTAAAGCCCTGCTCATGGCATCGTTTCCTACGTCTCCACATGATGGACTTCTGTGTTGCCCCTTGCTATGAGACTCCTCTTCATAGGTATAGGACTCGCTGGCTGGTGTCCTGGATTTATGCTAATAAGTGACATCCGGCTCGTCATTAGGGTCCTCATCAGAATACGAGGAAGCCCGTTTCCTCTTTGCATGGCGCAGCTCCCTTTTTAGCTTTTCAACCTCCCGTTGTAAATCTCGGTTCTTCTCTGCATGGGACATGTGACTCCCACCATGTGATTGGTTCTGACCAGGGGGCACGGTGTGTATGCTACCCTTGCGGTCTTGTCTTTGCACTAGGTTAAGAAAAGGGTCCACGTGTTGAGATGCCCTAGATTCCGCTTCTTGTTGACTGTGTCTAGCCATCACCTACTGTTGTCTTCGCCCCTGCACAAGCTCTTCCCACAGGCGGCGCCAATTGTAGTGTTTGTTTTTGTAGCTCAAGCCCAAAAGGTATAGGTTAAAGGCTCAACGAACCCAGGATAATGAATTTGTAGAGAGTGGGCGAAAGAGCTGGGCTGGTTATGAATTAAACAATGGTTGGCTATGGTACTTGAGGTGGTGATAACATGAAATAATGCTTGAACAACTCCATGAATGAATGTCCGAAGAGATGTTTTATTGAGTGAACAGTAATTACAACATTCAGAGCTACAGTAAAGCTTTTCTTTCTTCTCTCTCGTCTTTTTCCTCTCCCTATCTTATCAGGAACCCTTCTTCTTTATATAGCACCATTTCCCATCATCTCTATCGTCCACCTGTTCTTCATCTGTGTATTTACTTAAGTACATGTCACATCGTGTGTCTACTTTAGTTCTTTGTGAGTGGCGATAGTTGAGGTTACACTGTTCAGGGGTCTTCTCCACATAAATGCGGCCATAAAAGCTGTTGCAGTGCATTAAATACGGTGGTAGCAGCTTTTCCTTTAGATATTTCTTCGTACTGATCATCTCCAGACCTACCCAGAACTTATCCTTATCATTAGGATTGCTAGGAAGATCATTCGAACCTTCCATATGTCTGATTGGTTAAGGCTATTTGTGACCGAGGAGTAAGACATCTTCGGCCCAGTAGTGACCTCTTCGGACGGTACTCCCCCTCTACTTCTGGGCTTCCTGCCTTCAGATGGGCTGTCCCAACCAATTATTACTCCTCGGAAATATAATACTCCTCAACATGGTGTCCCAGGCCCATTAAATAGCTCTGGGTTTTTACCCCCCACAATTTTCATTGTTTGATCACTAAAATTTTGTTTACTTTCACATAGATCACACTTTTTAGCAAGTGGTACTAATATATATATTTGTCTACTTGGATGCTTTTCTCAACAATTCTACAATCAACAATGCATTACTCTTGCAGTATAATTTATAGTTTATTGCATTGATTGTTAACACATCATAATTTATAATTCAAGATCTTTCTCTCTTCCTTCTTACTAGGACGTATTTGACAACTATTATCATATTGTACACCACAATATCAATTGGATATGCAGTTAAATTTTTTTTTTGTTTCGGCTTGGTGCACCACAAACAAGTTTGCTTTCTCCTACCATTTTATGCTATAGTTTTGGTTAAATTTTGGTTTGGGTTAATTCTTAGTTTTTTTTTTTTTTTTTTTTTGGAAATAGGAATTTGAGTATATATCAAAACATAATCTACATGGCTATGAATTTGAATAGGCCTAACAATCTTTTGATTAATAAATTATTATAAAGTCTATCTTTTATTCTTTTGGTTTCATTTTAAAGATAACATTATAATTTTGTGATAAGTTTTTATTATTATGATAATCTCATCATTCCTTAAGAGATGAGAAATTTGAATAAATAAATTTAAAACTTATAAAGCTTAGTTGTACATTAGTCAAAGATAATACATTGCAGTAGAAGTTAGAAAATTATAGTTTGCCTTAAAAAAAAATATTAACCAAACATTAAAAAAAAAAAATAGTATGATATATTTGTAACCTTCAAAAGAAGAAGAAGAAGAAGAAGAAGCATAACTTACAAACACACTAGAGAGATATGAGGCAAAAATATAAATTTGCATTCTTTTTTGTTAAGTTTTAGACCCCTAGAAAACACAATATGTTTAACCTAATTTATTAGCCAAGTTGTTATTTAGGTTAATTATTCAAATTTAGGTTAAACATTCATCACAATCAACATGCACAGCGGAAATCTAAACGACACAAGATGTGATGACCAAAAAAAACCAATGAACAGTTCGTTTCAAGGGAAAAAAATCTAAGGGGAACTATCCTAAGAGAACAATCCACTATATCAAATTGAGATTTACAGTCAAGAATACCAATTCGTAGTAAATCTAACAAAGTTACCAAATTGGGCTTTGAAATCCTCAAACTTCTTTGATCTAGATCTCTTCTCACATGAACCATGTGTTCATGCCTTGATTTTCAATATATTTGATAGCTAAAGGCTTGACTGTAACTTTACTCCACCTGTATTATCTAATCGATCTTAGACAAATTTTTGTTCTCAGTTTGCCAACATACAACATATTTAGAACCTAAATATTTATGATTAAATAGTTAAAAACTAACATTTTCCTAATAGGGGAAATTTTCTCCCATATGTTTTCTCTCGAGTTTGAAGAGCAAAAAGTTTTTAGGCCTATGATAAAAATACTCCACCTCTCTTTCTTTGGGTTGAGTTTTCTTCTTTAGCTATCAAATAGAGAAAAATAGTAAACTCCCCAATACTTCCTATTATTTCATTTTTCTTTTCATCCTTAAGTTATGCTAGGATGGATCAAGATGAACTAGTAAAAACTTTAAAACTCATTGTATTCTCTATGGACATAATTCACCATTATTCCAAAAGATGAGAATGTTATGGCTTGAATCAAAATTGAACTTGAGAGCCCACAGCAGTCTCTTGCCAAGTGTAGTGGCACTATGGTTGTGGTATCTATTATAAGAAATGCTATTATGTGATTGCCTTGACAAGTGCAACATGATTGACATTGGGTTTTCAGGGCCTTAGTTCACCTGGATGAATAAAAAAGAAATCCAAGCTTTAAACTGATAGATAGTTCTTTGTCAATCTTAGATGGTGTGTATTGTACCCCGAGGCAAAAGTTAGCCACTCCACTAGATGCCAATTAGATCATTGTCTGGTGCTAATGGAGTTGTTGCCGAGAATAAATGGTGCTAAAAAGAGACCTTTCAAGTTCCAAACTTGCTAGTTATCAGACTTCGACTTTCCGAAGATTGTTTCTCAAGCGTGGAGACAACCACCTAAACTTGAAGAAGCGATTAAATTGTTTTCTAAAGACCCTGCTGAATGGAACAAAACTCAGTTTGGAAATATGTTTGCTTAAAAGAAGAATATAATGGCAAGATTGAATGGAATTCAGCAAGCTGTCTCTATTAAGCCATCTAGATTTTTGCTAAACCTTGAGAATGAGCTATTAAGGGATCTAGATGTAGTGCTAAACTAGGAGGAGAAATAGGCTTTGAAGTCCCAAGTTAATTGGATGATGCAAGGGGACTGAAACACTTCCTTCTATCATGTGTCAACACTAGTCAAGAGCCATTCCACGAGCTTTTAGTGGTAGCCTAGGCTCTCAGATGAGAAGAGAGATAGTATCAGTAGAGTAGCAACCGAAGAGGAGGTGAAATCAGGTTTGTGGTCTTAAAGGCCTTTAAGGCTTTGAGGCTAGATGGCCTTCATGCGGGATTCTTCCAAAAATTTTGGTTGACAGTGGGTAGGTCCATGATAGAAAAAGTGCAAAGGGTTTTTGCTGAGAGGAAGATTTCGGAGTATTTGAACAAAACCTATATAACATTGATTCCAAAGATTCAAGGCCCTGAGAAATTGAGTAATTATAGGCCTATATGTCTGTGTAACACGGTGAATAAGGTTGTGACTAAATTCATTATGGCCAAACTACGACCCTTCTTGGGACAACTAACTTCGACCCTTCAAACAGCCTTTGTGCCGAGTAGAAAGGGGATAGATAATGCCATTTTAGCTTAGGAGGTGATGCATTTCTTAGGGAGGAAAAAAGGAAAAGTGGGGTATATGCTGTTAAAAATTGATTTAGAGAAGGCCTATGACAAGATAGAGTGGAGGTTTATAAGTGAAATGCTCATTAGAGCGAATCTGCCAATGGATCTTATTAACATAATTATGATCTACATCTCTATAGTGTCCACATCTATTATGGTTAATGGGGAAGCCCTTGACCTAATCTTTCCTTCCAGAGGAATAAGGCAGGGGGACCCATTGTCCCCATAGTTGTTTATCTTATGCATGGATTTTCTCAGTCAACTTATTGAAGATAAGTGTAATGCAAAGTTATGGTAGCCAGCGAAGGCTTCCCAAAGTGGACCTACTTTTTCTCATATCCTCTTTGCAAATGACCTCATGTTATTTGTGAAAGTGGATTATATTAATTGCTCCATCATCAGGGATGTCCTAGATGAGTTTTGCAGCCTATCGGGCCAAACAGTAAGGAAGCTAAGTTGAGAGTTTATTTTTCTCGTAATGTGGATAGGTATATCAGGGAGCCTTTGTGTGATATTTTAGGTATTTCTTCAACCCCGTTCATTGAAAAATATCTTGGTATTCCTTTTAAACAACCAAGAACATCATCTTAAGAATATAACTTCATATTGGATAGAGTAAAGCAAAAGTTGGCGGGTTGGAAAGCTAACATGCTCTCCCTAGCTAGTAGAACAGTGCTCATCCAAGCCTCTTCGACAGTAATCCCAGCCTATGTGATGTAGTGTGCCCAATTTCCTAGAAAAATTTTGGATGGTATTGATTAGGTTAACCGAAACTTCCTTTGGGGGTCTTCGAAGTTAGCCAAGAAAATACATTGGGTGGGAAGGAAAAAAGTTACCAAACCTAAGGAGGATGGGGGAATTGGATTGCAATTAGGGAGGGAGGAATACATCTCTTTTGGCCAAACTAAATTGAAGGTATCACACTGAGAAGGAGGCTCCTTGGGCTCAAGTTTTATGGAGAAATGCAAACAAGCTTCCATGCTCTCCTATATGGAAGGCAATGAAAAAAGGAGTGGAAACTTTTGATAGATGTAGTAGATGGTTGATTGGTAGGGAAAGTAACTTAAAGGTGTGGTCTAGCAATTGGACAAACAAGGGGTCACTCCGTCAACTGATCCAAGGGTCGTTGCCATTGGAAGCAAGTTAGTTGGAAATTAAGGATTTCTATCAAGAAGCTGGATGGGATTGGAGTAAAATTCCCTTTAATCTGCCACTGGAAATTAAAATGCTAATCCAGGCTACCCCAATCTCACTAACAAGCAGAGGAATAGATATTTTGGCTTGGTCCGAATCTCCAAATGGCAGTTTTAATCTCAAGAGTGCCTATGTTCTAGCTTCGGGATTTGAGACAATGACTCAGTTTTTAAGAAGCTGGATTTGGAAGGCAGACATTCTCCCTCGGATCAAAACATTTTTGTGGATGTGTGTTCATAATGCATTGGAGTTAAAACTTGTCTTGTGAGAAATGGGGTAGTGGAGAAGGATAGGTGTCCCATTTGTTTCAGGGAGCCGAAGACTATAATCCATTCCCTTCGAGATTGTTCTCGTACCAAGCATGTGTGGAGGCAGTTGAGTGTTATGGTGGAGGATAGAGATTTTTAGGAGAAAATTCTACAGGATTGGTTGATTTATAATGGTAGTTTAGGCAGGAGGCATATCCCTTTAGATCTGTAGTGGAAAGTTGTTTCCATTTGTAGTTTGGCTCATATGGAAGAGTAGGAATCAAACGATCTTTAGAAGGAAGAACATGATAGCATCTGAGATTCTATGTCAAGCAATGAAGTATATGTTGGAATTATACTTAAAAAGTAATAACTCAAGAAAAACAAATATAATACATCTATCAATTAACAATTATATCATGTGCATATGCAATAAAAATCAACAATAAGATGTGAGAAATTTACATACTAGATTATGTTATTCAAGGACCTCACAAGCAATCAGGATGCTCTCCCCAGCTGGTCAGGATTAACAAGAGTTTTATTTTCTCTTTTACACCCCTTTGCAAATGTGGCCTTGACAATATTTATAATATTCAGAAAAGACATGACCAGCCATAAAATCCTTCCTATCGTAATAACACTTCATGTAACAGAAATGTTACATTTGTTAATAAACAACTTTATTAATTAGATTCATTAATGAAGAAGTTTATCAATGTGTTATTACTTTTGTAACTCCATGCTAATACATGGATACATCTATCGTTCATATCCAGAACTACTATAATGACAACACCTTTAATAGGAGTTCAAGTTACTGGTATTGACACGATAGATTTATTAAAGCCAACACTCAACGTGCATGAATCTCTTTATGGAAGGACTTCCGAGACTATTATGCACTGACCATCGAAAGACTAGCCCTTATTGTCTTTCATAGTCTGAGCAATTTTAACTTGCACCTCCTTTCCATCATGGTCCAACAATGTACCTATCAGAATAGGCTACATCATGATGGATATGGTCAAGTCAAGGACTACAATGAATGAATTCATAATCTTAGTCTACTAAATCAAGTAGACCTATTTCAATATATCAATATCTTACATCATAAAAATATTGCATAATTTCATAAGAGACTGAACATTTATTTGTTAATAATAAAGGCATTATATATATATTATGTTGGGCCACATTATTCTAACAATCTCCCACTTGGCCTAACATAACCCCATTTCCAATACATGTGTTTCAAATAGCCCAGAGGACAAGCCTTTGGTAAAAGGGTCAGCCAAATTTTGCTTTGATGAAACTCTCTGAACAACCACTTTCTTCTTCTTAATCATATCTCGAATGTAATGGTAACGACCCTCTATATGTTTTGCACGAGAGTGGCATTTTGGATCTTTGGTGATAGCAATGGCAGAATTGTTATCACACAAAATGGGAATGGGTCTTTGAACACATTCTACAATTAGCAAATCTGTTAAGAATTGTTTTAAATATACAGCTTCTTTTGCCGCAGCACTCAAAGCTATATATTCAGCTTCCATTGTAGATTGAGCAACACATTCTTGTTTTTTACTTTTCCATGCAATAGCTCCACCACATAACATAAATACAAAACCAGAGGTAGACTTTCGACTATCTAGACACCCTTGATAATCAGAATCTGAAAATCCAGATAATTTTAAATCATCAGAGCCATCATATGTCAATTTCCTTCCTTTAGTTCGCTTCAAATATTTGAAAATCCATTGAATAGCCATCCAATGAAGTTTTCCTGGATTACTTTGAAAACGACTAACCATACTGACTGCAAAAGCAATATCTGGTCGAGTACAGATCATGAGATACATAAGACTTCCTACAGCAGATGCATACGGGTGTAACTTTGGGTCTAGTTTGTCTTGCTCATTTTTAGGACAATCTTTCTGAGAAAGTGGCCTAAGAAAATTATAGGGAATCCTCCCACTCAAACAGTCAACCATATGAAACTTTTCTAGTAAAGTCTCGATATATTTTTCCTGGGAGAGACTCAATTTTTTATTCACCCGGTCTCGTTCAATTTTAATCCCCAAAATGTATGACGCTTCACCTAGGTCCTTCATTTCAAAAGTTTTGAATAGCCACTGCTTGATTTCAGAAAGCATCTCGATATCATTTCCTGCCAGAAGAATATCATCCACATATAAAGTAAGAATGGCAACTTTATTAGAATTTTTCTTCACATATACACAAGGTTCAGAAGAATTTTGCATAAACCCCAAAACTGTTATTGATTCATGAAACTTCAAATTCCACTGTCTTGATGCTTGCTTTAATCCATAGATAGATTTTTCTAACTTGCATACCTTGTTCTCATCTCCTTTTGAAATAAAACCCTCAGGTTGCTCCATATAAACATCTTCTTCAAGATCTCCATTTAAAAATGCAGTCTTTACATCCATTTGATAAAGTTCAAAATCAAAGAATGCAACTAGAGAAAGTATAGCACGAATAGATTGGACTCTTACAACTGGAGAAAAGGTTTCTTCAAAATCAACTCCATATTCTTGAGTATAGCCCTTTGCCACCAATCTAGCTTTGAACTTTTCCACTTTTCCTGAGACATCTCTCTTTCTTTTAAAAATCCATTTGCATCCAACTATTTTCATTCCCTGTTGCCTTTTCACTAGCCTCCAAACACCATTCTTTTGCATAGAATCAAGCTCCTCATTCATAGCACTAATCCAATTATTTGAATTAGTATCTTCTAAGGCTTGAGAGTATGTTGTTGGGTCTCTTAAATCTTGACTAACTTTCACCTTCTTATAGTTTTCACTATTATAAAGGTAATAGTTAGACATATCATGCCCCTTAGAAATTCGAGTGCTTCTTCTCAAAGGTGTTGGATCTATATCTTTCACTATTATTGACTTTGTATCTCTTTGTTCTTCCAAGACTTCCTTTTGAAAATCATCATTACCCTCAATTTCAAAAAGATCCTCCAAAAATTTTACATTTCTACTTTCCAAAATTACTCGACTTTCTGGATCAAACAATCTATATCCTCTAGACCGCTGTGGGTAGCCCACCATGACACACCTTTTTGTTTTAGACAACAATTTATCCCTACTAGGATCAGGAATTAAAACATGAGCAATACATCCCCATATCCTAATATGAGATAAACTAGCTATCTTACCAACAAACAACTCATGAGGTGTTTTCTCCAAGGCTTTAGTGGGAATTCTATTTAAGATATGCATAGCAGCTAGAATAGCTTCACCCCAAAATGAAGTTGGCAAATTTGCTCTTGCCATCATAGATCTAACCATGTCTAGAAGTGTTCTATTACGTCTTTCAGCAATCCTATTAGCCTCAGGGGTATATGGAGGAGTGCGAAAATGAACAATTCCATTCTCAGCACAATATCTCTCAAAATCATTTGATACATACTCTCCACCTCTATCTGAATTGACAGATTTTATTACATTGTTTGTCCATTTTTCAACCTCAAGTCTATAAGTGATAAACTTTTCTAAAGCCTCTGATTTATGTTTCATCAAATAGACATACCCAAATCTAGAAAAGTCATCAATAAAGGTGATAAAATAACGATATTCTCCTCTAGCATTTATATTCATTGGTCCACAAATATCAGTGTGAACTCTCTCCAAAACCTGAGAAGTATGACCTCCTATAGAGTAAGACTTTTTCGTCATTTTCCCTTCAATGCAACTTTCACATATTGGATAATCTTCTAATATGACATCACTTAATAGACCCATTTTAATCATTCTTCCAATTTTTTGTTTACTAACATGTCCCAATCTTAAGTGCCATAAATGAGTTGCATTATCTTTCACAGAAACATTAACATCACACACAATACTCCCACACAAATGCACTTGATACATATTATTATTTCGAAAACCATATAGTACTACAACATTATTTTTCTTCATCAAGAACCGTCCATTTCCAAAATAAAAATCATAACCAAGTTTTTCTAGCATAGAAATAGATAAAAAATTTCTCCTAAGACTCGGAGCATACAAACAATCAACTAAATCAAAAGTTGACCCCTTATTTAGTTTTAACTCAAAAACTCCTATGCCTTCAATCTTGGCTTTTGCATCATTTCCCATATAAATGTAACTTGCTCCATCATTTATTTTCTGTAGCCCTTTGAACCCCTGCATGGTATTAGAAATATGAGCAGTAGCTCCTGAATCAGCCCACCAAGATCCAAACTTAATAATAGTGGTATTAATTTCATTGAGAATAAGATTGCCAAAAATACCTTGAGGTTGTTTCTCACGTGACCTCAAAAGAGAATGACATTCAGATTTTTTTATGGCCTGGTTTGTTGCAATGATAGCAAATAATCTGTTTTGTTTTGACCTCAACATCTTGCTTAACTAAAGCCTTCTTGTTACTTCTCCAATCATTTTACCAACTTTGAATTTTCCTTTCTTCTCAAACCTTTTGCTTCCTTTAGGAACAGACTCCTTTTGTTCAGCAATGTTAATTGAAAAATTATTAACTCTCACCTTTGCATCCTCTTTAGCTGTGACCTTAGATAAGAGATCATCTAATGTCCAATCCAAACTTGAAACAAAATAAATTTGTCTTAAGGTATCATAAGAATTGGGCAAGGATGACAAGATAGTTGAAATTTTTGTTTTATCATCTATTGGTCTTCCTTGAAGGGCTAATTCATCAGTTAAGGCAATCATATTAATCACATGTTGACGAGCATCTTCTCCTTCTGATAATTTAGTCCTAATAAATTTTTCCCATAAGCCTTCCACATGAGCACTAGACTTCTTTCCAAACTTCACTTCTAGGCTATCAATTATGGATTTAGCACTAGGAGAATTCATATAGCTAACCATCAATGAATCAATCATATATCCCAGCATAAAAAATTTCATTTTGTTATCTGCCTCAATTCATTTATTATAGGAGATTTTATCAAACTCAACAGACTCCTCATTGGGCATAGGTGGACACTCAGATTTAATACAATGACTATAATCATAAAACCCCATGTACAAATCTACTCTACGTTTCCACTCTGCATAATTGGGTCCAGAAAGTGTACAATTTTTCATGATATCAACCATGTTCAGAGAACCAGAGGAGTTTGCCATCTCTCTGTAAAACGCAACACATATAATTTGTGTATTAAAATCCAATTCTTTTGGCTATCAATTTCTTTTGATAACATACAAGAATTTATATTTAATGACAAATATTTCAATAAATTAAATTCATCCCGTATCCGTAGGGGCGTAAGGAAGAATTTAATGAATTAGTATTTATCTCTTAAATATTTATTTATATTAAATTAGAGTCTGTGTCTATCCGTAGAGGCGTACACACACACACACACACACACACACACACACATATATATATATATACACATTGTGTCTATCCGTAAGGGCGTTGACACATTTATATATATATATATATATATTATCTTTCAAAATCCTATCTCATCCATGTGATTAACCGAAGGGGTGTCATCATGTTTGAGTTTAGAATAATGAAAGAATTATAGATGTATTAACTTCTAAGACTAGACTTGAAGAAAACTAACTCCTACTACAAAACTTAAAATTAACTAAATGGCGTTATGCTGTATTTGTTACAACCATTTATTAATAAAGATTTATTGTATACCTAACATATAACAATATCGCATGTATAGGGAAAAAAACAAATATTAATCATAAAGACAAGTTATCATAAATATTAGCAGAGCCTACATGCTTGTGATTGTTGGAATTATACTTAAAAAGTAATAACTCAAGAGAAACAAATATAATACATCTATTAATTAACAATTATATCATGTGCATATGCAATAAAAATCAACAATAAGATGTGAGAAATTTACATACTAGATTATGTTATTCAAGGACCTCACAAGCAATCAGGATGCTCTCCCCAGCTGGTCAGGATTAACAAGAGTTTTATTTTCTCTTTTACACCCCCTTGCAAGTGTGGCCTTGACAATATTTATAATATTCAGAAAGGACATGACCAGTCATAAAATCCTTCCTATCGTAATAACACTTCATGTAACAGAAATGTTACATTTGTTAATAAACAACTTTATTAATTAGATTCATTAATGAAGAAGTTTATCAATGTGTTATTACTTTTGTAACTCCATGCTAATACATGGATACATCTATCGTTCATATCCAGAACTACTATAATGACAACACCTTTAATAGGAGTTCAAGTTACTGGTATTGACACGATAGATTTATTAAAGCCAACACTCAACGTGCATGAATCTCTTTATGGAAGGACTTCCGAGACTATTATGCACTGACCATCGAAAGACTAGCCCTTATTGTCTTTCATAGTCTGAGCAATTTTAACTTGCACCTCCTTTCCATCATGGTCCAACAATGTACCTATCAGAATAGGCTACATCATGATGGATATGGTCAAGTCAAGGACTACAATGAATGAATTCATAATCTTAGTCTACTAAATCAAGTAGACCTATTTCAATATATCAATATTTTACATCATAAAAATATTGCATAATTTCATAAGAGACTGAACATTTATTTGTTAATAATAAAGGCATTATATATATATATATATATTATGTTGGGCCACATTATTCTAACAGTATACTCACTATGTTTCATCTCCAAGACCTCCTTCTTATAAAAGCATCAAGAGAATCGAGTGGGAAGGCCGCCAGAGGGGTGGATTAAGCTAAACACAGATGGATCTTCTGTTGATAATCTAGGCTTAGTGGGTTAAGAGGGTGTTATGAGAGATGAAAATGGCCGATGGATAGCTGTTTCACGAAAAGCATTGGGATCACTAGTAGCTTTGCAACTAAGCTTTGGGGGTTCAAAGATGGCCTAATGCTGTGTTGCAACTTTAACATTTCATTGTCAATAGTGGAAATGGATACAAAAGCTATAGTGGATGTTTTCAATAACTCTGAGTATGTGAATAACATTGTTTCTCCGATTTTGGATGATTGCAGGCACTTGGCAACTTGTTTCCATAGGATCCAGTTTAAGCACTTTTACTGGCAAGCCAATCAAAGCGTAAACAGTCTCGTTAGGATAAGCACTACTCAACATCTAGATCTTACTTATTTTAATAATCTGCATGTGGATGTTATTTCTACTTTTGAGAATGACTTGAATGGCATGTATTTTAATAGGCTATATCCTGAACCTATTTTAGTTTCTTAGTTTTTTAATGCATCGTCTTTTACCCAAAAAAAAAATGTTATGTCCACAACAAATTTATAATATTTTTACAATATTTTTTATGTAGCAAGTTGTTACTGGTTGTTATTAGTGGGGTAAAAAGATAATTTTAGTAGTAGTTTCAAATTATAACCAATAACAACTAATTATCTATGATTTGTTGTGAAAATACTATAAACGTAACACTTCTCATATTATAGGTGCATTATTGGCTGTGATTTTGTACAAAAAGCCTTTCCAGCACCAAAATCAAATTGGGCCCTTAGTGGGATAAATCTGGACTTGAGAGCCCATAGCGGTCTCACCAAGTTTATTGGCACCATAGCATCTATTACTTGTGACTTTATACAAAGGCCTGCCCATCAAAATTGTTTGATCACTCAAACTCAATGGTTATTCTTCAAAATAACACCCAATATTCACACATTTTGAGAGTGAGAACAAATAATAGTAACAATAATAATAATAGAAAATTGTCCCTTAATTGAGTTAATTGTGTAAAATTCTCTAAGCAGGTGGTAGGCCATTTTTTATTATAATTTTAAAATAGAAGAAACTTTGGCTACTTAGGAAAAATATATTATACAACAAGATCAATAATATGCTTGGAGCAAAAGAGAAAAACTTCTCTAACCAGGAAAATATTTTTTGCAAACAAAGCAAGATCATAATACCAGATTCTCAGGCCTCTGAAACACAAGATGAGTGGTCGGCCATGTTTGATTGTATTGTATGTTGTAAAATTGGTTGTACAAAAGTTAAAGAAATACATGTGTTTTGTGTGGTTTATAAATTAATGCGCACCTATTTATTTATTTATTTATTTTGGAAAGATTAATGCTTACTTGGCTGGACATGACTGACACCCTAAAAATGACAATAAAAAATAAAATAAAAAGGTAAAAATAGGTTCCGCTGATAAGTTTGTATGATTAATATATACTTCATAGGCCACCTCCACGTCGTTACCCACCGATCATTGGGTTGTAATATATAGATATAAAATATAATTACACTAGAATGTCTTATCAAGATTCAAGAGTGCCTCTAATTAATAGATTTCAGTTAGATTAACTGATAAAGTTCTTTATAGTTGAATAAGAGATTTGAAGTTCAATTCTCACTTACATCTAAAACTTTTTTCAATCGGTATTTTGGTCTAATAATAAAGTACAATGATTAAGAAAAGACACCATAAGTTATGAAACTCACTAAAAAAAACCACTTACACCTAAAACTAATTGGTATCTTGATCTAATAATAAAGAACAATCATCAAGAGAGGACACCATAAGTTATGAAACTCTTGATGACGCCATAAGTTATGAAACTCGCTAAAAAAAATCACCTACACCTAAAACCAATTGATATCTTGATCTAATAATAAAAAATAATAATTAAAAGAGGACATCATAAGTTATAAAACTCACAAAAAAAAAAAAAAAAAAAAAAGAGTTACTCAGATTAAACAATTTTGGTTTCAATGAAAAAGTTTATTTATGTTTGTTAATTCAATAAATAAAGTAATTGACTATACTAAATAATTCGGACTCAAACATAATAAATGTAGTCATTAATAATTATAATCTTTAACAATAAAAGGTAGCAAAATATAATTTCAATAAGTTCACAAATGAAAATAATTACATATAACTAAATCGATAATATAATTTTAACAATAATTTCGTTATTCATTATTAGCATAGATTTGTGGAAGAATAAAAAAAATTTAGTGTTAGTGTTTATTATATTTGGGAAATAAATAAGTAAATCAAGTATATCATGAACAAAATCAATGATGTTCAAAAAGAAAATAAACTAAGTTTGAATATAGAATCTAGTTTTGTGATGAGCTCAAGTTCTAACTATGTTTAAAATAAAATTAATTAAATGAGTATTTTTAAACTTTTAATACTCTTGCCTTTTAGATGTAAGAGTATTAGCAGCAAGCGATGCAAAATGCTTTTTATTCATTTTAGAATTTAAAATAGCTCTAAATCCACAAAAAGACACCAACAATTTTTTTTATCTATATATATATATAAAACCGAAGCTTTTGAAGCTCTCACAATTTTCCACATCATCATTATTTTCTTTTTCTTTTTATTTTAGATTCTTTTTATTTTAGGTTTTATACCTTATATAGAATCCACCAGAAAAAAAATAGACAAAAGTTTGAATTTTTATTAATATCAATAATATTGAAAAACGTATACAAACTTGGAGGCCTATTTAAGGGCTCCATAAAACTTGATGGACAAGAAAATATATTCTAAAATAAGCCCTAATTAATACCTAACCATAATAGGAACCAAATTTGACCTAAAAAACATTAAAAGAACCTAAAAACGAGGAAATAAATCACCTAGACCTAAAATAACGTTTTTTGCATAAAAATACCAAAATTAAATAATTACAAAAATTAGGTTTCAAAAAAAAAAAAAAAAAACTCACATAACACGTTAGAATTTTATAAAAAAAAAAGGACTCACCAAAAAAAAAAAAAACTTTAGGATTAAGAAAAAGAGAGAGAGACTCCTGGTCGGACTCTCTCTTCTCTCCTTAAAACCCTAACAATTACCATCTTAAAACCATAAACTTAACTTCACTTTAAGATTAAAAAAATAAGAAGGAGAGAGACTCACGTAAAAAAAAAAAAAAAAAAAACGTAGGTTTTGTCTTTTTTATTTGCTTTCATATGTGCCTGAAATTTTCATTCTATCTTATTGTTTTATTATGTTTAGAATTGATTTTCTTCTAAGTATTTGGGTTAATCTCTATGTTTTGATAGTGTTTTTATGGGTTTGGTTTTTGGGTTGAAATTTCTAATAATTATTTTATATTGTATATGGCAGGTGAAGCATCTCTATTTTTTGGAGAAAAATCAAAACTGCAACCTATGTCTTCCAGCCCAAGGTGTGGTAAATTTTTATTTGGTATACTATATATGAATTTTTTGAATTTGAAGGGTTTTGTTTGGTTTTGAAGTAGAATTTGGGGATTCTATAAAAATTGGAAGCTTTAAGTTTTGGGGTTTTTGGTATTTGCGTCTCAGTAGGTTGATTTTAATTCTTTACCTTATATGTTCTTGCTTTATTGAGAATTTTTATTTGGGTTCATGTGATTTTTTGTTTTCTTAATTAAAGTTTTGATTTTTGGTTGATTAATTATTTGTTTGGATTCAACGTAAAAAATAATGGAATTAGGTGTTATAAATTTGATAATGTTCCATGTTTTGAATTGTTTATATTGTTATTACTACGACTAAATAAGATTTGTTTTTATCTTTGTAGTTTATATCAGTTTTGAGTGTGTGTTTATATATAACTTTTGGGAATTTTGCTTTATTAATTTAAGAATTATAAATTACTTTATAGGTTTTAGTAACTATGCACGTGCAGTGAGACATTGACAATATAAGCACATATATATGGTATTAATATTTTATAAAAATCTTTCTTACAACCCAATAACATTCTACGTTAGACAACACCTCTAAACTATAGAAAAGCATAGAAGTTAAATATTTCTTCCCATTGTATTTTATTTAATTATGACAGATCTATTTTTTTTTAAACGCTAACTAGCAAAATGTCTGTAATATGCATATTATTAAACCAATTTTCTATTTCTAAATTTCTTAGATTTTATTATATCAATCTTTTTTTCTTTTAAATTCTTGGTGGGCAAATCAATCTCTCACTAATTCTTTTACCTTAATGTGATGTTGGTTAATTATCCTTTTATTTAACTATCCCGTGCATCGCACGGGTTAGCGACTAGTTATAAGTAAACATAAACAAAAAGACTCCCGCAATTGGTGAGGTTCTCTTTCTCTATCCTTTTCTGTCACCAAAAAGTATTTTCCTTTTTTTGCTAGCGTATATAGAATATAATATTATTTTAATAAGATGAATTGCAAAATAAAGAATAAGATGAAGGGTGTGTTATTAAAGCGGCAATGTTAAATAGAAACCAAACAATACATCATAACATAAATTAATTTTTCATTCTCTTATGCCCTCTCTTTTCTTTCTCTTTTCCTTTATTTTACTAAACACATTAATATAGTGTCAAGTATTTGGTAAAGTGAAATTCCATTCAACCCACAGCTTTAAATCCATGTCTTTTTGGAAAGTGGAAAATGCTAAAACTAATAGTGAGATCAAAAGACAAAAGAATCATATTAAAACGGATTAAAGTGAAACAATTTAGTTAAGAAAATCAAACTTAATGGGCAAAATAAAAACTATGTCAAAGTTAGAGGTTGTAATTCATAATTTAATAATAAACCTTAAAAAAAGAGTAATATAAAAATTGCTCCTAAAATTTTTGTTAATTTCACATACAACCAAAACATTTCAAAATTATCCAATTTTCTTTCAATGCACAAACTTACATAACATTGTTTGAAAATTCTCCTGCTCTTTTTGCTCATAGTTTTATCACTTGTTGCTATTTATATACCATTAACTATCCAAAGATTTCCTCATACATATAATTGTCATAATACCATCATTGTGATACCTGCATAATCAACACAAGTTATTAGAAGAAAATAGAGGCCTTATTAAGAGTGGGGCCTCTATTTTCTTCTAATAACATGTACTTGAGAAGCAAATTTGATATATATGTTTTAAATCTTAGTATAGTACATGATATTAAGTTATTAACCCAAACCTTCTTTGGTTCATGTATTTACCCAGAAGTAATTAACCCATTGAGGGAGTAGGCTTTGACCTTTTAAACACCGTGCAAGAGCAGTGGCAGAGAGAGAGAGATGAAGGGCTTAGGAGTAACAACAGCCATGGTGGCAGTCCAGTTCCTTGAGGTGGGCTTGAACACTATGCTAAAAGCAGCCATGAGTAAAGGGATGAGTAACTTTGTTTTTGTGGTTTACTCAAATGGCCTTGCCATCTTCGTTCTTCTTCTAGCTTCCTTCATCTTTTACAGGTTTTCATATTCATCTGCTCCAACTGTTCAATTCAACAACTGCCTTGCCATACTTTCTACATAACAGCTTTTTTCTCATCACTCTTATTAATTTGCAGAAAAAGAAGTCTTCCTCCACTGACAGTTTCATTAGTCTGTAGAATCTTTCTTCTTGGCCTGCTAAGGTTCTTTTCTTGTTTAATTCAGATTATAGTGATAAGATATAAATGGGTTTCCATTTTTGTTTTTGGTACCATAAATGGGTTTCTAATATATGTACAAGCTTACACTTATCTATAATCTGTCATTATTTTTGGTGGGTTTTATAGTTGCTGTGTGCAGAGCTTCATGTTTACTGGTATAGGGTACAGCTCTCCAACTTTGGCCTCGGCTATGGTTGATCTGACTCCAGCTTTTACTTTCATACTTGCCATCATCTCCAGGTGGGTCTCCTCTCTGTTCAAAGTGCTCAATGACTGAAAAGCCACGCTCACCAGTGGCATTTACCAGTTAGAATATGCCACGTGAATTTGTGCTGGTTCATTTCTGTTATTAACCCAAAAAATGGGGGATACTTTTGTTTTTAGCATTAATAGATTTAGATACTTTCCCACAATTTTATATCTCATATGTGAAGGTGAATATTACTGGATTTTGCCTGGTATTTTTCACCTCTAAAAATTTTTGAAAGACCCACAAAAAATCTTAAGTCTCAATAAAATTGTTCCACCTTATACTGTAGTATGTCATATGTCTAATTTAAAAAAGAAAAAGAAAAAATAGAGAGGTGTGTCACATACCATGATTGGTGGATTATAGAACAATACACAAATTAATTGGAACAAAGATTTTTATTTGACAAGTTGATACCAAAGTCAAAAATTTCCTTTGGATTTCCAATATGAATATTTAGGATTCTAAAATATAATCTCCTAAAGTTAATTATTGGTGTTTACAATTAGTGTTGAGTTAGATGGTAATTTTTTTTTTTGGATAAAAATAAAAATAAGGAAGTGTAGTAATTTTCATATAACAGCTGTAATACCACACGTTAGTAAAGAAAAGGAGAAGTCATATAGGAATGGTAATCTCACTAGGAGCCATGTGAATAAGTGTGATAGAATAGTTTTTGATACTGCGTGAGAGTTGAAAGATAAAACTTTATGCTGTTGTAACTTAAAAGTTAATGTAAAAACACTACTGGTTACTGGATGTCCTGGGTAGTGTGTGTCAAGTTTGAAAGTTAGAGTTGAAATTTGTAATCCATATTATTGATGGTGATTCTGTTTGAACCTAAGTAATTTGGCCCCCAGACGTTAACCTTTGTCATGTGGTGCTTGCTATTGTTAATCTCACTTCCACTTTTGTTTAATACACCTGCACTGTTGGCCAGAAAAGAGAGAATAATTTTGAACTTGGAGCATTTGTGTTAAAGACTTAAAAGTCTAAATTAAATTATGATAGGAGTATGTCATGTGTGAAGAATTTTAATAGAGGAAGCCATATTCAAAGTCTAGATCAAGAAAGGATAGCAATGACGTGACATGGAATGCCATTTCTATCATTCGATGAGAAATCATCGATCATTTAAACATTTGAAGGAGTTTAAAACTAATTACGGTAGTTTGAACTCTGTGGATGCAATGATTGTTGTAGCACGTGGAGAGGATAATGATGACAGTGACACTTTTTATAGTTACTAAATGTTTGGTTTTGATTGAAACTTCATGGATTTGGATTTACCCCCTCATTTCACATATGTTGATATAGAGATTAGTTTGATATTTACAGGACCTATATTGAAGGTTCTGTTACAGTATATAATGATGTGGAATGTAAAGGTATGAGAATAGCTACCATAAAATTTAGGTGTTTGATGAGTACTAGTCAAGACACCTGCTTATGAAGTTGAGATTTGTTAAGTCCTGCCTATGAGGCGTAATAGTTCCTACATAAGATTGAAATCCCACATTGGTGTAAGAAGAAAATTAGAAAGATAAATCCATATTAATAAAAGGGGATAGTATAAATTTTTATTGTGTCAGAATTGGAAGACAGTTTAATCATGTGTTTATGCTAGTTGTTCTTAAGTTTGAGAGTTATATTTGAAATTTTGCAATTTATATTATTTATAATGGATTTGTTGCAGACAAGGGCAATTTGGTTGAATCAAGTTAAACTTTGTGTTTTTGCGGTCTTACTGTTGTTTAGTTTTGGGTGTTTTCCACAATATTTAGTATTGAGAATTGAAATATGGAAAACATCACCGATATGTGGGCACAGGTGAACTAACTTTAAACATGGAGATCAAAAGGCCGATATGGAGAATAACCTCTGTACGCTAAGATATATTACCAACTAAAACGTTAAAACTCTTTCAAAAGATGTGAATAATAAAGCTTGAATGAAATGGTCGTTGTAGGATGGAAAAGCTGGACTTGAGAACCCAAAGCAGTCTCGTTAAGTGTATTGGCACCACGGCATCCATCATAGGTGCATTAATTGTGACTTTCTACAAAGGCATGCCTATCACAAATGCTTTATCATCCAATGGTCAACCCAATGAGGTTCTTCTGTTACTGCAATCAAATTGGATTCTTGGAGGCTTTCTTCTTGCCATTGGTAGCTTATGTCTTTCAATATTGTTCATTGTCCAGGTAAAATTGGTTTAAACATTCTAGTCCCCTCTTACTGTACTTGTTGCAGACATAATATCTCAGAAAATTGACTCAAATTTTTTTTTATCCTTTTCTTTCAAATGTACATATCTAGACCTGGATTATTAGAGAGTATCCTGCAGAGTTGATTGTAACACTTATTGCTTGCATTTTTACGACTGTCCAATCTGCCTTGGTGGCTCTAGTTGCAGAGAAAGACCCAAAAGTTTGGAGATTAAGGTCTAATATGGAGTTGATAGCCATAGGCTATTCGGTAAGCATGATGAAGGCGACATGCTTTATTTTAGGATTGTCATTCTGTCACGTAGATCCCAAAATTTTGGGACTAGGACTTGATAGTTGTTGTTGTATCTTGACACTCATTATAGCTTACCCTTTGGTTTTCCAATAACTTGTTTGTAGGCTGTTTTCGTGGTAGCTGCACGAAGTGTTGTTGCTACATGGGCATGTCGCAAGAAGGGTCCTGTCTTTGTTGCATTATTTAGCCCTCTAGGGATGGTCATTGCACTTGTAATGGGTGTTACTTTTCTCGGGGATACTCTCTATATTGGAAGGTATAATTCTTATATCTCAATATAATAATTCTGTGAAGCTATGCTACTGTCCCGGAATATTAAGGACTATTATGATTATGATTCAATTTTATCGCTGTGCAGTTTGATAGGAGCAACTGTAATAGCTCTTGGGTTTTATGCTGTGATATGGGGGCAAGCACAAGAAGAGAAGACCATTGAAAACAGAGGAATTTGTAGCTTTGAGTCATCTTCTGCTAAAGTACCTCTTTTGGAAAACAAAAGCTTGGATATCTAGGACACTTGCACAAGAAATTAAAAACCAGCTATAGTTTTGGTTTTATGTTTTTTCACTCAAGTTGTTGAAATGTGGTGAAAGATACATTCAAATAGAAAAATTATTGTGTACTTCCGAAGTACCATAAATGCGTACTCTCTCCTCTTACATGAATGGTAGGTCTCACTAATTAAATTCATAGTGGGACTTACTATTTATGTGAAAGGGATGAGTATGCATTTATAATACTTTGAGAGGACCTAATAATTTTTCCATTCAACAACCATATGTGTGTGTATTAATCTGGAATGGAGAGTTTAAAACGAAATTTGATGAATTTCTTAAAATATTTAAGAGCTTTGATATAGTCTTTTGAGACGCCTGAAATGGCCTGCTCAGCTTTGTAAGTCGATTTAATAAATGCTTTTGGTAATGCCTTGTTTTGGAATGAGTTACCAATACTATAAATTTTGTCATAGTTCTTAACAAGTCTCAATTTCAGCCATATTTTGAAAGAGTATAACTTTACTGCTGGGAAATTAAAGGGTAATTATTGGTTAATATATCACAAATAAGCAACATGCCAACATTAATAAAGTAAATCAACCTTATCTCACCAAATTTGAGTTCAACAAAGTATTCAATTTCATATTTGATTGATGCCTTCAATTCTGGTAGATGAAATGTCTTGCTCCTACTAAAGCCCAGAATGAGAAATGATTTCAATAAGACAAAGAAGTTAGGTTCCATGGAAGTGGGGCACTACAAAGTGACGTTGAAAACACAAAGATATTTATAACTTTTGGATTTTTATTTATTAATGCAACATAAGCCGGACTGTTTTCCCTCACATGTCACCGGCACAAAAGAAAAATAAAAAATCACATCCCACAAATTATCATAGCATATTACTCCATATATGCATTAAAATTGTTGCTTGACTTTTTTCTTCAACCTTGTTTCCTCTTATGGCTTCTGAACTTTTAAAAAACATCGATAATTGGATTTTTTTAAAAAAAATGAAGCTTAACATATAAAATAAATAAATATATTAGGGAAGGTCATATAAAAAGAAAAGAAAAAAAAAATCAAATAAAGACGGATCAAAGGCAAAGGCAATGTGGGAGTTCTATCTTTTATCTCCAAAAATAAAAGGCTAGGTGGGAGGTTTCAAAAAAAGAAAGAAAAAAGAAAGCATAACTTACAAACACATTAGAGAGATATGAGGCAAAAATGTAAATTTGCATTCTTTTCCTAATAGGGGAAATTTTCTCCCATATGTTTTTTCTCCATTTTGAAGAGCAAAAATTTTGTAAGCCAGTGATGAAAATATCTCTTTCTTTGGGTTGAGTTTTCTTCTTTAGCTATCAAATAGAGAAAAATGGTAAACTCCCCAATATTTCCTATTCATTCATTTTTATTTTCATCCTCAAGCCTTAGCATTCTCTGAGAACGCTAAGGCTTGAATCAAAGCTGGACTTTTTTTTTTTTTTTTTGAGAGAGAGGGACTTTGAGAGCCCACAAGACAGTCTCTCGCCAAATGTTTTGGCACGATAGGTGTGGTGTTTATTATAGGTGCATTATTGATTGTGACTTTGTACAAAGGCCTTTCCAATACCACAACAAAATTGGGCCCCTGGTGGGATAAATCTGGACTTGAGAGCCCATAACAGTCACGCCAAGTTTATTGGCACCATGGTATCTATTATAGGTCTATTACTTGTGACTTTATACAAAGGCCTGCTCATTACAATTGTTTGGTCACTCAAACTCAAGGCTTATTTTTCAAAATAACACCCAATATCCACTCATTTTAAGAGTGAGAACAAATAATAATAATAATAATAATAATAATAATAACAGAAAATTGTCTGTTAATTGTGTTTAAGCATAAATTTTTTTCTACAATCTACAATTATTTCATCAATTTGGTTGTTGAAATTATAAACCCCTCAAAACTTACTACATTGTAAAGCATTGTATAGAAGTCTGCATTATAAATTTGCAATGTTTAGTGATTTTTTTTTTTTTTTTTTTTTTTTTGGGAGAGGTGAATTTTCCTTTATGTTAACATTGAGGGGACTCATAACAATGGAAAGAGATTTGGTTGTGTAATTCTCTAATCAGGTGGTAGGCCATTTCTTCTCAATAAAAAAAAAAAGGTGGTAGGCCATTTTTTTTCTTATTATTATTTTAAAATAGAAGAAAATACTACGTAGGAAAACTATATGGACAAAGTTTAGCTACAAAATTGGTTGTAGCCATAGGCTACAAACTCACTCAATAAAATAAATATCATTGCATATTTTGAAAATCTAACCGTTGAATTACATGTTTTTTACGCTCTTAATGCATATGTCAATTTTTGTGTCAATCGGATATCATTTACTATATAATCTATAATCTTATATTTTATTTATAATTTTAAATTACAAAAACTTGCAATTTAAAAATTTATTAATGACACAGCTATTGATCTTTAATTTTCTTGAAATTTTGCAAACATGGAGGATATAAGAAGAAGATGCAATCCAATGGTGGATTTGTCAAAATTCACTTTCAATAAAAAGATATTAAGTGAGTTTGTAGCCTAAAACTACAATTGATTTTGTAGCTAAACTTTGTTCAAAATATATTATACAACAAGAGCAAGAAGATGCTTGCAGCAAGGGAGAAAAAACTTCTAACATATATTATACAATAAGACCAGGAAAATGTCTTTTGCAAACAAAGCAAGATCATAGCACCAGAATCTCAGGCCTGTGCAACACAAGATGAGAGGTAGGCCATGTTTGATTGGATATATTCATTATATTGTGTAAAATTGGTTGTACAAAAATTAAAGAAATACATGTGTTTTGTGTGGTTACTGGTTACTTATTTTTTTATTAAAAAAATTGGAAGGATTAATGCTTACTTGGCAGAACGTGACTGATGATACCCTAAAAAAGAAAAAAAAGAAAAAAAAGAAATAGATTCTACAGATAAATCTGTATGATTAATATATGCTTTAATGCCATCTCCATGTCTTCACCCACCGATCGTTGGGTTATATATATATATATATATATATAGACACACACTATAATCTCTTATCAAGAGTGACTCCAAATGAACCAAGTAATTTTGATTCAAAGAAAAAGTTTATTTTTGTGTGCTAATTTAGCAAATAGAGTAATTGTCTACTAAATAAGTCGGACTCAAACACAATAATAATATATATACTCAAGAATAATTACAATTTTTAACAATAAAAGGTTGATAAATATTGTTTTTATAATCTTATAAGCAAAAATAATTACATACTAAACTCATTACACGCGTTTTGCTCGTGCAATAATACTATTTATTTATTTATCTTGTTTAGTGTTATAATACTTAAAAGTAATTGTAGGGACTCAATTTGGATATGCCTTCTGAAATCAAAAGGAAAAACGGTCCAACAAGCCCAGATAATAAATTTTTAGAGAGTAGGTTCAAGAATTAGGCCCTAACAAACGGACAACGCTCTTAGGTTCCTCCTTCCCCTATTGGAGGCTAGCACATTAAGATTATTCATCAAGACTCCTCCTCGGCATCCGTCCGAGACCCCTTTTTTTTCCCAGAGGCGCTCCTTATATGGCCATCTTCTCACCATCCCTTTCTTCCACCTGTTGATCATCCGTGCGCTTCACTCTTGACCATTTGTCCCATCAGCTGTGTTATCAGTAATCATGTGATTTGTAGTGGCCAAGGTTACCCTGTCTAGGAGTCACATCTCCATTAAGGCAGTCAGGAGGTTAGGTGAGCGCATTTATTGTGGAGATGACAACCCATACTGGGCTTGTTCTCCCACTTTCTGTTGTCCTTGGTCTGCTAAGGACAAGATCATCCTCGGCATGGTCCTCACAGCCCAGGCCTCAACACAACGTCCTCGGGCAATTTTCCATCCTCGGCATGGGCCTTTGGCCAGGTGCAAAATGGGCCGAGGCTATCAAATTTCCAGGCCCCACAATAGCCCCTCAAAACCCTGTTGCCCGAGCCCTCAGACGGGGAGAAGGGTTTTGATATCCTTTGGCCTTTTTCGTGATTCACTCAACATCGGTTGACGTCAGCATTGGAGTCTTTTCGCTTGCCTAGCGGACGTTTCTGGCGCCTCGATATTCGGCGTGCATTCGCATTAAATTTTCCACGGCTCCATGTTCCCCACGTCCAGCGGTGTGATGACAATCAATCGGTGGGCATTTCTTTGCCTTTATGGGTAGGAAGTTTCGCCTGATTAATTTTGACTGAGAGTATAAATACTCATTTGAACCGCTTGGTCTCCTTATTTGTGCATTCAAGAGCTTCGTTGCGCACACTCTGAATCTAGTCCAATCTCCACACTGACCAGTGTCTCTTTTTGGCATAAAGAGTCTGTCCGAGGAGAATCTCCCCACTTCTGTAAGTCTCCTTCTCTCTGTAGCACAAACCTCTCTCTACTTCCTTTTTCCCCTTTGGTTCTCCCTCTTTTGGGTCTTTGAGTCGTTGCTAGGGATGGGTAAATTTAAGAAATTAGTTGAGTCTGAAGAGATGATAGAGAAATTCATGGCTGATTATGGGATACCCCGTAACATCGACTTGAGGTATTGCGAAGAAGGAGAGTGGTACGCTAAAAGGAACAAGGGCAAAGTTGTGATTCCCATAGTAGCTTTCGTAGAGGCAGCCATGAGAATCCCTATGAGGCCAGTGATGAGAGATTACCTTAGGCATTTTCGACTAGCTCCTACCCAGTGCGCTGTTAATATGTTTAGGATACTAGGGTGCGTAGATGTCTTGAATGAGACAATGAGTTTGAGGTTAAACCACCATGATGTGAATTGGTGCTACAATCTTCAGCACCTGAAGGGTAAGTCATATTACATAAAGATAAGGGACGATAGGGTTCGGCTTATCCAGTGTCTCCCCGACTCTAGTAAGGGTTTGATTCAAGATTTTCTCATAGTGTTGAGGGAGTGGCACGATGGTCTCCACTGCCCGACGGTAAAGGGGGAGCTAGGTAGGGCATTTGAGGTGGAAGATGGTCTAACTTCTTTTCTTTTTTCTTTGTCGTATATCTCATTTTCTTAATTGATTATAGGAGTTTTGTTCCTCTTTTCTTAGATCCGCACGCCTTTGCTCGCCATTTTAGCTTCGTCAACAAGCAGGACTTGGAAGCCGTTCTTAGGGCGGAGCTTTTTCTAAACGAGACCGACAATCAAGTTAGAGCTGCCCATAAGATCCTCGGATCCCAAAAGTTGTTTCCAGTCCCAAAGAACGTTATCAGGGTTCTAGATCCTCGACTTAGGCAAATCACCGTAGTAGAGGATGGATTTTCGTTCTCTGAAGGAACTTCTATTCCGAAAGGCATCCTATTAGCAGGTTCTTCCTCATCCCATCAAGTAGCACAGCCTAAGAAGGGAGCTCGGAGAAGGGGGAAGAAGTGGTCGAACTAAGCTCATCTAAAGACGAATTTGGTGTATTTGGCCGAGCTGACCATTCTGAGGACCCCTCTGGTGACCTAGGGGATCCCCACCTGTCCGAGGCCAATCTTCAACTCCCGAGAGTTGGCACCCAGACCGAGATGGGTTTCAAGAGGCAGCCCCCAACCAGCCTTCTTGACCTGCTTGAGGGCAAATCTGAGAGAAGTGTGCCAAGGGAGTTACAGCCCAAGCCCCCTTTCTCAGGACCTAAGCCTTCACTTGCACAGACCAGGTCGTTATCTATCCTTCCAATTTCAGACTCTCAGCCCAAATCCTCCGACCCAAAAAGGAAGAAATCCTCTAAGGGCAAGGACCCAGTAGATGGGGGTAGATCCCATTCTTCTCCAGGGGAGGATGAAGCAAGCCGACCTTCTAAACAACTGAGGATTGGTGGTCAGCATAAAAGAAAAGAAATCGCTCAATAGTCTAAGCCCCAGGCCTGGCTGCCTGCTGCCATGCTCCACGGAGAACCCTTGATGGATGACACTACGATCCGGGAATCCCGAGGAGGCGAGGGGGCTCACGTAGCTGATGCCCTGGAGAGATCCCTTCTTCTCCCTGCCGATATGGCTGAGTTGGGGAGCATGAGTGGGCTAGAAGTTACCTTCAACCTTAAGAGATACCTAGGTATGGTAAGACCTCTAGTACTTGTTTGTTTTGTTTGAACTTTATTGCTTAGCACCACTCCTCCCCTTTACAGCGTATTTGTTTTGGTTGGCAGGCTATCTAGGCTATTTTCAGGCTGGATGAGGAGGTCGACGGCCAGAGTAACGCTTTAGCGCAAGAGCGTGACAAGTTCTTGAAGGCTGCAAGTACCCTTAAGAGATCTGACGCAGATCTTAAAAAGGCGATTGAAAATCTGGAGGAGATGATAAAGGCTAGAGATAATGCGGCCTCTGACCTAGCTGTGGCTATGAAGTAGGCTTAGGATCAGACAAAGCGCTTGCAGGATGTCGAGGGCCAACTGTGGGTTGCCAAAGAGGACATCGCTGACTTGAAGAAAAAGTTGGTCGAGGCAGTCGGGGCGAAGGGTATTGCCGAGTATGCCAGGGACGAGGCCGTGAGGGCCAAAGACGAGGCTGTGTTTACGAGAATAGACGCTAAACATTCCGTAGAACAGGCAAAAGAGGAGGACTTTGCTCAAAGGGTGGCTAAGACTGAAGCTACCTTCAAGGCTCAAGTCCCTGAAGTGTGCAGGCGCTTTTGTTTCCAGACCTAAAATGAAGCCCTCAACCAAGCGGGGGTTGATGCCTCGTCTGACCTTAGGAGGGCAGAAAGAGTATATTACCCCCTCGTAATTCGCAAGGTTATCCCCATTACTTCTGAGGAGAAGTCTGCATTACCAGCGGCTAGTGAAATTCAGACCAAAGCTTCCGAGGACACATCTTCAGCTGATAGACCTTTTGAGGATGCTGAGCCCCATGGAGTGTTGGAGGGGGCTGGAACCGACGGTCAAGAAGTGCCCCAAGATGTGGTGAGGCTTCCTGTTGACTTCCAAGCCACCCTCACTGTCCCTAAGATTCCCCCTACCGTGGGAGGGTCCTCTGGAGTAACCCCTCCGAGCTTGGGCCTTTAGGTGTTAGTCGAAACCTTTTAACAGGCTCCTTAGGACAAACTGCCTACTGAGTTGGGGGAGTAAGCCATCTTGTTAGGCCACCCCGCTTTAATGGCATAGGACACTCTTATTTGTTCTCTTTTCCATTTCATTTTGCTTTTTGCCTCGGCGACATTGTAACGAAACTATATACTTTTTATTTGAAATATATATTCAATAGTTTGCCTTTTTTTTTTTTTTGGATTGATGCTTCCTTTTACTTGTTATACTTTAATGTTTTGCTCAATACCTTGGTTCTGCTCTGGACCTAGTCTCATGAGGCAATCAGCTGTCCTTGAAGCTTGAATCTGAAGACCGTACCACAACTCAGTTCTATCTAACACTTTTGTTCTTCCACAAATAGTTAGCTTTCCCATAGGTTTGGGTCCGAAGACCATGCAAGACCTTGGTTCTGTCTAGTACCCAGGTACATTTGAGTGGTTAGTTTTCCCATAGGCTTGGGTCCGAGGACCATGCAAGGCCTTGGTTCTATCTAACACTTCTGTTCTTCTATAAGTAGCTAGTTTTCCCACAGGTTTGAGTCTAAGAACCATGCAATACATTGGTTCTGTTTAGTACCGAGGTATATTGGAGTGGTTAGTTTTCCCATAGGCTTGGGTCCGAGGACCATGCAAGGCTTTGGTTTTGTCTAACTCTTCTATTTTTCTGTAAGTAGCTAGTTTTCACATAGGTTTGAGTCCGAGGACCATGCAATACCTTGGTTCTGTCTAGTACCCAGGTATATTTGAGTGGTTAGTTTTCCCATAAGCTTGGGTCCGAGGACCATGCAAAGCCTTGGTTCTGTCTAACACTTCTGTTCTGCTATAAGTAGCTAGTTTTCCTATAGGTTTGAGTCTAAGAACCATGTAATACCTTGGTTCTGTCTAGTACCTAGGTATATTGGAGTGGTTAGTTTTCCCATAAGCTTGGGTCCGAGGACCATGCAAGGCTTTGGTTTTGTCTAACTTTTCTGTTTTTCTGTAAGTAGCTAGTTTTCCCATAGGTTTGAGTCCGAGGACCATGCAATACCTTGGTTCAGTCTAGTACCTAGGTATATTTGAGTGGTTAGTTTTCCCATAAGCTTGGGTCCGAGGACTATGCAAGGCCTTGGTTCTGTCTAACACTTCTGTAAGGAATGAAGGAGTTTGTCTTCGGCTCTCGAAGTCTTACTTTCGACAAGATGACGTCCTCAGCCGTGCTTCATCGGAAGCGGTTCATCCTCGAGCCGGACCCTTAACCTCGCGGTGCCCTGGGCAGGGGTGGTTCGGACTTCTGATCTCACATGTGGCAGTAATCTCACATTCAGCTCAAGTTTCCGTCCTCCTCAATCACGAGGCGTCCCTTAACTGTTCGCATTCCGTGCCTGACGTTTCGATGCGCGAAACACGTTCTCATCAATATCCTCGTGAATCGATGCAGATCTAGCAGTCTACGATCTCCTTGGAATTTGGTTAGAATTAATACCGTTGATAACCCTTTCTTCGAACTCTGTGTGGATCAATCCCCACCAACCTCCATCCTCTATATAAGGCTTTCCAGGGGGAAACGTCCTTCTCACTCTCCATGAACCCTCTAACAAAACAAGAAACACGTCCCTTCGGCTCCCCAAGCCCCTTCAATAACCCCGCCAAGATTGTGACAAGAGTTTGGAGATATAGGGCGGTCTTGAGTGGGAATGAGGACACACAAGCCAAAGGTCCTCCTTCCTCGGCCGAGGGCTGTTATGGCTGTAGCCTGCGCTAGACTTCCGACGCAGCAGAGGTTAGGCGTTATCACGATGGTGCTGTGTATGGCGGTCAGGAGGAAAGTCCCTGAAGTATGTAACGCCCTCCTCCGAGGCGCACCCATGCCTGTCCCTCAGACCGGTAACGACCTGCGCCTGGCCTGTTCATCGGTGGAAGCTCGCAAGATCACGTTATGTCCAGTGCCCGGGTGTTGCCGTCTCCAATGGCCAACCAATGTGGGGCTGGGAGAGAATCAAGGGAACATCATGGGGATGGGTCGTTAGGTGTCTATGCATCTACTTCTCTCTTCTCACCGGCACCATCCACACAGGTCCGGGGGTCGTTGGCAGCCTTAAAACAAGCCTGCCTTAGCCCCCTTCCCTGAAGTTAGTTTTAGAACAGGCCCGTCTGGGTCTCTATTTGTAGCCTTAGCTTTAAAACACGCCTGTCTGAGCCTCTGTTTGTATTTTGTATTTGCTTTTCAATTAATAGAATGTTGTTGTGTTTGTTTCCTTCTCCTATTCTCCGATTGTCTTACTTTTTTGCGACGATCGTTTCTTATGCAAAAGTGTTTTCTTTTTTTGGGGTATCTTACGCAAGCCCCCAACGATGAAAATTGCTAGACGTTGCGCCTACTAATGCCCTAGTCCTTCCCACAGACGGCACCAATTGTAGGGACTCAATTTGGATATGCCTTCTGAAATCAAAAGGAAAAATGGTCCAACAAGCCCAAACAATAAATTTTTAGAGAGTGGGTTCAAGGACTAGGCCCTAACAAACGGACAACGCTCCTAGGTTCCTCCTTCCCCCATTGGAGGTTGGCACATTAAGATTATTCACCAAGACTCCTCCTCGGCATCCGTCCAAGACCCCCTTTTTTTCCCGGAGGCGCTCCTTATATAGCCATCTTCTCACCATCCCTTTCTTCCACCTATTGATCATCCATGCGCTTCACTCTTGACCATTTGTCCCATCAGTTGTGTTATCAGTAATCATGTGATTTGTAGTGGCCAAGGTTACCCTGTCCAGGAGTCATATCTCCATTAAGGCGGTTAGGAGGTTAGGTGAGCGCATTTATTGTAGAGATGACAACCCATACTGGGCTTGTTCTCCCACTTTCTGTTGTCCTTGGTCTGCCGAGGACAGGATCATCCTCGGCGTGGTCCTCACAGCCTAGGCCTCAACACAACGTCCTCGAGCAATTTTCCATCCTCAGCATGGGCCTTTGGCCGGGTGCAAAATGGGCCGAGGCTATCAAACTTCCAGGCCCCACAGTAATATATAAATAACTGTGTGTATTTATTTATTTTATTAAAATGAGGTAAGGTAACATAGAATAATGTTTAAAAATGAGATAGAAAACTATAAGAAGTTAAAACCGAATGGGACATTTGAATTTATTAGTTGGGATAAGAATTATGATAAGTAAAAAAATTTGAGATTTGAACCAAAAAAAAAAAAAATGATATACGTTAGTGTGGATGGATTGGGATTTATGATAACTGTATGGAATTTGGATAACAATTTTGGACCATCTTGATTCTACACTTGTTGACCACCTAAGCTCTCACTTGAGTGTCTGTCCCATCAGACACCTTCTTTAGCTTTCTGTGAGTCATAGTAGCCAAGGCAACACTATTCAGGGATCTTCTCCACATAAATGCAGCTAGAAAAGTAGCTGCAGTGCATTTAATGCGGTGGTAGCAGCTTTTTTCTTAAATATTTCTGAGTTCCCATCACTCTTATGCATGAGTGATGCACGGCCTTATTGTTGAAACCTTCTGGAAGGTCACCTTAATTATTGGGATATAGATTTGAGCTACATTCATCATATCCGAGGAAGAGTTCCTCCTCGGACCACCCTTCATTAGTTCCTTACGTATGAAACTTTAAAATTGGAACCCCTCATAACTATTTGTCCCTTCTTGGACTATTTAATGTCTTCGGACCAAGCTCAAGGCCCAATATATGATTCTAGGCCCTTGTCCCTACAATAGCCCTTCAAAACTCTGGTGTTTCCCTTTCATTTCAGGAGAAAATAGGGGTTTTGATTTTCAAAAGACAAGACCATTTATTTTTCTGGCTTACACGCGTGGGAGTGCCATTTTACACGCTTCATAATTACTTCTAACCCTTCAAGGTCCACGAATCGTCATTTATTGCTCTAGGCGGCACTTTGTTCCCTTTATCCAATGATGAGGCACAAATCCTATGGTGGATATTTCTTCTATAATTTTGAGCAGGATTATTCCCACTCATTTTCTCCCTCTATATAAAGCCTTAAGGGAACTTGTTTTCTTCCTTACTTCATAAATTTTCAAGTGCTCTAGAGAATCTTAACACTTTAACTCACAAAACACTCTAAATTCCTAAGCCTCCATAAATATTTCCTTAAGAATTTTTCTAAAGATCTTTTCTAGAGGATCAGGATTAGCACACTTACTTTTGTAAGTTTCCATCTCTCTAAACTTTCTTTTCCTTCTCGGCCAATCTCCTTTGCCCTTTTAGTTCTTATTTCTTCACTTACAAATTTCAGTTGCTTTTTCTTAGGTTGACCA
Source organism: Quercus variabilis (assembly GCA_030445155.1). NCBI lineage: Eukaryota > Viridiplantae > Streptophyta > Magnoliopsida > Fagales > Fagaceae > Quercus > Quercus variabilis. The sequence goes on from CP129447.1 coordinate 63,178,687, forward strand.
AATGGGTAGATTCGCGAGCCTAGTAGACTCCCCTGCCAAAATAAAAGCCTTTAAAGATAAGTACCACATACCCAAGGAAGTTGGCCTAGATATTGTTCCTCAGAACAAATCGTGTCACATAAAGAGGAAGAGGAAGTCATCATCCCTATTATAGCTTTCATAGAGGAAGGGATGACTCTTCCCATGGGTAGGATAACACGGGACTAACTCCTCAACCATAGGTTATGCCCCATCGATGTGCACCCAATATGTTTAGGATCCTAGGCTGTGTCGATGCTCTTAACGAGCATCTCCAATTAGGACTTACCTGGCACGATGTGGTCCACCTGTACAAATGCCACTCATAAGCCGACAGAGGGTATTACCTCAATTCCAGGTGGCCTATCGTCAGGCTTATTTCGTGCCTTCCTAAATCTGACAAGGGGATAAAGGACGATTATCTCATCGCTTCAGGAGTGTGGCATGATGGTCTTCATTGCCCAGTTCGAAAGGGAGTGCTAGGTGGGATACCTTAGAGTTAGGTTTACTAGCAAGATACTTAGATTCTTTAACCCTAACCGTACCATTATTTCTCTGTTATTCTGCTGTCTTTTGATGAAAGAATTCAATTTTCTAACTGTGTTTTGCTTTTCGGCTATGTAGGCAGATAGGAATGAAGTTGCTCCTCGGCTTAGCCTTATCAGCATTGCGACTCTCAACTACTTACTCAAATAGGAAATATTCATAAGTGCGGATAGACAGTTGCAAGCCTTCCACCTGATTCTGGATTTTGATCCTATCTTGAAGATATTCCAAAAGGCCTAACACGCCATTAGAGTAGGTGACCCACGGTTGGCCAGGATCGACGTATCAAGACTAGATTTCCTTGCCTAATACGATCTTCCCCCAGTTGCATTACCAATCTAGCCGAACCCTTCACCGTTCGCAATACCACTTCCACAAGTTCCACCCCAAGTAGCAGCGGTAGAAGAGGAGATAGCATCCTCTCATTTATCTCTTGAAGAAAAGATAGACAACTTCCGTTTCGAAGAGGAAGAAGTGCCTAGTAGGCTGGTAGAGCTCTTGAATTCCGAGACCAAGTCCGATAAGCTTTCCATAGCTCACCTACCTAAGTTAATTGTTGCCCGTGTTGACACAAGTTTAGAGGAAGAGGAAAGGATGGATCGGAAGATGGGTAACAGCCTGAAGGGCCTACTAGCCAATAGGGACAAAGGGTAACCTTTGAAAGAAGCCCCTAAGTCCTAGGTCCCACCCATTCTTCCCCCTCCTCCACCACTACCCCTCGCTGACCTCGGATTGCAAGCCATGAAAGACTTAAAAAAGAAAGGCTAGTGGCAAATCTAGAGGAAGGGGAGGTGGGACCCTAAAAGGGTGCTAAAAAACAGAGGAAGACAAAGGACCCTAAAGACAAGAGGGCCACCTTTATGGATAGCCGGGAGGAAGTTGAGGTGCACTAGGGACCGCGTACATAGGCCTCTCGGCTAGAATTGGATGGTGCTCTTATCTTTTGGGATGCCACGATCTAGGAGTCCCAGAGAGGGCACACCACCTATCTTGCCGAAGCCCTAGAGTAGCCTCTTCTCCTTCCTAGAGATACAGAGGGACTCAGGCACACCAGGCAACCTAACCTCTTCATGTCATTGAAGAGGGACCTCATAATGGTAAGCCAGATAACTCTTTTATTATTATTATTATTATTATTATTATTATTATATAACACCTTTGCCATTTTCATGCAGGTTACCCAGCAAATTTATATGGTCGAGAAGTGGGCCAAGAATGCTCGTGATGAGGTTAAGGCTGAGGTCTAGTCTCGCCTTGAGGTTGAAAAGGCTCTTGGAGCCCTTAACATGTAGAACTAGACAATAAGTTAACCATCTCGGAGAGGGAACAATCAAGTGCCCTAACCGGTCTGAAGACTATTGAAGCCCAAGTCGAGGATCAACGAAAGCTGCTTTATACAAGAGAGCTGAACTTGGCCACCCAGAAACAGCTAGTTCTGGATCTCAAGGCCGAGCTGCAGAAGGCTAAGGAGGCAGCTCAGTTGGCCAAGGAGGCACTAGAAGCTGAGAAGTAAGCAGCCTATACCCTCAGCATGGAGGAGCAGACCAAGCTCACTGAGGAGTTAGCCGAGGCATGTAGGGATTACTATGATGTAACATGGGCTGAAGCCCTCAACATTGCAGAAGTCCTTGTGAACTCGGATTAGAGGCAACTGGGAAGGACATATTATCATCCTGACATCCATGAAATCCTGGGTGCCCTCCCATCTCCCTCTGCCCAAACTCTTGAGTCTTCAGAGTAGCCTCTAACTGTCCAAGCTACTCTTCCTCTCCCTTTTATACTTATCAATCCGGTCTATGAACTGGCGCACACTAGTGACAAGTTTGCCAGTTAGAGATTTTCTCAAACCATGCTCAGCCGAGAGGCCGATCTTAAAAGTGTTGATGGCTACATCATCAAAGTCACCATTTATCTTGTTGTACATCTCCTAGTATCTATCCGAGTACGTTTTCAAGGTCTCTCCCTCTCGTATGCTTAAGGATAGCATGGAAACCAAAGGCCGAGAGACCTTGCTACAGGTGACGAACCGGGAACTAAATGCCTGGGTGAGCTCTCTAAAAGAACTTATGGAATCTGCCCTCAGGTTGTCGAACCATCTCATCTCAATGGGTCCCAGACTGGATGGGAAAACTTTGCACATCAAAGCTTCATCCTTGTAATGGACAGTCATTCTCTGATTGAAGTGGCTCACATGTTTCACGGGGTCTGTTCTACCATTGTACAAGGTAAAGGTAGGCTGACTAAATCGTCGAGGAAGTTTAGCCCCCTTAATTTTGTGCATGAAGGGTGAATTGGAGATTTGGTTCAAGGTCTTGCTCATAGCATCGTTTCCCATAAGCTTACGAGGCGGGCTTCTGACTCTCCGTTCACAACGGTGTTCCTCCTTGTAGGAGAAAGATTCGCTACGTGGGGTTTGAGACCTACGCCTATAACTGACATCTCTTTCGTCGTCAAAAGAAACATCTGAGTTAGAGGGGGTTCGCCTTCGCCGTGCATGGTGTAACTCCTTCTTCGACTAGTCAATCTCCAATTGCATGCCTTTGTTACTCTTTGCATGGGAGATATGGCTTCCACCTCGAGGCTGACTCCTATTAGTATGTATGGTATGCACACTTCCTTCACGATCACCTCTCCGCTCAAGGTTGACAAAGGGGTTGCCATGTTAGGATCCCATAGACTCTGCTGGTGTGGACCTGATCCTACCATAGTTAATCGTTGCACTCACTATCACACAAGTTTTCCCCACAGATGGCACCAATTGTAAGGACATGATTTGCAGCCCAAACCCAAGATGTGAGGGATATTGGCCTAATGAGCACAATACAATAAATTTGTAGAGAATGGGTCAAAGAACTCACACAATTTTTCCCCACAGATGGCACCAATTGTAAGGACATGATTTGCAGCCCAAACCCAAGATGTGAGGGATATTGGCCTAATGAGCACAATACAATAAATTTGTAGAGAATGGGTCAAAGAACTAGGCCCTAATAAATTTAACAATGGCTAGTATGGATTTAAAAGATGATCAAGCAAGATATTGTAGGGACAAGGGCCCAGAATCATATAGTAAGCCTTGGGCTTGGTCTGAAGACATTAAATGGTCCGAGAATAGACAAATAGTTATAAGGGGTTCCAATTTTAAAGTTTTATACGTAAGGAACGAATGAAGGGTGGTCCGAGGAGGAACTCCTCCTTGGATATGATGAATACAGCTCAAATCTGTATCCCAACAATCAAGGTGACCTCCCACATTTTTTTTTTAATAAGTAAACATAAACAAAAAGACTCCCATGTTTGGTGAGGTTCTCTTTCTCTCTCCTTTACTATCACCAAAAAGTACAAAACTAGTTTGGTAAGTGTATTTGATTAAGGGTGTTTAAGTTGTTGTTTTCAATTAAGGGTGTTTAAATACTTTATTTTGAAAACACATCTAGACCAGTTTTTATTTTTGAGTTACAATATTAGGTGGCATTATTGTAAATATATTGAAAATTGTGGGACCCACAGGTCTGGCATCTGACTGCACCTAATTGTGCATTTTCTCTCTCTCATTCACAACTTTCTCTTTAATCCTCTCTCTAATTACTTCACTTCATCTCTCTCTCTCTCTCTCTCTCTCTCTCTCTCTCTCTCTCTCTCTCTCTCTCTCTCTCTCTCTCTCTCTCTCTCTCTCCATTCATAGTTGTCATTATCGTACGATACGCGATACGTATCATATCGTGTATAAAAAGTTTTGTATCACATTGGCGTATCATAAGTGTTCATAAATTTTATGATACTGTATGCGTATCGTATGAATCATATCATTTCGTAAAATCGTACATATCGTACGATACATAAACAAATGCTTTAAAATAAGATTTTTTTTTTTTTTGGCTTAAAATTTGTACTTTTATTTGAATCTAATAAGTTTTTAAGACTTGTTTTTAACACATAATTATTAGTTTACTTGATTTAGCCTACTAAAATAACATATTCATAAGTTTTTTTTTCCTTCTCTCCTTTACAATTGGACTACACAGTACACACTTACCTTTCACTTTAATATTTACAAATTTGTTTTATATACTTTGAATAGAATATTAATTGACAATATAAAATTTTTTTTTTATCATTATTGTTATAAGTCCAAGAAAGAAAATTGCCAAAAAAATTATAAAAAAATTATTAAAATAAAAAGAACAAGAAGAGATGGTAAATGTTAATGATAAATAACAATGAAGAAAATTTTAATGAAGAAATAAGTTTGCATTTCTTATCACTTTGATGAATATGATGGAAATAAATTAGTATTTTTGAGTCATTTGTAACATATTATCACTTTTGAATTTAACAAGTTTGATTATTTAGTTAGCTTGTTAAATATTATTACATAAGTGATGAATAAAATAGTCATTAATTGAATATATCCAAAATTTATAATTAATATACCCTTTATATATATATATATATATAATTCTTTTATAAATTTTATTAAGTGTTTGTGTATCTTATGATACACGATACGATATGCGATACAAAAAAATAAAAAATCGATTCACGATACGATTCACATTTTGAAAACTATGCCTCCATTGTTTTTACTCTTTCACATCATCTCTCTCTCTTCACCTCCATTATTTTTGCTCTTTCTCTCATATCAAATGAACCAACACCATTATTACCAACAACAACAAAAGAAAGCCAAATCAAAAACTTATATCTTCTTTTCTTTTTCTGTTTTTATCACCAAGAACACAAAAATTTATTGATGATAGATAGAAATAGAAGAGGCAATTCTCCAAGATCATCTTATCAAAAGAAACAAAAAATGTTTAGATCAGAAGTTCAGATCTGTAAATAACAACATCAAAATGACCTGGGATGTGGGTACTTAGTTTTGGTTGAATGATTTTGGTGTAACTTTAAGACTTTTGCAGATGTAGGCCTTTGAAGCAAAGTGGGAGATGGCAAGAAGATGTGGAAAAAAGAGGAAGAAGAAGTAGAAGAGGAAAAAGGAGATATATGGCTTGGTTGTGTGGTTGCGGGAATGGGTGGGACCGTGGAAATCTCTCTCTCATTCTTGTCAAAGAAATTAAAAACACTATATTATTAGAAAAAGTTGATAACTTTACCCACTTAAAAAAAATGTACAAATTCAAAATACAAAATTCTTTCTTCATGTTTGAAAATATGTTATTAGAACATGATACCAATATTATGAGTATTTTAAACACGTATTTTTATAACACTTTTTAAATTACATTTTTCACATATTTTGAACAATAGTTCTTGAACATCGCTACCAAACAAGCCTGTAGGGTGTATTATTAAAGTGGTGATGCGAAACAATACATCATAACATATGTAAAATTTTCATTCTCTTATGCTCACTCTCTTTTCTTTCTCTTGCACTCTATTTTACTAAACATGTTAATATAGTCTTAAGCATTTGGTAAAGTGAATTTCCATTCAACCCATGACTTTAACTTTTTAAAATTATCCAATTTGCTTTCAATGAACAAAAATTGCCTAATACTGTTTGAAAATTCTCATGCTCCCAGTTTTATCTCTTGTTGCTATTTATATATCATTGGCTATCCAAAAATTTCTTCATGCATATAATTGCCATAATACAATTATTGTGAGACTTGCATAGTCAATACAAGCTCTTAGAAGAAAATAGAGGCTTTATTAAGAGGATCAAAAATATTTTAAATTATGTTAAACCTCATTTGTACTTGGGAAGCAATTTTGATATTTTTGAAAAATTTTGTAGTACATGATACTAACCCAAACCTTGTGGTTCATGTATTACCTTTTTTTTTTTTTTTTTTTTTTTTTTTTTTTTTTTTTTTTTTTTTTTTCTATTAATAGGTTCATGTATTACCTCATTTGTACTTGGGAATTAGATTGGGATATTTTTGAAAAAGTTAGTATATGATATTAGGGGAGAATGGGCATTTACCCTTAATTTACAAAATATATAGTAAAATGCCCTTATTTTGAAACTATTTAACAAAATGCCTCTATTTTTGAAACCCGATTTTAACAAAATCAAGTTATAGGTGGAACTCGACATTAGCAATATCGAGTTCTATGAATATTTAGACACTTAAATTTTATTGAAAATTTAAGTGGAACTCGACATTGTTAATGTCAAGTTCCACTTAAAAATAAACATATAACTCAATTTTAAAGATATTGAGTTTTATATGATTTTGGTAAAATTAAGTTTTAAAAACAAGAACATTTTGCTAAATAATTTTAAAATATGGCATTTTTCTACCTAGTTTGTAAATTAGGGTTTGTTAGAGATATATTAGCTCATTAGCATAGACTCTAGTCTAATTTTACTTTGTATGCAAGCCAAGTCTCCTATTTGTATTAGAAGTCTATTAGTCTAGGATTTAGTCTACTATATATAAATATGTTATGATTTATTGTATTTAGGATTTGTACGACAATATAATATATTATTGATGTAGCCATTTAGGGTTTGCTCCATAGATGTAGGCCTTTAGATTGAACCACGTAACCCTTATGTGGTATTGTATTCTATATTTTGTGCTTTTGCTTCCGCATCTATATTAGCATATTCAACATGGTGTATCAATGCTAATATTTAACATGGTATTAGAGCAACCTTCTTATGGCCATGGTTTTCTGTCCTTGCAGTATATTTAAAAACAATTTTTGTCTTCCTTGGTGTTTTTTCATTGCGTTCATCTTCTTTGACTTCTTATTACTGCCATCAAAACTCTCCGATATAGTCATGCCACCATTAGAAGTTGCATCTGTCACGTCCCAAACCCAATGTCCAGATTTGTGACCATGACCGATATGTTAATTGTTAGGTTCTAAAGACTTAGGATTTGATGTATTTAGAACTCTAATGTGTAATGTTGGCAAACCATAATCAAAACAATATGTATAGTCTTGTTTAGGCTTGCTCAAAGTTATATACTTTATGTAAAGTTGGAATCAGAGGTTGTAGATGCATTGGTGCATTTCACTTGGCTCGATCGATCGAAAGTCGGCCAGAATGTTTTTCTGCAAAATTTTCCAACTCAGCCCTACCTCATTAAACATTTTGGGTTTTCTGTTTTTTACCCTAGGTATAAAAGACAAAACCCTAGCCACGTTTTTAAGAGTTGCTCTGGGTGTATTGTTGCTCATACATTGCGGTTTGTGTGAATCTCTTGTGAGATCCTTAAGGAGTTTTCCTTCACATAAACTTAGGATTTTCTAGGTAGAGATATTTTTCAATACCTTGATGATCAACTCAGTTGCTGCCATTGAAATTTAAAGAATAACAAGCGTGGGTGCTTGTACTTGGTGGAGAATCCAAGAAAGAAGGAGTCCGTGGATTCGGAGCTTGCACGGGGTCATGTCAGTAAGTTCTACTGGTGGGTAGTATTAGGAAGTCAAGCGGGGAGCTTGTAAGTCCTTTTGTATGAACTTCGATTCTTTCGCATAGTGGATTCAAGTTTACCTTGAGGATAGTTAGGTCAAATCCTCCTAAGGTTTTTACTGTGTGGTTTCCTGAGTCATCATATCTTGTGTTATTTATTTTTCCACTGCTTTATATTCTTGATATGATTGTGTGATTGTAATAACCTAGACTTGCATAATTTGACTAAGTTAATCACTTAGCTAATTAACTAGGTTAATCTGATTGGTTTAAGGGGTCTAAAATCGTTCAAGTGGTATCAAAGCAGGTAGCTCTCTTATTGTAGATCTTTTGATCTTTGACCTGATCTTTGACCCCTGCTATTATGGAACATGGACCGTTTCTCGTTGTTCCTCCTCACTTTGATGGGAATAACTATGCTTATTAGAAAGTAAAGATGAAAACATTTCTGAAATCTATTGATGAGAGGGTTTGGAATTCCGTTGAGTACAGATGGGAGAAGCCCACTACTTTTGTGAATGAGTGGCAAACTTCTTAAAAAGAAGCAGCTGGTTTCAATAGCAAAGCTATGGATGCCATCTTTAATGCTGTTTCAATGGAGGAATTTAAGAAAATCTCAAATGTTGATGTTGCTCACATTGCTTGGAAAATCCTTCAGACTGTGTATGAAGGCACAAAGGCAGTTAAGATTAATAAATTGCAACAATTAACTTCTAGATTTGAAAGCACTAAAATGTCTGATGATGAATCTTTTGATGAATTCTATGCTAAGTTGAATGATATTGTTAATTCTGCTTTTAATTTGGGTGAAATCTATGATCAACCTAAAATTGTTAGGAAGATTCTTAGATCTTTAACTGAAGACTTTAGGCTCAAAGTGACTGTCATTACTAAAAGCAAGGATGTGGACTCCATCTTTGTTGATGAGCTTGTAGGATCTCTTCAATCCTATGAGTTAGACCTGCCCAAAGTTAACAAATCCAAATCAATGGCTCTTAAGTCAGTTGATGATGTTGAGGTTGGTGGATTTGATGATGAAATTTCTGCTACAGAGATTGCGTACCTTGCCAAGAACTTTAGAAACTTTCTTAGGAATAGCAACAGAAAGGCAAGAGGTACAAATACTGCTGAACCTAGAAATTTTAGGAAGAATGATCCTGTTAAGGTTAATAAATTTGAAAAACCTAGAGAAAAAGTAGGTCAATCTTCAAACAATTCTTTGGGTCCTCAGTGTTTTGGTTTTCAAAGATATGGTCATGTTAAATCTGAATGTCCTACTTACTTGAGATCTAAGGGTAAAGCTATGACTCTAACCCTTAGTGATAATGAGGTTTCTGATGATGAGTCTGGATGTGACGAGGATGGAAATTTTATTCCTTTCACTACTACTGCTGTAGTCAAAGAAAGTGTGTTTATTGAAGAGAACCTTTCTGATGGGGAACTTTCTGAGGATGCAGATCTTCAAAAGGCTTATAATAAACTTTGCAAAATTGCTACAAAAGATGCTATGAATGTTGAACTTGGCCTGAAGAAAATTTATTCTTTTAAGCTAGAAAAGAAAAATTTGCTTGTTAAATTATTTGATACTAATGATCTTTTGAATCATGTGAAATCTGAGAACATGCTCTTGCTTGATAAAGTTAAAACTTTGGAACATGATTTATCTGTTGCTAGATTTGCTAGTTCTAAACTTGATCAAATGCTAAATGTTCAAAAGTATCCTTCTGACAAATCTAGTTTAGGTTATGTTGAAAGCATCTCTGTGTCTGCTCTTTATTCCACGAACTTTGTTCCTTCATCTTCTTCTGAACCTTCCGTGAGTGAGGTTGTGAGTGAAACTGTCAAACCCCATGTGAGTGAGGTTGTCAAACTTGTAGAAGTTTCACCTCCTAGGAAGATTAGGGTTGATCTGGTTGAGTCTAAAGCTAAGAAGTCTACCCTTTCTAAAAACAAGATGCATGGTAAAACTACTTGAGTTTGTCATTTTTGTGGAAAGTCTGGACACATTCGCCCTAACTGTTACAAGTTTCAAGCTGCTAAGAGAGCAAACAAACCAAAAGTGTCTGTACCTCAAGCACAAGATCCTATGGCACTCATTGGTAAATTAGTAAATGCTTTAAACCTTTATTCCAATCCTGAAGTTGGAAATCACTCGAACGTGAATAGAAACTCCAATACTCGTGGTGCATCTAAAAGGTTTTAGATGCAAAAGACTCGATCTAATTGAGTCTTTCTGACATGGTCCTTGTGCTTCATTGCTTTACTCTTTTGTGACCATTGTTCTTTGGTTTTTGTGTTTTTTTTGTTTTAAGAATTTGCATTGCATAACATTCATGTATTTCATTATAGGATTTATTTGTTTTCTCTTTAAAAAAGAAAAAAAAAAAAGGAGGAAAGCAGATTGTGTTTGGCACTTATTTTCTTGGTCTTTGAAAACAAGGTTGGTCAATTTATTTACACAAAACATGTCTTGTGTACCTTGTTTAGTTTTGATGAACTTATTTTTTGCACTTTATTAGTTGAAACTTTGTAGTGCGTGTTATGTGGGAAAGATGTTTATGATGTTTATCACTTTGTCTTAATCTTGAAGTCACATGTTATTTAACTGTCAGACCTGATCTTTTTGAGAAAGGTATAAATAACCAACTCACCACTATTCACTAGCCAATCATAACTACTTTAGTGTATATCGTAAGATTTTGTACTCGAGAAAGTGTAGCATATGCACAAAAAGAATATAAGGTGTAGCCTCAGTTTAATTGCTTAATGCTTAAAATTGATGTGTACTATTAGGCTTGATGCCAAATCATATAATTAAAATTAGTGTGTACTATTAGGCTTAATGCCAAATCACATAACTAAAATTTGTGTGTACAATATAAGGCAAAATTCAAGAAACTTACATGATTGCAAGCTTATGTTCTAGGAGATGTGAGAGTTATATGATGTAACTCTTTATGTGATAGTCTCTTTCGAATTCTATGTGATGAATTTTGTAGACTTTGTGATTGATTGCTATTCACATATCATCTCACCTATATCTCAAATTTTTGCTAGTTGCACACACTACACAAGTTACTCTTTGCTAAACACTGTACATGTTATTGTGTGTGTTTTTGGTCTGACCAACCAAGTTTGAAAATACCTTGAGTATTATGCATAACATTTGTTTGCTTGAAAATTTAAAGGGAGAATGGTTGAAATTTTCTTTGAAAAAACTGGGATTAAAACTTGGGTTTTTTAAAAAGCATTTCATCTCATACTCATGCATTTTGTTCATCAATTTTAATGCTTTGAGGAGTTGTGCCCAAAATGTATTTATTCTTTTTCAAAACTATTTTTTTCTAAAAAATTTTGTGAGCCTCTGCCTGTTTCGATCGATTCATTCTATTTTTTGATCGATCAAAAATGTGCTTAAATTCCTTTTAAAAGTCTCGGGTTGTTTCGATTGATCGAATGTAATTTTCGATCAATCGAATATCGTGAATCAGGTTTTTAAAAACACTGTTCTTGACTTTTTCAACTCATCTTTTCAAAAAGTTTTCAAAAACTTTCTTTCTCTCTCCAACTCGGTAAGGCTAAAGTCTCTATTTTTTGTCATTTTCTTCCAGATTTTTTGCAAGGTTTTTGTCTTTAAGGGCCGGTATGTCTATTTTACTCATTCTTTTTCTTTTATTTTCAAGTTTCATGCATTATTCTATGGGGATTTTGAACCTATGCATATTTGGGGTTTTTGATTATTCAAGCCAATTTTTTTGAAATTGATCATTGAGTTTTTGTTGGGACATGATATAAACATGATATTGATGGTTTAATTTGATCAATTTTGTGTTTTGTGAAAAATTGAAAATTCTAGAGCTTGAAATTGATCCGAATTGGGAATTTTGTTCAATTGGGTTTAATTGATAAAATTGGCTTGTTGTTTTGATGAAATTGGTCATTCTAATATGTTTTCGACCCTATGTGATGATCAATTCATCAATTTGCTTCAAAACATTCAAGTGGTTTTTCAAGTTTTTAGGGTTTTTGTTAGAAACTCTATGTTCAAGCAATTTTGTAAAATTGAACTTAATTTGAAATTTGTTTACTTCATGAGTACATGCATCATGACATTGTAATTGTCAATGCATCATATAGAGTTTTGTTCTCTATTATTTTTGTGTGCTAACTTGCAGTCTGCCCTTGGTTTTGTTTTTGTGTTTTTTTTTTTTTTTTGTTCTTTCCTTGCGTCTTTGTCCTTTCCTTAGCATCATGCCTAGGAAGACTAAAGCTCATAGGTCTGTTCCCTCACCTTCACCACCCCCACTTTTTTTTTTACCGTGAGAAATTTCCGAGTGAGAAAAACCAAGAGATTTTTGAGAAGCCGAACCTTAAGAGAAAGATTTGGGTTGAGCGTTTTGTTCTTTTAAATGAGCTTGATCCTGCCATTCGGGCAAATTTTGAGTGTCAGGGCTGGTTACCTCTGCTGGATGTTTCTGATCCTCCTCCTCTAGCTACCCTAATCAGAGAGTTCTTTTCGAACATCTCTATCCACATCTATGATTCCAACACTTTGGTAAATATTTGAATACGAGGTGTAGAGTACACCATTACGCCTATTATAGTGGCTAATGCTCTAGGGGTACCTGTGGTCTAGCACCCTGTCTATCCTTATGATGTGTCTCCTCTTTCAAGTGATATCATGTCATACATCACTAGGTCTTTTATCTAGTGAGGTTCTGATTCGAGGATCACCACTGCTAAGCTATCTGAGTTGCATTATCTCTTCTTTAGGATAGCCTGTCACTCTATCTGGCCCATTTCTCATTTTCACACCATTCTTCTTGAGCGGTGTGTGTTTTTGTACGCTCTTGTTACTGATGCTCCTATTAGTTTTCCTCATTTATTCCTTCGTTCTTTAAACGATGTTTATAGGAGTTCGTCATCTTCTCATGCTCTTGTCCATCCTATTTTTATTCATAGGATTTTGCTTTATCTTGATCTTGGTGGTTTCCCTTCTTCTGAGCTCGTACATGTTATTGCTCCCATAGATGCGCTTTTTCTTAGACAAAGGGCTGCTCATCTTCGAGCTGGCTCTAAACACCCTAAGTTTAAGCCTTCTAGTAGCGGACCTCCTCCTTTTTCTTCTACAGGTCCTACTGGTGAGGATGTTCCTGATCCTGTTTGTGATGCTGTTGCTGCTGATGTTCCTCCACCTCCTTTAGATGACTTTAATATTCGTCGTACCTTGGAGACTGTCATGACCGTTTAGGCGGCTCATAGTCAGATTTTGGTGGACTTGCTTGATGAGATTCGTACTCTGCGAGTCGGCTTAGCACATCTTCGTTCACCCTCACCACCTCCTTTTGAGGATGGCGTATGATTGTCCTTTGGCATTCCGTCACAAAAAAGGGGAGTAGAGTTTTAACTTGTAAAGGAGTTTTTATAGTGAGGGGGACTATTTTGTTTGTTTTGCGGAGTTAGTGGAGATATTAGATTGTATCTAGGTGCTTCACCTTATGTATCTTTTCTTTCGGGCTATTCTTGTTAGGGGGAGTAACATTGTTTTTTTGATATACATAATTCTTGTTTCTTATGTTCACTGCTTATTGATTTATATTTATGAGTTATTCATTGATATATGTCTTTATTTTGTGTTGTGTGACACATACAAGAATGTCATACCTGTTGATTTACTGTTTTCTATCACACATGCGTTTATGCGTTTGTTGAGTGTTTCAGGAATATACAGATTGATTCAATTGAGCTGCTGTCTACACTTGCAACTAATGGATAGTAGTTAGGATTGAATTTGTGTTTATGAGCATTATTTTTGTAAATGGCTTCTACTTGTAAACTTTGAGCTTTTCAATTTGTGTTTTGTCATGAATTGCTAAAGAGGGAGTTTGTTAGGTTCTAAAGACTTAGGATTTGATATATTTAGAACTTTAATGTGTAATGTTGGCAAACCATGATCAAAAAAATATGTATAGTCTTGTTTAGACTTGCTCAAAGTTATATATTTTATGTAAAGTTGGAATCGAGAGGCTGCAGATGCATTGGTGCATTTCGGCTTGGCTCGATCGATCGAAAGTTAGATTCGATCGATTGAAAGTCGGCCAGAATGTTTTTCTGCAGAATTTTCCAACTCAGCCCTACCTCATTAAACGTTTTGGGTTTTCTATTTTTTACCCTAGGTATAAAAGGCAAAATCCTAACCATATTTTTTAGAGTTGCTCTAGGTGTATTGTTGCTTATACATTGCGGTTTGTGTGAATCTCTTGTGAGATCCTTGAGGAGTTTTCCTTTACATAAACTTAGAGTTTTCTAGGTAGAGATATTTTTCAATACCTTGATGATCAACTCAGTTGCTGCCATTAAAACTTAAAGAATAACAAGCGTGGGTACTTGTACTTGTTAGAGAATCCAAGAAAGAAGGAGTCCGTGGATTCGGAGCTTGCATGTGGTCGTGTCAGTAAGTTCTACTGGTGGGTAGCATTAGGAAGTCAAGCGGGGAGTTTGTAAGTCCTTTTGTATGAACTTCGATTCTTTCGCATAGTAGATTCAAGTTTACCTTGAGGATAGCTAGGTCAAATTCTCCTCAGGTTTTTACTGTGTGATTTCCTAGGTCATCATATCTTGTGTTATTTATTTTTCTGCTACTTTATATTCTTGATATGATTGTGTGATTGTGGTAACCTAGACTTGCATTATTTGACTAAGTTAATCTAATTAATTAGGTTAATTTGGTTGGTTTAAAGGGTCTAAAACCATTCATTAATACCAAACTTAAACCTAATATTAACAAGAACTAACTAAAATTTTACCAAACTTTTAAAAAACTTCCCTTTTTCTTTCTTTCTTTCTTGTTTTTTACTTAAATGATATAACTTTTCACTTGACATTTAGAACATCTACACTATATTCAAAGAATAACATAATCCACCAGTTACTCGAATTCTAAATTTCACATAATACATCTCTTAATGCTTTAAGGTACACAATTTTCATTAGCTCCTAAAATACACAATACTACAAAACTAAACATCAAATTGCTAGTTTGAGATCTATACTTTTAAAACTAAATCCAATTCCTTCCAAAACTCGACTAAGGCTACCTTTGCTCCAAAATAAAACTTGTTGACTGAAAGAGTAGAAGGGGTGAGTTACACAGCTCAGTAAAGGTAAGATACATAAGAATTTAATAAGAATACATGTAAATCAAATTATTTCATTTTATAAATGTTTCGATAGGAGAACACTTTTCATGCATAGTACTTTATACTATTTATAATAATAACTTATACGCTCTTCATACGAAAATAATTGTTCCCCCTTTTCTTATCAGAATAATATTACCAAACCAAAACCTTTCGGATTGAATTTCTTTCATTTCTTACAAAGTCACCACATATAATATTGATTGTTTAAAATCACATACATACATACATACATACATATATATATATATATATATATATATATATATATATATATATTCTCATTACAAAATAATTATTTTAACTTAAATCAGATAATTGGTAACTTTGTCTCAAACTAGAAACATCTTGACGAATAAGAAAACTTTTCTTTATAAACTTCTTCTCGTAAAATATTATAACTTTCATAGTCAAAAAACTTAACATTTCATAAAGAACAAATATCTGATAACTTTTTAATATAGACTTGTACTTTCATTAGAAGTTTTATTTTTATAGAATACTAAAACTTTTTCATCAGATTCTTTATCTTTAAAGCAGAACAGAACTTCAGAAACTTTTATTTTTAAAGAACAGCTTTTCTTTTCATCATAAACTTCTTTTCATGAAAGCTTTTAACTTTTCATAATACATTTAAACAAATCATTCTCCCATGATCAATAAAACAATATAGCTGTTCATAACATATTGGTTAGTTCATATCTGATAAATCTGTACTTATTTAAGAGACTTCTAGCACCACTATGCTAGGCATCCAGCATTCCTTTTAATACTAAGGATTCCTGAGATCATATCATAATACATATCTTCAACTATGGGGGTCAGTTGGCATCCTCCACAAGTTGGCCGTAACGAACAAGGGTAGGTAAATAAAGCTAGTCATACTTTTAATGGCCAATCAGATAGCATTTTTCATAGAAAGCCATTAATTTAACCCCTACTGGCTGAGTTCAAATCACCAGAGGACATAACCCAAAAATATTTCATACTTATACATCATACTGAAATTCATAGTTTGCATAACATTTCACAATAATAGCATCTCCATTATTTTCTTTAAATATAATGTTCGTAGAATTAGTAATAGAATCAATATACTCAAATCACATACATAAGATTTCGAAAGCTCACGAACATATCTTTATTTGAAACATGATTATATGTCATATCTCTAATAAAAAAATCTTTTAATGCATAATATACTTTAAAATAATCTCATGACTTACCAAATACTCATATAACCTATCCCTTACCTGAAAGTAGAGGAACTGAAAGCCTATAGTCGAAGGAGTTTAGACTTGAGTATTGGTAACATCTAAACCAAATATCAAAACTTATTACTATCAATTATTCCTTATCGTAAACTTACACATTCATCTCAAAACCTATATCTTAAAATCAAGGAAATCCTAATCCCACCTAAACAAGGTTCCCTAAACACAAGATACATTCATCAAACAACATGATGTACCAAATCATAGAGAAAGCATTATTCTAATGTTATATTTAGATAATGTCAAACAGCTTTAAAATCAATTCAAAATGTGTTCGAGATTGGAAGAAATGATGCATGCATAAACTTACACAAGGCAATATACAGTATGAACAAAACAGCTTCATAAAAACAACAGTTGAATGGTTTAAAACCCCTCCTTTAGAGCACTAAACCTTGAACAAGTTATACAAAACCTATTTATAATCCAGACATACCAAAAGATAAGCATATTAAATTATAGCTCAAAACATTCACCCTAACTTTAGAATTAAATCCTCAAAGTCAGAGTTATCATTTACTGTTTACTACTAATTTTAGCAGCATATGCCTCATTTATAAACACATCCAATCTTTATACAATTTTACGGAGCCACACTCTGGATGTCTAGTAAATACCATATCAATTTCAGAGTCAAAGCATAAAGCCATGATTTATTAAAAATCATAAAAAACAACATGCTCAAATCTGTTCTAATAGAATTTCATGCAACTTAGAAATTAAACCATTATTTTTATATTAATCCAAATGTTGTGAGACCACTTTCATTACAACCATATGTATCTTAGATTTCATAGGAAATATCCCTAGCATCTGAATTCACCGTATACAATTTAATACATAATTTATCATGCGTAAACACAGAATCAGTCATAGTGACAACTTTACAACATTTTATCATAAATTCACAAACAATTATCAAACGATGGTATTTTCGTATGAAATTTAATACACACATATTGGACATATTATATAATAATTTCCAACAAACCTTTTACCCATAGCTATCCTAGAAAAATACAGGATTTATGATGACCAAACAGGTTAACCAATGAGTGCAACTTTTACCAAGTTCATGAACTAACTCTCAACAAATTTCAATAACTGAATCAATTACACATTCAGCACCTCAATTAGCAATTCCATAAAGTTTATTTAGCTATTTTACTCATTTTAACACTTACCCATAACGACAGATTTTATCTTTGTCTATTATCTAGGAGCACATGCAAGCATAAACAATGACTCGCTTCATATTCAGGCAATCAACAATCTCTAAATTCCAATATACCCATATACAAATTCATATAACCATCACTTAAGTTTAAAATGGACAACAGACTAAAAAAATTACATTTTCCCCTTACCCTAGACACAGGTTCTTGGAGTGATAAAGCTAGAATCACTCTAGCTTCAAGTTGGGCACAATAACTTCTTGTTACTGTTGGACCCGTAAGTGTGAGAGGAAGAGGAGGGTTGAGAATTTTTCTTTCTTTTGGTGTAGGACTGAGCAACAACCGAATCTCATTGCCATGGACGAACCTCACCGCAGAAGCCAAACCGTGGTTTAGGTTGACTGACGAAGCTGACATCGGTGAGCGGAGCATGATGGGCCTTCCGAAACCGGTGTGGTAAGACCATCGGACTGAAATCCTGAAACCGATCCTCTCTCGTACCGAACCGATATCTATGTGTGTGTGTGTGTGTGTGTGTGTGTGTGTGTGTGTGTGTATTATGGATTGAAACTGAAACAACGTCATTTCAGTAAGTTTTTTTTTTTTAAGAAGAAGAAGAAGAAGAAGAATAAAGAAGACAAAATGTCGATGTTTTGTGGTAGGGTTTAGGTGATATAAATACCCTCTTTACTCTCTCAACATTCAGAACTCTCTCTATGTCTCCCTCGTCTCTCACCTCCCAAGCCTCACTGCCTTCACTAAGCAGCATCAAAGCTGCTAGCTCACTCCTCACCGGATAGCACCAAAGTTGGTAAGTTAGTTTCTCACTCTCCCTCTCTGCTCTCTCTAAGCTACTAGCTCACTATTGGCATTTTTTCCCTTTCACTGCTAGCTCACTATTTACTAATGAGTAATGACCATTGTATTTTTATTTTATTTTTATTTTTGAAAGATTTTGAACTTAAGCTAGAAAGATATTGCATAAGTTAAACTGCTTATTGGACATTTTGTTTTATAGGTTTTTAACAACTTGCAAAATAAATAAATAAAGTTTGTATAGTTGATAGGGTTTTTATTTTTATTTTTATTTTTTTTATTTAATGTCTAAACTGTGAACAAGTTTGTGTGAAAAGTTTGTCAAGTGGACATTTTTCTTGAAAACATAAACATGAACATGTTTTGTTTTGATATTGATATTGGGCTTGAAAGCCCAATTTAAAAAAAAAATTAACAAATTTTTTAATGTTTCAAACTAATTAAACTGACCGCAAAAACCGTACCGCTATAGGTCGAAAAACTGACCCTAAGCAATATGCATCGGTTCCAATTATGAGAAAACCGATCCTTATCAGTTTAGTGATAAATTTAGGAAATAACCAACCCTACCGAACCGTGCACACCCCTACTGCATATAAGAATAAAGAAAGAAGAAAGAAATAAGAACGAAGAAAAGGAATAGAGAGAAGAATAAGAGAGGAATCTTCTGGTGCAGCCAAGAAAAGATAAGGGAGATTGACTTCGGTGGGGCATGTGTATGCTAAGGAGAATAGTGAGTTGATGACTCACTTTACAACCTTTTAAAATTTACTTTCCACCATCCCTTATAAGCTTATATTCTATAACGACCCAAACTATAAAATAACTTTGCATATAAACTCTTATCTTAAACACTTAATTAAACACCACTTATGTATTTAATAACTTAAACACTTAATATAGTTTATACATACTAAATTCATAATACGATTAGCCATTCAATTATTTATAATCTTTACAATTCTTATTCAATGGCATTGTAAAATAATATATTTATTAAATACTCTTCTATTAATTATAGAAATAAAGTGGCTTAAAATAATAATTAACCACTCAAACATATAGTTTAACTATAAAGTTGGGTTGGAGTGTTACAGCATCAACACTGCAAGACCATTGCCTTCGTCAAACTACTGTCGCAGAGCCAAACTTCATTCAAGAGATCTTCTTAACCTTATCAAATTTCAAGATTTCATCAAGCTTCCATCTTGAGTTTGAGAGGAGGTGTTAGAAATATATTAGCCCATTAGTATAGGCTTAAACTTAATTCTATTTTATGTGCAAGTCAAGTCTCCTAGTTGTATTAGAAGTCTATTAGTCTAGGGTTTAGTCTACTATATATACACATGTTATGATTCATTGTAATACAAGATTTGTATTACATTATAATATATTATTGATGTAATCCTTTAGGGTTTTTTTTTTTTTTTTTTTGAGAATCAAAACTGAGAAACTTTATTAAGGTAGGCTCTCAAGATCAGCCAAAAATACAGATTCAAGGTCTGGTGGTACTTCCTCCATCCAGACGGACATATTAGGAGGTATAATTGCTCTCCTTGCTAATGAATGTGCTAACTGATTACACTGTCTCCTGACAAAAGATATCTTTGCTTTAGAGAAATGAGATAATAGGAAGAAAATATCAGCTGCAATGTTTCCGTAGTGGGTCAACTTGCTGCCTCCATTCTTCAGGTTCCTTATAAGGAGCTCAGAGTCACCTTCAAGAGTTATATCGTCAAAGCCAAGTTCCAACGCAAATTCTAAAGCTCTTCTAGCCGCCAGTGCTTCCACCTCAATGACAGATGATGGTAGAGGTATTTGTTGAGTCAAAGACGCCATGATCAGCCCAGCATCATTTCGGATTACCGCGCCGATCCCAACACAATCTTTGTCTGCAAATATTGCTCCGTCAAAATTTATCTTGAGCCCGTTAGCCTCAGGTGCTGTCCAATGCATTGTTGCGCGTCCATGAGGGTGCGAAGATCGCTCGTTGGTAGTTTCAGCCCCTGTTAACCGATCCTGCGCAAACTCCAGCACTTTGTCAAGTGGTAAGGCCGATTTGTCGAGGCGTAGGTTATTGTGCCTATTCCAAAGTGTCCAAATTACTGCTGCAAACAGCTCCGGTTCTTTGTTTCCTGCAAAAATGAAATCAAACACGTCAAAAAAGGAGGAGCACGCATGGAGCGTGCCATGGTTCCACTCTGGCCGTGTGCACCACAGAGGCTTCAGGTCTGGGCAGTGCAGGAAGGCATGCACAACATCCTCTTGGTGCATTTTACAGCTATCACAGGTGCCTGTGGTAATGATTTTACGGCGGACCAGGTTCGCTTTGGTGGGCAGAGAGTCTTTGCAAGCTCTCCAAACCAGATGTTTCACTTTGTTTGGAACCTTGAGACCCCAAATCTTCTTCCACAGTGGCTTCAAGACTTCATTCTCAGATGGGCCAGGTTGCCTACTGATATGCTCTTCAGACAAAAACTTATACCCAGATTTAACAGTGTAGCTGCCATCCGGGTTGAAGGGCCAAATCAGCACATCCTTTTGAATTGTCCTACAAAGGGGAATATTTTTTATAATACTCACTTCAAAAGGATAGAAGCACTTTTCTAACACATCTTCCTTCCATACTTTCTGCTCTTGGTCTATCAAATCACTAACAAAGGTAATGGTGTGGTCCTCAATATGTGGTGACAATAGCTTCGGGTTAACTCTGCTTGGCAGCCAGTTATCCCCCCAGATGTGAATCGAGGTCCCGGAACCAATTCTCCACCTACTCCCCTGCTTAATTACATCTCTTCCCCGCATAATACTCCGCCATGCATGAGAAGCATTTGCAGGTATTTTGGCCTCCATCACCGAAGAAGTGGGAAAGAATTTGGCTTTAAAAACACGGTAGAATAATGAGCTTGTGTCATGAAGCAACCTCCATGTATGTTTTGCCAAAAGTGCATCATTGAAGAGGGAGAGATTTTTAAAACCCATACCACCTTGAGCTTTAGGCTTACACAAGTCTTGCCACTTCACCCAATGAACCTTCCTATTATCACCCTTTTGGCCCCAAAAAAATCTGCATATCATCATTTCAATCTCATGGCAAAGTGTCAAAGGGAGCTTGAAACAAGCCATAGTATAGGTAGGGAGGGCTTGTGCCACGGCCTTAATGAGAATCTCCCTTCCTGCTTGGCTAAGGAGTTTTGCCTCCCACCCTTGAATCTTTTTCCACACCCTCTGTTTTATGTATGCGAAGCTTTCCTTCTTATTATGCCCAACAAGAGAAGGGAGGCCTAGGTATTTCTCATACTGTTGGACTACCGAAACCCCAAGCATCTCCTTTATAGCCAATTGGGTTTCTACGGAAGTTGATTTACTAAAGAACAGGGTGGTCTTTGCTCTATTTATTTGCTGCCCTGTTGCCCTCTCATATTTAGCCAATACATTGAGCAAGCTTTGGCATTCCTCTATCTTGGCCCTGCAAAAGATGAGACTATTGTCTGCAAAAAGGAGGTGTGTTAGTTTAGGCCCATTGCGACAAAGTGAGACTCCTCGAATATCTCCATTATTGGCTGCACTTCTAATCAAACCATGCAAACCCTCGGTACACATGAGGAAAAGGTAGGGAGACAATGGGTCACCTTGCCTTAAACCTCTGGATGGAGTGATGTGACCATGGGGCTCCTCATTAATCAAGACTGAATATGAGGCTGTGGTGATGCATGCCATCATGAGTTTCACCCACCTATCATGGAAACCCAACTGCACCAAAACCTTCTCCATATATGCCCACTCAACCCTATCGTAAGCCTTGCTCATGTCGAGTTTCAAAGCCATAAACCCTGACTTACCCTTAGTATGGTTCCTCATGTAGTGCAAAGTTTCAAAGGCCACAAGAATATTATCTGAGATCAGACGTTCAGACATAAAAGCACTTTGGTGCTCTGAAATAATCTGAGGCAAAACATCTTGCAAACGGTTGGTTAGAACTTTAGCAAAAATTCTATATAACACATTGCTCAAACTTATGTGTCGAAATTCTGAGACATATTTTGGTTCCTTCACTTTTGGGATCAAAGTAATAAAAGAATGACAAAGTGCAAGAGGTAAAACACCTGAATTTAAGTAATGAAGGATAGAACGTGACACATCAGAACCAAGCAAAGACCAATAACTTTGATAAAATAAGTGGGGCATACCATCTGGGCTGGGTGCTTTCAAATGGGCCATTTGTTTTAGGGCAATTTCCACTTCTTCAATTGTGAAGTCAGCCACTAGCTTTTCGTTCATTTCATTTGTCACCACTTGAGGAATTAAATCCACCACCTCTTCAAAATTGTTAGGATTAGCCGAAGTGAAAAGGTTTTGGTAAAAGTCCACTATAGTGTCATTTACTTGATTTTGCCGAGTGCACCATCTGCCTGTAGCATTATACAATTGTGTAATATAATTCCTTCGTCTTCTCTGAGATGCTTTGCTATGGAAAAATCTAGTATTACGGTCTCCATCCTTGAGCCACATAACCTTAGATCTTTGTCTCCACATTTTGGCTTCTTTATCGAGTAGCACGTTCACTTCGCCCTCCAACCATTTCATGTTTCTAGAGTCACCAGTCCGAACAGCCCTCTTTTCTGCTTCCTTCAATTGCTTTTTTTTCCTCTCTAATTCTTTTCGGACACTACCAAAACTCCTTCTACTCCAACGGGTCAGCTCCTGTCCACATCTATCAATTTTTTTTAACACTCTTGTATCCCATGGTTCAAAGGAATTCTCACTCCAAACCGCCTCAATTGTCTCACTACAGCCTTTATCACTCATCCACATGTGTTCAAAACGGAAAGGTTTTTGGAAGCTACAATCCATACCTTTAGGTGAGATACATAGAGCCTTGTGATCAGAAGCGGTTCCATCTAAGTGTAACACCTTCGTTCCTGGAAACATAGAGAACCATTCATTGGTGGCCATGGCACGGTCAAGCCTCTCCCAAATTGTGAATTCAGCAAAGTGTTTATGCCATGTAAAAGGAAAGCCCACAAACCCTAAGTCCATGAAACTACATTCATCAAGAGCATCACGAAACAATTGCATTTGGTGGTGAGGTCTTGGCCGGCCTCCCTGTTTTTCAGACTGTCTTGTAATCTCATTAAAGTCTCCGGGGCACAACCATGGGGCTGACCCCCTATTTTTTAGATTTCTCAATTTAGTCCAAGACTCGTGTCGCTTATGTGTATCAGGTTCCCCATAGAATCCCGTAAACTGCCACTCCTTCTCGGTGTTTTTATTAATTGTGGTGTCAATGTGGTTCTTGGAGTAAGTCTCAATCTCCAAGGGAAAACATTCTTTCCAAAAAATTGCCAAACCGCCCCCTTTATTAATCTGGGGAACTTCAAATAAATTTTTAAATTGTATCCTTCGTTGAACTTGTTCTAGCCTAGCTTTGTCTGTCCATGTTTCGGCTAAAAACACGACAGAGGGATCTTTTGCCCACACCCAATCTGCAAGCTAATCTTCTGTACGTAGATTCCCAAGCCCACGACAGTTCCACACTAAAAGACTCATTGCTTCTGGCAGGACTGGACTCCAGCCTTTGCCAATATTTGTATTTGTTCTTCATCAACCTGTGAAACCACGAATCTCCTTTTTGGTAACTCAGATTGTTGTATGTCATCAGGTAGGATTCTTTTTGTGCCACATGTAGCAGCCTGGCACGGTTTCTGTTCCACTTTGGCCCTGAGAAGACAGGGAAATGAGTTTTTACCCATATTAAATATTAGTATTGATACAACATATTGAATATAATAACATATGAGGGTTACTTGATTTAACTTAACTAATATTTAATATGGGTAAAAACTCATTTCCCTCGCGACATTAACCCAAATCTCGTGTGGTTCATGTATTACCTCATTTCTATTTGGAAACAAATTTGATATTTTTGAAAAAGTTTGGTAGTACATGATATTAACCCAAACCTCGAGTGGTTCATGTATTTACCACCCACCACCCCCCCCACCCCCCCCCCAAAAAAAAAAAAAAACCATTGAGGGAGGAGGCTTTGACCTTTAAACACCGTGCACGAACAGTAGCACAAAGGAGGGAGAGAGAGAGAGAGATGAAGGGCTTGGGAGTAACAACAGCCATGGTGGCAGTCCAGTTCCTTGAGGTGGGCTTCAACACTATGCTAAAAGCAGCCATGAGTAAAGGGATGAGTAACTTTGTTTTTGTGGTTTACTCAAATTGCCTCGCCATCTTCGTTCTTCTTCTAGCTTCCTTCATCTTTTACAGGTTTTCATATTCATCTGCTCCAACTGTTCAATTCAACAACAACCTTGCCATACTTTCTACATAACTTCTTTTTTCTCAATACTTTGGTTAATTTGCAGAAAAAGAAGTCTTCCTCCACTGACAGTTTCATTAGTCTGTAGAATCTTTCTTCTTGGCCTGCTAAGGTTCTTTTCTTGTTTTATTTAGACTATAGTGATAAGCTATAAATGGGTTTCCATTTTTGTTTTTGGTACTATAAATGGGTTTCTAAGAAAAATATGTGTACAAGCTTACACTTATCTATAATCAATCATGATTTTTGGTGGGTTTTATAGTTGCTGTGTGCAGAGCTTCATGTTTACTGGTATAGGGTACAGCTCTCCAACTTTGGCCTCAGCAATGGTTGATCTGACTCCAGCTTTTACTTTCATACTTGCCATCATCTCTAGGTGGGTCTCCTCTCTGTTCAAAGTGCTCAATGACTTAAAGCCTCGCTCACCAGTGGCATTTACCATTTAGAATATGCCACCTGAATTTGGGCTGGTTCATTTCTGTTATTAACCCAAAAAATGGGGATACTTTTGTTTTTAGCATTAATAGACTTAGATACTTTCCCACAATTTCATATCTCATGTGTGAAGGTGAATATAACTGGATTTTGCCTGGTATTTTTCACCTCCAAAAAATTTTGGAGGACCAACAAAAAATCTTATGTCCCAATAAAATTGTTCCACTTTATATTGTATAAATTATAGTATGTCATATGTCTAATTTAAAAAGAAAAAAGAAAAAAAGAAAGAAAGAAGAGACGTGTCACATACGGTGATTGGTGGATTATAGAACAATGCACACATTGGAACAAATATTTTTATTTGACAATGTTTATACCAGAGTCAAAACTATCCTTTGGATTTCCAATATGAATATTTAGGATTCTAAAATATACTCTTCTAAAGTTAATTATTGGTGTTTACAATTAGTGTTGAGTTAGATGGTAAGTTTAAAAGTTTTTTTTCCCTTGATTGATAAAAATAAAAATAAGGTAGTGTAGTAATTTTCATTTAACAGTGGTAATCCCACACATTAGTAAAGAAGAGAAGAAGTCATATAGGAAATTAGGAATGGTAATCTCAATAGTTTTTGATACTACGTGAGAGTTGAAAGATAAAATTTTGTGCTGTCGTAACTTGTAAGTTAATGTAAAAATACTACTGGATGTCCCGGGTAGTGTGTGTAAAGTTTGAAAGTTAGAGTTGAAATTTGTCATCCATATTATTGATGGTGATTTTGTTTGTGCCTAAGTAATTTGGCCCCCAGGCATTAAACTTTGTCATGTGGTGCTTGCTATTGTTAATCTCGCTTCCACTTTTGTTTAATACACCTGCACTGTTGGCCCGAAAAGAGAATAATTTTGAACTTGGAGCATTTGTGTTAAAGACTTAATGTCTAAATTAAATTATGATAGGAGTATGTCAAGTGTGAAAAATTTTAATAGAGGAAATCATATTCAAAGTCTAGATCAAGAAAGGATATCAATGACATGACAGGGAATGCCATTTCTATCATGAGATGAGAAATCATCAATCATTCAAACATTTGAAGGAGTTTAAAACTAATTATGGTAGTTAGAACTCTGTGGATGCAGTGATTGTTGTAGCAGGTGGAGAGGATAATGATGACGGTGACACTTTTTATGGTTACTAAATGTTTGGTTTTGATGGAAACTTCATGGATTTGGATTTACCCCCTCATTTCACATATGCTGATATCGAGATTAGTTTGATATTTACAGGACTTATGTTGAAGGTTCTGTTACAGTATATACTGATGTGCAACATGGAGGTATGACTTATGAGAATAGCTACAATAAAAATTAAGGTGTTTGATGAGTACTAGTCAAGACACCTGCTTATGAAGTAGAGATTTGTTAAGTCCTCCCTATGAGGCATAATAGTTCCTACATAAGATTGAAATCCCAGATTGGTGTAAGAAGAAAATTAAAAAGATAAATCCATATTAATAAAAGGTGATAGTATAGTTTTTTATTGCGTCAGAATTGGAAGACAGTTTAATCATGCGTTTATGCTAGCTGTTCTTAAGTTTGAGAGTTAAATTTGAAAATTTATAATTTATATTATTGATAATGGATTTGTTGCAGACAAGGGCAATTTAGTTGAATCAAGCTAAACTTTTTGTTTTTGCAGTTCTTACTGTTGTTCAGTTTTGGGTGTTTTCCACAATCTTTAGTATTGAGAATTGAAATATAGAAAGCATCACTGATATGTAGGCACAGGTGAACTAACTTTAACATGGAGATCAAAAGGCTGATATGGAGAATAACCTCTGTACACTAAGATATATTACCATAGATGATGAACTAAAACGTTAAAACTCTTTCAAAAGATGTGAATAATAAAACTTGAATGAAATGGTGGTTGTAGGATGGAAAAGCTGGGCTTGAGAACCCAAAGCAGTCTTGCTAAGTGTATTGGCACCATGGTATCCATTATAGGTGCATTAATTGTGACTTTGTACAAAGGCCTGCCTATCATAAATGCTCTATCATCCAATGGTCAACCCAGTGAGGTTCTTCTGTCACTGCAATCAAATTGGGTCCTTGGAGGCTTTCTCCTTGCCGTTGGTAGCTTATGTCTTTCAATATTGTTTATTGTCCAGGTAAAACTGGTTTAAACATTCTAGTCCCCTCTTACTGTACATGTTGCAGACGTTATATCTCAGAAAATTGACTCGAATTTTTTTTCCCCTTTTTTTCAAATGTACATATCTAGACCTGGATTATTAGAGAGTATCCTGCAGAGTTGATTGTAACACTTATTGCTAGCTTTTTTGCGACCTTCCAATCTGCCTTGGTGGCTCTAGTTGCAGAGAAAGACCCAAAAGTTTGGAGATTGAGGTCTAATATGGAGTTGATAGCTATAGGCTATTCGGTAAGCATGATGAAGGCGATATGCTTCACTTTAGGCTTGTCATTCTGTCACATAGATCCCAAAATTTTGGGACTCAAACTTGGTAGTTGTTGTTGTATCTTGTCACTCATTATAGCTTACCCTTTGGTTTTCCAATAACTTGTTTGTAGGCCGTTTTCCTGGTAGCTGCACGAAATGTTGTTGCTACATGGGCATGTCGCAAGAAGGGTCCTGTCTTTGTTGCATTATTTAGTCCTCTAGGGATGGTCATTGCACTTGTAATGGGTGTTACTTTTCTTGGGGATACTCTCTATCTTGGAAGGTATAATTCTTATATCTCAATATAGTAATTCTGTGAAGCTATGCTACTGTCCTGGAATATTAAGGACTATTATGATTATGATTCAATTTTATTGCTGTGCAGTTTGATAGGAGCAACTGTAATAGCTCTTGGGTTTTATGCTGTGATATGGGGGCAAGCACAGGAAGAGAAGACCATTGAAAACAGAGGAATTTATAGCTTTGAGTCATCTTCTGCTAAAGTTCCTCTTTTGGAAAACAAAGGCTTGGATATCTAGGACATTTGCACAATAAATTAAAAACCAGCTATAGCTTTGGTTTGATGTTTTTTCACTGAAGTTGTTCAAGTGTGGTGAAAGATACAATCAACAACCATGTGTATATATTTATCTATAATGGAAAGTTTAAAATGAAATTTGATGAATTTCTTAAAATATCAAGAGCTTTGATATAGTCTTTTTGAGACGCCTAAAATGACCTGCACAGCTTTATAAGTCTGACTTAATAAATGCTTTTGGTAATGCCTTGTTTTGGAATGAGTTACCAATACTGTAAATTTTGTCGTAGGTCATAAAAAGTCTCAATTTCAGCCATATGTTGAAAGAGCGTAACTTTACTGCTGGGTTATCTGTTTGAGGTGAATTTATTTTGATTTCATGGAACTTTCATGATCTAAGTGTACAAGAACTAGAAATGGTAATCCATAGGAAAATTAAAGAGTAAAAATTATTGGTTAATATGTCACAAATAAGCAACATTAATCAAATAAATCAACCTTATCTTACCAAATTTGAGTTCAAGAAAGTATTCAATTTCTTATTTGATTGGCGCCCTCAAGTCTGGTAGCTGAAATGTCTTGTTCCCATTAAAGCCCAGAATAAGAAATGATTTCAATAAGACCAAGAAGTTAGGTTCTATGGAAGTGGGGCACATTACAATTGTGACATTGAAAAAACAAAGATATTTATTACTTTTGGATGTTATTTATTAATGCAGCATAAGCCGGAGGGTTTTCCTTCACACGTCACCCACACAAAAGAAAAATCAAAGAAAAATACAGAAGCACATCCCACTGAATATCATAGTTTTTCTCCAAATGTCATGTGATGGTGGAACAGTGGCCCCTGTTAGTTAGCATATATTATAAGTATTGAATGATTGCTGGGTGCTCTTTCCCTATCACCACACATTATCCCAACCATCCTATTGAGTGTTTGTAAGTGTTACTGTTCATGAGAAAAACACACACAGAAAAAAGAGAATGTGGAGTTTAGGTGTGACAGCAATAATGGTGGCGGTAGAGTTCTTTGAGGTGGGCTTAACAACTCTAAGCAAAGCAGCCATGAGAAAAGGGATGAGTAACTTTGTTTTCATTGTGTACTCTAACGCCCTCGCTATCTTGTTCCTTCTTTCATCATCTCTCATCTTTTACAGGTTCACTTCTATATATGGTTAATCATCTTTTTTGTAATAATTCATCAATTCTAACAATTACCAGGGCTTTTTTGAGACCCTGAATCCTCTAGTTACTCCATTTGATTTACAGAAAAAGAACTTGTCCTCGACTTACATTCTCCGTCTTTTGTAGAATGTTCCTCCTTGGTGTGCTCAGGTATACTCTTTTAATATGCTGAGGCTGGTGATATACTGATATGATAGTTACATATATGCATTTGTGCCTATGTGCGCATTCATGTGACTTTGAAATGTGGTTTTTTTTTTAGTTGCTGTGTGCAGTCGTTTATGTATTTTGGGATAGGGTACAGCTCTCCCACTTTAGCCTCAGCCATGACTGATCTAACTCCAGCATTTACTTTCATTCTTGCCATCTTATCCCGGTTAGTCTCCTATATTTTTTATATATTAGAAAAATTATTAGATGTTCAAGAGTATTCATACCAATAAATGCAATTCATTTAATAAAAAAATATAACATAAGCTTATAAATTAATATGAGAAAGTTCATTCTAGTCTTAGCTGTTTTGAATTTATTGGTGTGAACTGTGAAGTACCATGTTATCTATATTCCATGAGTATCTGATATTTACTCCTGCGAAAATACTTGTAGGTTAGTTGTTAAGATTCACTTGTCTAGGTACAACTATAATTTTGTCAACTTTTAGATTATAAACAAGCCAACTTTAAGCAAAAAGCCAATCCAAACTGACACAGCAACCAAGCTTAAAGCTTTGTAGTTGCTATATACCAAACTATGCAACAGATATCCAAATTAACTATAAAATGCTTCAAACATAAGATATAATATTGAAATTCTCAATTTTCTTTTGCAAACTTATTTAAGAATTGAATCAAATGTGATTTTAGAATGGAAAAGCTAGACTTTAGACTCAGAAGCAGCCTGGCCAAGTCTATTGGTACCATGGTCTCAATTGCGGGGGCATTAATGGTGACATTGTACAAAGGACCGCCAATCACATTTGCTGCATCACCACATAATTTACATCATGAGCTTCATGCATCAGTGCAATCTAACTGGCTCATTGGAGGCCTTCTCCTAGTAGCTGCATGCTTTTGTTTTGCACTTTTGTTAATTGTTCAGGTAAAATCCTTGCAGCCATTATGTGTCATTAAAAATAAACAAAAACCCTGAAAATTGAAACTTTTCTTGTTTTTTCATATACAAAGACCTGGATCATGAAGGAATACCCTGCAGTGCTGATGCAAACACTCATTTGTTGCATTATTGTGACCATCCAAATTGCCACAGTCTCTTTGGTTGCAGAGAAAGACCCGAATGCTTGGCGACTAAGGCCTGATATTGAGTTGATAGCCATAGGGTACTCGGTAAGAGCATAGAGAAGTCCCAAACTTTGCTCTAGGACTAAAGTTTTGCTCTTTCTTTCCACTTCATTTCTAATTTTGTAATGACCTTCCTTGTTCCTCTATCTCTATAGGCACTCTTTGGGATAGCAATTCGAAGTGTTGTTCACACATGGGCATGTAACAAGAAGGGGCCTGTTTATGTCTCATTGTTTAAGCCCCTTGGAATTGTCATTGCACTTGTCATGGGGGTTGCTTTTCTTGGGGATACTCTTTATCTTGGAAGGTATTATACACAAATCTGTTTGTCATTTCTTAGATGGGTATGTTTAGAATTGTCAGTTCTTCAAAGGACTTAACTTTTAGGCGTTTGGATCAATGCTCATGAAATCCTTAAAAGCGAAATACACAAGCCCTATAAACTATTGTAATACCGGTCACAAAAAGGGTGTCCTTAAAAGCAAAATACGAAAGCCCTATAATTTAATGTATTACAATAATCACAGAAAGGTAATTCAGAACTATCTATACTACTATTCAAGAGGCTTTGCCTGTTTAGGATCCTTATTTTTTTTGTTCAAAAATGCCTTTATACCCCTATGTTTAAGTAGAGACAAAACTATAGGACAATTTAGTAAAAATATAACTCTAACTCTCACTAAAACATTGTCTAAGAAATAGGGCTACTATATATGTTGCTGAAGTGGCACAAATTATATTTATTGTTGTCACTATATAAGTTTTTTTTTTTTTTTTTTTAAAAATTATTAGTAGTTTTAACAATAGTTAGTAATGTACTGGATAATATATGTACGGTACAAGATGTTTATGTGTTTCATTCAACTCAAGATTTTTAAAAGTAAATTGCAAAAGTACGGGTAAAAAATTGAAATGAAAAAAACTGTAAATAGAGAAAAAAATTTCAAGATTATAATAGAAACATGAAAACGTTGATGTTTAATATAAATAATAAAACAAAGAACTAAAATATTAATTTTGATAATTTAATTTTTAATATAATCATGATACATTTTAACAAAATAAGCAATATACTCTTGATAATAAAAAAAATTAAAGTTTAGTAAAGTTGAAGTATTTTTGTACAAGTATAATATGGGAAATGTGTCATATGTTTAATTATTGAAAATGTGTCATATATTGAGTTGATTCAAATTTTATTAACAAATTTGGCTAGAATTTTTCCATAGGTCATTACATGTTACTATGGCTTTAACATTTTCTGAGAGAATAATTACATCATGATTCAATAACATGTAATGTTTGTTCTACAGTGTGGTTGGAGCGGCTGTAATATCTACTGGGTTTTATTCTGTGATTTGGGGAAAAAGCCCAAGAAGAGAAGCGGGTGGAGGATACTGCAGGAATTTCCAACCTTGGGTCATTCGCTTCTAACGTCCCACTTCTTCAGAACAAAAGCTTGAGAATTTAGAAGATATGCAACCAAAAAATAAAGTGTTTGGGAAAGTACTGTGAAGTCATCATTTGACATATCATGTCAATTTTGAGATCAGTTGTTTAAATTAAAGTGGAAGGAGGATATCATGCATGACTTCATAGCTTTAAGATAAGATTGAATATGGACTCTCTAATATGAGATGCCAAATTGGTCTTGAAGATGATAAATAAGAAGGGACAAAAGTCTCTTGATTACACATCTCTAGCTTTTCTTTTAAAAAAATGCTTAGAGGTTCAAACACAATGACAAAGAAGGAAATAATTTTATATAAAATCTGTTTGTGTATACATAATCAATCTATATCAATTTAGTGGGTTCTAGTTACCTCAATTGGTAAAGTCTTTAACGATTGAATATTAGATTTAGGGTTCAATTCCTGCCTATGTAAAAAACTGATTAGTATTTTAGTTTGATAATACAGAACACAATAATAAAAAATATACGTCATAGGTTGAAACTCTATAAAAAAAAAATCTATATCAATCTATAATTTATATATATCTAAAAGCAGAAAGTTAGCATTTATTGTTGCTACACTTCTATTACGCCACATCATTCACCTATTTCTAACACTTTCTCTCATCTTATAATTACACTTCTTCCAACATTTTCCATTCACTTTTACTTTTTTATATCTCCACTGCTTTATACCTTACCCTGATAACTCTCTCATCCCTTCATCTTCCTTTTATTTGGACTCTTTTTCTCCCAATTTTATTTACTATAAAAATTTGCTATTTTCTTTTTTATTCAGTCCATATCTTGTCCACACAAAAAGTAAATACCCTCTCTCTCTCTCTCTCTCTCTCTCTCTCTCATCTTCCTTTTATTTGGACTCTTCTTCTACCAATTTTATTTACTATAAAAAATTTGCTATTTTCTTTTTTATTCAGTCCATATTTTGCCCACACAAAAAGTAAATTCTCTCTCTCTCTCTCTCTCTCTCTCTCTATACACACACACACACACACACATATATATATATTCTTTTGGTGGATTTTTAATTCTTTATTTTATCTTTGATGAATTTTGTGTTGAACTCTAATTTGGTTTGATGCAATTTGGTTATGTTTTAATTTGTTACATTTTTTCTTTTCTTCTCTTTAATTGGTAGGTGTTATCCTATGGCATTATATAACATATAATGATATAATGTTATTCAATTACGTATCATGTCTTGGATAATTTGGTATTTATAACTATACATTTTTTAGTTATTTTTTAGATATTTTAAAAGTGAGAATTTGAGACTTTATATCAAAATACAATCTACACATCTATGTATTTGAATGTCTTTCAATTATTTGAGTAATATCAATTCTAATTTGTGATGAGATTTGATTATTATGATAATTTCTTTAAGAGTGAGAAATTTGAACCATTATTTTGTAACTTAAAAAATTTTGGTTGTACCCAAAAAATAGGAAAACATAACACACTATACCAAAAGTTTGAAGAATATAGACCACTTCCAAAAATATCAATCAAACACACCCAAGTTTCTCAAAAAAAAGAAAAAAAGAAAAAAAAAAAAAAAAAAAAGAAGCCAACATAATAGAATGATATATTTGTAGAGATAGCGAGAACGAAAATACTTTTAGAAATAGTTTAATTTATAAGGACAACAAATTATTTTCAATAAATTTTAGAAAATAAAGTATACATTATTTCACATTACAAAATAATTATATATTTCTACACATCGTGTGGGACTACAACTAGTATATTATAAAAGTTGGTATATGCATTCTACGATGACATGTATTCATTTTCAAAGCATATTGCAATAATATGTGGCAACTTCTTACATTTAGTTAGTATTATATGGACAAACAACGCCATGTGTCAAAAAATTATTTGTACATGTCAATATGTTTGCCATGCGTAGGTATTAAATAGAAAGAAAAAATATGCTCTTAAATTAGGACAATTAAATATGACCCTTAAAAGTCTCATTTAATTGGTTCCCCCCCCCCCCCCCCCCCTTACTTTTTAAATACATCTGAAGGTAAATTACAAAATTAGTTCCTATCATTTACACAATTTTTCAATTTGGTCATTAGCCTTTCAATTGTGTTGATTTGATCCCTAATCTTTTCAGAGTTGTGTCAATTTGGTCCATGCTGTTTTCTCTTAATTAGATGGTGTCGATGCCCATTTTTGCAAATCTGTACCCAAAGGCTTATGAGGAAGAAAGCCCAATGAAGAGCAAGGTCCAAAAGCCCACCAAAAAGACCAAAGAACAAGAAGGGTCCAAAGAAAGAAGTGCAAGTGAAAGCAATCTACAGCAAAACGCAAGTCTGCCGCAGAATACAACTTTGCCTCAAAATACAGTTCTCTGGTAAGATGGCTTCAACAGATGAAGATAAATTGGGTCCAATAACCTTTTGATCTAGCCAACATTATTTGGCCCACAAAAGCCCAAATCCTTTTGTATAAAAAAGAGAGGCATGAAAACTGATATGAAGAAGAATGATGAAAAGAATTAAGGAATGGCAGGAAGTGTTAGCAGCAGGAATTGCATGAAGGAAGAGTCAAACTAAAGGAAATGACAAATGCAGCAGGAAACGCGTAAAGAAATAAGACAAAAACACGTAACAGACGAAACATAAATAATCTGCTACGGCAAGAATGGCGTGGGAGACAAAAACAAAAGACAATGGAGCAAGCACAAAAGGGTCGGGGCACCACCAACCTGTACCCAGCCAATACAAGGGAGGTGGGCCCACAGTCAAGGGGATTTAGAGGGCGTGGTTTGGTGGTGGGGGGAAAAGGGGGTCTATATTTGGTTTCCTGCCGTGACTTCTTTTGGGAACATATCCTGCTGAGATGATATCTTACCCAAAAGAAGTAATAAATGGTTAGGACTACTGATGCATGCCATAGAGCTAGGTAGTAAGGTAAAGGTATACGGCAGGAACAAATAAAAGAGAATTGTGTCGTGTAGCAAACATGTTCTGAGCAGATGGCAGTGGTTGGGGCAACCAATGGGTGAGTAGGTAATCTTGAAAGGATGCCCACAATAAACCAAAAACAGTTGGTGAAGCCCTAGGGGTAAAAGGGAGAAATCCCATTGAATTAGCTCACTATAAAAGGGAGGTAACCACGGCAGAAATAGGGGGACCGAGGTAGAGGAAAAAACAGGGGAAAGAGTGAAAAATAGGGGAAGAAGAAAACACTCAGAGGGGAGAGAAAGAAAGAAAGAAAAAGAAGAGAAAAAACGCGGCAGGAATAGGGGCATGCATCAATAGACCATCTTTTCCCTCCCTCTTAGCAAACTCATTTTTTGAAATCTCCAAAAGTAATAGCTAGTAGCCATTTAGGCCTATTCTCCAAAATGAACAACTTTTATGGCAGGAGCCCATGATAAGGTTGTTAAAGTTGGAGTTTGGGTTCCTTCTTGGTTTACTTATTCTATGGGCAGATTTAATACTTAATTTTGATTGTAAATATATTGGATTTCTCTCATTATAACTTATATTTGCCGTATTTAGTCATCTTGTCGTAGCACGTTTTTATCACGTCTGCCGCATCAGTTGTCCTGCTGTGGTGTCTTTACTTGCTGTACTTGTTATTTTGCTGTAGCACATTTTCATTATGTTTACCGTGTTAAATATTTTACCAGCTAAACCTTTCCTGCCGAAGCTTTCTCCTTTGTTTGTTATTACGAGTTTTACCTTTTGACATAAACTAATCATTATCATGCCATAAGTATATATATATATATATATATATATATATACATATACGTTGTTTTCTCATGTTCTGGAAAAATACATTTATAGATATATATGTGAATGCGTATAAGCATATATACTTATATATGTGTGTATATATTTGAGAATATGCTAATCCATTTAAACTAACATTTGTTTGATAGGTATTTTCTTTGGGCTTTAGATTTGTTTATGCATAGGAAGTAGAAAAGTATTTCTGCAATAAAAACGAAGAGGGTTCATTCACATTGTAGAAGGCTATAAAGTACGGCAGACAGCTTTAATGCACATCAGATAACTCTATTGCACAAGGCTTACGGCAGGAAGCTTTAAAGCACGATAGGAAGCTTTAAAGTATGGTAGACAGCTTTAATGCACAGCAGATAGCTTTATTGCATAAGGCTTTACACAGGAAGCTTTAAAGCACGACAAGAAGCTTTACTACACAATAGAAAGCTTCATTGCACAGCAGACAGACTTGCTGCATAGCAAAAAAGTCAGACTTGTGGCAGAAACCGGAGAAAAGTTCCTCTTGCGTTAGAAACATCAATCCTGCGATAGAAACTAGTAGCGGCAGAAACAGAAAATTCAATCCTGTGGCAGAAACAAAAGATAAGCCCACTTTGCTGCGTCTTCCCTTGGACTTTGACTCAACGTTTGCGCACAAGCTGGACCAAATTGAGTTGCAGTTAGACTGGTCTCAACTCCCTTACTCAGAAAACTCAGGCCTACTACCGCGGAAGGCAGCTCAGCCCAACGCACACAGCAAAAAAGGCCCCTACAGATGGAAAAGTCTAATGTATCAAACGGAATAATAAAAAATTATTTTTTATATCACATTAATTTCCAACTTATGGTCATCTCCTAGAATCTGCCAAATCCATTCTTGTTACCAGTAAATGTATTGCTTTTACATATATCCGTAGAATTGGTAATAGAGTAGTACACAACTTAACTAAACATGCGAGACATGTTAGAGGTTTGTCGGTGTGGGTGAAGGATATTCCACCTCACCTCCATGATGTACTCTTTGTTGATCCCGGCTAATTTTTAATAACATAATAGTCTTCATTCTCAAAAAAAAAAAAAAAAAAAAAAAAAAGAAAGAAAGAAAGAAAGAAAACCCAAAATTTGCATTTGTGAGTCTTTTTTTTTTTTTTTTTTTTGAGAATCCAAACCCAGATTACCCTTCTCTAAAACAATCTAAAATTTGTGAGTCAAATTACCCTTCTCTAAAACAATCTAAAATTTGTAAAATACAATAAATCTTTCTCTCTCTCTCTCTCTTTAGTCCACATCTCCATCTCTTCTCACCTCATCCTCACACTCATAAACCTCAAGATCTGAAGTTGTAAAATAATCCCTCTCTCTCTCTCTCTCTTGTGGGTTTGGTGGCTTTTCTTTATTATTGTTACCCCTCTATTATTTTTCTTCATTTGGAATGCCCAATCATACTTTTTTCACATTATGTGAGATGTTACCTAAGCATCCAATCATCCTTGACATTTCCATATGCCTATTGGGAATCACTGCAATAAATTAGCATAGAATTCAATCATTTTTAGTCTTCCTATGTGAGTCCGAATGCATTCAATTTCTAAGTTTTATTTGGTAAAAAAGGCACAAACTAGAGGTGGGTTAAGAATTCCAGCAACTTTGGTTTTACACTTTTGGAAAAAGAAAGATGGGTCATTGGGTGAAATACAGGTTTGTTCTATTAAGTTTATGAAGTAATGATGTCCCTTTCGCATGTGAATGTGAATTTTAGGGGTTTTTTTTATCTTTTTTTTTTTTTTTTTGAGAAACAAACACACACACACATACAAGAGAGAGGGAAAGGAGTTCTAACACAAAGGCACACCACAACTCTACTCAAAAGCCATGGTAATTTTTAAGGGAAGGTGTGACAAGTTATACTACACACAACACTCTCTCTTAAGCAATGCGGGATAATTACCCTTTTTTTTTTAAGAAACAAACACATACACACACACACACATACACAGACAAGGGAGAGGGAAATGGGTTTTAACACAAAGGCACACCACAAACTCCACTAAAAATAATTTTTTATTATTCCAATCAGATTTTTTTCATCTAATGAATAATGAAAGGAACCAAATTGATATGATATTAAAAAGGTTACAGTTTAAATTAACACAATTGAAAGGTTAGGGATCAAATTGATAAGTGACATAAAAGATAGAGACTTATTTTATAATATACCATACATCTAATTTTTTTTTTGAGAGAGTGTTAACCTATGGTGTCCGCTCCTGATGGTAGCTCTTTATCATCAGACCAAGACACCAATTAGTTTTTGGTGTAGGCGGAGATTGAACCCCAAATCTCTTATACAATCATCAAAGACTTTACCAGTTGAGCTAACTGGAACCTACATTCATCTAATTTAAATCTATACAACTATAGCAAAAGAGTTAATATTTTTTATTTTGGGTCCATAATTAAACATATAATAATTAGGAAAAAAACCAAAGGTTTTTTTTTTTTTTTTTTTTATGAAAATGTATATGGAAATTTCCTAATGCTTATATGTATATGTGTGTGTGTATATATATATATACATACTGTAGGGGCCTTTTTTATCGTGTTGGGCTTGGCTGCCCCTTTGTGGTTGTAGGCCCAAGTGTTCTGGGTTGCGGGAGTCGAGATCGGTCCAACTAGAACTCAACTTGGCTGGGTTGTGCACAAACTAGGCCTTGTTTGCCAAGAGGGTACTTGCGGCAGGCAGAGCTGTCTCAAAGGAGCTTACGGTAGGCAGACATAATTGATAAAAAATAGAGCAACATATTCTGGAATGACCAGATAGTTCTTTTAATAGTGAATGACCAAATGATCCATAATCACAATAATATGAACAATTTTAACAAATAGAATAGTAAGGACAAATGGTAATAAAGATTAATCAACGAATAAAGGAAATAAGCCGAGTTCGGTCTGCAG
Source organism: Quercus variabilis (assembly GCA_030445155.1). Taxonomy (NCBI): domain Eukaryota; kingdom Viridiplantae; phylum Streptophyta; class Magnoliopsida; order Fagales; family Fagaceae; genus Quercus; species Quercus variabilis. The sequence continues at coordinate 63,217,531 of CP129447.1, forward strand.
GGGCAAGGTCAGGGAGGAAGAACGCCTCTTCTCAACACAATTAACCTCCGAGGAAAAGAATTCCTGCCGTGGAAATTAATGGGTTTGAGGGAGGCGGACTTGAATGGACAATGCCCAGGACGATTATATGAGAAAATAGGAATTTGAGAGGGAGAGAAGGGAAGGGACCTATCAGTGGATGCCACTAACACTTGCTCTTTTCTCTCTGTCATTCTCTCTTTTCTAGTTTTTCCTTAGTGATTTCCATAATTGTAGTTTTTAGTATTGTGCTCCCCTATTTTTTTAAGTATGTTTCAAAGTCTTTTTCTTCACATTGTGTTGTATTGCTCTCTTCCTTCCTATCGTTGTTCCTGTAAACGGCAGAGGCTTCCTTCTTATAGTGCCTGCCGCGACCGAATTTTACTATTCTACCCCTTAACCACCTTTGTCTAGTCTGGGCGTACTTGTTGACCATCACTGTTTCATCTGCGAGTTCCCTTGTTACAGACAAAGACAACTTTTTTGTCTATTAGTCTGCCGCAGCACCTCTTCCTGCCGCGGTGATGTTTCTCTCTCTCTATCCCTCATGGCATGCACCTATTGGTTCCAACTTAACCTGGCCTCTTTTGGGTGGTATGTCATCTCAGCAGGACGTATCCCCCAAAAGAGTTTGAGCAGGAACCTCAAAACAGGTCTTCCCCTCTCCTCATCTTCAAACCATGCCCTTTTACCTCTGACCCACGACCCCACCACGTCCCGTATTGGCTGGGTACAGGCTGGTGGTGCCTGGGCCTTGCGCGTGCATATGTCTGAAATCTGCCTGTTGTTCATGCATCTGCCGTGGACTGGAGACTTTGCTTGTATTGCCTACCGTCTGTTTCTGGCTTTTCAAGAGCTGCTACTCTGATTTCCCGCTCCCATAGGGTCTGGGCTTTACCATGTACTAGGCTTTGCGTTCTCTTCAACCCAATTCTTTAACTTCCTTGGCTTCCTACCACGTTACTTGACCTTTCCTGCCACGGCGATTTATTCCTGCTGGGCCTCTTCTTAGGTCTGCCGTTCCTTTCTTTCCCCCAGTGGCTTAATATGGCCACTGGTGTTCTCACTTATGGGCTCTAGTGTCCCTTTCTTTCCACTTGGGCCTATTCGGCCCATTTACTTCCTTTGGACTTCCTCGGTCCATTTACTAACTCCGCATCCCATGGGTATTTGCTAACTCAATTGGGCTTCCCTGGCCCAATTTCCTCATTCTCATCATTAGGGTTCATGGGCTTGCCATTATCCCCTACTTTCTTTGTTTACATTACTTTGGACCTGCCACGGCCATTCTTGCTTTTCCATACCACATACTGCCCACGGGTGTTGTTTTCTCTCTTTCCGGGCTTTTTTAGGCCCACTTACTTCCTCAAGACCCATTTATTTATATTAAGGGCCTGTGATCCATTATTCCTGCCGCTTGAGCCTAATGGTTTTACTTAGTCTGCCACTTCTCTGCTGCCTGTATTTCTGGGTTGGGCCGCCTTCTGCCTATTTCAAAAAAATGACCCTCAACACATACATACAAAAGAATGATACTTTTTTTTTTAAGAAGAGTGAGACTTATTTTTATAATTATAAAATATCATTATTTTGACAATTACAATCTTGTAATTACATTTGTTTCAATTACTTAAACATATAATGTCTATTCCTCCTCCCCAACCTTTTCATCACCTTCCTCACCTCCAACTTATTGGTAATAAGTTTTTTCCCATCTTCATATTTTCATATTTAAATATGTTCTCTCTTTCTCACTCTTTAGCAGCTAGCTCAAAAATTGCGTTAGGTTTCAGCTTTACATTTATGTTTTTAATTTACACTATCTCCTCTTATTCTTTGATTTTTTTAATTTTTTTTTTAATTCCATTTCATTTTACAATGGTTCATTTATACCAACTATTAATTTTTTTTGAATTGCTTAAAAATGATTGTTAGTTTATTTTGAGATTAATGCCAATGTTTTATATTTTTGCGTTCGGATTGGTATAGTCCATATTAATCTTAATGTGTTTTGAATGTTTAGATTTTGATTTGTGGATGATATTCAGTTTCATCTCTATTAGAGGTACCTTTCTCTTCCTCTCTCTAATCTTATTCTCCTATTTATTTTACTGCTTTTCGTTTCACAAATTGCTCTCTATGCATATAGAATTTATGCCAAATATTGATTCTTTTTAAATTGCTTAAAAATGGTTGTTATTATTTTGAGGTTGATTCCAATGTTTTTAAATTTTTGTGTTTGTATTGGTGTACTTCAAGTTAATCTTGATGTGTAAAAATTTTAATCAGTGGGTGATATTCAATTTTATTATTCCATATAATTTCTGCCCAGTGCAATTTAGAGTGTAAATAAAAGTTTCTAAGGTTTGTGTTAAAGTTTTTGTAATTGAGAAAGTTTTAACCTATAATGTTTGCTCCTAATTTGTATTATTTATGTTTACTAATTTGTCTTTATCCTTGATCACAGATGTTTGGGTCAATTTATCTAAATAATCGGCCTTCAAATTTCTTATAGGCAAGGTTGTCAAAATCGGGATCTTACGTAGGATCGTGATCGTAGGATCGGATCGTGGATCGTAAGATCCTACCTATTTTTATATTTTAAGCAAAAAAACCTATTGATAGTGACTTTGTATGTTATATAATCACTTAAAATATGAATCCATCAATTAAAAAAAAAATTGCATAATAAAATGTAATTTGCACACACTACATTGTTCTTATGTCATTCTATTGAAACAAAATATATTTAACTTTTGACATAATGTATCTAAAAAGTTTAGTACATGTTTAATTAGCAACTAAGTACCAAAATATTATCTACACATATGGAAAATATTTTCCAAATTCTAAGTTCCAAATCCAAAATAAGTTAAGCTTTGTCAAAATCATATACACAACACAACAATCTGGAATCAAGCTATCAAAGAACAAATAAATGATAAACTACTAACTACCAAAACAAATTACCAGAAAGCTTAAAGGCAGCGTTGGGATGGCTCACGACAACATCATTGAGATGGCTAGAGGTGCTGGGTTTTTGACAGAGGATTGAGGAGGCATCAACTGAGGAGCTAGCACTAAATGTTTCTAAATATTTTAGGTTTTTTTTTTTTTTTTTTTTTTTTTTAACATTAAACTTAAGAAAGCTCACCATTAAGAGGGCTGAGAGTGGCTGGGTTTTTGACAGAGCACTGTGGAGGCGCAAGACAGAGGTGCTGGTCTGCTGGAGCTTAGTGTTTCTAAAATATTTAGGTTTTGAAAACGTTTAACTTAATACTAAAGGTTTTTTTTTTAGATTTAATGTTAAGATAGGAGTAAATTTGGTTCAATTTATTATTGGGTTTTGATGGGCTTGTGGGTTTAGGACCTTTAGGTGGACCGTGAATTATCATATTGGACTTACCCGAATGACACAAATGAAGCCCACTTAAAAAAAATTAAAAAAAAAATAAAAAGGAAGAAAAAGAAGCCAAATGGTAGGATCGGTAGGATCCCATACGATCCTACGATCCTACACGATCCTACCTACGATCCTAACATTTTTGTGATCTTGTTACGATTTTAATCTTTTTGGTGAGGTGGGATCGTAAAATCGTGCGATTTTACGATCCAGATCGCGATTTTGACAACCTTGCTTATAGGTGTTGCAAATAACCTTTTTTTTATACCACGGAAAGAGCAAAGCAAAGACTCATTGAGAAAGACAGAGAGTGTGTGTGTGTGTTTTTTTTATTTTTTATTTTATATATATATATATATATATAGACACACGAAGGTTTTTGCCCAAATGACCCTTAAATTGCTCTAATAATTCATTTTTACCAATTACTTCCTTTTTCTTTTTTTTTTTTTTTTTTTTTTTTTTTTTGTCTTGGGTCAATTTACCTAATTCATTGGCCTTTAAACCTTTTTTTTTTTTTAATACAAGATAGAAATTCTACTCTAATCTAATCTAAGTGTATATGTATGTGAAACTCATTCCTAGAGATTTGAATCCCGGTCCTTATCTTCCACACTCCACAGGCACTTATACTTATAGCTAGAGTGATCACTGCACTAAGGGTGCGCGATGGTGACCTTTAAACTTCTTATAGTTGTCATAGATGATATTGTTTCAATGTTATATATGTAGATAATCTCTCTCTTTAAATTATTATTCTCCAGCCTAATATTATAGTTGGATAAGTCTCTCTCTCTCTCTCTCTCTCTCTCTCTCTCTCTCTCTCTCTTCTTAATTTTCTTTTGTTTATATCAATTAATTGGAAAAGGAGTGTTCATTATGGAAAAATAGCCCAATATTATAGTTGGATATCTCTCTCTCTCTCTCTCTTCTTGGTTTTTTTTTTTTTTTTTTTTTGGTTTATATCAATTAATTGGAAAGGGGTGTTCATTATGGAAAAATTGAGGTTTAGATTAATCATTGTTTTTCTATTCAAAATTAAGAACTAAAAAAAGGTAATGCTTTTATGGTTACAAAAGGAAACTAAAAAATAAATAAAACAAAGCAGTGAGAAAATTACAATATAGCCAACTATATTCTTGCATTAAAAAAACAAACTTATATCTAATTAGAAATGTCTTCTATGTTCAATCATAAGCTTAGAAAAACCAGAAAAAGAAAAAGAGAAGCACATAGAATAATAAAATATCATTTGAATGATAATGCTCCAAGTTATACAAGAAATCTTAAAAAGTTTCACATAAATAGGAATTTAATTTATTTATTTTTATGTAATTGTGTAGTGCTTTTAAAAAATACTAGAAAAATAGACTCATTATAGAATACCATTAATGTCTTATTATGGCAAATAGCAAAATAGTATTCTAGTGCTATGGAGGATCCACTAAAGGAGGCACCTATGAAGAAGGAGAGGGTAGGGTGGAGACGGAGGCGGCAAAACTACTAGAGGAGGCATTGGCAGAGGACGGGGCAAGGTTGAAGTCGAAGTTGGAGGTTGAGGCAGACGCAGAGGCAGCCTCATTGGCAGACCTTTCAAGCAATCGTATAACCCATTTTGCATTATTCTGCATTATTTTTCGTTGGGCAGATCAACAAGCAACTGCTCTATTGACTTCATTTTGAAGTAGAGATCAATTTTTTCAAGTTTTCATTGATCTACCAATGAATAGCTGATGATCATGGAGAATGTGTAGTTTTGCTGGTATTTCTTCTTTTTAAAGAAATGATTTCTGCAAATGTGTACTTACTGAATTGCATGTTTAACCTCTGGAGTAAGGAAAGATGTTGATGTGCGTTGCACTTGTTATTAATTTCCTCCAATATTTCAATAGTTTTCTAGCAAAAATTTGTAATCTATAGCATTTTATTTATAGAAAAAACTGAAAGACAACAAAAGTGTGATTTGAACATACTATATGTGTTTAAAATTTTTTAAAAATCTTTGCTATAGTGATTGATATATAAACATATTTCGCACACTCAAGAATCCAAATATTGTTTCATGCCAGCTTGGTGTGCATGAAATGCACATTGTCATATGGTGCATACCCCCACTACGCCAAAAAAAAATAATAATAAATAAATAAAAAATTCTATTACATTTATTATAGTTGGCAAAATAATAATAGAATATGATATAATTTAAAATGAAAGGAAAAAAAAACATATGACCTACTAATTTATGATATTTGATGGTATTAATGATATATATATATATATATATATATATATATATTTTGTAAACTACATATTTGGAATTTGATTCTTAACTTTTATGTTGTTTGTCAATTTATTTCCTAACTTTTCGAATGTATTAATTTAGACTCTAAGCTTTTAATATTATGTCAAAAAGGTCAAATGGTGGATGGAAAAATATGATGTGGTCTTATTAAATTTTTTTTTTTTTGCCACATAACTTGCCACGTGGGCTTCATTAAATATTAAAAAAATTACACGTTGAAAATTTGGGGAAACCTCTCTCTCTCTCTCTCTCTCTCTCTAAAGACTCAAGGCTCAAGCCACTACTCATTGATGGTCACCAGATCTATTTATATTTCTGTTTCATTTATCAGTAGCATTTTTCTTTACTTTCTCCATTTTCATTTCAAGCTCACAATCTTTGGTGAAACCTCTCTCTCTGACTTATATTTTTTTTTTGGGGCCTTTTTGTTTCTTTGACCCTGAACCACAACAAAGCTTCACCATTTTTGACAACCAAATTTTTTTCTAATTTCTAGATAAAAATCAAAAGGACTCCACAATGTTTGAAAGATAAAACAAAGACTTAATTAGTTGTCCACTACACTCCTAAGCAAAAGACCTGATAGAAATCAAAATGAAAAAAAAAATAATATATATATATATATATATATATATATATATATATAAATACTAAAACTAATTTAACACTTCTAGCAAATAAGCTTGATTCACGCTGCCAACCCATGAGCCAATCCCACAATATTTTTGTTATTCTTTTGTCAAGATATTCAGTTAAATATGTGGACAAGAATAACATAAATATTTCAAGTTTTTTTTTTTTTGAGCAAATAAAATATTTCAAGTTTGGAACGATGAGTCGATGACAATGCGCCTCCTATTAAGACTCAAACTATTGATGAGCTTCACTCGCTGCAGAAGAAGTCTGCACCCACCATATGAGATTTTACAAAATCTTCTCAAAACTCATCGATCTCCACCTCCCAATCTTCTCACCGTTGATGCTAAGTTCGCCACTAGCCCGGTATAGACTAAGTGGGTCACTGTTAGTGTGAGACTACCTACCACTTCGTGCTCTTAGTGGGACTAGGGATTTCAATCCCAAATGTTTCTAACAAATTTCATTTGTGAGTTAGGGATTTTGATCCCAAAAATTTACTCACTTGGTTTTTTTTTTTTTTTTTTTTTTTTGGGTTAAATTTTAAATTATGATGACATTTTAGTCTTGGTGGCAGTCAATGTGACAATAAAATATTTTTTTATTTTTTATTTTAACTGTTTGTCTCGTCAACAATTTTCATCTAAAAGATAACTACAAATACTAAACTGACACAACACTGAAAGATTAAAGATCAAATTGACACAATTGAAAGGTTAAAGACTAAATTGAAATGCGATGTAAAGGATAAGGACCAAATATGTAATTTATCTTTTTTTTTTTCAATTTTTAGAAAAATTAGATCTATTTTTATAATTATAAAACATCATTATTTTTTGACAATTACAAACTTATAAAATAATTACATTTTTTTTTTCAATTTCTATCTCCTAAAGTAGAGATAGAATTTAATAATATGTACTTTATTGTTTTTATTTTTAAACAAAACAATGAGTCTCCAAGAACGTGTTTAGACAAAAAGTATCATTATAATTATTATTATATAAAAATAGCTTTTATATAGTCATGACCCTTATAACTTAATTGACATTTTTTTAGTGTTTTTAATGGAAAATTTTTAAATATTTCATCTCCTATCCACGAATAATTAAAAAAGAAAAAAAAAAAAGAACACATAGTATTCCTACATATATATATATATATATATATATATATTCACATTTAAAAATAATAATAAAAACTATCGATTCACATATACGTACCCTAGGTTAATTAATGTAAGTAGGTCATATGTTACATCATTACATGAGATATCACCTCAAGAAAAAGGGCATGAGGATACTTGCCTACAAAATACCAATGCAACCTACAAGCTACACCATCATTCCAATACGTTTTACTTGAATCGATAACAAATTATAAAGTGTCAACAAAGGAGAAGACCAATTATCCCAAAAATATATATTTTATTCTAACTAAACAGCTAATTAAATCATGGATAATGAAAGGGAAGAAACACTCTGAAGGCCTCGTGTGGTTAAGTGGGCCTCAACACAGACGGACCCTAGCTGAACTGGCTGGATACATGGATTGGTTGAACGGGCTGCTTGGCCATGGGCCTGCTGGACCCCTCAAGGGGGGCAATTTGGCCCACTCTCATAAAGGCCCAAATGGAGTCCTTGCGCCTGTGTGACTCCGGAGATCTTCTATATTTGGTAAAAATCTTCCCTTTAAGGGGGGACTTGACCAACACGTTTAGGATTGCTACAAGAAGAGTCCTATAAGGAAAAGACTTCCGAACCAAGAAAGGGAGATCAACCATCTACTACTATAAAAGCCCTAATGCTCTCACAAAAGAAGGTACGCACAATTTAACCCTCTCTAGCACTCTAGAGTTGAATAGAAGTTCCTAACTTGACTTTCGGAGGGTATTCGGCCGGCACCACACCGGTGTCCTTCGACAGGTTCTTTCTCTTTGTTTCGTGCAGGTTACCTTTCGAGTGGAGGAGTATCTTGCGGCATATTGGTGGATTTCCTTGAATCATCAGTTGGCGCCGTCTGTGGGAACGCGAGCAATTAAGCCATACTATCGCTTCCCGAACTAAAGAGCTTGCATGGTACTCACCCGCTCAATGGCAACTACTAATGACGTGCAAGGAGAAGAACCGCCCACGACTGCCCTCGAGAGACAAGTTCGGACCCTTAGTACTGCCGTGGAGCGCCTCACCAAACAGAACCGTGACTTGGAAGAACAGCTGCGCCAGAAGACTGCAGCGCAAAACAACCGGCCAGAAGACCAGGAAGGAAATAGCAATCCAAACAGGAATCAGGAGAGACCTGAGGGCAGCCACGCCCCCAGCGGACCGGAGAGACAGCACGTGAGCATGCCATCCCTCATGGATGCAACCCCGCTACACATTATCGCCGAGATGCAGGCAATGAAAGAACAGATGGAGGTCATGATGAATACCCTCAAGGGGCGGGTCTCCAGCAATCTTGACGATCTGGTCAATCGTACCGATTCACCTTTCACTATGGCCGTGAACTCTTTCCCCCTACCCCACAAGTTTCGCATGCCGAATGTAGATAGCTATGACGGGGTAAAAGATCCTCTAGATCACTTGGAAACCTTCAAAACCTTGATGCATCTGCAGGGGGTACCGGACGAGATTATGTGCAGGGCCTTCCCAACTACACTGAAGGGTTCGGCGAGGGTTTGGTTCAGTCGGTTGGCACCAAATTCCATCAGCACTTTTAAAGAACTAAGCGCTCAGTTCACCTCACACTTCATAGGGGGACACAGATACAAGAAGTCTACGGCGTGCTTGATGAGCATCAGACAAAGGGACGACGAGACGCTAAGATCCTACATAACCCGCTTCAATAAAGAAGCATTCTCAATAGATGAAGCGAACGACAAGATACTGGTGGCAGCCTTCACAAACGGATTGACGACGGGCAAGTTTCTGTTCTCACTATACAAAAACGACCCCAAAACCATGTCAGAAGTACTCTACAGGGCCACCAAGTACATGAACGCAGAAGACGCGCTGCTTGCACGGGAAGAAAGACCCAAGAAGAGAGAACGCCAAGCGGACACGCGTCAGGACCAAGGGCAGAAGAGACCTAGAACAGGAGACAGGAAGGACGAAAGACGTCCTAAACCCCCGAACGGGAGGTTCACAAGCTTCACCCCCCTGAACGCCCCGATTGACCAAGTCTTAATGCAAATCAAGGACGAGGAGGTGCTAACATTCCCGGGAAAGCTAAAAAGCGACCCCAACAAACGGTCGCGAGACAAATATTGTCGTTTTCACCGAGATCATGGACACGACACGGCCGACTGCTACGATCTAAAGCATCAGATTGAAGCCCTCATTAGACAAGGGAAGCTGCAGAAGTTCGTCAACAAAGAGAAGACGGATAACAATCGTCAGGAGCCGGCCCCTCGGCGGGACAATGAGCGCCCGAGACCCCCCATTGGAGACATAAGGATGATAGTAGGGGGAACCGCACCTACCAGTTCATCCAAAAAGGCTCGAAAGACATACCTCAGATCGGTCCTGAACGTCCACACAACGGGCCCAAGGCCCCATGCCCCACGGATGGAAAGCCCTATAATTGGATTCACCGAAGAAGATGCAAGGAGACTTCATCACCCACATGACGACGCGCTGGTCGTCAGTATACGTGTAGGGGATTACAACGTCCACCGGGTGCTAATCGACAACGGTAGCTCAGCAGACATTCTATACTATCCAGCATTCCAGCAAATGGGGATAGACAGAGCCCGATTGATGACAGTGAGGGCTCCCCTCGTCGGTTTCGGAGGGACCAGGGTATTCCCAATAGGCTCCATCGTACTCCCGGTGACGGTGGGTGATTATCCACAAGAGCTCACTAAGAACGTGATGTTCCTCGTAGTAGACTGCTTCTCCGCTTACAATGGGATCCTCGGACGGCCTACACTCAACTCGTGGAAAGCAGTAACATCCACGTATCACCTAATGATCAAATTCCCGACAAACCATGGGGTTGGAGAATTACGGGGAAATCAGGCAACCGCCCGAGAGTGCTACATTGCCATGTTGGAAATGGAAGATCACCATCAGGCAATGTGCGTAGAAGAACAGCGAACGGTGGTAGAACCAGCTGAAGAACTGGAGGTGGTAACACTCGACGAGTCCAAACCAGAGCGAACCACCAGAATTGGCACGTTGGCCTGCCAACCTGTGCGACAGGCCCTCATAACATTCCTCAGGAAGAACCAAGACATCTTCGCATGGACCCATGAAGACATGCCCGGGATCGATCCATCCGTCATAGTCCATAGGCTGAACGTGAACCCTTCACACCCTCCAGTCCGGCAGAAAAAGCGGGTGTTCGCTCCTGAACGGGACAGAGCAATAGCACAAGAGGTCAGGAAGCTACTCGAGGCAGGTTTCATAAGGGAAGTATATTACCCAGAGTGGCTGGCGAATGTGGTCATGGTCAAAAAAGCTAGTGGAAAGTGGCGAATGTGCGTCGATTTCACGGACCTCAACAAAGCGTGCCCGAAGGATAGCTACCCCCTCCCACGGATAGATGCGCTGGTAGACTCAACGGCCAGACACCAGCTCTTAAGTTTTATGGATGCCTTCTCGGGCTACAACCAGATCAAAATGGAGGAACCCGATCAGGAGAAAACGTCCTTCGTTACCAGCCAAGGCCTTTTTTGCTACAAGGTGATGCCGTTCGGACTCAAGAACGCCGAGGCTACATACCAGAGATTAATGGACAAGATGTTCGCACATCAAATGGGGAGAAACGTCCAAGTTTACGTTGACGACATGCTGGTAAAGAGCCGAATCGAAAGAGACCATCTGAGCGACCTCCAGGAGACATTCGATACCCTGCGATCATACAAAGTGAAGCTGAATCCGGACAAGTGCGTATTCGGGGTGACGGCAGGAAAATTTTTGGGTTTTATGGTATCCAAAAGAGGAATAGAGGTCAATCCAGAGAAAATTCGGGCCATCATAGAACTTGAGCCGCCAAGGACAACAGAAGAGGTACAGAGCTTGAACGGAAGAATCGCCGCCCTGAGCAGGTTCGTGTCAAAAGCAACGGACAGATGCCTACCATTCTTCCGGGTCCTGAAGAAATCTTTCAAGTGGACGGAGGAGTGCCAGAGGGCATTTGAGGACCTAAAGAAATACCTTTCCTCGCCACCTTTGCTCAGCCCATCCAAACCAGGAGAAGATCTCTACTTATACCTAGCCGCTTCGAATGTGGCGGTAAGCGCGGCCCTAGTGAGGGAGGAAGAAGGGACGCAGCGACCCGTCTATTTTGTAAGCAGAGGGTTCCGGGGGGCTGAAGAAAGATACCCCTACATGGAGAAGCTAGCCTTCGCACTGATAACCGCAGCTCGAAAACTGAAACCATATTTCCAAGCCCATAGCATTATCGTCCTAACGGATCAACCCCTAAAAAGGGCAATGAGCAGCCCCGAAGCAGCCGGGCGGATGGCCCTATGGGCAATAGAGCTGAGCAAGTTTGACATACACTACCGCCCGCGAACCGCAATAAAAGGCCAAGCTATAGCTGATTTCATCGCCGAATCTACACGAACAGGGTGGAAGGAGCCTCAAGCACTCAGACTGTGGAACGTCCACACGGACGGATCATCAAATAAACTTGCTGGAGGAGCCGGAGTAGTGATTCGAACCCCTGACGGAGACACGATCGAGTTCATGATCCGGTTAGACTTCCCGACGACCAACAATGAGGCAGAGTATGAGGCATTGTTAGCAGGGTTAGACCTAGCAAAAGCGGCAGGCGCCGAGGCTATGGTTATACACTGCGACTCACAGGTAATAGTCAGTCAAATTAGTGGCGTCTACGAATGCAAGGGGGAAAAAATGAAGAAATACTTGGACGAAGTCAGAAGACGGACCGACTCCCTCCAGGTCACGTTCGTCCAGATCCCGAGAGAAGAGAATGAATGTGCCAACCGGCTTGCCAAAGCCGCCTCCGCTGCGAATATGACGACCCCTGACCGAGTGCTATCATTCATACAGAACTCCTCAACCATTAGCGATGAAACGGAAGTACGGGAGGTAAATTCAGGGTACGATTGGACCACGTCCCTAATGGCCTACCTGAAGGAAGGCACACTCCCAGAGGAAAAGGACGCTGCCAGAAAATTGAAAGTCCGGGCCTGACGGTTCACAATAATCAACAATGTCCTATACAAGAGGGGATTCTCGCGACCATATCTAAGATGTTTGGGTCGCGAGGAAGCCGACTACGTGATGAGGGAGGTCCATGAAGGCATTTGCGGAAACCATTCGGGGGCACGGTCTCTGGCACACAAGCTGATCCGAGCAGGATACTACTGGCCTACAATGCAGAAGGACGCGCAAGCCTACGTCAAAATCTGCGACAAATGCCAAAGGTTCGGTAACCTGATTAGGCAACCAGCAGAAGAGCTGACACCTATGGCGGCCCCTTGGCCGTTCGCCCAATGGGGACTAGACATCATGGGCCCTTTCCCAACGGCCGCAAGACAGCTGAAATTCCTGGTCGTAGGAATCGACTACTTCACTAAGTGGGTCGAGGCGGAAGCTCTAGCGACTATCACAGAGAAGAACATCAGAGGTTTCGTATGGAGGAACATAGTATGCAGGTTCGGGATACCAAGGGTCCTCGTCTCCGACAATGGAAAACAGTTTGACAACAGGGCATTCCGGGATTTTTGCTCAGAGTTAGGCATTAAGAACCATTACTCGTCGCCCGCGCATCCGCAGGCAAATGGCCAAGTTGAAGTCACGAACCGGTCCCTGCTTAAAATCATCAAGACCCGGCTCAAAGGGGCAAAAGGCATATGGCCCGATGAGTTACCGAGTGTCTTATGGGCATACCGCACGACAGTAAGAACACCAACAGGGGAAACGCCATTCGGACTGACGTACGGGAGCGAGGCCGTCATTCCAGCAGAAATAGGTCTCACGACCTATCGGGTGGAGAGCTACGATGAAGGCAAGAATGAAGAAGCTTTGCGGCTACAGCTAGATCTAGTCGACGAAGTCCGGGCCATAGCCGAACAGAGGATAGCTCGATACCAGAACCTCATGGCGAAGCACTACAACTCCAAAGTCAGACACAGAGACTTCCAGATCGGGGACCTTGTGCTTCGGAAGGTAATGGGAACAGCTAAAGACCCCACGGAAGGAAAACTTGGCCCAAACTGGGAAGGACCTTACAAAATCTCATCCTGGCGGAGAAGGGGAACCTACCATCTAGAGACCATGGATGGACGGAAGCTGCAACACCCGTGGAACACTGAACACCTTCGGAAGTACTACCAATAGACTCCAGCTCATTCTTAATGTTTCAAGCAATTATGTCTTTTACTTTTAAAATTTTCTATACTGCTGTTTTGAACAATTATGTCTTTTACTTCTACTAGTGCCCTTTTAAGCCCAAGGGGGCAGGCACCATTTTCCTATGAAAACTCTTTCTTTCAGGCAACAAGATTTTTTCTGCTTTAGTATTCAAAAAGGTTGCCCACAAAGTGGACGGATCATCCGACCGAGATGAAAGACACTTAGTCCACAAAGTGGACGGATCATCCCACAGGGATGAAAAACACCAAGTCCACAAAGTGGACGGATCATCCCACAGGGATGAAAGACACTTAGTCCACAAAGTGGACGGATCATCCCACAGGGATGAAAGACACTTAGTCCACAAAATGGACGGATCATCCCACAGGGATGAAAAACAGTCCATAAAGTGGACGAATCATCCCACAAGGATGAAAGACACTTAGTCCACAAAGTGGACGGATCATCCCACAGGGATGAAAGACACTTAGTCCACAAAGTGGACGGATCATCCCACAGGGATGAAAGACACTTAGTCCACAAAATGGACGGATCATCCCACAGGGATGAAAAACAGTCCACAAAGTGGACGGATCATCCCATAGGGATGAAAGACACTTAGTCCACAAAGTGGACGGATCATCCCACAGGGATGAAAGACACTTAGTCCACAAAGTGGACGGATCATCCCACAGGGATGAAAAACACCAAGTCCACAAAGTGGACGGATCATCCCACTGGGATGAAAAACACTAAGTCCACAAAGTGGACGGATCATCCCACAGGGATGAAATACACTAAGTCCACAAAGTGGACGGATCATCCCAAAGGGATGAAAGGCACTAAGTCCACAAAGTGGACGGATCATCCCAAAGGGATGAAAACACAACATCCACATAATGAATGGACCCATGGAAGCGCTCGCTAATCGAACTATCATTTCTAAAGAGGAATCAACTACCCGACGGATGGGTTCAAAAAACTATTCCGCCAGACGGAATATTTCAGCAAAATAAATTACCCAACGGACAGCCAACTAGGCAGAACGGATCTCACTTAAAAAATACATCCCATAAAGCTGAGTAAAAAGGCAACGAATCTTGCATAAAAAAGGAAAACCAGTTGAAAGTCAATGTACGTACAAAACCCGCAAACATGACGGATCCAATATATTGTTCAGCACTTACAAAAAAAAAAAAAAAAAAATCTAAGTTATTACAAAAAGAATCATTTCTGGTCTGCTCCGTCTCCCTCTCCGGCTTGGGGGTCCTCAACGACCTTGGCTTGGCTATCCACTGCAGCATGATCCGTTGGAGTCTCATGGACGAGTGCATTCTCGAATAAAGCATCGGTGTCCTCCGACTAAACGGGCTGAACAGTGGACGGCTCGGGGGCAGAAACACTGACGGAGGACAGGTCGAGCTCCGGGTACAACTTCTTAACCTGACGGAGAGCATCGTCGAACCCATCATTGTAAACGACACTCAGTTCCGCGATCAGGTCGGCGGAGTCACGATACTCGCGTACGGCTTCCACCCTAGCCTGACGGGCTTCGTCGTCCTTCTTGACCAGCTCTCTCTTCAGACCCTCCACCAGTTGAACGGCCTCGTCCCGAGCTTCCTCGGCCATCTTGAGCTTCTTTTCTTGAGCTACCCTCCAAGCCTTGAGGTCGATCAGCTCATCCTCCATCACCTTAGCCTTACCACGAATCCGGCCAATGGTGGTCTCGTGTTTGAGACACCGTCCCATTAGACCCTTCATCATGACCATGGCCTGAGAAACGACGGAGGTAAGCAAGCAGCAAAAAAAAAAAAAAGAGAAAGGTGAACGGATGGACTAAGAGGTAACAGAGTAATCACCTGGGCAACATTGAAGAGGCCCGTTTCCCCCATAGCCTCCGTCGAGTGATTCCCGAGGTCCTCGTAGTCCTCAGGGGAAATTATTGAAGATAGTTTCTCCAAGGCGTACTTGGAATCCTCGCGGAGCAAGACGGGTGGTTTTTGCTGCTCTCCAGGGGCACCCGTCATCAACCCTTTGCCCGCACCTTGCTTGGACGGAGTAATGGACTTTGTCCCCTCAGCCAACAAGCCAATAACCGGGTCGAGGGGGACTTTTGTTTGCTTAAGAGGACGGTCACTTTTCACCGACAGCTTCCTCTTTAGTTGTTGCTTACTTGGGCCCGTCCCCATGGGGTCCGTCCCCGTCTGTTTGTTCTTAGCAGCTTGGAGTCTTATGGCTGCTCTCCTTTTCGCATCCTCTATCTCTGGAATAAGATGACGGAATAAGAAACGAATAATGAAAATAACGAAAAGAGGTGACGAGGAGAGACGGACTTACGTAGACGGGTTTGTTTCTCGTACTTTAAGGCAGCCGGGGTGGGTGCCGGACCGTCACAGTACCAGTGGATTGTGTTAAGATTGACGAGCTTGGCCCACGTCCGTTCCTCTGGTTTGGTCTTTGAAAATTTTTTTTCAAGAAAGCTGAATTCTTCAAGTGTAACTTGAGGACGACGTCGAATTGCAACACAAAAGACGGAGGTTAGAGACCACAACATTAGAAAAGTGAACGGAATCATTAAGTGACAAACCATACCAGACGGGTTTAAAATGCCCCAAACTGTGTCGACGGGCAAGAAGTCCGTCTCCCCTGGATGACACATCCATTCCTGACCTTCCATGAAGAAATATCTACTTTTCTAGTCCCTGTTGGAGTCCGGGGTCTCATAGATGACCTTCAGGACGGGACTCCTAGGAACAAAACTGTACATTCCCCTCGACTTATCAATCTCGTCAGGACGGTAGCAATGGAAGAACTCTCTTAGAGTAAGTCTCCTCGCTCCGTCAGACATGGCTCCGTATAGGACCTCCATGGCAATAAAAACTCTCCAGGCATTAGGAGACACCTGGCTGACGGAGATACCTAGATAGCTTAAAAGTTCGCGATGTAACAAACTCAGCGGGAACCTTAAACCAGCCTTGAACACCGGCTCGTACACACCCACTCCGTCGACTCCCTCATAATAGCACTTTTCTGACACAAATGGTAGACGGAGGGGTATGCATTCTGGAATTTGGTAGCGGTCCCTAAGGGTATTAAAGTGCCCATCCTTGATGGTAGACATGAACGCATGCACTGTCCACTCTGGGGGCAAGACGAACTCCCTAAGCCCATCTGCCCCTACGACGGACCTAACCAGTGGATCTTCCTCATCTGATCCCTCTTGGAATTCGACCATCTCCAGGCCCTCATGTGTTGAGGACGAGGAAGATGATGACGGACTACTATCGCTCGTGCTATCACAGTCTCTGTGACCTGACGGGTATATCCCTTCATAGTCCGCTCCGTCACGAACGACGGACTGGTTACTCGACGCACTAGACATAGCCTACAGGCAATTACAGAACCTAAGACTCCGACGGTTTTGAAAAGATCGACGGGCGCATAAAGTGCGAACATAAAAACTAAAGGATAAAGAACGGAGGCATAACTACTCACCTGAAGATTAATGCAAGATCTGGAGGACGACGGTTGAGAAAGCGAACGGGCTGCGTTCTGACAAGGCTGACGGACTCGCTCTGACAAATCTTCTCTAGCAACAAACTGAGAAATGAAGGGCGAGGCCTTGATATTTATAAGAGAGGTGCACGGAAGACGAAGCGTCGCCTCGGTCCAAGACAACGACCACTGACAAAGTGACACTTGGCACGGCGCATTAATTATCTTCTGATCCAGCAGCGTACGGATAGAAATTCGCGGACGCAGGTATACAATGGGTACGTCCTTGATTTTTATCCGTCACCCCGTGGATCCGTTCAGTTGTTGACAAACATATGCCTGCAAAAGGTACGTCTTCGTTTTTATCCGTCACCCCATGGGTCCGTTCAGTTGTTCTTCGCGGACTCATGGGGTGAGGGGGCAACTAAAAGGGAAGAAACACTCTGAAGGCCTCGTGTGGTTAAGTGGGCCTCAACACAGACGGACCCTAGCTGAACTGGCTGGATACATGGATTGGTTGAACGGGCTGCTTGGCCATGGGCCTGCTGGACCCCTCAAGGGGGGCAATTTGGCCCACTCTCATAAAGGCCCAAATGGAGTCCTTGCGCCTGTGTGACTCCGGAGATCTTCTATATTTGGTAAAAATCTTCCCTTTAAGGGGGGACTTGACCAACACGTTTAGGATTGCTACAAGAAGAGTCCTATAAGGAAAAGACTTCCGAACCAAGAAAGGGAGATCAACCATCTACTACTATAAAAGCCCTAATGCTCTCACAAAAGAAGGTACGCACAATTTAACCCTCTCTAGCACTCTAGAGTTGAATAGAAGTTCCTAACTTGACCTTCGGAGGGTATTCGGCCGGCACCACACCGGTGTCCTTCGACAGGTTCTTTCTCTTTGTTTCGTGCAGGTTACCTTTCGAGTGGAGGAGTATCTTGCGGCATATTGGTGGATTTCCTTGAATCATCAGGTAAAGTAGTCATTCCACTGGCAAGTTGTTTATTAATTAATGTAATGTCTCTCAAGTCACACTGACCTATTATTTTTCCTATTTCTCACTCTCCAATATGAAGCTCCTAAAGATTGGAGAGTACGATGAAGGAAAGGAGAATATCTTTTTCAAAAAAGAAAAAAGAAAAAGGAAAGGAGAATATGACTCAGAATCTGCTATTCTAGCTATCCTTTTGTTCACTGGTTCTGGTTTAACACAAGGTATGGTTCCATCCGAAAAGCTAGTATTGCCATATTTCACTTTCCTTAGTGAGAAAACAAATGATTATCTAAGAATAAAGAAAAAGGGAATTACAACTAGCATCAATAATTTTTTGCCATTTGTATCTAAAAGTGGGGTATTAGATGCCAAACATATAGGATCCGTTTGGATTGAACTTACTGTTGCTTAAAATGAAAACTGAAAACACTGTAGCAAAATAATTTTTAAATGTGTGAATAGTACCGTGTGACTCATTTTTAATATTTTTTAGTGCATGAATAGTGCTGTGAACAGTGATGAACAGTGCGTGAACAATAATTTTTGTCCCCTGCACAATGACCCCATGTGATATTACTGTTCACACGCAGGGAAAAAAAATCTGAAAACGCAAAACGTAAACGTGGATTCAGTTGAATCCAAATGGGTACATAATTAGCTTGAGAACAGCTTATCTAGTTTTTTTACTGAAAATCTTTTGCTCAAAGTATACTCAAGTATGTCTATATCTTGGTTTAAAAAAATAAAAGTGGCAAAAAAATGGAAAAAATTGAGGTTTTAAAAAGTTATACATAAAAGTTAAAAATTAAAACCTGAACTTATAAGCTGATACCAGACAAACATGAAGTTATAAGCAATAAGTTGAACTTAAAGTATCATATGATATTTCGCTCGTTTGGAATGTACTTATAAGCCATCTTATTGTTTATTTTATTTTATACTATTTGCAAGTTCCAAATGATCATTTACTTATTTTATTTACTTTTCACTTATTTTTTCTACTATTTCTAGACCGCAAGTGAATCACTAATTTATTTTATTTAACTTTTACCTTTTATCTACAATATTTTTGACAAAATGCTAGATAAATTGTTCTCAAACAGTAAATGTCACAAACAAATTTAGCATATGTTATTCATATTCAACTTCCATATGATTTTAAATTTCAAATTAAATATTGTTTTCTAATTTAGAGATTATATTTTTTGTTGGCTTGATTCTTCTCGATCCCATTTGTGCCATTATTGTTGGGAAAAAATTTACACAAAGAGTGTGGGCCTCATGGTTGAACAAACGTTTGGAGCTCACCCCTTTTGTGAAGGCCCAAAACAGTGGTCAATGACTGCCTTAAGAGTTGCTTTTCTTGTTGTATATAAGTTTTCTTCCTTTCTAGGTCCCCACTCCCCACTTCAAGTCAATGATACCATCCATCAAGGACAACACATAACAACGTTTTTCCTTTTGTTTTAATTTTTCGCAATCGATTGGTGAAAAATGGTACACCTATCACATTCTACACAATACCAAGATGGTGAAAGAGAATAACGTTAATTACAAAACTTACAATGTTACAACTTACAAGAATCAAGACTCCGCTGAGATTTAACGGAGATTTCTCAAATAATTGTCCCTATCCTCCAAGAAATATCTGCAATGTATAAGTATAGGATAAACACCTAATGGTACGAGTATCAATGTCATTATAA
This sequence comes from Quercus variabilis, assembly GCA_030445155.1. NCBI lineage: Eukaryota > Viridiplantae > Streptophyta > Magnoliopsida > Fagales > Fagaceae > Quercus > Quercus variabilis. The sequence continues at coordinate 63,237,411 of CP129447.1, forward strand.
AGGAGATAAGATAAAGATGGGTACGACAGTCTTTATGATGGCTGTCCATAGAATATCACAGATATTTTGAGTTTATATTAACCTTTCCATCGTATTCCCTGAAGTTAATTAATTACAGTTGAAAAGATAATACTATTTCTATTACATTAACTGTTACAATTATTTGATGAATTGATGATGATTGAATTTAAATGAAAAACTTAAAATACAGCGAACTATATTTACGTGTCCTTTCTTCTACAAATAGTTCCGAGAAAATATAATTCAAAATTTAATATTACAAAAGGCTATTTACCAAAAATTAAAATTAAAATCATGTGTAATATAATCTAACTAATATATATTTTTATTAATGGATGATTGTTGTTAGAATGCATGAGAGAGAGAGAGAGAGAGAGAGAGAGGATGCATAAATTATGTGATTGAACTCAACGCCTATGTCCACGATATAGCTGGACTTGGCGTGACATCTTAAAAAAAAAAACCTTTATCCTTGTTCGGGGGAGTTTATTTTTATTAATTTATTAGGCTCTAAAAATGTTATTGTACCTTAAAAAAAGAGTTAAATATTATACAAACTTTTCATAAACTAAATAAGAATTTACTCCTGAAATTGTTTGAATTTTTTTAGGTGACGTGGTGGTACAAGTGGAAATGGTGATTGATGTTACGTTCCAATAGAATGGATATGGGGATAGATTAAAGTTAAGACTATCCCATACTCCGTAGTCCCCACTCCCCCACTTGGCCACTTCTATCTTTAGGACTGTAAATTTGCCATTACCCAAACGAGGTATAGGAATAGGATAGTCAGTATCTTGCTATCAATATTTGTTTTCATTCATCAATAAAGCATGTTATCAAAGAAAAAAAATGCATGTCAGTATACAACGTGAGACTTAGAAGGAGGTAGAGAACCATTAGTTTTATGCCTTCCTCTTCCTCCCATTACTGAATTGAGTTTTAGGCTTTAGCTGATGTGATTCAGATTTCCATTCCTTCAAGTTATAGCACCTCAAGATTAAGCAGAATGTTGCAGGGTAAGGGCGTGACACTGATCATGATCACTGTGGAGTGCTTGGATGTGGGCTTAAACACTATTAGCAAAGCTGCTATGACTGGAGGGATGAGTGATTTCATCTTTGTTACATATTCTAATGTCATAGCTATCTTTTTTCTTCTCTCATCTTGCCTCATCTTTTACAGGTGAACTTAACTGTTTCAAGTTTCAACTCTCTTCCAACAATTAGCCCTGGTTTTGTCTCTCTTAAGGTACTCACTATAATTTTGTTCACTGACAGAAAAAGGTCTCTCCCTCCACTCACATGGGGCATAGTCGGTGGAGTATTTCTTGTTGCCTTATTAAGGTAGCCATTTTTTCTTTCAACTTAAGTATTAGTATTAAGTATGTCGATTAAGAAATTAACAAAGAATATGATTTTAATTGAATAGAACGAGGGAAAAGAATACATGTGACACACCTGACTAGTTTGTTGAGAATTCATAACTGACCCTAAAATGATAAAAGGACTAATACTTGGTTGTTGTTGTTGTCGTCTTTGTGGGAATAGTGAACTGGTTATTTGTGTTTTTCAAAATTTTAATTTTGATGTATGATGAGGAGAATGGTTGCAGTTCTACTGTACAGATGCTTAAAGCTTTTGGGATAGGTTATAGCTCTCCCACTATGTCCTCAGTTATGTCTGATTTACTCCCAGCTTTTACTTTTGTTCTTGCCATCATCTGCAGGTGCACTTCTTAATTCCCTTGCCTTCAGCTCTGGAATTCTTGTTTTGATTTTGTTTCTGTTTATAAATGGCAATTGATAAGCCTTAAATCAAATGGGTGTTATAGGTTTGAAAAACTAGACTCAAGACTTAGAGGTAGTCAGGCCAGGAGTATTGGCACCATTGTATCAATCACAGGAGCTTTAATTGTCACTCTCTACAAAGGCATGCCAATTTCAATTGCTTCATTGCCTGAGAAAGTGGTCGGTGGTGAGCTTCTTTCACCCATCCACTCAAACTGGATCCTAGGGGGTTTTTTCTCTGCATCTGCTTACTTTTTGCTTGCAGTGACATATATTGTACAGGTAAAACATACAAAAACATATCCACACCAAAAGAAAGACCATATGCCTTTTTAACAGCATTGTATACTATATCTCAAGATATTAACTGGTTCTTTTGGTTCTTTTCAAGACATGGGTTGTTAGGGACTACCCTGCAGAGCTTATGTTTTCACTCATTCGTTGTACCTTTGTGACCATCCTTTCTGCCATCATCTCTCTTATTTTAGAGAGTGATCCAAATGCTTGGAAATTGAACTTTGATATGGAATTGATAGCTGTACTGTACTCGGTAAGCAAAAATTAGACCTAGTTAATTTTGAGACAAGGTTTTGTTGTTTTTGTTGTTGCTGCAATCCTGTCCATCATTGTAGCTTATAGCTAATAACTTACCAACTGCCGTATGTCTTAATCTCCAGGCAATGTTTGCAATTACAATTCGAAACAGTGTCCATCTATGGGCTTGTCACAAGAAGGGTCCTGTCTATGTTGCCATGTTCAGGCCACTTGGTATAGTCATTGCAGTTGTGATGGGGGTTACTTACCTTGGGGATACACTTTATCTTGGAAGGTATAATTCTTAATAGAGATAATAGATGCATGCTTAAAGTATGACCGGTATTTTGGACACTTGGATAATAAATTAAGAATATTTAGGCTAGTTAAACGTATAAGCTAGCTAAAACTGATTCTTCGCCGATCATAAAAAGAAAATATTAAGAGATGTAAATTAATTGGGTTGCTTTCAAGCGTGTCATTCTGGATTGATATAAAGTCAACTTCAAAGAAAAAAGAGTTCTCTACAAGTTTACAACCACCGAATTCTTCATTGACGAAGAATTCACACCCCTCTCACATGGAAATTTCACTTGGCCCCACTGCAACACAAAAATAAAAAGGGTGTAAAAATTTCCAATAATACTAGTACGACGCACTTTCAAAAACTTCATAACAACTGTCCTATGTGATTGACTGTTAGTCACTGCATTTTTTTCCCACTGTTCATAGTCTGTAATGGTCCGTTTGGATTGAGGGGGAGTAGAGCAGAATAGTGTAAAGTAGAGTAGAGTAGATTTAGCACAAAATTAGCTTATTTTTTGTCAACACTACTCTGCTCTCCTTCACTCTCCCTCCTTCCCCCCTCCATCCAAACAGGCAATAAAGTAGGACAGTTATGACAAAGTACGTGTTACTAGCAAACAATGTTGCGAAAAAGAAATCATATGAGAAAAGTAAGTCGCAAAGGTCTTGATGGAAAATGCAATACCATCATAGATTTAGAGTTGATATATCTACTTCATACACCATTTCTATTTTTCCAAGACATGGAATTTGATATATTATTAATCAACTAAATGATGTGCAGTGTGGTTGGAGCGGCAATTATAGTACTTGGGTTTTATGCCGTGATATGGGGGCAAGCCCAAGAAGATGTGGTGGTTGAACACCATCCAATTACTAGTAGCTATGAGTCATCCTCTCCTAATGCTCCTCTTTTACAGAACAAAGGCACTGAAGTGTAGAAACCTTGAAAAAAATGTGAAGTTAGATTAAAGCCTTGCTGTGTTAGTACATCATTTTTTTTTTGTTGGCAGCATCAGTTTAAGAAGATACATATTTGTTAAAATAACATTTGTTGGGTAAAGTAGAAGATGATTGTTCCATAAATACAGGCATGTATTTCTCTAAAGGAGAAATTATGATAGAATGTCGCTTCATTAATGTTGATGGGGTCACAAAGCAGGATTCCCTCCCTATCATTTGAAATAGAGAGTATCCATTTTACCATAATTTTTTTTTCTTTTTTAATTTGATAATATATAGAGTGTCACGTCATTTAAAATTTTAGATAATGTGACATTTGATGCACCTTCAAATCTAAAATATTTAATATGAATCGTAGAATTGATTCATTTCAAAAGATGATTTAGACTCCTTCGTTGATTTTACAGAAAAATAAACAACTTATTAAATTAATTATGAACTATCGATTAGCACGAGGTAATCACCACAGATTAACAATCTCCATGTGAAAAGCAATTAAAATAAAATAAAGAACACAAACATATGATGACAAGGTGGAAAATCTAAAAATGCATTCAAAGGAAAAAAAAAAAAAAAAACCCACTCTGAGGGTTTAGGCTAAACCCTAAGAAGAAATTCAATAATAGAATTGAAGTTCACAAACTAAAATAAACTTTTTATCATACACTCTACTATGTAGAAACCTTATTGATGTGATCTAATGGTTAGCTCCAAGCTGCTTGGACTCTTCTACTATAAATTTTTTCATGAATTGCATCCATGACTCAAAGGACCATCTTGAAGATTTGATCTCCACAACAAACATGTACTAGGATGCTTTATAGCCTCAACTTTGATCACCAATCAAAAACACCATCTTTAGATTTATTTTAGGTACTCAGTGTAGACATAGCAAAACGGGTCAAAATTTTCTGACCTAACCCGTTTGACCTGCTTAAAAATGACCCGTTTTGACCCGTGACTCATTTTGACCCGCAACCCGATTGACCTGACCCGACCCAACCCGCCCATTTTGCCACGTCTACCAACGTTGAGTAGATTGAGATTGAGGTGTAATTCTTATAAAATATTTACTTATTTCTCTTCACTTAATATGCTATGTACTCTATTATAATTTGTCATTCTTTACTTGCCACCTTCATTTTCTCTTTCTACTTTAAACAAATCAAAAATTATACCAAGATTAGCTTTTAGAAAGCTGAAACAAGAGTTGCACCAAATTTAGGTATCAAGTGTTTAGTGGTAATTGGTAAGTGGTAAAAGTATTACCAGTGAGAATCTAATCATAGTTAAGAAACTCAAAAACAATTGACAAATTGCATCTATTTCCCAAAAAAAAAAAAAAAACTTGCTTGAAAAATACGGGTCAACTCGACCTGTCCTGTGACCTGACTCGACCCACGACCCGATTGACCTGTTTGAAAATGACCCGTTTTGACTCATGACCTGCATTGACCTGTGACTCGATTGACCCGACCCTCCTCGACCCGACCCGCCCATTTTGCCATGTCTAACTCAGTGGTTGTTGAAACTAAGTTTATGATTTTCTTTTATAGCACATGGCAATGATGGCATAAGTACTTCTACACCTATTTAATGCTCCGTTTGGTTGGCCATTTTATGTGAGCTAATATAGTCTTGCATGTGGGGCACATTTTCCAAGTCATAATTTAGAATCCCAGAGGCATGCTTTAGTTGATCAAGACTCGATCTAAGGTGAGTCGAGAATCCAGAAACTTTCTTCTCTTGAGTTGGTTCTTGAACAATTGTAAAAGTTATAGAATTTGTCAATACTAATCCTAACAATCTCTCCCTTTAGGAAGGTAAGTGGAGTGTTTACAAAGGTTGCTTAGAGAGTTAAGGTTATAAAGATTTTGTGAGTCATTCATTGTATCGAACTGTTCCTTTTATGTAGTGGTTTTTCTTTGGGACTACTTGTGTCCAAATAGGGGTTATTCAATTGAAAAGATTTTAAAAAAAAAAAAAAAATCACTTCATAACCAAATCATTGTGTGACTATCTTTATTGCTTTGATTGATTTAATTTTTTTTTGAGAAGTTGATTTATAGTTTATAAACTATAAACTGTGATTATTCATGTTAATCTGCAAGGTTAATATTAAATTATTGTGATTAATTGATTAATTCCTTATTTATGAAATGTTAATTATATAAGGGTTTTAATAATTTTTTTCCCTAATTAATATAATATCTATCCACAATCAGTTCGGTAACCACAAGTTCCAATGATCGAGCGAATATAATTTTTTTTTCCTTAAAAAACCAACTAATAAGTAATAATTATTGTCAACCACCTCTACAATGGACAAAATTATATCTACATTTCAAAAACCTAATATACTATATCTAAGAAATTATATTTATTCCAAAAAAAAAATTACATTTTACACGTTAATATACACTTTAAGAAAATTCCTAATTTACATTATTCTAGCAATAAAAGATTTACATTATAAACCAAACAGTATTGTAAGTGTGGGGCCTGTTATTAAAAAATGTTGGAATCATCAGAAGTGGGCTCAGAGCCCAACGGCCCAATCCGAGGACACTTGGTTATCCGAGCATAGCTTAAAAATTTTATTATTATTAAATAAATAATATAAGAGAAAGGAATGGATATTATATATAATGGCATAACTCACGTCTGAGGACATCAGAGTCCGAGGTGAATGTAACTTTCATTTATTTCGAAGACTCCGCAAGATTATATCTGAACTGGAAGTTGGGTGCAAACCAAAGGAGGAGTCGGGGAGGATAGCAAATATCTTCTAAGGCCATCACCTCCACATTAAATGCTTTCCAGCTAACCCTCTGGCCGCATTAATGTGGAGGTTATACCTGAACAGTGACTAAGCAGCTTTATGGCCACTAAACGAACGTTCCGGTAGGTGCTAGATGGGACAGAAAGGAGCTTTCCAGATAAGAACTACATGTGTACGATGGAAATGAAGGAGAAGGTGATGTATATAACTGAGAAACGAATGAGATAAGAGGGACTTTTTTTGGGGACGAGAAAAAGGAAGAAAAAGATAAACACCTTGAAAACCATGCCGAGAAGAATTTTTTCCTTTGAATCAATCTAAAGTACCCTTGATTACTGTATAAGTAGAACCTTTCCTGTCTAACAGTACCAGTTCTAATACCCATTCTCTATAAATCTATTATTTGGGCTTGTTGGGCTGAAAACCCATTCATATTCTGGGTCCAATCCATTTTGTGTCCCTACAGTAAGCATTTTTTTTAATGGATTATTGTACACATTTGTTTAGTTTACACTTTACAACGTAAGATTTGCATAGCTAATACAATGTAATCCTATTGTAAGGACACGTTTTGGAGCCCAAGCACAAAATATGAAGGGATCTTGGCCCAGTGAGCCCAGAACAAAAAATTTATAGAGAGTGGGTTAGAAAACTAGGCCCTAATGAGTTGGATAAAGGCTATAACAAATTCTAAAAATAATCAAACAAAGATGGACAGAAATTCTCTAAGTAAATTTATCCTCGGACCAATCCGAGGAGCTTTGTTCTAGTCTATATTGATTGAAAAAGGTTATAGATATAATTCCAACTGTTATAGTGCTTTTTCCTTTTAGTTTTTTGATCCCCTGCCTCATGGAGGGTCTCTCATGTTATATAGTCTTCCTTTATGATCTTGGTCCTCCACTTATTGGTCATCTAAGTCATTTACTTGAGTGCTTGTCCCATCGGACACCCCCTCAGGTTATCTGTGAGTTGGGATAGCCAAGACAGCACTGTTCAGGGGTCTTTTCTACATTAATGCAGCCAGAAAGTTAGCTACAGAGCATTTAATGTGGTGGTAGTAACTTTCCCTTAGATATTTCTAGGTTCATAGCCTTCTAGTACACTTGAGACACATGTCCCTATCACTAGAATTTCCTAAAAGGTTACCTTGAACCTTAGAATACACATTTGAGCCGCACTTAACCCATCCGAGGAGACATTCCTCCTTGGACCACCCTCCCTTCGTATCTCACTCATTAGATTCTAAGCTTGACCCATCCAACACCATTCATTTGTTTTCAAACTACTATGATCTCGGCCAAATCTTAAGGCCCAATATACCATTTAGGCCCTTAACCCTACACCTATAATTATCCATATATATATATATATATATATTAATGGGAATACGGTTAACTTTTATTATGAAAAAGATAAATTCAATAAATCTTGAGTTAAGGTTGGAATTTTACTATATTCAATTTACATTAATGTTTATCCTTTGGTGAATTAGGTTAATTGGCACCGTAAGGTGCCCGTTAACTGCAGCTTTTTGTCCTGTTTTTTGCAATTTTATGTCATTTTTTGAAACTGTGAGGCCGGCTTCATAGAAAGAGAAAAACAATTAAAATAGATAGTAGTTTTATGTCTTTTTCTTCTATTTATTTAATTTATTTAATTTTAAGTGAGACTCACATTAGTCTAACTTTAACAATAAGGTGATAGTTAACATTTGCATTTATCATATGCCCCTCTCATTATTCCTTAAAACAAAATGATGCCCTCAATCATTGATGACGTTGGGCGGTTTATTATTATACAATATTTTGTTTGATTGGTAAGCGCAGCCAAGTTTAAGGGGCGAACATGACACAAATAAGTGAGGAGTTTGGAGACCTTGACGTTGGTGTTTTGTCTCTGAACTCTCTTTCTCTCTCTCTGACACACAGAAAAATGGGAATGGAAAAGGTTGCTCTGCCATTTGTGGGCATGGTGATGGCAGAGTTTGCCCAAGTTGGTCTAATGATAGTTGGCAAAGAAGCCATGTCTAAGGGTATGAGCAACTTGGTCTTCATCTTCTACTCCAACGCCTTTGCCTCTCTCATCCTTCTCCCCTCTGCCCTTCTCTTCCACAGGTTCTCTCTCTCTCTCTCCCTCTGAAACACCCTTAACAGTTTTTTCTTTATATGTATGTAAAAAAAAACCAATTCTTTTGCTTTGTTTTCAATCCTAGCAGATCACAACCACAGCGTCCTCGGCTTTCTTTCTGCATTCTTTGGGGGTTCTTCTTGCTTGGCCTTTTTGGGTGAGTTATTACTTATAATTCCAGCTTTACTGTGAAAATTACTTAGTGGGTTAGTTTCTGTTTGATTCAATTTCTGTTGCTTTGTGTTTTTTAATCCATGACATGTAATGGGTGGATTTGTTATTTGGGGTTTGATTGGTTTTAGCATTTTTTTTTACAGTTTTCTTGCGCAGGCTTTTGGGTATGCTGGGATTTTGTATAGCTCTCCTACGCTTGCAACGGCCATTCTCAACCTTATCCCAGCTTTTACCTTCATTCTGGCCGTTACTTTCAGGTCAATCTTATTGCACACTTTGAATTCTGACCACATTCTATTGTGAATTATGCCCCACATACGTTTCTATTGTTTACTGATGAGAATCAGTTTAGATAATTATTGAGACTAATGATTAATAAGTCTGATTTGAAATGGTAGGTCTATTCTTGATGGTACAATATTCACTTACCCTGTAATTATAGATTGAGTATAACAAGTCTGGAGTGGTAATGAACTTTCGGGTGATTTTAATCATCATGTTTAACAAAATTATTGGCCTTAATTTTTCCATTCCGCTTGTTGATGCTTGAGATTTTTTTTTTTTTTTTTTAATTTATTTTTCCCATGAAGTGATAATTAATAAAGAGTTGATAAAATGTGGTTGCTGAATTTTTGTTCCCTGTTCGTTTCGACAGAATTTTAATACACAAAAAAGAGTACCACAGTCTAACTAGATATAAACAACATTTTCTTTTATTGGTAAGTTATAAAACTAGTGGGTCTTGAATCCATGACTTCACCCTTCACCTTGCTCTAACAAAGAGAGGAGGTGCTAGTTGAGACCTTGAGCTAAAGCCCATGACTTCACCTCCACCCTTCTGTCTCCCTCTTGGATTCCTTGGGATTAATTGTGACATTTCCCTTTTGGCCCAAGATGCTTAGGTTGGTCTTGGAGTTGTTACCGACCATTGTAACTGTGTTATTGATGGTAGTAACATGAATACTGTATCTAGCTCTGTCTACTTTGACTATTCAGTAGAGAGACTGAGAGGGTCATTACAATTTGCTTATTTTGTTAATGGCTCTTTACCCAAGTTTCTTATGATATCTATGGCAATTTGATATCTGTTTTGCCTTGTTCCCTGCTAAATGAAATATTTGTTATGGAGATTGAGGTAACATTTAAAAAAAAAATATATATACATATATATATTTTATAATCTGGCAATGAAATAATGCTATATTCAGAGGTTCTCCAGTAAAGAACCAGTTTTAGAAATTGTGTACCTCAATCTTGTGGGCAAAGAAAATGTTAACAGAGTGGGTTTCTCTCAATCTGTCTTTTTCGTTTTCTCGTTGTCTTGGCATTATTCCTCACCCTCCCCCACCCCCCCCCCCCCCCCCCAGCCTCCCAGACTGGGCAAAACAGTTTTATTTCACATCTTTACCTAATTGTATAAATGTGCTTAGTTTAAGGCTGAAAAGTAGAGTTTTGAAAAACTAGTAGACTGAGAAGTGAGAATGCTGCTTGGAATAAGATATTTATTTTTGTATGTGTTTCTTATTATTGATTCAACTGGATTGTTTCAGGATGGAGAAACTAGATTGGAGAAGCTCCAATAGCCAAGTTAAAATCATTGGAACCATTATCTCAATTTCAGGGGCATTCATTGTGACTTTATACAAGGGCCTTCCCCTGCTGATGACACCCTTACATTCAAACTCATCTCATAAACTTCATGTGCAAATGTCAAACTGGGTCATTGGAGGATTACTCCTGGCAGCTGATGCTATGCTGGGTTCAACATGGCTTATTTTGCAGGTGAAGTCCCCAAAAAGCCCCAAGATACTTCGAAACCATTAGAAAATGAGAACAAGTTATGATGCTTCATTTTCTACGTTTCAGGCATGGATGCTTAAGAAATACCCAGCAGAGTTGATTGTAGTCTTTTTCTACTGCTTCTTTGTGGCCATTCAATCTGCCGTGGTCTCTTTGGTTGTGGAAAGAGACCTAAGTTCTTGGAGTCTACAACCTAATATGAGGTTGATTGCTGTTCTATATTCGGTAATTAGATAAAAATTCCCATCATGATTTACCTACTGAATCTGCATGATTTTTTTTTCCTTATGCTGGAAGAATCTAGTTGGTTTTTTAAATATAACATAAGTAACTTTCGTTTTAAGTGTAGGCAGTGTTTGGTTCAGCATTCCAAGTTGGCATTTCTGCATGGTGCCTACACAAGACGGGGCCCCTTTTTGTTGCTATGTTCAAGCCTGTGGGGATTGTCATTTCAGTTTTCATAGGTGTTATCTTCTTAGGAGATACTTTCTATCTTGGAAGGTGAGGAGTATATCATTCCTTGTGTCTTTTTTCTGTATGCTACCTTTTGACTGATCGTGCAATTGAGTATCATCATTCCTACCTTGTTTTTAATTAATATTTGTAATGGAATACCAAATTACTTATCAGTCCCACCATATTTTAAAATTTCTGCAGTCTGATTGGAGCAATTCTGATTGTCGTTGGATTTTATTGTGTGATGTGGGGAAAGGCCAAAGAACAGAGGACGGGTGAGGAAACTAGGATAAGTGGCTTGGAGTCAAGCAGAGAAAAGGTTCCTCTCTTGCAAAACAGTAATGAAGAAATATAGAAGTTTTGTCAATCAAATCAAAGCAAAAGGTCCCTCCTGCCTACCAAACAGGTAATCTCAACTGCCATTGTCTTGGAAGAGTATGAAAAATATATCTAAAAAGTTATTGTTGGAAGCTGCTCTTTCATTGATTCTATTTCCCCGCTCACCCTTGCATTAATTTCAAACATGGCGTTTTGAGGTTAATATGAGCATCATATTTGCTCCAGGACAGTATACATCACCCTAAGTGATGCAGGAAACAATGGGCCTAAGGCCAGCCCCTGATCTTGAGCCTTGGCTCAGCTGCCATGATTTAGGTAAAACTAAATTTACCTTTTTCTTTATAGAACAAGATAAACTCAAGGCTGCTTGGTTTTTCGAAAGATATTGAATAGAAACATTGTATTTCGTTTGACATTTGGAGTTTGGTATAGACATTCAGTGTGCTAAAGAAAAATTTAGCCATCAAGTTCATCTTAATTCGACATTTCCACCCCTTTTTTTTCCTGACTTAGTTTGACAGTTATAAGATCAAGAAAACCTAAAAACTATTCTCAAATGTGAATTTTGGAGGGGTGATAATCCTGCTTCTATTTAGATGGCCAGTGCTTCTATTTCTGATTCACGATAATATTCCTAAACACAGTCATATGAATAAATGGTTTGAACATAGCTGCAAATTGAAAGTGTTGAACTGCATCTCTAGGGTAAGCATTTTTTTTTTTTTTTTTGCCCCTTGCAACCGTTAAAAGCCAGTGCATCATTTTTTTCATTTGATTGAACCACAATTAATGACCAAGAGACGACATACATCTTAGCTTCTCTGTGAATGAAGAGGCCACTTTAATACTTGACTTTTATCCTTTAAAACTGCTTCAATATTCAAACCAAAAAGAAAAAAAATAGAAGACCTACTGATATATTTATCATATGATTATTCGTACTCTTTTCATTAACTTTTCCCATGTCAATGCATCAATATTGTATTCTAGTTTTCTTTTCTTCTTTTATTTTTAAATGAAATACTCAAAGGCAATCATATGGAGGTTTTTATTTGGTAGTTTGCTTAAATTGTTTTATAAGTACTTATATAGTATCTTTATTAATATAGTCTTGCCTAAACCTGAAGGGAGGAAGAAGTCCATCGAGCCTATGTGATGTGCAATAACAGTTTGTTGTCAATGTGATGTGGAGTCATAAACATGGAAGGCACAACCATAGACATTAGCATGAGCTGAAAGTTGAGTTTGTGGGGTCAGAACTAATTCCTAAATCCACATCTTATGGAAACTGCAGCATCACCTTACAAAGCCAATGGTTAATGTGCGTGCTTCTTCCCTGTTTAATAATATAGTGAAATCAGACTATTGGGCCTTTGGTCGCAGTAGTTTATGCCCTCTCTTTGTTAGGGAGATCAAAAATCTCAGGCCTTTGTTGGTGCGGCCATATTGTACTGTTGACTTAGCTTTTATTTATGGCTTTTGTTAATAAATGTCCCAAGGGCAAGTTAATGCACATTTTGAGAAGCACAAACATCCTTGAATTTTGAATTATTGACATATCCTACCTTGCTTAAAAAAATGTCGGCTTATTTGAGAATAACTTGTATAGCTTTTTGTTGAATGTCTGCTAAAGTATACTTATAATTTGAAAAAGTGAGAAAAAGTAAGAAAAAGTAAGATTTTAAAAAACTATACATAAAAGCTAAAAATTAAGCTTATAAGCTTTAGCCAAATAGGGACATAGTGTAGCTAAACATTCTAGATCTAAAAAGTAACAAAAGTAATGAACAAAGTCTTCATTTAAACCGATTTGGAGGAAAATTCCTTCAACTACTCCTTATGTGATGATTTGTAAAACCATTTGTGTGTACTTTTAGTTCCATGACCTGTTGAATAAATCATACAATTCATATGAATTTTTAAAATAATACAGATGGATGATTTTATGTATAAATCTACATGTAGTGGATTGGAAGAGAATCTTGCAAATCGGTTTTTCCACTTCAACCTAAATTTCAATCGGCTAGTTTTGTCCTTTTCGCTAAATTTTTGCCAACATTGGCCAAAAAACAATTCCCTTCTTTCTTTTTTTTTTTCCAATTCGATAATTACAACAGGGGAGGGACTAGAGAGTTTTAAACCATACAAACCATTCCTTAAAATTTCATTTGCAACTTTTGGGCCATTGGGGTTGATTTATTATTAAGTTCAATTTAGTTTAACTGATAAAATTTCTTGTTTTTTCCAATTCGATAATTACAACAGGGGAGGGACTACAGAGTTTTAAACCATACAAACCATTCCTTAAAATTTCATTTGCAACTTTTGGGCCATTGGGGTTGATTTATTATTAAGTTCTATTTAATTTAACTGATAAAATTTCTTGCTATCAAATAAAAGATCTCAAAAAAAAAAAAAAAAAAGATTTTGGGTTCAAATTCTATCTATACTAAAAACTAATTAGTGTCTTAAGATTATGGAGCAGATCTAAAAAAATAAATAATTAGACAAAGGGACAAATGAAACTTGAACATGTGCCCAAGTTTTTCTCAGAGTAAAACCTTTTTTTTTTTTTGGATTTAAAACACCTATTCCACGTCACCTTCCCTCCCATGCTTTAGAGGTTGAGACATCCGAGTAGCTTTTTCACAACAAAAGTAGCTTCACCACTTTGTGAAGGGCTAATCAACCCCTCACCCATAGGTCTCTCTCCCTATCCCCACATTATAGAAGTCACCATAAATATGTGTGTGTGCGTGTGTGTGAGAGAGAGAGAGAGAGAGCCATTCCAAGATGTGGGTGAGGGCTGTACTACTTGAGGAAGTAGTGCCTTTCATAGCGATGGTTACTATGGAAGGTTGCACCATAGGATTGACAATTTTGGCTAAAACAGCCATGACAAATGGGATGAGCCCTTTCGTATTTGTTGTCTATACCAATGCTATTGCTTCCATCATCATCCTCTTCCCTTATTCCTTCATATTTCACTGCTGGGACAGGTTTTGTTCTCTCTTCTTTATTATCTTCTTATTCTTGACATAATACCAAGACTTTTCATCTTGCTCATATTTTATTTCTGTTCACAGAACAGAACAACAATCACTTTTCACCTTTCCTCTCCTCTTGAGACTCTTCTTCCTGGGTTTAACAGGGTTTGTACTCTCTCTCTCTCTCTCTCTCTCTCTCTCTCTCATGCACATACACACACGGGCCTGACTGTGCAGCCCAAAGGAGTTAATGCCTGATGGACCTAACCTACTGAGTTGCATGAACATGTTTTGAGTAAAGTGTTTGTGGCCCAAGCCTAAAGAATCATTTTAGGACACTGTTCAGGGCGGTGTCCTACTAGTGGAAAGTCAGTGTGACCTATTAAACTTGCGAGTTTGAGAGTTATGAATTCAAGTAGTGACAATTCTATTAGTGCCCAAATGATCCCATGTTATAATGCAATGCGGGGGTTTAAGTGATGCAGGAGCAGTGACCACATTTGCAAACCCCTTTTTTGTTTTTATTTTTATTAAAAGACAAAGAATCATTTTCTTGTTAACAACTTAACATATATTATATAATAAATCTGGAGGTTAAAAAAAATTATAAACGGTTTCAAAATAATTGTTAGCTTAACTAGTAAATTTTTTATTAACAAATATAATCTTGCTAGTAATATAAATTTTTTTTTTACAATATATGGTTAAGATGACATGTTGTGATGGTGAATAATAAAAATTGATGTCAACATTTGAAATTATAAAAAATTGATGTTGTAATTTTGAAATAATTACAATTTTTCATCTCAGAAATATATTGTTAAACTTTTTGAAGAAGGCTTACCTTGTATTAAGGTCAAGTAACAACAACAAAAACAGCAACAATAATAATAATAATAATCCTCAGTGGGCTTAAGTTTTACTGTTTGATTTTCAAAAAGAAAAAAATTGTTGCTGTTTTGACTATCAGGCTTGGTCCCAACTTTTAATGATTTTCATCATACTAACTACAAAGTCTCAATTAGATGGTTTAATATTAGACAATGAAAGAAATTTCCATTATTTCTGGTTGATGTTATTGTAGGATAACTGTAGCTCAGAACTTTACATTCCTCGGCCTAAGTTACAGTTCCCCAATTCTAGTCTGTGCAATGGGCCTTTTGATCCCTGCTTTTTCATTCATGCTCTCTCTCATACTCAGGTTTTCCCTAAACTTCACCTCTGTTTACTTTCAAATTCATAGTAGAACTGAAAAACTCTATTGGGCTTGGGCCAGAATTTAACTTCAAAGTGTTTACTCAAGCTTCCAAGCTAAAGTAATAGGCAGCTTGATATCAATCATGGGGGCAATAATGGTGGAACCTTATAAAGGCACAGAAATGCTTAAAACATCTGTTTCTTCTCCATACATTCTTCAATTCAAACAGCAACTTTTCATCTTCTCTTCAACCCCAGAAGGGCCAGAACACTGGGTTCTTGGTGGCATCTTGCTTGCTGCTACTTCCTTGTCTGTTTCAACATGGAACATTATTCAGGCACAACTTTTTGAACCGTTAATTTATTTTTTTTTTTACACGCTTGAAATAAATAGTTAAATGATTATATTCACTCTTTTTCTTAATAAGATTTAATTTTTTTGGGTGATTTATTATGGTATTAGAGTATACCACAATTTGATCATTGTTTGGAAACAAATTATAAGCCAATTTTTTGCTTTTTAGTTTTTATGTACAACTTTCTAAAGCTTCACTTTTTCAAAATACAAGTATATTTTAGCACATTTTCAGCAAAAAGTTAAATAAGTTGTTCCCAAATAGACACGTCCTATTTAACATTTCTTAAATTTTTGGGATCTAGTGTTAGTTTTTCAAATTCATTAAAGAATTCCTTCTTTTTTTCGCTCTTTCTTAAAAAAAAAAAAAAAATGGGTGGTTTATTGTGGTACAAGTAAACCACAGTTTGATCATTAATGTTTCTAGTTCTACTCTATCTCCCACTTAACATTGTTTAAACTTTAGGGATCAAGTGCTAGTTTGTCGATTTCATTACAGAGTTCCTTCTTTTTTTCCTTTTGAACTCTCAAACTAACATTTTAATTTGATTTGCTCAGGTGGGAACCGTGAAACAATATCCAGAACTAGAAGTGATGAAGGTGGTCTCTTTCTATAGCGCTTAATGGGGACAATCCAATGTACAGTATTCACTTTAATTGTAGAAAAAAATCTAAGCGCTTGGAAATTAAAGATTAACATGGAGCTCCATCTCATAGTTTTAACAGTAAGGAAACGAAAAAACTTTTAAGTTGCTCAATTGTTCTATCACAAATTCAAAATTACTTGGACTTAACCGACTATACGTACTGTGCTTGTAGTTGTAGGCAGTCTTTGGGGGTGTAGTCCGTACTCGTGTCCATATATGGTGGATGCAATTAAAGGGCCCTTTTTATGTGCCAATGTTCAAGCCAGTTGGGATTGTTTTTGCAACCATTTTTGGTATTAGCTTTTTTGCAAATAGTCTTCATTATGGAAGGTAGGCAAAACCCCTTTTTTCACATTTTCATATTCATAACATGGTATAAATGTTATCTCGCGGGAAGACTCTAATGACTAAGTATCATGCATGGATAGTATTTGTTAGGATTGTCATACTTGTTTGTAATCTCACTTTTTCAATAGCCTATGATAGGGGCATAATGGCCTCTATATTATGCCCCTATCATGGGTATGATTTCAAATTCCCTAAATTTTGGGTAAAATCTTAAGTATTTAAGCATTTGGGTTGGCTTTCTTCTTGGGGGAACTTATTAGTTTATTAGCTTATGTTCAATTTTTTAAAATTTTATTTTGTTGAGGTATAGTTATATTCTTATCAACTTTAAGCAAATAAGTTAATCTAAATGCATAGTCACGCCCTGATCTTTGTGAGTCTGTGACCACAAAAAAAAAAAAAAAAAAAAAAAAAAAAAATCTTGCACAAAATTATGTACCTATTGATTTCTCCCATGTCTCTTCAATTTGTGCAATCTTAAATGTTGGGTTATTGCATGCAGTGTGATGGAAGCAATTATAATCGGAATCGGATATTATACTGTGATGTGGGGACAAATTAGAGAAGAGGAAGAACATGAAGATCATGGTGTTGAAAGTGCCGATTTCATAGAAAAGAGGGCCCCTCTCTTGCAAGAAGAGATGCAAGTCTAGAAATATTGTGACAACCAAAAAGCTTGAGGAGAAAAATAATTCCTAAAATAGAATCTTTCAGTAATTGCAGTCCGCTCTTTCATAAAAATACTAGTTTTATAGCTTGGTGCATGGAATTCCTTCACAGGCCATAAGTTACACGATAACATAATGCCACACTCAGTTTTCTTTGAGGGCCTCAATTGCACGCCATTGATATCAGGTGCAACTCTCAATTATGCTGCTTTAATTATGACTAAAGAGATTTTGACTGTGCTAAACTTAATCTTTATTGTTGCCACAGGGCTGAAGAGTACAGATTCATCAAGCTTTGCAATGATACTGAGGCAACAAGCAAGTCTTATGAATCAAGTGATAATATTAGGGAAACTGATTTGATTCTGTTATATATATTTGCACTTGGTGGTATGGGCCTGAATGTTGGAACAGTTTGTTCCAAGGGTCTGGTTTTCTTATGTTTTGCTGAGTCCTTGCCTCCATGGCCTAGTGCGTATTCTCCACATTTCTTGCAATATCAGGATAAAGCGCACAATTTTTTTCACAACTATTGAAATGATTTGTTGTGACACATCATGAAAAAAATTAAGTTGTGTCTTTATTAAATTTATTAACGTTTAGTTTGAAACTAAAAGGTTGTAAAGATTTTCGATATAAAAACATTATCCCAATTATAAATTTTGCCCCCAAGAGGAAAATATTTATGTCGTTATGTGCTAAAAAGAATTTTTTTTTTTGAATTAAAATAAATTTGAAATGAGATTAAGTGTACGTTTGAGTTAGGATTAAAAATTAAAATTATTTCACTATTCAGTTTCTTTTTGCTACTACTTATGGATCTCACTGCACTTTTGGCACTATTCGTGGACCTCACTGTACTATTTTAACTAACTTTTACCTTCATCTACAGTACTTTTAGCAATAATTTTTTAATTGTAGCAAAATAAGCGGTATTCAAACACACCCTAAGAGGAAATTTCTTGCCCTTCCATCCATCTTTTCAGGGAAAACCAACAAAGTAGGGGAGAAGCCCAAAGTGCAACAATATGGACTTAAATCTTTAAAGGACTAGAATATTTTTTACGGCCAGTTTGTATTGCTTTCAAACAGAAGATATTGGGACTAGGGCCAGCCCAAGATAGTTTGAGGCCAAAAATGATTAAAAGTAGCATTTTTATATCTAAATATTTTTTAAATAATATTTAGTTTTTTTATATTATAAATTTTTTTTTCAAATCTATTATTAATTCTTACTTATTAATATGACTAATTCACCAAAGGTAAGCTAGCGATATTTACTATATAGATTTTATAAAGCATGTCACCAATAAATAAATAAAAATTTATTTAAAAATTCATTCATTAAATTCTTTAAGTGACATCAATTATATTTCTATCACATCAGTTTGTAAGTTTTTTTTCGTAAAATATGCATTAGCTTTAGCATTTTTTATTCACTTAATAGTGATTGGGTTGTATTTCTATTAATTCATATTTTTTTTTTCTATTCACTTAATAGGTATGGCCTCCGCGACACTAACTGCCGCATGCAGTTTTGGTGTTGGCGTGTGAGTGTATTCTCTTATCTCATCCTCCTTCTCATGTATATGTGTGTGTGTGTTTCTCGAATAAAATAAAAAATAGTAGAAAGTTGAAACAAATTCTTTATTAGCTACTTTATGATTAACAAAGCTTATAAACCTTCTGTGGGGTCTGAGGGCTTGGTGGTCATGGCCCACTTTACATCCGGCCCAGGGCCCATGCCGAGGAAGAAGGATTGTCCAAGGATGACCTTTCCTCGGCAGACCTAGACTAACACCAAGGGGGGGGAGGGACAAGCCCAAGACAGGTTGTCACCTCCACATTAAATGCGCTCATCTAACTCTCTAGCCACACTTATGGAGATGTGACTTCTGGACTGGGTAACCTTGGTCACTGCAAATCACTTAAGTACTGATAATACAATTGATGGGACGGACGGTCAGAAGGAAAGGGCATGAATGATCAACAGATGGAAGAGAGAGAAGAGGAGGGCTATATAAGAAGAACCAACAGAGCGCCAAAGAGGGGGGAGGAAGAAGGAAGCTCCTTGGATCAGAGTCGAGAAGCGACCTTAAGGGGCAAATTGGATGCCTCGACCTTCAATGGTGAAAAAT
Organism: Quercus variabilis; assembly: GCA_030445155.1. Classification (NCBI taxonomy): domain Eukaryota; kingdom Viridiplantae; phylum Streptophyta; class Magnoliopsida; order Fagales; family Fagaceae; genus Quercus; species Quercus variabilis. The sequence continues at coordinate 63,257,045 of CP129447.1, forward strand.
TATGTGTTTACCATTGTCTGTTTGTTAGGGCCTAATTCTTGATCCCACTCTCTAAAAATGTATTTTTTGGGGCTTAACAGATTACTTTCCCTTTGATTTTCGAGGGCCTATCCAAATTGAGTCCCTACACCTTCCATGGCTGATTTTGAATCTTGTGTATGATTGTGGAAAGCTCCTGTGAAGACAATGGCAGGTGCTCTACAACAATTGTCCCCAAAAAAAATTTGTCTCAATGTTATTACTGGGATAATAAGGGAATCCCTATGTTAAGAACAATTCAAATATTTTGCACTTAGTTTGGTTTGTACCTTATTTGAAACTATTTTAGTTAGAGCATTCACAGTAGTGTAGTTATAATGCTATATTGCTAAAATTTAGCTCCACAAACACAAAAAACGCGCTGTAACAGTTGAGGCAAAACTTAAAATTTTAGATGATTTGCTATAGTGCACATCTATATTTAGATGTGCACTGTAGCACACAGGTAAAAAAAAAAATTATTATCTTCTCTCTCTTCTCACATTAATAAAACATTTCCTTCTCTCTCTCTCTCTCTCTCTCTCTCTCTCTCTCTCTCTCTCCGGCTTCTCCTTTATTCTTTCTTCCTCAAATTTTTTTTTTCCCTCTAGTATGCTCAGGCCAAAATCCAGTCGATAGAGCTTGAAGAGCTCATCGCCGATCTCTGTCTGATCTCTGTTTGAATCTCCTATGGAAGTAGGTGATCAGCCACTCTCAGTCACTCTCACCTCTCTCTCTCTCAACATCTCTGACCCAAGCCTTCGTTGGCCTCAACGTCACCGGCCCAAGCTCCGCCGGCCTTAACGTCTCCGACCCAAGTCTCTTCTCACTCCTCTCTCTCGCCGATCTGTGTTTGAGTTTTATATATATATATATATATATATATATATATGTATTTTCATATGGGTTTGGTGGCTGTGGTGGTGGTGGTTGATTTTGGCTATGGTAGTGGTAGTGGATGATTTTGACAGTGGGTTTGTGAATTTTGGTTGTGGCGGTGGTGGATGATTTTGGGTTTGGCAGTGGGTTTTGTGTATTTTGGCTTTGGCAGTAGCTTGTTCCTTGGTTTTGTTTTTGTTTTTGTTTTGCTTTGTTTTTTTTTCTATATTATGTTGTGGCTGTGGTTGTGACTGTGGCTGATGGTAAAGGTGGTTGTCGTTGGTGCTGTAGATGTTTTTGTGGGTAGTGTGATATATTATTTTATTGTGATGTTTATATTATTTTATTGTATTGAAAGTTAAAATAAATTCACTGCTGCAGCATGTATGTAGGTAAAATAGATAAAGTGACTTTTTGTGTAGCTAAATAGCTAAAATTTTAGATGCACTGTTGCGAATGCTCTTATATAATCACCTGTGAAAAACAAAAACAAACAAAAAAAACACCTAAGCTTGTTATCCTCTCAAAATGCAATAAATTTCCGAAAAGACAAAAGCATACCAAGTATCCTCTAACCACATCCAATTTCATGCCTTGTTGAGTTGTCAATTTCTAGAAGTAATATCACTTTCACGTGAATCTACCATTAACATTATTTTTATTACGTACATGTGCATACTCAGATTCTACTTAATGAACTGAGCTTAGAACTGGGCTCACAATTTGCTTGTATAGTGGGCTTAGTGTTTCCTGCTAAGGGTAGTTCCTTACTAAGCGACCTAATGACACCCTTTAGCTCCCACAAATTCCCTTTCTTTACTTTCTAAGTTGCTCTCCCTCTTGGTGGTACCAGCTCTATCTCTCTCTTTTACTTTCTATTTTCTCCTCAAAATTGCCAACCCCCTCTCTTCACTCAATTCTACCATTTATAGCTTGAGGTGGGTAGAGGTTTCATGATTACACCTTGGTCTCACTCGTGTGGGTGGGGTCCAATGTGATTATTCCTGACAAGGAATATGCCCTATTGGAAACAATGGTAATGGCATTGGAACTAATTTCTGCCTCCAAAAGATCGCCTGGCAGCGATACTCTCCAAGGCAATACCGAGTTGCCAAGGACGTGGGCTGTTCCGTGCGAACGCACTCCCGAGCAAGTCATAATGGACTGGACATGGGCTTGTCTATCATGCATCCAAAACGATATGGACTTATTATGAGGTTTGGGTTCAGTTTTGGTCCTTGAGAATGTTCAGGCCAAGGCCTAATGGGCCTGAGGCCATATCCCGTATGGTACCAATCACAACTAAACACATTAATTAGTGTGAAAATTGAATATATCTTTACAGTCTAGACTTATTAAAAGCCAATACATGACTTATTCTTTCACCATTTGTAGTATAAGAGAAACACATGCAAGGCACACTTCAATTAGACTTCCAAAAGCCAAAGCTGGTGATCAATCTCGACAAATAAGTTGGCCAACCATTTGGCAATTACATCTAGACTTTTTTTCTAATGGGGTACCCTGCTCCTCACTTTCTAGAACTAGCAAAATTAAATCTTTAACATTTAAGAAAAATGTGAAAAGTTTTTTTTTTTTTTAATCTCTCTCTCTTCCTTAATTACCCACAAGTTAGGGGAGCAATATTTTCTTAAAAAGATCTAAATTCCAATCCAACCCCACTTTACTTCTTCAAGTTATCCTATTGAAAATGAAGAATAGGCCACTTGAACTTTGCTGGGTAAGACTTGCACAGTTTTCTTAATTTTTTTACAGTAAAAGTGCAGCCCTACATGTGAGTCATTTAATAAGGAATATTTCATTTAATAAGGAATATTTAGATGGTTTAGTATAATGAACCAGCCAATAAATAAGGAGAGACATTCTTAGCTAAAATAAATAAGGAAAAAGTGAAAAACACATGGTTTACCAACCAATAACAACTACTAAAGTCATTAGTATTGAGACTTGAAATTATGGTAGGCCTCAGCCAACTACTATGGTGAAAAAATATATATTTTGTTACTGTAAAAGAGATGTGAGATGGGATCCTATTTATTTACAGAATTCATATCAGTTCAACAACCCCCCTCCACTTCTCCTTTCCCAAATTTTCTCAACCCCAAAGGCAGTTTTGTCTTTATTGCTTGACAATATAGGCATCCAGCTTTGCAATTTTATTTTTTCCTCAAAAAAAAAAAAAAAAAGCTTTGCAGTTTTATTTCTTCTTTTTTTTTTTATTATTATTTTTTATGCGTGTGTACAACGGCAGAGGTTACAGAAAGTTTTTAAGAGAACTGCAATTCTCAATTTCAAACTTGCTCTCTCCCATTGCCATGGGACAAAACAAAAAAAGAAAAAAGAAAAAAGTATGAGATGACCTCATGAAACTTATTTTCGAGAGCATGTATAGATTTCATGTGTATAGGTCCCACATACCATGAGAGATTTTTAAGAGAACTACAATTCTCAATTTCAAACTTGCTCTCTCCCATTGCCATGGGACAAAAAAAAAAGTATGAGATGGCCTCATGAAACTTATCTCCCTAGGCATGTATAGATTTCATGTGTATAGGTCTCACATACTATGAGAGATTGTGAGACCATCTCATGAAATACCCTCTCCACTATGGAGTGAGAGGCGAAACTGTGGAAGTATTTATTGAGTTAAAACTTAAGAGGCTCGATTATTTTGTCTTTTTAATTTTAACTAGAACTTAGTTGATGTGGTTTGAAACAAGAACGTCTATGCTAGCTTTTTTTATATATAAAAAAATAAAAAATAAAAAACTCATTGGACTATTATTTTATATTTTAGGTGACATACACTTTTAGTCTTTAAAATTTGTGATAAGTTAGGTTTTGTTCCCTCAAATTTAATTCGGTTTTGGGCTCTCAAATTTTAAAAAGGGAACAATTTAAGTCTCTTCATTTTTTTTTTTTTTTTTGGTTTAAATAACTAACATATGCTAAAACACTCAGATATCCAAGGGACCAAAATGGAACCAATCACATATTTAAAGAATCAAAATTGAATCAGTCTCATATTTACGAGACTAAAATTGAACTGATCTCATATTTGTATACCAAAAAATGCAAATAAAAAATAAATTGAAAGTAAGTGAAGGGAGTCAATACCGTACCGGAGGCCATTTCAGTTTGGTTATTGGAACGAAATATTTCGATACCGGTCCGTACCGGTGTACCATTTCAAGTTTACCGCTATTTGTAATAATAATAATAATAATAATTTTCTTAGAGCCTATAACTTTTATGTTGTTTAGGACTTCCAGGATTTGTTAATACATTTTAAGAATAGCTAAATTTCCATTAATGACTCATGTAATTTATTAAATAGAGTAAATTAAAACTAAATGCCATTAGGAGTTGATACGTGCCCATCTAAGCAATTGACGGGAAAAAAAAAAGTTATTAAAAATTTGAAAGAGCAAAATAAGCATTCAGCCCAAAAAAAAAAAAAAAAAAAGCATAACAAGCATTAAAGAGAAGAGATAAGGACCAAGCAGTCACGTGGGCTTTGGAAAAAGCCAATAAAATAAAAGCCTATTAAGCTTTTGGCGGAGAAACCAAGAAAGAAGGAGGTGAATGTGGGTACAGCACCACAGCTTGACCAGGGCATCATCAATGTCAAATTTAAAACATTCAAAACCTGTGTATTGTGTAGAGAAAGAAAACAAGCGAAGCAGACAAAGAGAGATCAGTGGCTCAAAAGAAGATCTAAGTGGCTAAAATGAAGAAGAAGATGATTTTGTTGATGATCTGGCGCACTGGTGCTTCAATGATGGCCATTAATTGCTGTCAGTATAAAGTTAAAAAAAAAAAAAAAACCATTTAAATTTATACAGGCCGAAAATGCAAATACCGTCCAAAAGCTTCGAAATCCGCTGAAACAGCCGAAATGAGCCGGTACACCCCGGTATTTGGGGCGGTACAATTCAGCCTTGTTTTGGTACCGGTTAAGATGCCGGAACGGAATATTCCAACAGTACCGGCCGGTACGGTACGAAATCGTCTTGCTTAAAGTAAGAAATGGGAAAAGAAAGATAGATAAACAAATTAAACTTTTCACTTTTATAAGATTTAAATGACTGAATTATAACTTTATAATTTTGAAGGAAAAAAATCTAATCTATCCCAAATTTTATAGACCAAAGTGTAGTTTAGCAAATTTTAACTCAAATTAATTATCTATTTTAACTTTGGATATGTAATTGAACGTATAGGACACGTCCTTTCTGCAGTGTGTATTTCAATGAACGAAGCCGGAAGTGTTTGGAACACGTTGCGGCTTCTAGTTGGTATCTCATGAGACCATTTCATTAGATAATTATCTGCTTCTCAGGATCTAGATTGGTAGGTTACCTAATATATCCACCTTTGTAATTGCATGCTTGATTGTTTGTGTTGCACTTCCTATTTGTATGATGGTAATGCTGTGATTAATTAAAATACCGATAGTTTTGGTGCAGATCTGATTTTTTTTCATTAAGACAAAGTCACGGGATTTTATGTATTGTTACGACTACAACCAATGCATAATTTTCAATGCATTTGGTGCGAAGGTTGGTTTCGAATGATAGCCACTGGAGGAGGGTCCCAGGAATTGAATGTAATGGGCCGCGCTGATCAATTAGCTTCATCCCCCAGTTCTAAATGTGGGGTCTGCTTGTGTTTTGATCCTCTTTAATTAGTATCCTTTCCCAATTTAAGGAGCCTTATACAAGTTATACTAGGTTTATTAGTTGAGTGATTGAGAACAACAATAAATTTATTTATGCGCACTATATTTGTTTGCCAAGATGATCAAATGGGGGCACTTTCGACGTCACAAATATTTGTTTTAGTGAGGTATGAGAGGGCGAAGAACCGAAATTCAATTCTCTAAGAAAGAACTTCATATGCATACACTTAAATTAGGTTAGAATAGGATTTCAATCTCAGATATTCAAAAAAAAAAAATCAAATCAAATCAAATTAAATAGAACTCTATTTATATTTAATTGCAATAGGTCAAAACAAGGTATTTAAAATTTTCGTTTCCAATTGGAAATATTACTGTGCATAACTTCTGATGATTTCTTTTTCCAATTGGATTTTTTTTTTCCCACAGCATCTTTGAAGAGGAGGAGAAATCATTCAATACGGTGAACGAATAAAAAGTGTTATTATTCGACAAATTTTAATTTTAAGAAATTCACGTAATCATTGAAACCCACAATGATTTACTTACTTATATTAATTAGAAAGACCAATGAGAGAATGAAATAATTTCTATTTAATAAAGGTAATCTGATTTATTCCATAAAGTTGACATCATCTCACAGAATAATTGTATTTGAACTTAAGTTGAGCAAGGAAAACAAGCTTATTTACCACTCAAAAATCGTAAATAAAATAGGGCAAATTTTTCTATCAAACTGGTTTGAAGAATCTCTTCTAAACTCTAACTCATTACGTGATGGTTTATGAAGTGTATTATTTAAATAAGTCATATGACTTATTAAATGAGTAATGTGACTAAAAGTATACTTATATGGTTTTATCAATCGCCACTCAATGGGTTAAAGGTAAACTTTTTCCGATAGTTTTACCTTGATAAAATAGGACATGACTAACCACACTAGATAAAAGAAATTAAAATTTGCTGGTAATGCAATCTCTTATATCCCATGTTTACCAAATTAATATGTATTTCAATCATTTTTAAAATTTTAAATGTGTTAAATTTCCGATTGTCCTAAAAGTTTAAACTATTGAGATATGGTAAATTTTATCATTTAACTACCTTTTAATAGGTGATGTCCAACATATGAAAATTTAAATGAGAGGTAAACTAGAGAAGACAAAGATCGAATTTAAGACCTCTTGCTCTGATACTATGTTAAATTATCGATTGTTCTAAAAGTTCAAGTTATTAGAATACGATAAATTTAATTAATCATTTAACTATGTACTTCTAACAAAATATATAAGTAAAAATAAAGGGGAAAAATAGGAGGAAAATAAGAATTTAAGAACATCATCGTCCATTACATTACGTAACAAAGAAGGAACAGGTACCCCAAAGTAACAACTACTAAGAACTGAAAAGAGTGCAGTACTCCAAACACAATTTTATTGTTTATTGATAATTTCTTCACTTCACCAGAAACATTCCAAATGGAAATGGGAGTGCCCTCTAATATGCCTTAAGAACATAGTCATCCAGCTCCTTGAAGTTCTTGGCAGCAAAGTCCTTAATGAGGTGTGGGTCTGGAATCTCTTCGCTAGCCTTTTCAAACTCACAGGACCATTTCACAAGGCTCCCAGCCCCCTTTGGAATTACAGTAATGTTGCTCTTGAAATTCTTGTAGAATTTCAGCAGATCCCCATCAATCACACAATACACAAATGTCTTGTTTGCTTCATCCATTACGTCAACCTTCTCCTTCGATACTTTCACAAGAGGAGAACCTATTAAAAAAAAAAAAAAAACATTTTTTTTAATAGGCTTGCTAAACGCCCTCTTGCATTATTTATTGGATATTCAAGTGTAAATAGAAGTCCAACATAGAAAAGAAAATTAACATGACACGTGCCAAAAATCATAGACTTAAGTTTTTAGATTAAGTTGTATTGATGTGAATATGCAGGTCATATAGATCTTAGATTGAACCTTTAAACAAAAGAGTGACCAAAATTACCTTCTCCATAATGTATGAGGCGAACAGAACCAGTGGACTTCCCATCACCTTCAAGAACTTCAATGCTCTTGTAATCATTAGGGAAGGCCTTAGGGAGGACATTGACAGAGTCCCTAAGGGCTTCAAAGAACTTGTCTGCATGAGATTTCACCTCAATTTCTACATCCATCTTACCAGTGGAAGCCATTTTTTATGTAATAGAAGAAGAATCAAAATGAGAATTAGAGAGAGAACTTTGTATGTATGTTGTAGTGATGCAAATTTGAGACTAGCTTAGGGGTGTATATATAGTAGTAGTGGAGCTTTGGTTTTTCAGACAATGGCCTTAAATTCAACATTAACAAGTTCAACTGCCACTTTACTTGGGAGTAGTCACTAGTGTTGAAATATATCATGAAAAGTAGAAGGACCACATGGCTCACAAGCAAAAGGAGCCCAATCATTTAAGGGCATTCATTGAGTTGGTAATGGATGGTGGGGGCCGACCGGCCTTGCAATAACTATGGACCCATACAATCAAGATCAAATTCAGTAATGTATTGAAGTTTACTTTGCTCCCCAAAAATTAAAAAGAAGTAGAAGCTGTTAAACAATCTGGATGGCACTAAAACCTTTAGTTAGTATGATTGTGATAGGATATAAATTTAAATTATAGCTTTGATCCCAACAAATCTTAAATTTTGACATATTTATATTTAGATCATGCTTACGAGTGTCCTTAGGGCACTCATTAATAATTTATTTTAAGAAATTTTTGATATCACTTTTATAGAAAATGAAAAAAGTTGTCAAAATATTAATTATTTTTTTCCATTTTCCATAAAAACTTTTTTAAAATGGATTATTAACCAGTGCCTTAAGGGCACTCATTAGCATTTTCCTTTATATTTTATAGTGTTTGTTTGGACGTTTGAGTTCGATTAAAAAAAAAAAAACTTTTATAAGACATTTTGTAACAAATTCACCATTTATCCTAGATAAATACTTAGCTTTACATATTAGAATTTTCTATTCAACTCTAATTGTCAACATCCATTAAATCAGTCATTAATCTTCTCTCTCCATTGATTAATGTTTTCTGCAACTTAAAACTTATCATTTATGATATATACTTCTATGTCTTTAAAATTTATTTGATTTAACTACCAATTTAGCACTATTGGTCGCCTGTTTTTTTCTAACGAAAACATTCAGGATTTAAATCCTCACACTTCCAAGCTTCTTGACATATTCAAAAAATGAAATTTATTTTATTTATTGTAAAATACTCTTCTTATTTTTTATTATAGAATATTTTATCATAAGTCTTGAACACATCATTATTGCCAGTTTTTTTTTTTTTTTTTTTATGAAAATTAAAATCTTACGATTCTTAATTTGATCTGAAAAACCTTTCTATATACCTATCGTTCCTAAAAATTTTGGTATTAAATTTTTTTAAGGTCTCAATTTTTTCTTCACGTTATACGTATACCAAATAGATTTGGCATATGATATGAGGGTTACCATTACTTGACTGAAATTGCATTGTAAATGAAATTGTCCTCTTGTGAGAGATTAAAATGTAATGGCATATAGAGAATGAGAAGTTTAAATTATACTAAAATTAGCCGGGGCCACCAAATAGACTCACTAAGTACATAATACCTACCTAAGGTCCTAAACATCCTTATAGCCCATAGGCTCCCCTAAAACATAAATTCTCATGATAAAGTTTAGTTCCTTTTGTGCTTAAAAAATTAAAAATAAAATAAAATAAAACCTATGATTATATTTTTTCTGCTCTCCAAGTTGATGAAAAGAGGAGCTATGGATGCAAATATTTGGTTCACTTTTGTAGAAAGAGATGGAATGAACAAATTGAACTGCAAAGGCGGCTCAACAATATAGGCGAATGAGGTGGTCACCTAAGGCCAATAGTAGAAAAAGGCACCTAAATTTTAATCAATGGAATTATTTCTTTCATTACAATTGATGGTGAGTAAAATCAGTTCGGTTGAACACTTCGGCTTCGGTGGGCTGCGGTGCTTGCAGGGGCCTGTAAAAGAAGAAGAGAATCAAAGGATGACCGGGATGGACCGGCCAAATGTCCTCCGATGGTGAAGTTAGTGTCTTCTCTCGTATGAAGTTCCAACCGTTCTGTAAGTAAAAAAAACTCTGAATCTCATACCTTCACATAATTCGGACCGGTCCTTATATAGGATACTATGGGGCGGTTATTGGTCCAATAACTTCCCCCAGATTTGTGGAATCCGGATGTAACTTCTTCAACGGCTATAAAAATCATAACCGCTGCTGGAAGTTACACACTTGGGAGAAATAGGCGGCGACGAACACGGGCTGATTTAACCACTCCAGAATTTGCTAAGTTCATGTGGTCGTCCATGTGCAATTCCTATGGACGACCCTTTATGATGCTATTCGTTGGTCGTCCAAGTGATTCATCCGTGGACGACCTTCCGTAGATAACGGGGCTTGCACCATTCGTTGACCCCACAAGGAAGAGAGTTCTGGACGAATAAGAGAAGCAGAGTCGCTAGGCAAACCGCGTGTCATTGGACGACCCCTCTGGACGAATAGGAGACTACCATTTTTTGCTAACCCATCAGTTGCCCCCTTGTCTAGGGTGTCGTCCAAGGATATTATTGGGATTTTATCCCTTTGATATAGCCACGTGTCATGATTTAACTTGTTGAGGAATTAAGTCGATTACATTTTTCAATGCGATTGCCACGTGTCGTTTTCTTAGTGGATGGTGACGCTTCGCTGACCCTACCTCTGGGTCCTATAAATAGGTATATTCTCTTTCCTGCCCCCACACCTTTCTCAAAAACTTCCTTCTGCTATCTCGTCCGAGACTGTCGTCTAGCATTCGTCTTAGTTCTCAGGTACTCCCTCTTCCTTTAGGTTTTCATTTTGATCTTCATTTTAGTTATGTCTTCGTCTAGTAGCATGGAGAGAGAGATAGACGAATATCAGGACGTCTCGTCTGGAAGTTACGAGAGTGGTGAGGGTAGCACTAGCTTTAGTAGCAGTTCCTCGGACGAGCAGTATTCGTCCGGGGTTCCTGGCATTTCCTTAGAAGAGTTTCAGGAAATGCAACGCAGGATGGCCTCTGGAACTGGGGCTAGCTCGTCCAGAGCGCCACCCAGTCCTTCTCAGGACGAGGAGGAGGAAGAGGAAAGTATTATATATAGCTGTGCACCTGAGGTAGTGTCCATCTTAGACGCTCCTAAGTTAAGAACATTAATAGATAGATACCAAATTCCTATTGAATTTGGACCTCGTCTACCCAGGGAAGGAGAATGGTGCTGTTCACCTTCCTCGGGTCTGGGGGTATACTCGTCTTACCTCTTAGCTGGTCTTAGGTTTCCCCTAAATTCCTTTTGTAGAGGTCTCCTTCATAGGCTAGGTATTGGTCCTAACCAGCTTAATCCCAACGGTTGGAGGACGGTAGTTGCCATGCAAGTGTTATGGCGTGAGGCACTGGAAGGGGATCGTCCTATAACAGTGGACGAATTCCTCTACTGTTATAAGCCCTCAGAAATAAAGCAATCAGCTGGTTTTTACCAGTTCTCGTCCAGAGGCTCTCAGTATAGTTTAATAAAGGGCCGTAGCTCGTCTGATAGGCTCTGGAAACAAGAATTTTTTATCATTTCTGGAAACTGGGCTGGGGACCCAACAGAAGTTAGTAATGCCCCCTTCCCTCCTTTTACCAGCCCCATAGGTCGTCTTCGTCCTGAGGGTATGTCTTCTTTCCATGTTACTTCATTTTCTCACACTTTTTCCAACTATTAATCGTCTAACCATTTTTTTATTTTATTGGTGCAGCTGTTACTCGTCCACGTTTAGATAGGTTTTATTTAGATCGCATTGACCAAGTACGTGCCTTCCCTAGAAGGACTTTCCACGACTTAGTCACTTTCAGTAGTTTGGCTACGTGGGGACTAGGCCCAGAACCTACCCCTGAAAACTTAAGTCACGAGGAGACCACTAGACGAAGTAAGTACCTTCTGTTCCACAATACTTGTTTTTATTCTCCTTTTTTTTTTTTTTTTTAAACTGATTGTCCTCGTCATAGGAATAATGACCATGAGAGAGAACAAAGACAAAACAGTAACTAATGGGGACGAAGGCGTTCCTCCTGTCGTCCAGAAGAGCTCCGTCCAGGCTGGAAAGAGGAAGTCAAAAATTTTGAGTGCTGTGGACCTGGAGAACCTTCCCAGTCGTCGAGGCCATAAAAAACCTAAGACCACTCAGACTTCTCTTCCCAAGGTCCCCAAGTTCCCCCCTTCGACGGTGAATCTGGACGAGCCTCCTGTCAGCGTGGAGCCCGTCCAGATAGTTCATCCTACTCCAAGTGATCCTCCCCCTCCTTCAACCAAGACTTCGCGTAAGCCTCATCTGCCAGAAGAATCAAATCGTCCTTCCAACCTGGTGCTGGACGAAGGTTATGCATGGAGGACGTTCAAAGGGATCGTCACAGACAATGAAGTTAACGAATGTTACAACATGTCAGTGAAGGACTTTGAACGCTCTGGCATCCATGATCTTTTCAGGGTAAGACTTTAACTCGTCCTTATGTACTTCTTTCCTTCTTCTCCTCTTTTCCTAACTCTTCTTCGTCCATGAACAGGCTATGTCAAAGTTTTATACAGCGACATGCCAAGCCAAGGAACTTGCTGAGGAGACCAGGACGGCAAGAGAGAAGGTTAAAGAGGTGACTAACGAAGTTTTGTCGAAGAAGGGAGAAGTGATAAGGCTAACCGAGGAAATCAACCGTCTACTGGGAGTTGAGACGAGACTGAAGGACGAGGCGGAGGAACTTAGAGCAGACGTCATTGAGAAGGATACACGTATTGTATACCTGGAGGGACAAGTCTCAGGGTTCACTTCGTCCTTGGAGAAGGCACGTGAAGAAGCCATTTCAGCCTTCAAGAAGTCTGACGAATATAAGAATCATCTAGACAGTCATTATGCTGCTGGATATGAAGACTTCCGTGCTGATGCTAAGGACGCGTTCCCTGACTTGAACTTTGACGCGTTTAAGATCCCCCTCGCCACAGAAAGTTCCCTGCTTATGACGGGCTCTGAGGACGTCAATATGGAGGACGACGCCAATGACGAGGTATCCAAGGATGATCCAAAGAACGCTCCCAGCAATGAACCTAAGTGACTTTTATGTTTTGTTAAAAGTTTGTATTTTCATTTTATTTGGAGGTGCCTACTGTTTTAGGCTTTTTCTTTTTTCTTTGTTTTTGTTTTTTTTTTTTTTTTTTTTAAAAAAAATTTATTCAAGTACAATTTCCTCGTCCGAGTATATGGACGAGCTCTTATGAACAAGTATTGTAAGGGTTTTTGGACGGTAGTCGTCTACCCTGAATTTTATGAATATATGAATGCTTCTTTCACTGTTTCTTGTACTTGAATTTTTTTATGTTTTGTGAACGAAATTTCAATTTCTTCGTCCATACCAGCTTTGGTTGATGTATGATTTTCCTTGTTCATTTCGTCTTGAACATATGGACGAGTTTCCTTCGCGCATAACATTATGAAATGTTCGAGTAATGATCAATGTCTTTTTGCCAGATTTAGATTCGTTGTCCAGATTTAGGACGATTATTTGTTCGTCCTTAACAACAAATTCTTTCCAACTAATTCTCGTCCATGGGCTGGATTGTTATGTTGGTTAAATTCGTCTTTGGGCTTGTGGTGCTTTAACACGCACATTGTTCGTCCATGGTGTAGACGATAGATTAGACGATTATACTTTGAGTTCGTCCTGCCTAAAACTTAGACGGACATATCTCCATTTTTATTGCTTTATCCTTGTTTCAAGGAAAGCTTCTAGACTACTTCCTTGGAAGCTTTTTAGACGATACTTCCTCGCGTCCAAGGATTTTACTCGTCTTTGACTTTTCGCCTTCCGTGGACCATTTTGAATCATAGAAAATAAAGGATTCCCATACAACCATACATAAAACATTGTATATTCAGAAATCCATACTATGTAATCATTCGTCCACAACTATGGCACATGCTTAAGAGCTTGTGCTTTTTAGGGAATTAAAAACACATAATAAACACAAATTCGTCCATGAACAGCATAAAATACTTATACACTTAGAAACACAATAGTAATAAACAAACACTGGAAGATAATATTAAGTGTCACTTTAAACTTCCAAAGGTCTCGTCCATGTCAAGACTCGTCCGTGATCACCTTTCATTGATAGTACCTCCTTAGGTGTTCAACATTCCACGGGTGCTCTAACCTTCGTCCATCCAGGGCTTCTAAATAGTAGGATCCTTGTCTCTTAGAGTTGATAACTCTGTAAGGTCCTTCCCAGTTTGGTCCTAGCTTCCCATGGGCTGGGTTTTTGGTGGCCAAAGAGACCCTTTTAAGGACGAGATCCCCAACACTGAAGCGCCTGGGTTTCACCATAGCATCATGCCGCTTCGCCATGAGATTCTTGTACCTTGCTGTTCTTTGCTCTGCGTCTATTCTTACCTCGTCTATGAGATCAAGGTTAAGACGAAGCTGCTCTTCGTTTTCCTCATCCTGATACTTCAGCACTCTGTGGCTGGCCATATGCACTTCTGCAGGTATGACCGCTTCGCTCCCATAAGCCAATTTGAAAGGAGTCTCTCCTGTGGGAGTCCTCGCTGTCGTCCTGTAAGCCCACAAAACACCTGGTAATTCATCCGGCCATACTCCCTTTGCCCCTTCAAGCCGAGTCTTGATGATTTTCAACAAGGATCGGTTTGCTACTTCTGCTTGTCCGTTAGCTTGTGGGTGGGAGGGTGAGGAATAGTGATTTTTGATTCCAAGCTGTTCACAAAATTCTCTGAAGGGGGTGTTGTCAAACTGTCGTCCGTTGTCAGATACGAGCACTCTTGGCACACCAAACCTGCATACAATGTCCTTCCAGACGAAATTTTTGACATTTTGTTGTGTAATTTTCACCAAGGGCTCAGCTTCCACCCATTTAGTGAAGTAGTCTATTCCCACTACCAAAAACTTCATCTGTCTGGTTCCAGTTGGGAAGGGGCCTAAAATATCCAAACCCCACTGAGCAAAAGGCCAAGGGGCCATCATTGGGGTGAGGTATTCTGAAGGAATTCTAGGAATATTGCTGAATCGTTGACATTGATCACATACCTTTACATATGCCTTAGCATCAGCTTGGATGGTTGGCCAGTAGTACCCTGCACGGATGGCCTTATGGACGAGTGATCTGGCTCCTGAGTGATTTCCACATGCCCCTTCATGAACTTCCCTCAGCACATAGTTCGCTTCGTCTGGAGCCAAGCACCTCAGATAGGGTTGTGAAAAACCTCTTTTGTATAAGATCTCGTCTATAAGGATGTATCTGGCTGATTTGACTCTTAGCTTCCTGGCTTCGTCCTTCCCTTCTGGAAGCCTTCCATCCTTCAAGTATGAGATTATTGGGGTCATCCAATTCTCTTCACCTTCTATTTGCAACATTTCTGGAAGGTCTATGCTCGGCATGTACTGTATTTCATCTAATTTGTCCATTGCTTCATTGGCGGAGGCTTCCTTCGCAAGAGTATCTGCTTCCATGTTCTCTTCCCTCGGGATCTGCACGAAATTAGCTTCTCTGAATTTCTTCATAAGGCGTAAAACCTTCTTCAGATACCTCTTCATTCTATCTTCCTTGGCTTCACACGTTCCATTTACTTGGCCTATAACCAACTGTGAATCTCCCAGGACGAGTACAGAGTCTGCCTCTACAGATTTAGCTAATTCCAACCCCTTAAGAAGGGCTTCATACTCTGCTTCATTGTTAGTTGTTTGATACTGCAAGCGAACCTTGTGATTTAATTTATCTCCTTCTGGCGATTGTAAAACCACTCCTATACCTCCTGCATACAGCGTAGATGATCCATCTACATGGACGACCCATCTTTTATTGCCTTCTTTGTCATCCAAGTCCTCATAACTCGGAGTAAATTCTGCGATGAAATCTGCTAGGGCTTGAGCTTTTATCGCATTCCTCGGTTGGTACCGAATGTCGAACTCACCGAGCTCAATTGCCCATTGAATTAGTCGTCCTGCAGCTTCAAGTTTACTCATTGCCTTCTTGAGTGGATGATCCGTCATAACAACGATGACATGACCTTGGAAGTAATGTCTTAACTTCCTAGAAGCTGTTATTAGCGCGAAGGCTAACTTCTCTATCAGCGGGTACCTTCCTTCTGCCCCTCTCAGTGCCCGGCTAGTGTAATACACAGGCTTCTGTACCTTTTCTTCCTCCCTGACCAACGCTGAACTCACGGCGTGTGGGGACACTGCTAAGTATAAATATAGCTCTTCCTCTGGCACGGACGGACTTAACAAAGGGGCCGTGGCAAGATAATGCTTTAGGTCCTGGAAGGCTTTTTGACATTCGTCAGTCCACTCAAATGCCTTCCTGAGAATCTTAAAAAATGGTAAACACTTATCAGTGGCTCTTGAGACAAACCTGTTTAGTGCTGCAACTCGTCCTGTTAGGGATTGGACTTCCTTGATGTTTCTCGGTGGCCCCATGTCCAATATGGCTTGGATCTTGTCTGGATTTGCTTCAATTCCTCTCTCTGAAACCATGAATCCTAAAAACTTTCCTGAAGATACTCCGAAGGCACATTTACTTGGGTTCAGCTTCATCTTGTATCGCCTAAGTGTTTCAAAAGCTTCCTGAAGATCGTCCAGGTGGCTTCCTTCGTCTAAGCTCTTCACAAGCATATCATCCACGTACACCTCTACATTCCGCCCTATCTGTGGACGAAACATGTGGTTCACCAGTCTTTGATAAGTTGCCCCCGCGTTCTTCAGACCGAAGGGCATGACTTTGTAGCAAAATAAACCTTGACTAGTAATGAAAGATGTCTTTTCTTGATCTGCCTCGTCCATCTTTATCTGGTTATATCCTGAGAAGGCGTCCATGAAGCTCAACAGTTGATGGCCAGCGGTAGAATCAACCAATTGATCAATACGAGGCAAGGGATAACTATCTTTAGGACACGCCTTGTTTAAGTCAGTGAAGTCAACACACATTCTCCACTTGCCATTTGCTTTTTTCACCATCACTACATTTTCCAACCAATCCGGGTAATAGACTTCCCGAATGAACTGTGCCGTGGTCAGTTTTTGAACCTCTTCCTTGATAGCCTTCTCTCGCTCAGGGGCGAATACTCTCTTCTTTTGACGAATGGGTCTAGATGAGGGGGACACGTTCAGTCGATGAGTAATTACATCTGGATCAATACCAGGCATGTCGTCATGACTCCATGCAAAAACATCGGCATTCTTCTTTAGAAACTGGACGAGGTCTTCTTTCGCCTTCTCTTTCATACTTGTTCCAATTCTAGTGAATTTCTCCGGGTCATTTTCTTGTAACAAAACATCTTCCAATACTTCAGTTGGTTCTGCAACAAGTTTCCTTTCTTCTATATTCATAGCAAGCATCTGCTCATCCATAGCCAACATGGCTAAGTAACATTCCCTGGCTGCCAATTGATCTCCTTGTGCTTGTCCAATTCCACATTCCGTAGGGAATTTGACTGATAGATGGTAGGTGGAAGTTACTGCCTTCCAACTGTTCAAAGTTGGTCTTCCAATAATGGCATTATATGAGGACGAACAATCCACCACGAGGAAATTTACTTCCCTAGTTATCTGCTGGGGGTATGATCCTACCACTACAGGCAAGGTAATAGTACCCACGGGCTGCACCTTCATTCCTCCGAATCCTATCAGTGGTGAGCCTGCTGGACGAAGCTGATCTCGTCCAAGCTTCATCTGCTGGAAGGCAGGATAATATAATATATCCGCTGAACTTCCGTTATCCACCAACACCCTCCTAGTTCTGTAGTCTGCTATCAGTAGGGTAATGACAATTGCATCGTCATGTGGATGATGAACTCTTTCAGCCTCTTCATCTGTGAAAGAAATGGTTGGCTCGTCTGCCCCCCTCGTCCTTGATGATCGTCCAGAGAGTTGGACATTTTGCACCACTTTAAGATACGTCTTCTTTGATCTAGAGGATTGTCTTTCAGAAGTCCCTCCGACGATAACCCTTATTTCTCCTAGTGGGGGCCGCGATGACTCTTCCATCTTCGCTTTCAGTTTTTCATCTTTATGATCCCTTCCAACGAAATGCCTCAACTTTCCTTGTCTAATGAGATTCTCGATCTGCTGCTTCAGGTCATAACACTCGTCCGTGTCATGCCCATGATCCCTGTGGAAGCGACAATATTTATTCTTATTGCGCTTGTTAGGATCTCCCTTCATCTTCTCCGGCCACTTCAAGGAAGGATCATCCTTGATTTGCATAAGGACTTGATCAAGTGGGACATTCAAGGGTGTGTAATTCTGATTCCTTGCTGATGGGCCTGCCTTCCTGTTATCCCTATCTCGATCCTTCTTGTCTTCCGTTCGTCCCTTCCTTGGACGAGGCGCTTGGTCAGGATGACGTGGGGGGTTGCCCTCCGTTCTCTCAGCCCTCTTCCTTTTCTTAGCTATGATGGCGTCTTCCGCGTTCATAAAGTTTTGGGCTGAATGGACGAGTTCAGCCATAGATTGGGGCTCTTTTTCATACAACTTGTGAATGAATAAATCTGAGTTAACCCCGTTGTGGAAGGCTGCCAAAAGGAGCTTGTCGTCCACCTCGTCTACTGTCAGGGCTTCCCTATTGAAGCGGGTGATGAAGGAACGCAGGCTCTCGTTCTCTCCTTGTTCTATGGTCAGCAAACTGGACGAGGAACGTTTGTGTCTCTGTCCCCCAATGAAATTATTGACAAATAATTTGCTTAAGTCCTCGAAAGAACTTACAGAATTTGGGGGTATTTTGCTGAACCATACTCGCGCTGGTCCCTTCAGGGTGGTAGGGAAGGCTCTGCACATAATCTCGTCTGGAACCCCTTGAAGATGCATTGTGGTCTTGAAAGTAGCAATGTGGTCAAAAGGATCACGCGCTCCATCATATGAATCCAGGGAAGGCATTTTGAACTTCGGTGGCAAGGGATGCCCATTGATGGAAGCCGTGAAAGGGGAATCTGTCCGGTGAACCAAATCCTCAACGGGATTTGCTCTTCTCATGTTTTCCCTCATCTCGTCCATAGCTTTCCTCATTTGATCCATTTCCTTCTCCAAATGTGGCACTCTTCGTGACGTGGTGCCTCTTGACTGAGCCTCAGGCTCAACATTTCCCCTAACTTCCTGACTTTGGGACTGTCTTTCAGCCTGTCCTTCACGGCGCTGCCGCTCCATCTCCCTAGTCAATTCTTGATTTTGGCGAGTTAACTCTGCCATCGCGGCCGCCATGGATTGCATGTGTTGGATGGAAGGCGACTGCATGACAGGCGCTGACTGGCGATCGCGATGGGGGTTACTTGAAGCATCTCTGCTTCCCTGATGGCCTGGGCTTGTAGCCCTCGACCTAGTCCGAACCATTCAACCTTTTTCTCGGAAAGCCAAATCGCAAACCAGTTTACGATCGCTTCCCACAGACGGCGCCAAACTGATGGTGAGTAAAATCAGTTCGGTTGAACACTTCGGCTTCGGTGGGCTGCGGTGCTTGCAGGGGCTTGTAAAAGAAGAAGAGAATCAAAGGATGACCGGGATGGACCGGCCAAATGTCCTCCGATGGTGAAGTTAGTGTCTTCTCTCGTATGAAGTTCCAACCGTTCTGTAAGTAAAAAAAACTCTGAATCTCATACCTTCACATAATTCGGACCGGTCCTTATATAGGATACTATGGGGCGGTTATTGGTCCAATAACTTCCCCCAGATTTGTGGAATCCGGATGTAACTTCTTCAACGGCTATAAAAATCATAACCGCTGCTGGAAGTTACACACTTGGGAGAAATAGGCGGCGACGAACACGGGCTGATTTAACCACTCCAGAATTTGCTAAGTTCATGTGGTCGTCCATGTGCAATTCCTATGGACGACCCTTTATGATGCTATTCGTTGGTCGTCCAAGTGATTCATCCGTGGACGACCTTCCGTAGATAACGGGGCTTGCACCATTCGTTGACCCCACAAGGAAGAGAGTTCTGGACGAATAAGAGAAGCAGAGTCGCTAGGCAAACCGCGTGTCATTGGACGACCCCTCTGGACGAATAGGAGACTACCATTTTTTGCTAACCCATCAACAATAGTATTAATTAAACCCAAATATTAGTTAATAAATAAAAAGAATACAGTTTAAGTAATCTTGCAGCTATAACAAAAGAATAAAGTTTAAGTAATATTTGATTTTTTCTAAAAGATACATTTAAATATATAAAAAGACTCAATTTAGTTTTTGCTTAAGGTCCTTAAATGCATCAAGTCGCCCTCGTTGAACTCATTGTCGTTCGATGTAACCATTTAAATGCTGAACCGCTGAATCAGTTAAGTAGAGAACATATGGTGCTGAAGTCAATGGGCAAATTTAATGAGAAAAACGACAGAGCCACCCTCACCGGTTTTGGAAAATGGACTATGTAAAAATATTACTAATATTTATTATTTATCTCATCACTCCTAAGTAAGAAATCTGCAAGATGGAAAGTAGTTTGTTACAGCCATTTTTCTCTCCATATGCACTAATGATGATGATTTATTTTTAGCTAGATGGCATCTTTCTTCTGTTACCTTTTTGTATTGGGAGGTAAAAACCTAGGGCAGATTCAAATAAGGTTCTACTATATGGTAAACTTGTTCTTTTCACTCTTATTGTACCGTTATTCCCCTACATATAAAAATCCTTTGCCAATGTGGGAACTCCAATGTAGTTATTGTGGGGAAAGGGAGATTCAAGCTTCAATGTTTTTTTTTAATAGATGAGCTACATATAGAACACTAACATTTGCCAAGAGCTTTGTAGCTCACTTAATACTTTTTGGTGTTTTCAAACAAGATGTCCAAGATTCAAATTGCATCTCTCTTTTATAACTATCAAATTATCCTCTCACACACACAAAACTCACCAACATTTTATTATATTGTTTCTTATAAATTACCCCTATTAGTTATTAGTAAATCTTAATTGAATTGACTAAAAAAAAAATTGAGTTGAGTTGAGTTAAGTTGTATTTTATTTATTAATTAATAAAGGTTTATCACTTAAAATTTATTATAAAATTATTGTGGAGGTAGCATTACTGAGTCCATATCTTCTATCACACTCTTCCTACTTCACTATATACCCCACAAATAAAAACATGACACATGTCCATCTAATTTATTTTTCCCTAAATTTATGCCTTCTATTATTTCAATTACCTAAATATGATGAATTATTTATTTATTTATTTTAAGAAATTGAAATAATACTATAATAGAAAGCATAAATTTAGGAAAAAATAAATTAGATGGACATATATCATATTTTTATTTGTGAAGTATATAGTAGAACAGAAAAAGTGGGACAGAAGATTTAAATTCAGCATTACTCTTACTTAAGTATTGACCTGAGTGTCATCTTCTTCTAGCGTTAGGCTGAGGCCCATCCTTGTCTCAAAGGCCCAATGAAGTTGGGCAAATCTTCTGCTCTTTGGGGGTAAACGCTCCTTTGTATTGATTTCGTGGACCATGAAAACCCAATGCCCATATTTTTCACATGCTAAGCTTTTATTACGGTGTCAGGCATAGTAATCAAGCAAATTTCTAGCACTAAAGTCCTATGCTAACGATTTTTTTTTTTTATAGGTAAAATAGAAAAAGAGAAGGGAGGTGAAGTTAAACCAAATACATGGCGTAGCAAAAGATTTCATTACCACTGAACTATCACTAATCGCTATTGAAATAATTTTCTTACGTACTAAAATTCACATCTCATATTTGGTATATTATGTTTAAATTTAGTATTTACCCATAGTGATTGTATAGTGTATACCAAGTTACCAACAACTAGACCTGCCGACTACCGAATGATTGACTGGGTGGGCTATGTTTAGAGAAACCGTAACATCAAATTATTCAGCATAACAACAAATCAAATTTAGTAGTTCCTTTTGTTTTACTCAGTGATGTTTGTTAGTTTAATCATTAGTAGCTAGTTTAGTAATTTAAGTACAACTTATTTTAAAGTTCTTTGTTTTTCAACGTTTACATTGTACAGCTTATTAAGAAGATGAAAGCTCCAATGGATGCTGTTGGGGCTGAGGCGAAAGCTTTTGAGGTTGGTGTCTCCTATGCTAGAGATGTTGGGGTTGCTGAATTTATTTTGGAGGTTGATTCTTTGATTATCTCACATGCTTTATGTGAAGTTGTGAACAATCCTCGCCTCCTTCATCTATTGGTCCAATTGTCTATGGTATTTTATCTTCCAGCCATGATTTTTGACATATTGAATTTTCCCACGTTAGAAGACAAGGTAATAGACTGCTCATTTGTTAGCAAAACATGCCTCTGGCATTGATGATTTTTCTATTTGGATTAAAGAGAGTTCTTATTTTATAGAACAAACTCTTCTTCAGGATATAATTTCTTTTTCTAGTTGAATGAAGTTTCAGTTTCCTATAAAAATAAATAAATAAATAAAACCATCAAATATTAATAAGAAAAGTGTTACGTCCACAATATTTTCACAATAAATCATAAACGATAAATTGTTATTAGTTCTAATTTGAATCTACAACTTAAATTACTTTTTTGCCCCACCCATAACAATCAATAACAATCCACCACTTAGGATTTGTTGTAAAAATATTATGAACATAGCATTTCTCATTAAACAAACCCATAAAATTGAAAACAAAATTTGGCTACAAACTTAGTTATAGCTAGTGATTAAATACAATTGCATTCAATATCCTTTTATTAGATATGGATTTTGAAAAATCAATAACTACATAACATTTTCTTTTTATATCTTTCATGGTTGCAAAACTTTTGTAAAATAAAAAATTAATAGCTATACCATCAATTAAATGTCTAGATTTCAAGTTTTTGTAATATAAAATTATACATAAAAAAAATAAGTTTAAGAATCGAATAGTAAATGATGAAGTCTGAAAAATCACCAATGAATTACCCGTCACTCACATGCTCAAAAAGTCACCTGCACAGCAAGAAAAAGGAAACCTACGAAGAGCACCAGTGTGGTGCCTGCCAAATACCCTCCGAAGGTCAAGTTAGAATCTTTTACAACTTCAAAGTGCTAGAGAGGGTCGATTATGCGTACCTTGGCTTGTGTGGGTATTAGAGTTTTTATAGTAGTCGAAAGTTGACCTCTTTTACTTGGAGTTGAAGTCTTTTCCTTATATAAATCATCTTTAAGAGTCCAAAACGTGGTGGACAAGTCTTTTCCTTATAGAAAAGATCTTCATCAATGTACATAATCTCTAGAATCCTCCTTGCATTAGGATTCTGTTTAAGATTGTATGATAATGGGCCGCAAGTATTCTTATCAAAAGTTTCTAGCCGGCCCATGGCCAACCAATCCGTCCATTTTTCATCCGTTCACTCTAGATCTGTCCTCAACCAGTCTTGCACACAATAGGCTCGTCTACTTTTCAGCCCATAAATAATAAACAGCCCGGTCCGTTATACTAGGTTTCGTAGCCGTACATTTTTCCTCTTTCAGTTGCCCCCTCACCTGATGGATCCGTCATACATAAGCAAACGGACCCATGGGGTGACGATTCAAATTCTCAATCAATTGACCATGATACATAACTCCGCGAGCCTATCCCCATACACTGATAGGCTTAGCAATAACCCATTTATGACCTGTGCCACGTGTCACTCTTTCAATGGCGGTTGTTTTAGAACGAGGTGTCGCTTCGGCTTCCGTGCACCTCTTCTATAAATAACACCCCGTCCGCCTCTAATTTTTCTACTTTTTTCTAAAAAATATTGTTAGGGCACATCTGTCACACCTGTCAGAGACCATTCCGTTCACTTCTGCACCTGTCGTCTGCAACTTTATTTGCTCATTCCGTAACTTTGGTAAGTAATCTTTTATCCGTCATCTTTTTAATTCTCATTTACTTTTTGGTTTATATATATTTTCTTAGACTTTATGCCCCCGTCACTCTTTTCAAACTTGTCAGAGTCTTAGGTTTTCTCATTACATGTAGGCCATGTCTAGTGCGTCAAGTAACCAATCAGTCATTCGTAACAGGGTGGACTACGAAAAGGTATATCCATTAGGTCATAAAGACCAAGACGATTTGAGCGAGGAGAGTAGTCCGTCTTCATCCTCCCCGTCCTCAACAAATGAGGATATGGAGATGATTGAAATAGAAGAGAGTTCTGCTGATGAAGAAGAGCAAATAGTTAGATCCGTCATAGGAGTTGATGGACTTAGGGAGTTCATCATGCTTCTAGAGTGGACAGTGAATGCCTTTACATCTACCATTAAAGAACCTCATTTTAATACCCTAGGGCCCATTACCAAATCCCAGATTACATTCCCCTCCGTCTGCCCTATAAAATCAGAAAAATGTTATTATGAAGGAGTGGGCGGTGTCGGGGTGTATGAACAGATGCTCAAGGCTGGGCTCAGGTTCCCTCTAAGTTCCCTACACCGTGAACTCCTCAAATACCTAGGTTTATCCGTCAGCCAAATATCCCCTAACGCCTGAGGGTCTTCATAGCAATGGAGGTCTTGTACGGAGCAATGTTGGACGGTAGAAGAAGGCTGGCGATAAGGGAATTCCTTCATTACTACCATTCAGATGAGATAGATAAATCAAGGGGGATGTATAGTTTCGTTTCTAGGAGCCCCGTCTTAAAAGTGATCTATGAAACCCCAGATTCTAATAGAGATTGGAAGAGTCGTTATTTTTTCGTTGAGGGAGACAGTTGGATGTGTTATCCAGGGAAAACGAATTACATGCCCATCGACACGATTTGGGGCATTTTAAACCCATCTGGTATGAACCTGTCATATAGCAATTATTATAAGTTTATTTAATATCTAGTGTGTTTTTAACATCCGTCTTATTTTGCACAGTTCGACGGCGTCCACAAATCACTCTCGAGGAGTTCAGTTTTCTTGAGAAAATTTTTGCAAAGTCTAAACCAGAGGAACGAACCTGGGCCAAGCTCATGAACCTCAACACCATCCACTGGTACTGCGACGGGCCCGAGCCAACTCCAGTGGCACTTAAGTACGAAGAGCGCACTCGTCAATGTAAGTCCGTCGTTCCTCCTTGTTCAAAAAAATTTTTTTTTTACCCGTTTGCTTCTTTAGAGATGGACGACGCTAAAAGGAGAGCGGCTATCAGGCTACAAGCTGCCAAAAACAAAGAAGCTGGAGCGAACGCTATGAGGACCGGCTCCAGCAAACAAACACTTAAAAGGAAGCAGCCTTCAAAGGGTAACCTTGCACCCAAACAGTCCAAGGTTTCTGAAGCCCGTCCTTGGCTTGATGGCTGGGGGGACTAAGATGGTCACCCCCGTAAAGCATGGGGCTAGTAAAGGCCTAATGACAGGTCCGTCCGGTAGCCAAAAGAAACTGCCCATCCTACTCCGCGAGGATTCCAAGTACGCCCTTGAGAGGCTCTCGTCCATCATAACCACCGAGGACTATGAGGACTTGAGGAACCACTCAACATAGGCGATGGGAGAGACGGCCCTTTTCAGTATTGCACAGGTAACTCATCCGTCGTTATATAGTCCGTCATTTCCCCTTCTCTCTTGCCTTTCAAGTTTAACTTATGTTTTTTTTTTTTTCCTTTTCAGGCCATGATTATGATGAAAGGGATGATGGGACAGTGTCTCAACCATGAGACGACCCTAGAGCGTGTACGTGAGAAGGCCAAGGTAACAGAGGACGAGCTGCTCGAGCTAAAGACTTGGAAGGTCGTCTAAGAACAGAAACTTAAAATGGTTGAGACGGCTAGGGATGAATGTATCAAGCTGACGGACCATCTGAAGAAAGCTTTGGAGGAGAAGGACAAGGAGGTCCGTCAGGCTAAGGAGGTCGCGATACGCGAGTATCGTGACTCTGACGCCCTGATTACGGAGTTGAGCCTCGCATACAACGACGGTTTTGATGATGCCATTCGTCAGGTGAAGACTTTGCATCCAGAGATAGACTTGTCAACCGTTGCTATTACTGCCCTCAAGCAAACATTTATTCAACCTGTCCAGTCAGATGATACAAACGCTCTCTTTGGCAAGAACCCCCCCATCCGTGAAGCTCCTGTTGACCAAACGGTCTTCGAAAGCGATCCTAAGGATGATCAGACCCGTCATGACGAGGAGAGAGATACGCCTGCTGACAATTTGTAAAAACTTAGTAGTTTTTTTTTTTTTTTTTTTTTTAAGAAAAAAGTGTAGAACAATTTTTGATTCCCCATCATATTTTGGGGCTTTTGAACATTGCCCTTCTAGGGCTTTTCTTTATATATTTGTTAAACTCTGCATGGTCCGTCGACCTTTATTTTATTCTTGTGAAATGCATCTGTCTTACTTTATTCAAGTATATTTTTGTTTTTCATGGATTTTGGATCTCAACACTTAGATAGATTCCGTCCAGTTTATGTACTTTGTCTACTTCTTTTTTTTATACTTTTGGGACAATCCGTCCAGTCTTGTGGATGTAGGTTTTATCCGTCCATTGTTTTGACTTAAATTTTCATCCTTCTTGGATGATCCGTCCACCCTGTGGACTTTGTTTATTTTTTGGACTTTAGGTCCACTTCTTTTTTTATACTCTTGGGACAATCTATCTAGTCTTGTGGACATAGGTTTTATCCATCCATTGTTTAGACTCAAATTTTCATCCTTCTTGGATGATCTGTCTATCTTGTGAACTATTTATTTTTTGGACTTTAGGAGTTATCATCCTCTTAGGATGATCCGTCCATCTTGTGAACTTAGTTTTTTTTTACCTGTCCATTCTTTCAGACTTTAAGAATTGTCATCCTCTTAGGATGACTTGTTCATCTTGTGGACTTAGTTTTTTTACCTGTCCATTCTTTGGACTTTAAGAATCATCATCCTCTTAGGGTGATCCGTCCATCTTGTGGACTTAGTTTTTTATCCATCCATTCTTTGGACTTTAATAGTCATCATCCTCTTAGGATGATCCGTCCGTCTTGTGGACTTAGTTTCTATCCATCCATTTTCTAGACTTTGTAGCTATCATCCTCTTAGGATGATCCGTACATCTTGTGGACTTAGTTTATACCCGTCCATTTTCTGGACTTAGAAAATTTCTTTTTTAAGTAGACAACAAACATAGTCAAGTCTGAATATTCCTCTTATTAATTAAAAAGAAAAACAAATGTTTGTAAAAAACCAAAAAATACCTACCCCCTTGGGCTTAAAAAGGTACTTGAAGAAAGAATCATTTGAAGTAAAAACTAAGAAAACTAAATGATAAACTGGGAAATTGAAAAATGTTGATGCTCTTCAAATCTTCACACCATCTTTATTGATAGTATTTTCGAAGGTGCTCCGTGTTTCATGGGTGTTGTAGATTCCATCCGTCCATGGTTTTGAGGTGGTAAGTCCCTTTCCTCTGCCATGACAAGATCTTGCAGGGTCCTTCCCAGTTGGGGCCAAGCTTTCCTTGTGAAGGATCTTTAGCAGCTCCCATTACCTTCTATAGCACAAGATCTCCGATCTGAAAATCTCTATGTCTGACATTGGAGTTGTAGTATTTTTCCATGAGGTTCTGGTATCACGCCAACCTCTGCTCTGTTGTAGCCCGGACCTCGTCCACCAGGTCTAGCTGAAGCCACAAGGCCTCTTTGTTCTTATGCTCATTGTAGTTCTCCACCCGATAGCTCGTAAGCCTTACCTCTGCTATAATGACAGCCTCGCTTCCGTATGCTAGTCTAAATGGTGTTTCTTTAGTGGGTGTCCTTACCGTAGTACGATATGCCCATAAGACGCTTGGTAGCTAGTCCGGCCAGATACCTTTAGCCCTCTCGAGCCGGGTCTTGATGATTTTGAGTAAGGACCGGTTTGTGACTTCGACTTGCCCATTGGTCTGTGGGTGTGCGGGTCACGAGTAGTGATTCCTAATACCCAGTTCTGAACAGAAGTCTTTGAACGCAATGTTGTTTAACTGCTTTCCGCTGTCAGAGACGAGCACTTTGGGTATCCCAAAATTGCATATGATATTCTTCCATACAAAACTTTGGATGTTCCTCTCCGTGATAGTAGTCAGGGCTTTTGCCTCTACCCACTTAGTGAAATAGCCAATCCTAACTACCAGAAATTTTAGCTGCCTTGCCGCCGTCAAGAAGGGGCTCATGATGTCTAGTCCATATTAGGCAAATGGCCAAGGGGCCGTCATGGGTGTCAGCTCCTTGGTTGATTGCCTGATCAAATTACTGAACTTTTGACATTTGCTGCAAGTCTTTACGTAGGCTTGTGCGTCCTTTTGCATTGTAGGCCAATAGTACCCTGCTCGGATCAATTTGTGTGCTAAGGATCGTGCCCCTGAGTGGTTTCCACAAATACCCTCGTAGACCTCTCTTATTACGTATTCTGCTTCCTCGTGGCCTAAACACCTTAGGTACAGTCGTGAGAATCCCTTTTTGTATAAGACATCATTGATCAGTACAAACCATGAGGCCCGGACTTTTAGTTTCCTAGCATCGTCTCTTCCGTCTAGCAACGTGCCCGTCTTCAGGTATGCTATTAATAACGTAGTCTAATTGTTTTCAGAATTCACCTCCTGCACTTTTGTTCCGTTGTCAATAATTGAGGAATTTTGGACAAATGACAATACCTGATCAGGGACTATCATAAACTCTGCGAAGGCTGCTTTTGCCAGACGGTTGGCACATTCGTTCTCTTCCTTTGGGATTTGGACGAATGTGACTTTGAGGCTGCTGATCCGATTCCTAACTTCTTCTAGGTACTTCTTCATCCTTTCATTTCTACACTCGTAGACGCTGCTAATCTGACTGGTTATTACCTGAGAATCACAATGTACGACCATGTTCTCGGTACCTGCTGCCTTTACAAGGTCTAATCCCGCCATCAATGTTTCATATTCAGCCTCGTTATTGGTCGTTGGAAAGTCCAACCGAATCATGCATTCGATTTTATCTTCATCAAGGGTTTGAATTACCACACCGACACCTCCAGTTTACCTGTTTGAAGATCCGTCTGTATGGATGCTCCATTTTCTGAGGGTGTCTGTCCCCTTGTCTTTTGATTGAGTGTATTCGGCGATGAAGTCTACCACTGCTTGCCCCTTTATTGCAGTTCGCAGTTTATACTGTATATCAAATTCACTTAGCTCTATTACCCACAGAGCCATTCGTCCAGCAGCTTCAGGGCTACTCATTGCCCTTTTCAAGGGCTAATCTATCAAGATTATGATGGTATGGGCCTGGAAATACGGTTTGAGTTTTCGAGCTGCGATTACCAGTGTAAAGGCCAATTTCTCCATCCGAGGGTACCTTTTTTCTGCCCCCTGGAAACCCTTGCTTACGAAATATACGAGTCGCTGAGTTCCTCCTTCTTCTCTTACTAAGGCCGCGCTCACCGCTGCTTGCAAACTGCTAGGTACAAGTAGAGTTCTTCCCCTGGTTTGGACGAGTTGAGCAAAGGTGGAGAGGCGATGTAATTTTTTCGGTCTTCAAATACCCGCTGACACTCGTCCGTCCACTCGAATGATTTCCTCAAGGTGCAAAAAAATGGTGGACATTTGTCCGTTGCTTTAAAGACGAACCTATTCAAGACTACAATTTTGCCATTCAAGCTTTGCACATCTTTCACCGTCCTTAGTGGCTCTAGCTTCATGATAGCCCGTATCTTTTCTGGGTTAATCTTTATACCTCTTTGGGATACCATGAATCCCAAGAACTTCCCTGCTGTTACTCCAAACATGCACTTGCTCGGATTCAGCTTCATGTTGTATGACCGAAGGGTGTCGAACGTCTCTTGGAGGTCATTTAGGTGGTCATTTTCATGCAGGCTCTTGACCAACATGTCATCAACGTAGACTTGTACGTTCCTCCCAATCTGATGCGCGAACATTTTGTTCATTAGTCTCTAGTATGTCGCCCCCCCCCCCCCCCCCGGTTCTTGAGTCCAAATGGCATCACCTTGTAGTAGAAAAGTCCTTGGCTAGTGACAAAAGATGTTTTCTCTTGATCAGCTTCCTTCATTTTGATTTGATTGTAGCCTGAAAATGCATCCATGAAGCTTAGGAGCTGGTGTCTAGCCGTTAAGTCGACCAGAGCATTTATACGCAGGAAGGGGTAACTATCCTTCGGGCACGCCTTGTTGAGGTCCGTGAAATCGACGCACATTCGCCACTTCCCGTTAACCTTCTTGACCATGATTACATTCGCTAACCATTCTGGGTAATATACTTCCCGAATCAAATCCGCCTCAAGTAGCTTCCTGACCTCTTTCGCTATCGCTCTGTCTCATTCCTGAGCGAACACTCGCTTTTTCTGCTGGACAGGTGAGGATGCAGGATTCACGTTAAGCTTTAAATTATGACAGAGGGATCAATCCCGGGCATGTCCTCGTGGTTCCATGTAAATACGTCTTGGTTCCTCCTAAGGAACGCTGTGAGGGCTTGACATACTGGCTGGCTAGCTAATGTCCTTATCATAGTCGTTTGCTCAAGCTTTGATTCATCGAGTGCTACCTCTTCCAATTCTTCAACCAGTTCTACTACGGTCCGTTGTTCTTCTATACACATGGTCAGCTGGTGATCTTCCATTTTTAGCATGGCAATGTAGCATTCCTGGGCAGCCACCTGGTTTCCTCACAACTCCCTAATTCCATAATCCGTAGGGAATTTGATCATTAGGTGGTACGTTGACATTGCCGCCTTCCACAAGTTAAGTGTGGGTCGTCCGAGAATACCATTGTAAGCAGACGAGCAGTTCACCGCAAGGA
Source organism: Quercus variabilis (assembly GCA_030445155.1). Lineage (NCBI taxonomy): Eukaryota > Viridiplantae > Streptophyta > Magnoliopsida > Fagales > Fagaceae > Quercus > Quercus variabilis. The sequence goes on from CP129447.1 coordinate 63,287,472, forward strand.
ATGTTACGTCCTTCGTGATTTCTCGTGGATAATAGTCCACCGTTACCGAGAGCGCGATCAAGCCTAACGGGAATACCCTTGTTCCTCCAAAAGCGACCAGCGAAGCGTTTGTTGGTATCAATTGCGTTCTATCAATCCTCATTTGCTGGAACGCTGGATAGTATAGAATATCAGTCGAGCTGCCGTTATTGATCAACACTTGGTGAACATTATAGTCCCCCATACGTATGCTGACAACTAGCACGTCATTGTGTGGATGGTGGAGTCTTCGCGCATCTTCCTTAGAAAACCCAATAATGGGGTTTTCCCTCCATGCTATTTTGGGTATAGAGCCTGTTAGTTGGATGTTCTGGACCATCCTAAGGTACGTCTTTGGAGCTTTTTTGGAGGAGCCACTAGTCGCAATTCCCCCTACAATCATCCTTATATCTCCGATGGGGGGTCTAGGATGTTCATTATCCCATCGAGGGGCTTGCTTTTGGTGATTGGGATCCGCTCTCTCTTTGTTGATGAATTTCTGCAACTTCCCTTGTTAATAAGGGCCTCAATCTGCTACTTTAAGTCATAGCAATCAGCCGTGTCATGACCGTGATCTCGGTAGAAGCGGTAGTACTTGTCTCGAGGTCATTTTCTTGGATCGCTCTTCAGCTTCCCTAGAAATGCCAATGCCCCCTCATCCTTGATCTGCATCAGGACTTGGTCTATTGGGGCGTTTAGGGGTGTGAAGCTTGTGAACCTTCCTCCCTGGGGTTTAGGGCACCTTTCGTCCCTTCTGTCTCTTGTCCTTGGTCTCTTCTGCCCTTGATCCTGTTGTGCGTCCCCCTGTTGCTCTCTTTTCCTGGGTTTTTCCTCCTGGCCTAGTAACACGTCTTCTGCATTCATGTACTTAGTGGCCCTATAGAGTACCTTTGACATGGTTTGGGGTCATTTTTGTATAGTGAGAACAAAAACTTACCCTTCTGCAACCCATTTGTAAAGGCCGCGACCAGTATCTTGTCGTCGGCTTCATCGATCGAAAGCGCTTCCTTATTGAAATGGGTTATATAGGATCTCAGCATCTCGTCCTCTCTCTGCCTGATGCTCATTAAGCATGCCGTGGATTTCTTGTACCTGTGTCCCCCTATGAAGTGTGAGGTGAACTATGCGCTTAACTCTTTGAAAGTGCTGATTGAGTTCGGTGTCAGCCGGCTGAACCATATTCTCGCAGGACCCTTCAATGTTATCGGGAAGGCGCTGCACATGATTTCTTCTGGTACCCCTTGAAGATGCATCAAGGTCTTGAAGGTCTCCAGGTAATCTAGGGGATCCTTAACTCCATCATAACTCTCTATCTATGGCATCCGGAACTTATGCGGTAGGAGAAAGGAATTGGTGGGGGTGGTGAATGGAGAGTCGGTTTGGTTGACTAGGTCGTCCAGATCGCTAGACACTCGTCCCTTGAGGGCGTTCATCATGACCTCCATCTGTTCCTTCATCGCCTGCATCTTTGCAAAAATAGGAGGTAGAGCCATGTCCATGAGGGATGGGAGGCTCACCTTTTGCCGTTCTAGCCTGCTTAGGGCATTGTTGCCTTCAGGCCCTTCTCAATCTCTTTGCATGGCACTGGTGCCTTCCTGGTCCTCCCTCTGGTTGTTGGGTGCTGTGTTTTTCTGACACAACTGTTCTTCTAGGTCATGGTTTTGTTTGGTGAGATGCTCCACGGCTGCGATGAGAGTTCGAACCTGTCTCTCGAGGGCCGTTGTGGGTTGTTCCTCTCCTTGGATGTCGTTGGTGGTTGCCAACGAGTGAATGAGCACCATGTAACCCTTCTGTCTCAGGGATGAAGCAATAATCGATCACTTCTTCGTTCTCACAAACGGCGCCAACTGATGAAGTCTGAAAAATCACCAATGAATTACACATCGCTCACACGCTCAAAAAATCACTTGCACAGCAAGAAAAAGGAAACCTACGAAGAGCACCGGTGTGGTGCTGGCCAAATATCCTCCGAAGGTTAAGTTAGAATCTTTTACTACTCCAGAGTGTTAGAGAGGGTCGATTATGCATACCTTGGCTTGTGTGGGTATTGGGGTTTTTATAGTAGTCGAAAGTTGACATCTTTTACTTGGAGTCGAAGGCCTTACCATGTAGAGATCATCTTTAAGAGTCCAAAACGTGGTGGACAAGTCTTTTCCTTATAGAAAATATCTTCATCAATGTACATAATCTCTAGAATCTTCCTTGCATTAGGATTCTGTTTAAGATTGTATGATAATGGGCCGCAAGTATTCCTATCAAGAGTTTCTAGCCGGCCCATGGCCAACCAATCCGTCCATATTTCATCCGTTCACTCCGAATTCATCCTCAACAAGTCTTGCACACAATAGGCTCGTCTACTTTTCAGTCCATAAACAATAAACAGCCCAGTCTGTTATACTAGGTTTCGTAGCCGTACATTTTTCCTCTTTTAGTAAATAATATCTTATTGGCATAAAATTCAACATACATATTAAAAACATAAAGAGCATGTAATTCAACGGTTATAGTTTTGAATTATACATTTGTAGCTAAACTTTGTCTTAAAATTAATTTGCCCCAAATAAGCTTCGTCAAAGAATTCTAAATACTTTTTGTTAGAACTATTAGACAAGGTGATGTAAATGAATATGAGATGGAAGAAAAGTTCATTGAGAAAAGGAAAAAAAAAAATCATTAGTGGTATATACATGTACTGAGCAACAGGGAGAATATCATGATCCTTGTTTTAGCGCCCCTCCATGAAACATGAGAAATGTTAGAAAAAAATAGATTACCAATTTTTTTTTTTTTTATCTCTTGTTTAATTTTTATTTTTATTATTCTTTTTACACAATAATTTCACAACATTCTCAAATTAGTCTATCACCTCACACATGGGTATTTAAATTTTTTTAGCATCTGTGAACAGTAAGGTTGTATATATACAACCCTACTGTTCATGGGTTATAAAAGTAAAAACTAATATTTCAACGGACTGATAAAGGAAGAAAGGAAAAGAGGGAAGAGAGAGATGTGAAAGAAGAGATAGAGACACAAAATAGAAACTGGGATGCTATGTAAGTTGTAAAATGAAATAATAAAATAGATAAAGTAGGTTTTGAGGATATATGACACTTTTTTGCATTCACGAATGCTAATTCTTAAAGCATCCGCAGTGGCCAAGGTAAATGGTATATGTTGAGGAATTTACAATTCAAAGCAAAAAAACAAGCCAACATCAAGACTTGTACATGTCCTATATCCTAAAAAAAAGTAGAATTATGCTACAGTACCATTACAAATTTGTGATAGTACTATAGCACAATTGTAAAAAAAAATAATATTTTTTTTCATTCCTCTCTCCTCCCATTCTCTCTCTCTCTCTCTCTCTCTCTCTCTCTCTCTCTCTCATTTCTTACTTTTATTTATGTTTTGAAATATATTATTTTATTATGTAGATATATTATTTTAATGTGTTGTATTGTAAAATAAAAATTGGGATATTAGGAGTATTGTAAAATGGCATGGTATAATTGATAAAGTAATTTTTTGAGATGGTAAAATAGAATATGATAGCATTCACCATTGTGGATGCTCTAACAGTGGTGATATTTTTAGGCCAAAATAGTATTTTATTCACTAGACAAAGTTTACAAATTTGGTTATAGAAACTTCCATTAAAAATAAATAAATAAATAACACGACTTTGAAAATCTAACTGTTAAATTATATGTCATTTATATTTTAATATATATTTTAAATTTAATGCTAATAGGATATTATTTATTATTCGATCCATAAGCTTATTTTTTATATAAATTTATATTGCAAAAACTTAAAATTTAAACATATTATTGATGAATGATATCTATTAATTAGTTAAAATTCACATTCAATAAAAATATATTAAGTAAAATAAAACACTTTAAGTTATTGTTACCAAATTTTGTCCTTTTAGAATTAAAATGTAGAATAGTAGAAGAGACATGGATTGAGCCACTTGGCTCATACTTCAAAGACCATGCGAATCTATTTCCAACAGCACTTAAGTAAAATATATTTTATAATTTTTTTTAATGTATTTTATCCTTCTTTTTTTCTTCCAAATCTGTAAAATATATATTCTTTTGAAGACATATTTTTGCATTTCCTTTTCATTGAAGCTATATATTTTCAATCTAAATTTTGCTACAAATTATAGAATCCATTATTGTGAACATCATGACTCATGAGGCAAACGTTTATATTTTCAAGCTATTTTTTTATTTCCTATTATTGTTTCTCTTACATTTCATTATTCTTCTCTTCGTTGCGGATCTTCGAGTTGTTCCTTTCTATGACGTGGGTCTTAAGCCATTTTTTTTCCTATAATTGGTTCTCTTACATTTCATTCTTCTTCTCTTTGTTGCAGATCTTCGGGTTGTTCCTTCCTATGATGTGGGTCTTTGAGATCTTCAGCTGAAAGAAAAACAAGAAGGAAAAAATAAACCAGAATATCAGAAGCCTCACAAGACTAGCACAAAGACAAATATCAAGACCCATCAGAAATATAGGGGAGAACCAAATAACCAAATTTGCGTGGAAGATAGACAGTAAAAAGCAAGGAAAATAGAATATAAGCACTATGAGCTGATCTAAAAGAGCAACCAAAAAATTACTGAAAAAAAGAATCTAGGATGAACAAAAAATAACAGAGAGGCTCCCATCAAAAATAAAAATAAAAAATAAAAAATAAATAACAGAGAGGCATCATTTTTTCAGGTCCAATTGAAGTGACCTAACTCAACATGATCAACCTGATCTTTTGTTTAAAAAGATTTATTTCTACAGAAATCAGCAATTGGGTGGATTTGCAATTAAACAAATGCAAAGGTGGGCCATCTAGAGAGTGTTGGGCTTTGTGGAGCCTAGTTTATTTTTTTGCTTAGCCCATTATAACCCTGTAAGTAGGATATAAAAGCCGCTTTTATAATTAGGATTTTTTGACTACAACTGTTGTTGTGTTTTTTAGAGAGAGAGAAAAATACTGTAGCCGCACTTTGTATTTTTTCCCTGATAATAGTGAAATCTCTGCAACTGCGTGGACGTAGGCAAATTGCCGAACCACGTAAATACTGTCTTGTGCGTGTGATTATTTTTCTTTGGCGTGTGTTTTCTCTTTTTTTATTGTTTCTCACAGGTTGGAATTTTGGTTAAATTCCCAACAACTGGTATCAGAGCCTAGGGTTAGGTTTGAGTGGGAGCAATGGCAGAGGAAGCAGGAAAGGCGTCTGGAATAGAAAAGTTTGATGGCACAGACTTCGCTTATTGGAGGATGCAGATTAAAGATTATCTCTATGGGAGGAAATTGCATCTGCCTCTTTTGGGGACAAAACCTGAGGCGATGAAGGCTGATGAATGGGCTCTTCTTGACAGACAGGTACTAGGAGTTATCAGGTTAACTCTGTCTAGGTCTGTTGCACATAATGTTGTAAAGGAGAAGACCACAGCAGATCTGATGAAGGCTTTGTCTGGTATGTATGAAAAGCCGTCAGCAAACAACAAGGTGCATCTGATGAAGAAACTGTTCAATCTAAAGATGGCAGAGAACGCATCAGTAGCACAACATCTGAATGAATTTAACACTATTACAAATCAATTGTCGTCTGTAGAAATTGATTTTGATGATGAGATTCGTGCTTTGATCGTCTTGGCTTCTTTGCCAAACAGTTGGGAGGCAATGAGGATGGCAGTAAGCAATTCTACAGGAAAGGAAAAACTCAAGTACAATGATATACGAGATTTAATTCTAGCTGAGGAGATTCGCAGAAGAGATGCAGGTGAAACCTCAGGATCTGGTTCTGCCCTAAACCTTGAGACAAGAGGCAGAGGTAATAACAGAAATTCAAGTCGAGGCAGATCAAAATCCAGAAATACTAATCAGAACAGAAGTAAATCTAGATCAGGCTAACAAGTACAATGCTGGAATTGTGAAAAAACAGGTCACTTTAGGAACCAATGCAAAAGTCCTAAAAAGAAGAATGAAGATGATTCTACTAATGCTGTAACAGAAGAGGTGCAGGATGCATTACTTCTTGCAGTAGACAGTCCACTTGATGATTGGGTTTTGGATTCAGGAGCCTCGTTTCATACCACTCCACACCGAGAAATCATACAGAACTATGCTGTAGGTGATTTTGGTAAGGTGTATTTGGCTGATGGTTCAGCCTTGGATGTTGTGGGTATGGGAGATGTCCGGATATTGTTACCTAATGGGTCTGTTTGGTTACTAGAGAAGGTTCGACATATTCCTGACCTAAGAAGGAATCTGATTTCTGTTGGACAACTTGATGATGAAGGGCATGCAATACTATTTGTTGGTGGTACTTGGAAGGTTACAAAGGGAGCTAGAGTATTGGCTCGTGGAAAGAAGATTGGCACTCTCTATATGACCTCAAGTCCAAGAGACACAATTGCAGTTGCTGATGCAAGTACTGATACAAGCCTATGGCACCGCAGGCTTGGTCACATGAGTGAGAAAAGGATGAAGATGCTGCTGTCAAAAGGAAAACTACCAGAATTGAAGTCCATTGATTTTGACATGTGTGAAAGCTGCATCTTAGGAAAGCAGAAAAAGGTGAATTTTTTGAAAACTGGCAGGACACCGAAGGCAGAAAAATTGGAGTTAGTACACACTGATTTGTGGGGGCCTTCTCCAGTTGCATCCCTTGGAGGTTCTAGGTACTACATCACTTTCATTGATGATTCAAGCAAAAAGGTATGGGTTTATTTTCTGAAAAATAAATCTGATGTATTTAAAACTTTTAAGAAGTGGAAGGCCATGGTTGAGATAGAAACAGGTTTAAAACTAAAATGTTTGAGGTCTGATAATGGAGGAGAGTACATAGATAAAGGGTTCAGTGAGTATTGTGCTGCACAGGGAATTAGGATGGAAAAGACCATTCCTGGGACACCACAGCAGAATGGTGTAGCTGAGCGCATGAACAGAACTCTTAATGAGCGTGCTAGGAGTATGAGGTTGCATGCTGGACTACCAAAAACTTTTTGGGCTGATGCTATTAGCACTGCAGCTTACCTAATAAACCGAGGGCCATCAGTTCCCATAGAGTTCAAACTTCCTGAGGAGGTTTGGAGCGGTAAAGAGGTAAAATTTTCCCATTTAAAAGTTTTTGGTTGTGTTTCTTATGTTCATATTGATTCTGATGCTCGTAGTAAACTTGATGCTAAGTCTAAAATATGTTTTTTCATTGGTTATGGTGATGAGAAATTTGGCTATAGGTTTTAGGATGAACAAAACAGGAAAATCATCAGAAGTAGAAATGTGATATTTAATGAACAGGTTATGTACAAGGACAGGTCAACTGTAGTCTCAGATATTGCAGAGATAGATCAAAAGAAATCTGAGTTTGTCAACTTAGATGGATTGACTGAAAGTACTGTCTAGAAAAGGGGTGAAGAAAATAAGGAGAATGTAGATTCACAGGTAGATCAGAGTACACCTGTAGCTGAAGTTCGCAGATCTTCCAGAAACATTAGACCTCCACAGCGTTATTCACCCGCTTTAAATTATCTACTATTGACTGATGGTGGTGAGCCAGAGTGTTATGATGAAGCCTTGCAAGATGAAAATTCAAGCAAGTGGGAGTTAGCCATGAAGGATGAGATGGATTCCTTGTTGGGGAATCAGACATAGGAACTGACTAAATTGCCAGTAGGAAAGAAGGCTTTGCACAACAAGTGGGTATACAGAATAAAGAATGAGCATGATGATAGCAAACATTACAAGGCCAGATTAGTTGTTAAAGGGTTCCAGCAGAAGGAAGGCATTGACTACACAGAGATATTTTCTCCAGTTGTGAAGATGTCAACAATTAGACTGGTGCTGGGAATGGTGGCTGTAGAAAATTTACATCTTGAGCAATTAGATGTGAAGACGGCATTCCTTCATGGTGACTTGGAGGAAGACTTTTACATGATTCAGCCAGAAGGGTTCATTGTTCAGGAACAAGAGAATCTAGTCTGCAAACTTAGAAAGAGCTTGTATGGCCTAAAACAAGCTCCTAGACAGTGGTACAAGAAATTTGACAGTTTTACGCATAAAATTGGGTTCAAGAGATGTGAAGCTGATCATTGTTGCTATGTTAAATTCTTTGACAATTCTTATATCATTTTACTGTTGTATGTGAATGATATACTCATTGCAGGGTCTAGCATTGAGGAGATTAATAATCTGAAGAAGCAATTGTCAAAACAGTTTGCAATGAAGGATTTGGGAGCTGCAAAGCAAATCCTTGGTATGAGAATCATTAGAGACAAGGTTAATGGTACATTGAAGCTTTCACAGTCAAAGTATGTGAAGAAAGTTCTCAGTAGGTTCAACATGAATGAATCTAAACCAGTGAGCACACCCTTGGGTAGTCATTTCAAACTGAGCAAAGAACAGTCACCGAAGACAGAAGAAGAAAGGGACCATATGAGCAAGGTGCCTTATGCCTCAGCTATTGGCAACTTGATGTATGCTATGGTGTGTACAAGGCTAGACATTGCACATGCAGTGGGAGTTGTGAGCAAATTCATGAGTAGGCCTGGAAAGCAGCATTGGGAGGCAGTTAAATGGATTCTGAGATATCTGAAGGGTTCATCAGATACATGTCTTTGTTTCACAGGTGCAAGTTTGAAGCTGCAAGGTTATGTAGATGCTGATTTTGCTGGTGATGTTGATAGTAGAAAGAGTACTACTGGGTTTGTATTTACTCTAGGTGGTACAGCTATATCATGGGCTTCAAATTTGCAAAAGATTGTTACTTTGTCTACTACAGAAGCTGAGTATGTTGCAGCAACTGAAGCTGGAAAGGAGATGATTTGGCTACATGGTTTCTTAGATGAATTGGGTAAGAAGCAGGAGATGGGCATTCTACACAGTGACAGTCAGAGTGCAATCTTTCTTGCCAAAAATTCGGCTTTTCATTCAAAGTCGAAGCATATACAAACAAAATACCACTTTATCCGTTACCTTGTTGAAGATAAGTTGGTAACACTTGAGAAGATATGTGGATCTAAGAACCCAGCAGATATGTTGACTAAGGGTGTCACTATTGAGAAGTTGAAGCTGTGTGCAGCTTCAATTGGTCTTCTAGCTTAAGGACAGGAGGATGAGTTGCAGGGATGAGGGATTGCTTTTGGAGGATAGCGGCTGATGTTGATGATTGAACTAGTCTCCAAGTGGGAGATTTGTTGGGCTTTGTGGAGCCTAGTTTATTTTTGGCTTAGCTCATTATAACCCTGTAAGTAGAATATAAAAGCCGCTTTTATAATTAGGGTTTTTTGACTACAACTGTTGTTGTGTTTTTTAGAGAGAAAGAAAAACACTGTAGCCACAGTTTGTATTTTTTCCCTGATAATAGTGAAATCCCTGCAACTCTGTGGACGTAGGCAAATTGCCGAACCACGTAAATACTGTCTTGTGCGTGTGATTATTTTTCTTTGGCGTGTGTTTTCTCTTTTTTTATTGTTTCTCACAGGTTGGAATTTTGGTTAAATTCCCAACAGAAAGATTCTTTTACAAATAAAAATTAGGCCCATTAATATGCATCAACTTTACATCTATCCTTTGATTGGTGGGACAGTGTCACTTTCATCAATAAGTTCACATTCTTCTTCCACAACAATATTATCAACCGCATATAGTTTTAAAAACTAGATCGGTCAAAAAAATCAAAAAAGAAGCTAGTTTTCAGTTTAACTTGGTTCTTGACTGATTTTAATTTTTTCAATATTGACTAGTTTTTTGCCAGTTTTTTCAATTTTAACCAGTCCAATTCTAGATCCAGTTTCTGATTCAACCTATTGAATCGACCAGTCCGGTCTGACTTTTAAAACACATATTAGGCAAGGCATAGGTGACAGGACCATTACACAAATCCCTCTCCTAAATCGAATTAAGATGAAAGCAAATCAAAAAAAATATCTAGAAACAAAATTTCTATTGAAGCACAAGGGAATCTAAATTCTTAATGAGAACTAACTGCATTCTAGTCTCTAATTCTACCTTTAGAATAATGTAAAAATAGGTCTCGCAATTGGTAAAAGCTGAATTTTCAGACAAAATCTCCAGCAGATACGTGTCTTTGAGAAAATATAGTAGTTTAGCATTTTAGATGTAAATTTTGTTTTAGGCACCATGGAATAAGAACCATTTTGGTGAAAGAATTATGAAAAGATTCACTTAGTAGGTTAGTATAAAATCGATGGGAACAAACACAATTGGTTGACAACTCTGCACCTTCTAGAAGGTTAACAAAGGCACTTCCTAGAATCAACAAAGGTTTGCAAACATGTTTTTAAGTGTCCAGCATTCCTAATTACCACTGAAGAAGTGTCCTAAAATCAAAGCTTAACTTCTGTTGTACAAAAGTTCTTTCCAAAGCCAATGTTATTGGTTCTCAACATTTTCCTTTGCTTAGCTCATTCTCCAATCATATTTCAAGAATTAGTTATACGATATATGGTTCATGAAAACTATAAAAATTTTAATTTTCATAACCAATAAAGTGTTTTGGGTTACTCTTTCAAAAAAAAAAAAAAAAAAAGTGTTTTGGGTTAGATAGTGAATGGGTTGTGGGCTTGGGTTTTAAGACGTCTTGAGTCTGGGATCCACGGGTTTGGAACTTTAATTGGGCTTCCTTTGAATAACCCATTTCATCCACTTTCCCTTCATCAACGATGAGTTGATGACCAACCAGATAGACAGGAAAAAGCAACAGATTCCAATAAACATTTTTTAGAGTACTTATTCCTCGCGTTGCATTTGTGAAAGTAAGGAATAACAAAAGGAAAAACTGTGCAAAACTAGAAAACGGAGAAAGCCCAATCCTTTTGGGGTTTTCACGCCAACTTCCTTATATTCCTTCATTAAAAAATACAGTAAAAAACAGTGTGCACAAAGTCAAAAAGTCCCACTACTCTGGAAAACTTGCTCACGACGCAGATAGGAAAAAAAGAGAAAACTCGAAAAGCTAAAAAAATAAAAAGAAAACACAACCGGTTCTTGCTCCTTTGCCATCTGTGTGTTGCAACAATGGCTCGTCCCTCTGCTCCATCCTTATCGGCCCTTGCTGCTTTGCTCTTGAGTTTAGGCATCGCTCTGGTCTTACCTCAATTAGTTCTGTGTGTTGCAACCACAACTCATTCCGAGGGCCAAGAAAACTTTGATTCATCTTTATCAACCCCAACATTGACACATGAATATGAGGTCTTTGTTAGCTTTCGTGGGGCCGATATCCGCACAGGCTTTAAAAGCCATTTTTTTGCTGCATTAAACCATAAAAGGATTGGTGCATATAGAGATGACATAGATCTCCCTAGAGGGGGAGAGATTGGACCTGAGTTGTTCAAGGCAATTGAGACTTCAAGGATTGCAGTTGTTGTGTTCTCAAAAAATTATGCTACTTCGGAGTGGTGCCTTGATGAGCTGGTGAAGATCATGGAATGCAAAAGGCTTTTAAATCAAATGGTGCTGCCTATATTCTATGATGTGTCTCAGTCCGAGGTGCTAGAACAGAAGGGAATTTTTGCAAAGGCGCTCTTAAAGGGCCCTAAAGACAAGGTTAACAATTGGAGAGCTGCATTGATGGAGGCCGCAAATTTGGCAGGCTTGCATTCGGAACAATATAGGTAAATATTATATTACATGTTTTTTTTTTTTTTTTAAAAAAAAAAACTCTTGTTTATGTGTGTGTATATATATATTTTTTAAATTGGATTTAAATGTTATTTGAACATAAATACTAAAAAATATGGTTTTACATATAAACACGATTAAAATAAATGTCTGATAATAGCTATTTTAATTATAAGATTTTATATTACATACTAATTTTTGTATAATTCAATGTGCACAATATATAATAACAAAATAATTTTTAAATATGTATATATTGTGAAATTTATTTTTAATAAAAAAAATTAAAAAAAAAAAGATTTGTATGATCGGTAAATAATGCATAGAACCACTAAAAAGCAATTTCAGTTAAAAAGTTGCTGCGTTTAATGAAAAAGATGCTGCCCACGGTGAAAAAGTTGCTGCGTTGCAACTGTAGCATGAGTTCCACCACTTGGAAACCCAAAAAGCGAACGCGTGAAAAAAAATCTGTACCCAAACGCGTACTGCCTACAAACTTGAGCAGGATACAGCAAAAAGAAAGAGAGAAATCCCAAAGAAACAACGTTGCTTCTTTGCTCCTTTGCCCCTCTGTGTGTTTCATCTTTCAACCATGGCTCGTTCCTTTGCTCCATCCTTATCCGTCCTCGTTCCCTGGCTTTTCTTGAGTTTAGGCAGCGCACTTCAATTAGGTCTTAGTGTTGGAACCATGGCTCATTCCGTGAGCCAAGAAAACTCCCCAACGTTGACCTATGAATATCAGGTCTTCGTTAGTTTTAGTGAAGATACCCACAAAAATTTTACCTGCCATCTCTTTGTTGCTTTAGATCGCAAAGGGATTCTTGTGTATAGATCCGAATTTATTCGGATTGAACAAATGAAGGCAATCGAGAAATCAAGGATCGCAGTTGTGGTGTTTTCTAAAAACTATGGTAATTCAGATTGGTACCTGGATGAGCTGGTTAAGATCATGGAATGCAAAAGGGTGTTCAATCAAAGGGTGATCCCTATTTTCTACGATGTGTCTCCATCTGAAGTGCGAAAACAGGAGGGCGATTTCGCGGAGGCACTAAGGAATGGCCCTGAAGACAAAGTGAATAGTTGGAAGGTTGCTTTGACGTACGTTGCAAGCTTGGCAGGCTCGCATTTGAATCCATACCGGTAATATTATTTACATATGACTTTATCGCTCTAATATTATTTACGTTGCAAGCTTCGCCTCTCACAATTATTCATTTCACCCCTAATTTTCAACTATATAGAAACTTCACTTTAAAACCCAAAGACCCAAAAACCCTACGCGAAAGCCTTTGAACTCTGAACAACGCAAAGATTAAGAAAACAAAAGCAGTCTCCATAATCATAAGTTGGAAAACAGATGCAGCCTCCGCTTCCTCCATCATCATAAATTTTGGCTTTAGGAGTTGGGGGAGAAATAGGAATGCCTCTCCCACAAAATATGTTTTTAACTTCTGTTTTAATACCTGTATTCTTTTTCTCTTTTTCTTATACATCTTTTTTCGTGTTTTTGATTTGGTTCATTTTGGCACTCTCATTGAATGCCAGGTAAACAAGCCCATGCAAAATCTGGATTTATAGTGGACTTGTAGTTGACATATGGATAACATGCAGTAATGTTTACTGTTAAATGTTAAGGCTGCCCTTCTTTATATATATATATATATATATATATATATATATATATATATATTTCAATAGAAAATCCTGCCAAAGTATCATTCGTAGATCAACCACTATTACCTAAAAATGGTGGGACTTGATCGTAAAAGTACACATTCAAGCCACAAATGTTTGAAAGAGATTGAAACTCAAAGTTGTTATTGGTTGATTTGTGTTGTTTTATAGTCATATATTTTAGGAAGACAATATTGTACTATTCTTTGATATTTGCTTATTAGCATTTGTATATTAGAGGAAGCTTTCAAATAAATATTCTTAGGTTTTTAGACATTTAAATTGAGATTTGTTTGATTTCAAGTATCATTCTTTTGTGGACTATGTGATTTTTTTTTTTTTTTTTTTAAATCAATGTGCAGATTTGAAATTAAAGCTGCAAAAATATCACATTAATTTTAGCAAAAATTATTTTTGTCTTTCAATTTATTACTAATGGTTCTTTTAACATTGCAACATTTTTGTTTTTTATTTTTTATTTTGCAAAATATTTGGCTAAGTTTTCCTATTAAATTATAATGATATGATGATTATAGTAAATTAAATCATATCTTATACTCAATAGCATTCTTGTGCATCACACGAATTAGCAACGTGTGTGTGTGTATACTCAATAGCATTCTCGTGCATCGCACGAGTTAGCAACTAGTGAGTTAGCGACTAGTGTGTGTGTATATATATAATTTTGATTGATCGTACAATCCATATATAATATTTTTTCTTTAAATGATCAAATATAGAATTTCATATACAAATACAATAATAGTAAATACTTATTAATAGTTATTAAATTTCTATTTAAGCAAAAAATCATATTATATTAAAAGATAAACTATATAGTTAGTCCCTAACGTTTACATTTAACGTCAATTTGGTTTTTAATATTTCAAATGTACCAATTTGGTTCTTAACCTTTTAATATGATGTCAAAATGGTTCATACTATTAAGTGGTGGATGGAAAATACTAACGTGATTAATGATCAAAATAAAATAGATTTTAGACTATGTAAGACTGCTCACTACAAAAAAAGGGGGCTATCCCGGCGTTTTCAAAACCGCTGGGATAGCCCCAAAAAGCGCTGGGATAGGGTCAAAATTCCTATCCCGGCGTTTTTTTTCCCGGCGCTTCAAACCGCTGGTTTTTGAATGTCGGGATAGGGTCGTGCAGACCTGTACCAGCACTTTTCAAAAGCGCTGGGATAGGTCCTGGCGCTTTTAGACCCTGTTCCGGCGTTTTTACTTGTGTCGGGACAGCCTTTACGAAAATGTGAATATAACCTATACCAGCGCTTTCAAAGCGCTGGAATAGGTACTACCTATGCCAGTGCTTTCAAAAGCGCTGGTATAGGTCATGAATGAATAAAAATTAAAAGGCCTATACCAGCGCTTTCAAAAGCGCTGGCATAGGTCTTGAATCAATATAATTTAAAAGGACCTATGCCAGCGCTTTCAAAAACGCTGGTATAGGTCCTTTTTTTTTAGAAAAAAAAAATTAATTTTATAGCACCTGAAATGTACCTACAATACATATTATAACACCTATAATGAACCACAATTCATATTTTTACAAATAATAATGCAAAAACCAAATACATAGATTAAAAGAATTTGATTCATAGAATTTTTACAAATAATAATGCTATATAAGACCAAATGTGTAAGTTAAAAGAATTTGATTCACAAAAAGCCTAAGTCATGCCAATCACAGGACAAACCAATAACATGAAGAACTCAACCTGGGCAACCACAAGATTAGCATCAATCTACCTACACCATACCAATAAGAGAAATTACCACATTCAAATAAGCGATGACCTTGCAAACATAAAATGGCCCCAAATTAAACCACATTCAGCATCAATTGATCTCTACAGAAGTTTGGTGCAACAAGGAACAAGGATTCCTTTTGAGGGAACAATATATTAAACAATGTATGCGCAAAAAGTGAAATCAAGAGAACAAGAAAAAAGTTTTAAATTTTAGACCCATAATTACCTGCCAACCAACAATAAGGGAAAGGAAACTTCACGTATTATGCTCCAATAGAAGAAACAAATTGATCTATAGAATTGTAGAAAAAAAAAATTGATCTACAGAAGCTTGCTGCAATAAACACCTTTAAAAAAATAAATAAACCACGCACCCAAATCTATTAAATAAATGGAATGAAGTCATACTTGGACCATTCTTAATCTACCTGTCCCTCAACAAATGCCTTAAAAAGAAACCATGCACCAAGTCATTCCTAGAAAGCCTAACTCATGTGTTATAGAATGAACCAAAAAAGCTGTATTATTTTCCCTGGCAACCATATTAAGGTCAAAAACTTTGTTAATCTACCAGTCCCTCAACATCAATAGGCATTACCACATTCGAACTGAATGACCAAAATTTAAACAAGAGAAGACAAAGAAACAAGAAGAATTGCAAGGGAAATTTCAAGCCCTCCCTAGGTGAGACATGAATTTATGGCTATCAATGAAACCAAAGCCTAAGAAAAGAATTTACAAGCACAAGTATCAGAAATAATTGAAACAATACAAAAAATTTATAATTCTTATGATTGCAAGAGAGAATAATGAAAGCGGGCAGAAAACAAAGCTTATCACCAAATGAAAAGTTCAGTTTATTAAACCTGCTAAGCACAAACACAAAAAATTAAAAAAAAAAACCTAGTTCCTGTAGACAAACAAAGAATAGATTTTTAACATGTGAATTGCAGAAGTTGCAAAACAACAAATGAAAGAACTATATATTTCAAAAGAAATTAAACAAGCCAAAAGTTTTTTAAGTTCTCATGATTGCAAAAGAGAATGATGAAAGCAGGAGAAAAAGAGAATTTATCAACCTAATCAAACTTGGCTGCTTAAACTGCCAAGTACAGCAGAAGAAAAAAAAAACAATTCTATATAAATATAAGTAATAGAATTTTAACATGTACAGAGAATCACAGGAGTTGCAAAACAACAAATGAAAAAACAACTATATTTCAAAGAATGCAAAAATATAAAGATAAATTTGGACGTTTAATAGATGAGTGATTCTGAATTTATTTTGAAACTGCATTGTGTTTTTTTCCCCCTAAAATAGACTCAGAAATACAAGTATGCCTAAAAAGGTTCAATTCCACATTTATACTTCTCCACTACTGATTGAATTTATACGTCCAACCTCTTTAAATTCCTTCCAAGGATCAGTCAAGGGCTTTAATTTATTTAATTTTTAAAGTAAAACTTTTACTGAAATTAAAAATAAAAATAAAAATAGACCACATATACAGGATGTGCATGCAGTATGCAAATCTAAATAGCAAAGGAACAAGCATCAAGCATGGTATGAGCTAAACATGGAGTTGATGCATTCCTCTTTCTTTAACATCTTCAAGAACAATTAAACAAATTTCAGTTCCAAGACTCCATAAGATAATAACAATGGACAGACTATTCTTACTTTGTAACATGGCCACGAATTATTTTCAATCTGTTAACAAACAAAGAGGCTTGAGTTCTATCATTTATGTATAGGTCCTAGCATTATGAAACAACTAAAAAAATATATATAATCTTTGATCGTTTGAGGATTAGTAACAATATACATCAGTCTACATCATTATCAGCCATATGATGAATATACATTATGCAGTTAAACCAACATTCTTGTGATTCAATCTATGAATTAGCCAGAAAGAACTCAAAAATCTTGAGGCACAATTTTTAGTAAACAAATCTACGTCATTTTTAGGGCCTGGAATCAATAAACCATTTTAAAGACCCATTAAAGACATGACATGGTACTATTCTCTTTGACCTCCTATTTTCAATATAGAGAGCTCAAAATAATTAATAATTAATATATTTTAGAGTGGCTTGCTTTTAGTTTAATTAGTGAAATCTCTTATTGTCATTTTTTTTTTAAGAAAAAAACTCATTGGGATCTTCATTTGATAGTAAAGAGCAATCATCAAATAACAAAAGCTGTTAGTTTCAAATCCTATCATATCTAATAAAAAGTTAAAATATTTAGATAAATCAAGTTCATAAATAATAGTTTTAATTAAAATAATTAATCTAAGAATTAGAGATTAATGACTTTGTTGATTTATGCTATTAACTATAGTACCTTTCCAAGTGGAATTCCATAGTAAAATTCCATAGTAGAGTTCCATAGTTAAAAAAAAAAAAAAAAAAAAAAAAAAAAAAAAAAAAAAAAAAAGTCTACAGTCCAAGTTGATTGAGACTTTCCTAGCCATATAAGACAGCTTCATCTTTTAATAAGTTGGGTTATATTCCTATATGATGCCAAATCTATGTGCAATTAATGCACTCTATTCAAGCCAATTTTCTAACAAGTTTTTAAGCAAATATGACTGCAATAGCAAAGGAAGAAAAAGGAACCCATATAGCCGTATGAATTGGAAGTAATAAAACCGATAACAAAGAAACAGAAAATTCAAAGTAAAAAAGTAAACATACCGCTCTAAATGATGATTGTAAGGCCTTTATGCAACCATTTTTCTGACAATCACATGGTATCCAGAACAAATCATTGCCTGTGTCTAACGCCACCAAGAATAATAAACTCAGATTCCCCAAAGAAACATTAGCATAATGCAAACTGAAACATCAACAAATATAGAAAGAAAAAAAAATGAACCAAATAAAATAATAAAGTCAGTACACCTAACTTAATTGAAACAAACAGTTTGGTCACCCAGGAAAATTTAAAATAATAAACAAAAAAATATTTCTCATTTGGGGTCTTTTTGGATAGGCTGGGAGACCACAAAAAAGAAAAAGAAAGAAGACCACGAAGCACAAAAAATTTCGCAACAACAAAGCAAAAAAAATTTCTCAGAGAGAGAGAAAGAGAGTCAAGGACTCAATTCATCTTGCAAATATTTGGTTTTAGCTTTACTAAGATTTCGAGATGACTAAAACTAGAAATGTGATGTAGATTGCACAATCAATGTGAGCAGTAGTCTTGGCTATTGCTGAATTGCTCTTTGGATAAGTGTCAATGTTATTGGCATGCGTTGCAAGTCTTAGTATCAGTTTTATGTATGTGTACAAGGATTTGAATCATTTGGCATCAACATGAAGTGCCCAACAATGCAACATGATAATTCCAAACAATGAGTACTGTGGGGCTAGTGTCAGTCCCAATGTGTGGTTAACCCAAAGAATGGGGGTGAACCTTCTAATTTTTTCTAATGAAAGTTAACCAAAAGAATGTAAAGAACATTACATTTCAGCATGGAGATAAACTTCTGAGATGTATTGGGTAATCACAATATTTCTGCTTAAGAAAGGTTTCTTATATTTTGATGTAATTATTTAGAATGAGACAATAAGGCTAAATATTAGAAACCTCCATAAGGTTCCTGGATAAATCATTTGCTTTGCCGTGGTTTGAGTTATCAGTAACATGTGTATGTGTGTTGGGCGTAAGGGGTTTGGTGTGTCTGACCTGATGCACCACAATATCATAACCTGAAAGCTTTTTGACTTTTTTGGTGGCTCCAATTTATTCCTATATTTTGTTGTTATTCTATTAAGTTTTTCCATCAAATTTCATTTCATTGATTTTTTTTTTTTTTTTTTTTTTGAATTGGTATAAACTTTTTGTTCCTCTGACTAGGACTCACCTAATAGACCAAAGAGAGAAAACACCAAGCCACACAAAAACAACCTTTTAAACAAAAAATCCCAACCTCAAATAACAATAGGGTTCCATTTGTTTCTCATAAGCTATACATAGATACAAAAAATGGACACAACAAAAAAAAAAAGTGTCATTTCTTTAAGCTATTTCTTTTTCAAAATTTTTTTTTTTTTTCTGTTCCCCTTTTGCTTTCATAGCCTTCACTTTCCCTCAAAATCCCGAGAAACAAACAAAGCGAAAAAAACAAAAAAAAAAAAAAAACAAAGCAAACCTCATCTTCAAGCACCGAAGTCGGTGACTCTGCAAAGCCATCGTCCTTCGTTTTGTTGTTTGCCTCCATTTCAAACCCTAAAATTAAGTCAAAAAATAAATAAATCAGAACGAAGCAGACCAAAAAAGAACCAAAAGCAAAAAAAATTACAAGAACAAAAAAAAAAAAAAAAAAAACAAAAGGCATTTTCATAACCATAAACCTTAGGGTTTCGACTTGAAGCCTCTAGTAGAGAAAGAGAATCCTAGAAAGAGATGAGTGAAGAGGGAGAGAGGGAATGGGGAATGAGGAGGGCGGCTGAATGAGAAAGAGGTGTAGGGTTTTTTATGTTTAGTTTTATATAGAACCAAAACGACGTAGTTTTGATAATAGTAACTTTAAAAATGAAAAGGAAAAAAAAGGTTGTCATGGAGGTTAGAACCATGGCCGGGACCTTGAAAAATAAGCATGGCAAGCGTGTTAACCACTAAGGCAACATACTTTTTAGTTGTTCATTATAATTATCTATATATGATATAAAACTAAAATTTTTGACTTACTTTAGAAATCGGATTAAAATAATAATTATAATTTTTTTAATTAGACCTCACATTAGATTCTTTTTATATATAAAAAAAGGACTTATTTTAGGTTTCAATACAAAGAAAAAGAAAAAAGAAAGACTCATGTAAATAAAATAAAATAAAACTTTAGGATGAAGGAAAAAAGAACACTGTTTAGTTTTTAAAAAGACCACACATAAGAAATTTTTTTTTTTTTAAAGGACTCACTTTAGGTTTAAAAAAATTAAATTAAATTAAAAAAAAAAAAAAAAAAAACAAACAAACAAACAAACAAACAAACAAACAAACTTTAAGATTAAGGAAAAAAGAGAGAGAAAGACTCTTATTAAAACTCTCACACTATTTAGTTTAAAAAAATTGAAATGATGATGTGAAAAATTGTGAGAGTTTTAGAGGTTTAGGTTTTGATATTTAAATAAAATGATAATTTTATTTAAATATTAATGATAATGATGAATTTGAGTTTAAGTTAGACTTGTTAGAAAGATAGAACATATTAATGTTACGACATATAATTACACGTGATAATATAATTTAAATGAAAAAAATGATTAGATGAAGAGTTTGGATTGCAGTTAAATTAATATTTTTATCAACTTAGAAATTATAGGAAAAGAAGATAAAAACAAAAAAATTTATATTTATTTTTAAAAAAATTAAAAACAAATTCTGCAATTTGGTGAAGTCACTTGGTCATTTTATTAATGAGTTGTGAAATAAAACTTAAAAACAAAAAACTTAAAAAAAAAATAATATGACTAATTGGATGGTCAAATTAAGAGAACATAATCATACAAGTACACAGCACGTGTCCATCACATGCCATTCTTGGATTTAAAATCTAACCGTTGGATTTGAAGAGTGTAATGAAAGGTTAATTCTGGTAAATTATGATTACAATCAAACGGTCGGATTTAGAGAAAGGAGCGGTCAATAACTTATTATTGAATGTTACACCAACCAATAACTTATTATTGAATTCATATTTTGAAAATCCAACCGTTGGATTACCATTTCTATATGTTCTTAACATGCAGGCCAATTTTCATGCCAATCGGATGTAATTTACCATTTGATCTTTAAACTCATCTTTTATGCATTATTTTAAATTACAAAAACTTGAATTTAAACAATTGATTGATGACATGGCTATTAATCTTTGATCACCTTGAAATTTTGTAATCATGATAAATATATGAAGATAATGTAATCTAACGGTAGATTTGTCAAAATTCACATTGAATTAAGAAAAATAGGGTTGGGTTCAAGTTACACCTGATGTAACTCTAAAAAATGTTACACCAACCAATAACTTATTGTTGAATTCATATTTTGAAAATCCAACCATTAGATCACATTTTCTATATGTTCTTAACATGCATGCCAATTTTCATGCCAATCGGATATAATTTACCATTTGATCTTTAAACTCATCTTTTATGCGTTATTTTAAACAATAAAAACTTGAATTTAAATAATTGATTGATGACATGGCTATTAATCTTTGACCACCTTGAAATTTTGTAAGCATGAAAAATATATGAAGATAATGTAATCTAACGGTAGATTTGTCAAAATTCACATTGAATTAAGAAATATAGGGTTGGGTTCAAGTTACACTTGATGTAATTCTAAAAAATGTTACACCAACCAATAATTTATTATTGAGTTCATATTTTGAAAATCCAACCATTGGATCACATGTTCTATATGTTCTTAACATACATGCCAATTTTCATGCCAATCGGATGTAATTTACCATTTGATTTTTAACATGCATGCCAACTTTCATGCCAACCGTAGTTAAAATTTAAAAAAAAAAAAAAAACACAAAAAAAAAACACAAAAATTAATAAAATCCACACTATAAACATTCTCAGATTTTCATTAATCTTCATTTTTTTTAAAGCATGATGAAGAGGGCCAAGTATAGAAGAGGGAGGCATGGAAGATGGAACTCGGAGAAAAGAAAAAAAAGAAAAGAAGAAAAGAATGAGGGTGAGGGCGTGAGGCGGCTAAAGTGAAATGTAGAGAGTAGGGGTTTTTTTTTTTTTTTTTTTTTTTTTTTTTAATGTTTTAAGTTGATGTATAAAACGACGTAATTTTGTAGGAGAGAAAAAATTAAGATGTTAAAATGTTTTTAGCAAGGTTCGAACTTGGGCCAAGTATAGTCACACGCATGTCTTACCACTAGACTAGTGGTGCACATCTTGAAATATTTTGTACATAGTTATATTTAATACATATCGGTCAGTTTGATAATAGAAACTTAAAAAAAAAAAAAAAAAAAAAAAAAAAAAAAAAAAAAAAAAAACCCGTTCTGGGACATGAAGTTCAAACACACACGTGCTTACCACTAAGGCAACATACATTTCATTAATATATTTTACCTATAATAATATATATAGTCCTTATAATAATAATAA
Organism: Quercus variabilis; assembly: GCA_030445155.1. NCBI lineage: Eukaryota > Viridiplantae > Streptophyta > Magnoliopsida > Fagales > Fagaceae > Quercus > Quercus variabilis. The sequence continues at coordinate 63,309,745 of CP129447.1, forward strand.
TAATAATAATAATAATAATAATAATAATATAGTCCTTATTTTGTCATTTTTTAGGTTTCAGGGGTATTCTAGTAATTTTTTAGGTATAGGGGGTATTTTGGTCATTTTAAAGTTTCGGGATTATTTTCCACAATTTTTAGATTTCGGGGTTATTTTGGCTATTTTTTAGGTTTCGTGGGTATTTTGGTCATTTTTTGGATTTTAGGGGTATTTTGGTGATTTTATGGTTTTTGGGGTATTTTGGTCATTTCTTAGGTTTGGGGTCTTTTGGTCTTTTCCTAGGTGACCTATCCCAGCGCTTTTGGAGCGCTGGGATAGCTCTTTCTCCGTAAGGGAATGGAAAGACCTGTCCCAACGCTTTTAGAAGCACCGGGATAGGTCTTTTTACCATAAGGGAATGGAGGGACCTATCCCAGCGCTTTTAAAAGCGCTGGGACAGGTCCCTCCAATTCCTTAAGGAGAGAGGCCTGTTCCAGCGCTTTCAAAAGCGCCGGGACATGTCTTTTCCCATAAGGGAGTGGAGGGACCTGTCCCAGCGCTTTTAAAAGCGTTGGGACAGGTCCCTTCATTTCCTTATAGAGAGAGGCCTGTCCCAGCGCTTTTAAAAGTGTGGGGACAGGTCCTTTTATTTCCTTATAGAGAGAGGCCTGTCCCAGCGCTTTCAAAAGCGTCGGGACAGGTCCCTCCATTCCCTTACGAAGAGAGGCCTATCCCAGCGCTTTCAAAAGCGCCGAGACAGGTCCCTCCATTCCCTTACGAAGAGAGGCCTGTCCCAGTGCTTTTAAAAGTGCCAGGATAGGTCTTTCCCGTAAGGGAAATCAATAACCCTATCCTAGCGTTTTTGGGCTTCCTATACCAGCGTTTTTATAAAACGCCGCTATAGGCCTCCTATTGTAGCGCTTTGTAAAGCGTCGGTTTTGAGCGCTGGTACAGGTTTATCTATTACGGTGTTTTGTAAAAACGCCGGGAAAAAAACGCTGGGACAGGCCGATTTTTTTGTAGTGCGCTACTTGGACGGCTATGTCAACCACCTAAAATAAATAAATTAATAATGTGAGGCTCGATGTCCTTTTCATACTTTATTGTTCTATTTTCTAAAAACGTCATTTTTGTTTTTTTTTAGTTTTTAATTTTGGTTTGATCCTAATCAACGTGGCCTCTTATATATAGAAGCAAGAACAACCAATTATAGCATGAAGATCTACACTTGTGTAATTAAAGTCCAAAGGTTGGATTTGTTCTTCAACAAACCATGCATTCTTGAAACAGCCCAACAAACTGTGTCGTCACCAAGAAATCGTATCAACGCCATAAATTCCAAAGCCCATAACTGTAATCCCCAAAATCTGTCACCTAATCCTCAAATCCATAAAAAAATAAATAAAAATTACCCTTTCTCTATCTGGTTGTTCGATCTTCTCCTCCACCTCTTTCTCTCTCTGACAACAAAGCTCACCTCTCAATTTTGTCGTTTGGCGGCTGCAACCACCACCTTGAATTAGCAAGACAGTTTTCGTCCTCTAGTCTTTTGGTTGTCTTCCATGGCTGTCACCTTTGATGATGGTTCTTCCATGGTTGTTTAGTCCTTTGGTTGGTTGTTTATTAATTGAAGGGAGGTGGAGGAGTTGATTTGGGTTTTTTGGCTCAATTTAAGTTTTGTTGATGTTGATTTGGGCTGTATCATATATATGAAGGAGTTGATCTGGGAGAGAGAGGGGAAAATAAAAATTAGTGGGACGATCTGAGTTGAAAGGAACATAGACAGAGGAAGAAAGATTATAAAATAATAAATAATGAACAAGATAATATTTTAAGAGTAGAATATTGAGTTTTCTAAGCTGGGTATTTTTTATATATTTATTAGGCTGACATGTTAGTCCAAGTGGTAGTCTTATGTGGTCTAAATTTAACATTTTATTTTGATCATTAGTCACATTATTATTTTCTGTTCTCTACTTAACGATAAAGTTTATTTTGACATAATATCAAAAAGCTAGGAACTAAATTGATATTTAATGTAAAAATTAAAGACAAAATATGTAATTTATCATATATTAACCTTCTCATGCATTGCATTGACTAGTGGTTACCAATACCAGCTAGTTTTGTTTAAGTACAAAATATAACATTTATCATTCTCTGTTTTTTCACTTACCCAATTGTCAAAACAACATCACATGAAAAGTAGGCTTGTGTAGAGCCTACATTTCTACTTGGTGCGTGGAGAATTGTTTCTTTTTGTGCGATAGGAAGGAGAATCCTGTGTCTGATAACATATCAGTTGGAGGATGGTGTGTTTGTATGGAGACATTGGCCGAAAAAAGGAAGGAAAGGGTGTAAAATTGATCTAGCCATCAAAGCAAAATGCAATGTGCATATTGTTGCTTTATACCTAGAAGGGCATTGAATTTAGATGCGGTAGCAAGGGCTTCCAAATCTGTGATATAGTGAAGTATAAATTGTTGTTTGAGTTTGAGGAAGAGACAAATGCGGAGAGAATAATAATGGGAGAACCAAGGTCCTTTGATAAAAATTTGGTTGTTATGAAACGATTGTCACATGATTAATTGATCAAATCGGTGAGCTTCAAGGTGACTTTATTCTTCTTCTTTTTTTGATGAGAAAGGTGACTTTATTCTACGATAGGAGTTGACGTCCATTTCGATTAGAAGCCTATGATGTTTCACTATATATCCATGTTTTCATCATATTGTTATTATAATCTTGACTTTTTTATTTGATTGATCAAATTTTAATATGTGTACGTATTATAAATTTAAAATAAAAAATTATTTTGAATTACAATAATATAAGACAATAAATAATTTAATTTGATTTTTTACGCAAAATCACTACCAAGAAAATTTAAATATGATTTTTAAAAAAAAAATTAAATATATCGAGTATATATATATATATATATATATATATATATATATATACGTGTGTATTCGGATGATGATAATGTTACCTTTCTTCATTCTATGGTCTCTGCTCCCTTTTTCAATTGGAAACCAATATATTTTTAGTTTTATGTTTTACTAGTATTTCTAGTGAACATCCAAATTTTCATATTGTTATTATAATGTTGAATTTCTTTGGTTGTAGTTACTGGGAAGTAGTTGGTTTTTTTTTTTTTTTTTTTTTTTTTTTTGAGAATCAGGAAGTAGTTGGTTCTCAATTGCCATAGAAATAATGTAAATCAAATAAATTTCAATGAATAGGCAATTAGATATTTGGCATTGCAATCCATTTTTCATAGTTCATTTCCTCTTTATTTTATGATCAGTTGATCACTGACTCTATTCTTTAAAAAAAACTAATTGTGGTTTCGCTTGCATTTGCAGTCTAGAGTCAGAGTTTATAGAAGAAATTGTGGAGAACATTTGGACAATACTAAATGAGGAGGAATCAGCTACCGCCCCATCCCGTCGTCAGATTGATGTTTCTGCTCAACACTCTGAACCAATCATCTCTCCGCAAAATGAGTAAATGACGCTGCATTCCGTCATAATGATATTTCTGAGTGGACCCCCCCCTTTTTTTTTTTTTGAAACAAAATTAATTTGAATATATTATTTGTTTCCAAAAGTCCCGACAACATATCTTTAAATGTTGCAGAAGGTAATATAAAAAGAAATTCAAGAACTTTCAACGCCATTGGCAAGTAAATCCTATTCCACGTGGAGTCGATTCATCCATCCTTTTCGTTTCCTGCTTTTTTTTTTTTTCTTTTCTGTTTTTTTTTTTTTGTATTTTTTTTTGCCTTCTGCTATTCCTTTCTTCTGTTCATTATCTTTTCGTCGTAATTCTATAGTATGCAAGGGTGAATGTGTTTTTTTCTTGTTTTTGTTTTTTGTTTTTTGTTTTCTAATTTTTTTTTTCTTTATTGCCATTATTATTGTTTTGTTTCTACGTCGCGGGGTCCACATCAACAAGAAGTATCTCTCTTCTCTTCTCTCTTTTATTCAAGAAAGACAGGTTCGTGGAAAATGCGAGACAGCATGGGGCTCACCAATAATTGTATCATCCTCAGAATCTCAGCCTATAACATTTGTTCAAATAACATGTTTCCTTTTTTTAAGTATGATTGCACAGTTGATGTTTGCTTATAGGAATTAGCTCTTGGGAATTGGGTTCCACCCTACCCATTCCTTCTTTTCTGAAAATAGTATAAATGCAACACTTTCACCTATATGTAATTGCTAAGTTATTTACTGCCACTGTTGAACTTTATCATATCACGTATCTCATTGCATTAGAGCATTAGCATTGGAAAATTCCAATGCTACTCTATTTTACAATTCTAAAAAGTTACTTTATTATTATATCATACCATTTTACAATACATCCACATCTCAAACTTCTATTTTTCTTTTTTACTCATTAAAATAATATATTTACATAATAAAATAATATATTTCAAAATTATATCTTCTCTCCCATCTCTCTCCTCTCTCTCATTTTTAGCTTTCTTCCAAATAAAATATTATTATTTTTTTACAATACTGTGAACAGTACAATTCTATGTTTAGAATTGTACTGTAGCACTATTGCAAAAAAATTTGCAATAGTTGTGTTTACAATTGTCTGATGCAAAGGATTTTAAGGCTTAAAATGCCAAATTGTCCTTAGATATGGCATTAGCATTCTCCAATGCTAATGCTCTAATATATGCGAAAGATGTGGATGCTATAAATGCTAGTTCATTAATTGGTACGTTATAATCTGATATTTACCACAATATTGAATAATTTTTAAAAAAATAATAATAATAATAACAGTAGTAGTTAGGCCATGTTCTATATATGTGTTCATAATAGTAAGCCTTATAATCTAACTATATTTTTTTCTCATTTCAGTATGTGAAATCTACTATTCAACTTGTTGTAGGTAAAATTTGTCTTCATATGTGAGATGGTAAATTAGCAAGCTTGAAAAATCCCATTTTTAACAAATCGGGTTGACCCTAGCTAGCTAAATAAAATTTGATAGAACATGGTTGAATCCTATTCGCTATTGCTAGCAATTTATCCTAAACTAGTTGTAGACCCACATGATGCATGAGAATAGATAATCAATCATCTTGTAATTATAATATAATGTATAATTTGTTATCTAAAATTTGTTGAAGATAATTTTGCTCTCTATAAAAATTAAACTATTTCTAAAATTATTTTTCATCTTTCTATCTCTACTAATATATCATTCTATTATTTTTGGTATGTTTGATTGGTATTATTCTCATATAAGGTTGTCTATATTCTTCGAAATTACGATATAGTATGCTATTTTTTTTTTCTACAACTAAAATTTTTAAGTTTCAAATAAATTATTCACACTATTAAAGGAGATTATTATGATATCAAACTCATAACAAACTTATACTGAATATGTATAATTTATTTTCCAAATTCTATTGTATATAATTTGTTCTTCCTAAAAATTAAACAATTTCAAAAAATAATTTCCATCACTCTATTTTTTACAAATATATAATTTTTTTACTAATATTATTATTCTTTTTTTAAGTGATCCATATTTTTCTAACTATTGTTATTATGCATTATTTTTTTCCTAGTTTCTTTTAGTACAACTAAAATTTTTAAGTTATAAAGCTATTATTCAAATTCTCATTTTCTTAAGGAGATTATTATGATAACCAAAACTTATCCTATAATTACAATTGATATTACTCAAATACTCTTCCAGTCTTAAGTAAACATACCGAACTGGACCAAATGGACCGAAGTGAGCTAAAATGGACCAAATTAGACCGAAGTGGACATAATGGACTGAATATATAGAACTGGACAGATGTGGACTGAATAGACTGAATTGGACCAGAATGGACGTAAGTGGACCAAATTCGACTGAAGTAAACGAAGTACATCGAATGGACTGAAATGGACTGAAGTAGACCGGATAGACCAAAGTGGACCGACTTGATATGTTTCCTTTCTCATGAAGAAGAAAAATTGAACCTTATGGCAAGTTGGACCATGGATTTGAGATGCAAATGACAATGCATGTTGCTTGAGGAGTTCCATATATATTCTGTATTCTCCAGCCTTGTGCTGCGGATTTGGAATGACCCTGCAAGAGAACACAATTTAAAGTTAAAAGATGCAATATCCCATGAAAAAAAAAAAAATTTATAAATCAAAGAATAGCACATAAGCAACCTCCATTACCACCAATCCACAAATGATATTCAATGCCAGTCAATTACTAAATGGTACTAATAACAACTGTACAAAGCACAACTGAAGAATTACTTTATCCCAAAGATTATTTCAAAAGGAAAGCGCCCCACCCAAAAAAAAAAAAAAAGGCAATGATAAGGAAAACAATGCAACATACACACACAACTCTTCTCAAATAAATAAATATATAAATCTTTGAAGCAAAACCGGCATGTTAAAGACCTGAAGCCAGTGAGCTTGGACTCAAATGGAATTTCCTCTTCCCATAAGAATGGATAGAGTATAAAGTCATAGACTCATAGGTTCAAAACCCATTGGTTGTCTATCTAACTTACTAACAAAAAACGACATTTATCAAGGTATAATTCGTGTAACATTACCTTATCAAAAAAAAACCTTTAAAAGACCATAAACTTCAATTACTTGCCCCCAAATATCCAAACTATAGTTTCACATGCCCATACAATTCAAGATTCGCAATCTTCATACATGCACCCAATTAGGCAATTACACAATACTCTACACACATACATTTAGCACAAACATCTAAACATACAAACACAAATACATACATATTTAACAAGAGCCCATGCAAGACCCCACGCAAGATGTAGAGTGGAGACATGGTTTGAACTCAAAATCAACTATTTTCATACCATAATTTATTCAAAAAGTATATACACTCAACAATTTTCATGACTTCTTGTATAAATAAAAGTAAAATCAGTGACGAATGCATATGAAAAATGTGACATTGCTCCAATTCCAACAACCTAAAAAAGTCACGTTGACTAAACAATTAATTTAAACTATTTTAACCATAATTCTAACAACAATCTCTTCACATTCAAAAGCGTGAGTGGTGGAGTAAAAGTGGTGAGTCCACAACTCAACCACTCACAACTTGCCACATGAGCAAGTTATGGTCTTAGAATTACTTCTTTTTTTTCTTTTTCTTTTTTTTTTTTTTTCTTTTTTTGTGATGAGTTGCAAGATTCTTGGCTATTCAAACTTGTATTACACATAAAACACCAACATTTGCCAAGAGCCTTGTAGCTCACCTAATACTTTCTTAGTGTTTTCAAACATATCTAGGATTCAAATCTCATCTCTTCTATTATAACTATTAAATTATCCACACACACAAAACTCACCAACATTTTATTTATATTTTTTTCTTATAAATTACCCCAATTAGTTATTAGTAAATCTTAATTGAATTGACTTTAAAAAAAAAAATTGAACTGAGTTGAGTTGAGTTGTATATATTTATTGACTAATAACAATTTGCCAGTTAGAATTTGCCATAAAATTATTGTGTATGTAGCATTATTCTTATTTATTTATTAGCTGCTATATCATCTTTTTCTAGCATTTTGCTGAGGCCCATCCTTGTATCAAAGGCCCAAATAGAGTTGGGCAAATCTTCTGCTCTTTGGGGTGTAGACGCATCTCTGTCTTCATTTCGTGGACCATGATAACACAAGGCCCATACTTTTCACATACTATAGACTTTTACGGTATATGTTTGGCCCAGTTATTACAAATTTCTAGTACCAAAGTCCCATGCTAACGATTTTTTTTTTAAGGTAAAATAGTAGAAAACAAGGGCGGTGAAGTTGAAACCAAATATGGAGTAGCCGAGTAGCAAAAGATTTTATTACTACTAAACTATCACTTGAATTGCAATCAAAACTATTTTCATACGTGCTAAAATTCACAACAAATCGTAGGTGGTAAGTTGTTATTGGTTATAATTTGAATCTACAACTTAAATTACTTTTTTGCTGCACCTATAACAACCAATAACAACCCATCACTTAGGATTTGTTGTGAGAATGTTGTAAATATAACATTTCTAATTAAACAAACCCCATAAAATTAAAGACAAAGTTTGTCTAGAAACTTAGCCATAGCTAGTGATTACAATTGCATTCAATATCCTTTTATGGGATATAAATTTTGAAAAATCCACTACTGGATAACATTTTCTTCTCATATCTTTCATGCTTGCAAAATTTTTGGAAAATAAAAAATCTATTAAATATCTAAATTTCAAGTTTTTTGTAATTTAAAATTATGCATAAAAAATAAATTTATGGATTGAATAGTAAATAACATCTTATTGGCATAAAATTTAACATACGCGTTAAGAATATAAAGAGTGTGTAATTCAATGATTATAGTTTTAAATTATATAATAATGTTAATTTTTTTAATAGAAGTTATAGATATTAGCTACAACTAAAATTAATTTTTAATGTAGCCAAATTTTGTCCTAAAATTAATTTGCCCAAAATAAGCACCATCAAAGAACACTAAATACTCTTTGTCAAAATTATTCGACAAGGAATGTAAATGAAAACCTTAAATTTTATAAATAAATAAATAATGCAAAAGATGAGATGGAAGAAAAAGTTGATTGAGAAAAGGAAAAAAAAAAGTCATTAGTGGTATATAAATATACTAAGCAACATAGAGAAAATCATGATCCTTGTTTTAGCGCCACTCTATGAAACATGAGAAATGGTAGAAAAATTAGATTACCAAACTTTTTTTTATCTCTTATTTATTTTTATTTTTATTTTTATTCATTCTACACAACAATTTCACAACATTCTCAAACTAGCCTATCACCTCACATATGAGTATATAAATTCTTTTAGCATCTTGAATAGTAAGGTTGTATATATACAACCCTACTGTTTATGGGTTGTAAAAATAAAAACTAATATTTTAATGGAGTGAGAGAGAAAGGGAGGAAAAGAGTGAAGAGAGAGATGGGAGAGAAGAGAGAGAATTGATTTGTTTATATTATTTTAATGAATTGTATGTAAAAATAGAAATTGAGATGTTGGGTGAGTTGTAAAATAAAATAGTAAAATAGATAAAGTATGTTTTGAGAATGTATGACATGTTTTTGCATCTTCGGATGCCAATTCTCTAATAGTAGTGAAATTTTTAGGCCAAAATAGTATTTTATTCACTGTGCATTTTAAGATGTTCAAAGTTTACAAACTTGGTTATAGCAACTTCCATTAAAATAAATTAACATGACTTTGAAAATCTGATTGTTAGATTACATGTCATTTATATTTTTTACATACATTTCAAATTTAATGCCAATAGGATTTTATTTATTATTAGATTCATAAACTTATTTTTTATATTACAAAAACTTGAAATTTAAATATATTATTGATGACATGCCTATTAATTAGTCAAAATTTATATCCAATAAAAAGGTATTAAATAAAATTGTACCCATAAGTTATTGTTACTGAATTTTGTCCTTTTAGAATTAAAATGTAGAATAGTAGAAGAGACATGGACTTCCGCGACTTGTCTCATACTTCAAAGACCATGTGAATCTATTTTCCATAGCCGGGGTCGAGGCCTCATCTGAGCTTAGGAGGGATGAGAGGGTGTATTATCCCCCCGCCATTCGTGAGGCTACCCCCACCAAACCTGATGCTGGCACCGCCTCTAAAGTGATGGAGGAAGGCAAGGCCAGTGCTGCCAACAATCCAATGTCTACTGATAAGCCTACTGAGGAGATTGGGCACCAAAGGACGTTGGGGAAAGAAGAAATCAATAACTGAGAAGCGCCCCAAGACGTGGTGAAGCCTCCTGCTGACTCCCAAGCCACCCCTGTTGACTCCCAGGCTCCTCAGACCGAGAAGGAGTCCCCTGAAGTTGCCCCTCCGAGCCAGGATCTCGAGGCATTAGACGAAGCTTCTCGGCAGACCCCTAAGGACAAGCTGCCTATCAAGTTGAAGAAATAGGCCATCTCGACGAGCTATCTTATTTTGTCGACTGGGTCCATTATGGTCTCTTTTTCTTTTCATTCCGTTTTTTGTCTTGGTGATATTGTAATGAAACTGTTTTTTTTTTTTTTTTTGGGTGTAATATATTCAATCATTTATGTTTATTTCTTCGAACGACGCGTTCCTTTGTTTATCTTGCTTTAATGCCTTGCCTAATAATCGGTTGATCCTAATGGTGTGCCAGTAGTGCTTGTATAATTGAAAACGATGGACCCGCGATGTAAATTTTGCCTCAGGCTTTAACTAAAAATTGAACTATCTTAGCAATGCAACTTGTTTCCCCTTTGGATGAGTCGTAAAGGATTCTAGTCCACGATGTACGCATTATACAATCATACGTCCTTCGTAAGCTTGCCAAGCCTAAGAGAGCGTTTCAGCACTTAAAGTGCTTTAAGCGATGCTCATGGGCTTGCTTCAGTTTTTTATTTTTGTCGAAGTAGGCAGGGGAAAATAATCCGAGGCACTAGACTCCCCCCAGGTTGTGTTCGCAACTTAGTCGAACGCTCTCGCTCTGTTTTGTTGAAGGTAGCTAGTTCAGCATTTAGTCTTGTGAAGTAACTAGTTTTACCATAGGTTTGAGTCCAAGAACCACGCAAGACCTTGGTTCTGTCTAGTACTTAGTCTTGTGAAGTAACTAGTTTCCCCATAGGTTTGGGTCCGAGGATTATGCAAGACCTTGGTTCTGTCTAGTACTTAGTCTTGTGAAGTAACTAGTTTTCCCATAGGTTTGAGTTTGAGAACCATGAAAACCTTGGTTCTGTCTAGTACTTCATTGTCACTGTTCAAAGTGAAGGAAATTGTCCTTAATGTGGGGATATTTGCCTCTAAAGCGATAACAGCCTCGGCCTCGCCTTGCTGAGGAGGGGCTCTTTCTCCTTTACGTGCAATAGTAGCCCCATTGCGCCAGCCTTTCGCCGCTTCTAATTACGAGGCGTCTTTTGACTATTCAAGGTGTATGCCTAACGTTTCGGTGCGCAAGGCGCACCATTATTAATATCTGCATGGGTTAACGCAGATCCAACGGTTGGTGGCCTCTTTGGAAATTGGTCAGGATTAATGTCGCTGGTAATTCTTCCTTCGAATTCTGGGCAGATTAATTCCCACCAACCTTTGCCCTTTATATAAGGCTTTCGGGGGGAATCGTCCTTCCACATTTCACAAATCCTTGAGTTAAACAGGAACTTTGAGCTCCTAACCCTCTAGGCATTTCCAAGGGCTTTGCCATGATCATGATCAAGGCTTAGGGGAATTGGATGGCCCTGGATAAGGGCAAGGGCAAGAAAGCCAAGCCCTTTTCAGGAACCAAGAACGCCCTTCAGACCCTGGGTGGCGCAGTTGAGGCGAAGGGAGCTGAGGCCAAAGGTGCTCCTACCTTTCGACCAAGCAAGAAGGAAGGTCCTCCTTCTTTAATATAGGGCTGAAGTAGGCATAGATCGCGTCGGATTTCAGGTGCGATGAAGCCTGGGTGTCACCTTGACGGTCGGGCATTTGGCGATTAAGAGGGAGGTTCATGAGCAACATAATATTTTTCTCCAATATGCATCCACGCCTGCCTTTCAAGATGGTAGTGATTCGCGCCCAACTTACTTGCCGATGGAGATTTGTAAGATTACGTCACGGTTGGTGCCCAGGTGTTGCCGCCTCCGATGCTTAATTATCAAGAAGTTAGGAGAACATCAAGGAAACATCATGAGACAGGGCCATTAGGCGCTTCTGCCTCTTCTCCTTTCTCATCACCTATACTATCCATACTGGCTTGGGAGTTGTTGGTAGCCTTAAAATAAGTCTACCTCAGCCTTCCTTTCTAGGGTTAGCTTTAGAACAAGCCTTTCTAGGCCTCTGTTTGTACAGTTAGCTTTAGAACAAGTCTGTCTAAGCCTCTGTTTGTATGATGTACTTTTCCTTTATTTAATAAAAAGACCGCAATTTTTCTTGCTTTACTTTCTCAATTTTTTATTTCTCTACAATAACTGTTTCATGAATGAGTGCGTTGTTGTCTTTTCCTCCAATGGGACTTGGAACTGGTGTTGTTGACGGTAATGAAAAAGTTGTCTCCTCGACTTTAATGAAATCGGCAGTAACACTTAGCCGCTAGCCCTAAATAGGCTAACAACGTAGGAACAATTAGGATCATAACTATGTGTTTTGCATTGTTGGTTGCGTGATCATCAAGGGGTGTCACCAGCACGTCAATCCCACCATCATCTTGACCGTTGCACTCACTAATGCACAAGTTTTTCCCACAGACAGCGCCAATTGTAGGGACTGGGGTTGAGCGCTTTTACTGTTGAGTGAACGAACTCAAGCCCAACTAGCCCAATACAATGAATTTGTAAAGAATGGGTTTAAGAACTAGGCCTTAGTGAGGATTACAGCAGTTCATATGATAGTCATCCCAATCATACATAGACGAACTGAGATTATCTAAGAAAATTTATCCTTGGCGCAGTCTAAGGAGCTTCTTGGTCATTCTTCCAACCCCCCTTCTTGATTTGTTTTTCCCTCTGATGTAGTCCTCTTCCCATGATCTATTTCTTCCACTTGTTGATCATCCGTGTCTCTCTCTGACAACCCATCCCATCAGCCACTTTACCAAACCTCCTATAAGTTGCGGTAACTGAGGCAGCACTGCTCAGGGGTCATTTCTCCATTAATGCTGCCGGAACATTAGTTGTGCGCATTTAATGTGGAGGTGACAGTTCATCCTGGTTTTGCTCCTCTGCCATGCTTCCATGGCTGACATGTTGTACTTGTTCTTTCTCTTTGGATGCCCTAGAAGGCTACCTTTGGCTGACCGTTACTTCCTCCTCTCATGGTCTTTGTTGGCCGAGGACATGGTAGGTTCTTGGGCAATTTGGACTTTCACACTTCGTTCTCGGGTGTTTCTTCCTCCTCGGCGTGAGCCTTCGACTTAATATGAAGCAGGCTAGGATCATCGGATTCTCAGGCCCCACAGTAGTGTATTATATTTGCTTAATATACAATTAAACTTTATAAGTTTCAAATTTATTATTCAAATTTCTCATCTCTTAAGGAATAAGAAAATTATCACAATAGTCAAAACTCATTACAAAATTACAATGTCATCTTAGCCAAAATCAAAATGAAACTAAAGGAATAAATAATAGGCTTTATATTAATTTATTACTTAAACAATTAGTAGGTATATTCAAATTCCTATTTTCAAAAAAACTAAGTATTAATCCAAACTTAAATTCAACTAAAGCTATAAAAAGGAAAGAGAAGACTTTTTGATGGGATATTAAAAAAAACAAACACAATACCAAAACACATATTAAAAAAAATTATCAACCTTGATTAGAGTTATAAGAAAGAACAAAAATTCAACGAGAGAGAGAGAGAGAGAGAGAGTACTCACAGTTTTGTGTGGGTAAAATATGGATTAAATGGAAAAATGGTATCAAATTTATACAAAATAAAATGGGTAGAAGAAGAGTCAAAATATAAAAAAGAGGAATGAAGTATAACGGTAAAGTAGAAGGGAGATAAAGAGGCAAAAAGGAAAAAAAAATGTTAGAAGAAGTGTAACAGTAGGTATATGAACTAATAGGGAGAACATGAGGTTTTTTTTTTTTTTTTTTTTTAAATGAAATTAAGGAGAATAAAAGTTTAAATAGAGAAAAGAAAATATAAAAAATAAATGGATGACGACGTAGCTGCTGATGTGGCTCAACATGAGTGTAGCAATAATAAATGATACGCTTTAGCTTTTAATAATATATATATATATATATATATATATATGTAGATATAGATTTAGATCTACAACTTAAATTACTTTTTTTCCTCACTTATAACAACCCACCACTTAGGATTTGTTGTGAAAATGATATGAACATAGCATTTTTTATTAGACAAACCCCATAAAATTAAAGCCAAAATTTGACTACAAACTTAACTATAGCTAGTGATTACAACTGCATTCAATATCCTTTATTGGATATGAATTTTGAAAAATCAACCACTGGATAACATTTTCTTCTTATATCTTTCATGCTTGCAAAAATTTTTGGAAAATAAAAAATCAATAGCTATATCATCAATCAAATGTTTAAATTTTAAGTCTTTGTAGTATAAAATTATACATAAAAAAATAAGTTTATGGTTTGAATAGTAAATAATATCTTATTGGCATAAAACTTGATATGCATGTTAAGAACATAAAGAACATGTAATTCAACAATTACAGTTTTAAATTACACATTTGTAGCCAAACTTTGTCCTAAAATTAATTTGCCCAAAATAAGCATCATCAAAGAACACTAAATACTCTTTGTCAAAATTATTCAACAAGGTAATGTAAATGAAAATAAGATGGAAGAAAAGTTGATTGAAAAAAAAATAAAATAAAATAAAAAAACATTAGTGGTATATATATACATGTACTGAGCAACATAGAAATCTTGATCCTTGTTTTAGCACCACTCAATGAAACATGAGAAATGGTAGGAAAAAATAGATTGCCAATTTTTTTTATCTCTTATTTAATTTTTATTTTTATCTTTATTATTCCTTTTACACAATAATTTTACAATATTCTCAAAATAGCCTATCACCTCATACATGGGGATATAAATTTTTTTAACATATGTGAACAGTAAAGCTGTATATATACAACCCTACTGTTCATGGGTTATAATAATAAAAACTAATATTTTAATGGAGTGATAGAGGAAGAGATGAAAAAAGGGAAGAGAGAGATGGGAGAGAAGTGAGAGAATTGATTTGTTTATACTATTTTAATGAGTTGTATGTAAAAATAGAAACTGAGATGTTTGGTGAGTTATAAAATAAGATGATAAAATAGATAATTATGTTTTTAGCATGTATGACACTTTTTTGCATAAAGGGATGCTAATTCTCTAATAGTGGTGAAATTTTTAGGCCAAGATAGTATTTTATTCACTGGACAAAGTTTACAAACTTGGTTATAGCAAATTCCATTAAAAAATATTTAACATGACTTTGAAAATCTAACTATTAGATTACATGTCATTTATATTTTTAACATATATTTCAAATTTAATGCCAATAGAATGTTGTGGGGTCTATGGGCCTGATAGCCTCAGCCCATCATGTAGTAGGCCCAAGGCCCACGCCGAGGAAGACTGACCATCCCAGGCTAAATTGGAGAAAGCCTCTTTTTCGGATCCAGACCGATGACCTCCTTGTCCTCGGCATGCCAAGGATGATTTTTGGAAGGGACAAGCCCAGGGCAAGCTCACCTTCACACTTAATGCATTCACCTAACCCTTCTGACCGCATTAATGGTGATACAACCCCTTAGCAGGGCAACGTTGATCAGAGTGAACCACTTGAGTGCTAATAAGACCTCTGATGGGATGGGCAATCAGAAGAAAGGCGAATAAATGATCAACAGATGGAAGAACGAGATAGGACGATGAAGACTATATAAGAAAAGCGAGTAAAGTAAAGCAAGGGAAAAAAAAGAGGGGCAGAAGAAAAAGGGCTCCTCGGCCATGGGCCGAGGAGCATCCCCCGGTTGTAAACAGTTATAAGTATTCTTTTTATATAAAGGAAAAAGGTTCATACTTGGCGGACGACAGCCATCACCTAAACCTTCAACCAATTCTCTACAAATTTATTGTTTGGGCTTGTTGGACTGAAAACCTGTTCATACTCTGGATCCAATCCAAACTGAGTCCCTATAATTGGCGCCGTCTATGGGAAGGATTAGTGTGCTGGCCGGTGCATCAGGCGATTGCTCTAGGTGGTCTTTTTACAGTAAGTTGGTGAAGTAAAAAAAAAAAAGAAAAAAAAAAGAGAGAAGATTTGACAACGAAAAGAGAACGATTGATATTATTTCATTAAAAAAAAAAAAAAAAAAAAAGTTACAGATTACAATCAGAGGCTCAGGCAGGCTTGCTTTACAACTATCCCTACCAGTTAAGTCTACAATCAGAGGCCTAAGTGGACTCGCCCTAAAACCAGCCGGAGGGAAGTGTCAACCCGTGCTTTTATTGGCATCAAGAGAATGGGAGAGCTTGACAATAAAAGCAGGAGACGGGGAGGGCCAGGTGCACCAAAGCTTGAACAAAGTGAGGAGTAGATGCAGGCACAACGGCCACCCTTCCTCATGATGTTCCCTTGATTCTCTCTAACCCTCATGAGCGTTGGCCGTAGGAGACGGCAACAGTCGGGCACCGGCCATGACGTGAATTCACACATCTCCTCCGTCGGGGGTGCGCTCCGAGGAGGGACATTAGGTACTTCAACGACCTCCCTCCGGGCCACCATGCATGGCACCATCGGGGTTACGCCTAAACTCTGCCATGTCGGAAACCCAGTGGGGGCTGCGGCCATGACGGCTCTTGGCATGGATGTCCTCACACCCGCCCAAAGCCGCCCCATAATTACTAACTTCAGCAAGGTTATTCAAGGGGTTTGGGGAGCTAAGGGTATGTATTTTCTCTGTTTGCGTTTGGGAATTCATGGAATGTGAAGAAACCTTCCCCCCGAAAGAGTCTTATATAGGGAATAAATGTTGGTGGGAATTAATTCGCACAGAATCCGAAAGGAGAATTGTCAACAGTGCAAATCACGGAACCATCAAATTCTGAGGGGCTGTAGACCGCTGGATGTGTGCTAATTCACGAGGACATTAATGAGGGCGCGTCTCGCACACCGAAATGTCAAGTGCGGAAAACGAACTGCCAAAGGACGCCTCATAAATGAAAAAGGTGGGACTCGAACTGGAGGCGGGACAAAAGGCCACGTGTAAGGTCATGACCTAACCCGAAGAGGAATCATCTCCAGTGAAGCAGTCCAAAGACAAACCCCTCCTTACAGAAAAATAGAAGTGGTAGACAGAACGAAGGCATTGCATAGTCTTCGAACCCAAGCCTATGGTAAAACTATTCACACCATTATACCTGGGTACTAGACAGAATCAAGGTATTGCATGATCCTCGGACTCAAACCTATGGGGAAACTAGATACTTACAGAAAAATAGAAGTGGTAGACAGAACCAAGGCATTGCATGGTCCTCGGACCTAAGCCTATGGTAAAACTATTCACACCATTATACCTGGGTACTAGATAGAACCAAGGTATTGCATGGTCCTCGGACTCAAACCTATGGGGAAACTAGATACTTACAGAAAAATAGAAATGGTAGACAGAACCAAGGCATTGCATGGTCCTCGGACCCAAGCCTATGGTAAAACTATTCACACCATTATACCTGGGTACTAGACAGAATTAAGGTATTGCATGATCCTCGGACTCAAATCTATGGGGAAACTAGATACTTACAGAAAAATAGAAGTGGTAGACAGAACCAAGGCATTGCATGGTCCTCGGACCCAAGCCTATGGTAAAACCATTCACACCATTATACCTGGGTACTAGACAGAACCAAGGTATTGCATGGTCCTCGGACTCAAACCTATGGGGAAACTAGATACTTACAAAAAAATAGAAGTGGTAGACAGAACCAAGGTATTGCATGGTCCTCGGACCCAAGCCTATGGTGAAACTATTCACACCATTAAACCTAGGTACTAGACGAAACCAAGGTTTTGCATGATCCAGGGACTTGAGCCTTTGGAGAAAATAACTATCTGTAGAAAAACCAGAGTGTTACCTAGATTCAAGCTATAATACAATCCTTAGATTTATATTTGAAGGATAGCAGGTGGTCTCATGAGACTAACTCCAGAACAAAATACAAGTATTGAGCAGAATAATAGAAAAAAGCAAATAAAAGAAAATATCCATAAATTGGAAATAAGGTATCGAGCATTTAGTTCAAACAGAAAATATACAGTCTCCTTACAACGCCACTAAGGCAAGAAATAGAATGAAATGAAAGAGAAAGTAAACAAAACTATCCTATGTCATACACCAGTCTCCTCAACTCAGTAAGCAAATTAATTCGACAAACAGATCAAAAGGCTTTAACCAGTGCCTAAGGACCTTGTCTCGAAGGATCCGCAGGAGGCCTCGCTATGTCTTGTAGTATTTCCTGACCCTCAATTCTAACTCCTCTCAACGTTCTCGGGGGTTCAACTTCCTCGGGGGGTTGGTCAGCGGCAGGTATATCTTCGGCGGTCTTATTGCGACTCTTAGTCGTTGGTAATGAGGACCCCTCCTCGGGAGCATCAGGGGCAGTTTCACAAATCGCAATAGGGTAATATACCATGTCCTCCCTCCTAAGGTCGGATGAGGCATTAACCCCTGCTTGGTTGAGGGCTTCATGCCAGGTCTGAGAATAGTAATGCCTGCACACTGCAGGAACTTACGCCCGAAGGGTGGCTTCAGTCTTAGCCACCCCATCTGCGAAGGCCTCCTCCTCCACCTGTTCTACAGAGCGCTTAGCGTCTATTTTTGCAAATACCGCCTCATCTTTGGCTCTCACAGCCTCGTCCCTGGCATACTCAGCAATACCTTTCTCATGGATTACCTCGGTCAACTTTTTCTTCAGGTAGACATTGTCTTCCTTGATAGTCTGTAGCTGGCCCTCAACATCTTGCAAGCGATTGGCTTGGTCCTCAGCTTGCTTCCTAGCCACGGCCAGGTCGAAGGCAGTAGTGTCCCTAGCTCTTGTCATCTCCTCCAGATCCTCGGTCGCCATTTTCAGGTCGGCCTCAGATTTCTTGAGGGTACTGGCAGCTTTCAAGAATTTGTTACGCTCTTGTGCTAAGGCACTGCTTTGGTCGTCGACCTCCTTATCCAACCTGAAAAGAGCCTGGATAGCCTGTTGATAAAAACAAGTAACTCCGTAAAGAAAAGAGAGGGTGCTAAGCAAAAACGCTCAAATAAAGTAAATAGGTACCAAAGGACCCACCATGCCCAGATACTTCTTAAGGTCAAGGACAACCTCTGACCCACTCATATTTTCTAACTCGGCCATGTCAGTGGGAAGGAGGAGAAACTTCTCCAGGGCATCGACTACGAGAGCCCCCTCAGCTCCTTGAGGTTCCCGTATCAATGAGTCATCCATCAGGGGCTAATCATGAAGCATGGCAGCGGGCAGCCAGGCTTGGGCCTCAGACTGTTGGACGATCTTCTTACCTTTTCGTTGACCACCGAGCTTTAGTTGTTTCGGAGGCCTGCGAGATTTCCCTCCTCGGGCGGGGAGTAGGATTTGCTCCCATCCATTGGCTCCTTACCCTTGGAAAGTCTCTTCCTTTTAGGGTCATAAGGCTTGGTCTGAGGGCCTGATACTATGGGGACAGAGGATGACCTGGTTTGCACAGTTAAAATCTGGGGCAAAGGTGTTGGGGGCTTAGGCTGCGACTCTTCCGGTGCACCCTTCTTGGAACCGCCTTCAAGCAGGCTAAGAAGATTGGTTTGGGGATGTCTTTTTAAACCCATCTCGGCCTGGGTACCAACTCTTAAGGACCGGAGGTCGACTTCGGACAAATAAGGGTCTCCTAAATCACCAGAGAGATCTTCGGACTGATCAGCTAGGTTGAACACACTATATTCGTCCTCAAAAGAGCTCAGTTCAACTACCTCCCCCACCTTCTTAGATTGTCCTTCCTCGGCCACCGTTACTTGTTGGGATGTGGAGGGACCTGTTAGCGGAATGCCTTCAAGTATGTGAGACCCCTCGGAAAATGTAAAACCGTCCTCCACCACGGTAATCTGCGTAAGCCGAGGGTCACGAGCTCTAATTACGTGCTTCGGGACTGGGAATGATTTTTGAGTTGGGTCGCATCCGAGGATTTTGTGAGCAACTCTAACCTGGTTATCAATTTCGTTCAAAAAAAGTTCTGACCTAAGAACGGTTTCCAAATCCGCTTTGTTGACCAGGTGGAAATGACGTGCGAAAGCGTGCGGATCTGCGAAAAGAAAAGTGAAACTTCTGTGGCTAATCAACCAAAATGGATATACAGTTATAAAAAATAAAAATACTGAAACCCCTACTTCAGATACCTTACCTAGCTCCCCCTCTACTGTTGGGTAATGAAAGCCGTTGTGCCACTCCCCCGACATTATAAGAAAATTTTGAGTCAACCCCTTATTAGAATTAAGAAGACATTGGATGAGTCGGACCCTATCGTCCCTCGTCTTCATATAGTCCGTCTTACCCCTAAGATGATGAAGGTTGTAGCACCAGTTCACATCATGGTGAGTCAGTCTCAGCCCCATTTTCTCATTCAAGGTATCTACACACCCTAATATCCTAAATACATTCACTGCACATTGGGTAGGAGCCAGGCGAAAATGCCTAAGGTAATTGAGAGTCACATGCCTCATAGGGATTCTCATCCCTCCCTCTACGAAAACGACTATCAGGATCACGACTTCACCTTCTCTCCTCTTAAGGTACCACTCCCCTTCTTCACAATACCTCAAGCTCACATTATTAGGTATTCCATAGTCAACAATGAACTTGTTCATCATCTCGTCTGACTCAACCAGCTTCTTAAACTTACCCATTCCCCAAGGACGACTAAAGATTCTAAAAGAAGAAAAGAAGGAATAGAATCAAGAAAAATTTGGAATCCCCGGAAGAAGAAGACTTACAGAAATATGACGATTCTCTTCAAGTAGTGTGCAAGTTGAACCAGATTCAAATCATACGCATCAATGGTTGTAAACGCGAAAATGAGAAAACCAGGCAGTTCAAACAGGTAATTATACTCTCCCTTAGGTTCCCCCAAATGTAACCGCCTGCCCATAAAAGCAGGAAATCTCCACCGAACGATTACCATCACACCGTTGAAAGTGGGAGACGTGGTGCCGCCAAAATTTAATGTGGGCACACGTTAAGTCTTGAAATGCCAAAAACGCACATCGGGCAGTCGAAAGGTCGCCAGCATTATCGCGGACCGAAGTGGGGCGATGTGTTTAGAGGGCCCATAGATATCAAAACCCTCCTCCCCGTCCGAGGGAACGTACAACAGGGTTTTGAGGGGCTATTGTGGGGTCCATGGGCCTGATAGCCTCAGCCCATCGTATAGTAAGCCCAAGGCCCACGCCAAGGAAGACTGACCATCCCAGGCTAAATTGGGGAAAGCCTCTTTTTCAGATCCAGGCCGAGGACCTCTTTATCCTCGGCATGCCAAGGATGATTTTTGGAAGGGACAAGCCCAGGGCAAGCTGTCACCTTCACACTTAATGCATTCACCTAACCCTTCTGACCGCATTAATGGTGATATAACCCTTTAGCAGGGCAACGTTGATCAGAGTGAACCACTTAAGTGCTGATAAGATCTCTGATGGGATGGGCAATCAGAAGAAAGGTGAATAGATGATCAACAGATGAAAGAATGAGATAGGACGATGAAGACTATATTGAAAAGCGAGTAAAGTAAAGCAAGGGAAAAAAAAAGAGGGGCAGAAGAAAAAGGGCTCCTTGGCCATAGGCCGAGGAGCATCCCCCGGTTGTAAACAGTTATAAGTATTCTTCTTCTCTTTGTTGTAGATCTTTGAGTTGTTCCTTCCTACGATGTGGGTCTTCAAGATCTTCGACAAATGCAAGAATTTGAATCATTTGATTATGAATTATGAATTATAATTTGTTTTAATTTCTATTTTTAATCCAAATAATAATATTTATTTATTTTAGAGCTCTTTTATTTTTATTTTTAGATATATAGCAACTTTGATCATCTTTCTTTTAAAACTCTTAAAGCAAGGAGGCACCTTTCTTTTTTTCTTTTTTGTTTTAGTTCTTTAACAATGGATTCAAAAAATGAAAGTTGTTTTTGGATCAAAATTTGTTTATGTAATTCAAATTTGTGAGGAGTTTAAGTTTGACTTGTGTTCAAAAGAAAATTAAATTAACTAATTTTGAAATTTTAAATTTTAATACTTGTATCAATAATATTCATTTACAACCTTACAAGTACTATTCATTACCACATGTTTGTATTAATATAAATATATTTCATCTCAAACCAAATATATTGTTCCAAGGTAATTTTGAACTTTTTATACTTGTATCAACAATATTTGTTTACAAATCCTACAAATACTTTCATATTCATAAGTTTGTATTAACATAAGTATATTTCTTCTCAAACCAAATGTATTGTGCCAAGGTTTTCATATTACTCTAATACTCGTATCAACAATATTCGTTTACAATGTTTTAAATGACTAAAGTGAGGTGTATAACTTGTCTTATTTATAAGACATCTACAAAAACCCTAAAAAGATATTAGAAATTTGGAATTGATATCTCCAAGGGAGTAAAGGACTTCAAATTTCCAATAACAATGAATTTTACAAAATGTCATAATATCCATCAATACATCATCACATTAATTACCCTTCATTTTGTAAGTATCTAATACAAGATCATATTCATCCTCAACGTGGCCAATAATATACTAATCTGTCCATTAGAATTTACCAAAAAATAATATATAAAAACTTTCTATCAGGTTCCTTGCTATCAAAGCCTCAACAATCAGATGTCGCATGTTTCCAGCTGAAATAAAAAGAACAAGGGGAAAAAAAAACCAGAATATAAGAAGCCTCACAAGAATACCACAAAGACAAATATCAAGACCCATCAGGAATATAAGGGAGGAGCTCTGACCAAGTAACCAAATTTACATGGAAGATAGATAGTAAAAAGCAAGGAAAATAGAATATAAGCCCTTTGAGCTAATCTAAAAGAGCAAACAAAAAATTACTGAAAAAAAAAGAATCTAAGATGAACACAAACTAAGAGAGAGACGTCATTTTTTCAGATCCAATTGAAGTGACCTAACTCAGCATGATCAACCTAATTTCTTTGTTTAAAAAGACTTATTTCTACAGAAAACTCTAAGAAAGAATGCAAAAATCAACAATTGGGTGGATTTGAAATTAAATAAATGCAAAGGTGTGCCATCTAGAAAGAATCTTTTATAAATAAAAAATTAGGCCCATTAACATGTATCAGCTTTACATCTATTACTTCTTGCCATGCTTTTCCATAACCTATTTTTACTATCCTTTGATTGGTAGGACTATTACTTTCATCAATAAGTTCACATTCTTCTTCTACAATAACATTATCAACCGCATATAGTTTTAAAAATTGGACCAATCAAAAAATTAAAAAAAAAAAAAATTTGGTTTCCGGTTTAATCTAGTTTTGACCTTTTTTTTTTTTTTTTAATACAATTTTGACTTGTTTTTTGTCGGTTTTTTCAGTTTTGACCAGACTAGAGGTGAGGCGTAGGTGGCTATACCCTCACACGAATCCCTCTTCTAAAACGAAGTATGATGAAAGTAGATCAAACCAAATATCTAGAATCAGAAGTTATATAGAACTACAGGGGAATCTAAAGAATGATTCTTAATAAGAACCAACTGCGTTCTAGTCTCTGATTCTACCTTCAAAATAAAGTAAAAATAAATCTCGCAATTGGTAAAAGCTGAATTTTCAGACAAGGGCTCCAGCAGATATGTGTCTTTGTGAAAATATAGTAGTTTAGCATTTTAGATATAAATTTTGTTTTAGGCACCATGGAATTTGAACAATTTTGGTGAAAGAATTATGAAAAGATTCACTTAGTAGTTTAGTATAAAATCGATGGGAACAACACAATTCGTTGACAACTCTGCACCTGCTAGAAGGTTAACAAAGGCTCTTCTCATTAAAGAATCAACAGAAGTTTATAAACTCATTTTCAAGTGTCCAGCATTCCTAATTACCATCAAAGAAGTGTCCTAAAATCAAAGCTTAACTTCTGTCGTACAAAAGCTCTTTCCAAATAGACAATGTTATCAATTCTCAACATTTTCCTTCGCTTAATAAGTAATCAGTTTCTTGCTCATTCTCTATTCATATTTCAAGAATTAGTTATACGAAATATGGTTCATGAAAACTATAAAACAAATTTAATTTTCAAAACTTTGGGTTAGATAGCGAATGGGTTGTGGGCTTGGGTTTTAAGAGGTAAGATTTGGGCTTGAGCCTGGGATCCACGGGTTTGGAACTTTAATTGGGCTTCCTTTGAATAACCCATTTCATCCACTTTCCCCATCAATGATGACCAACCAGATAAACAGGAAAAAGCAAGAATGAAGATGGTAAAAGAGCAACCAGCAGATTACAATAAACATTTTTTGGTTTATTCCTCGGTTGCTTTTGTAAAAGTAAGGAACAACAAAAGAAAAAGCTGTGCAAAACTAGAAAACGGAGAAAGCCCAATCCTTTGGGGTTTTCATGCCAACTTCCTTATCTTCCTTCATTAAAAAATGAAAAACAGCGTGCACAAAGTCAAAAAGTCCCACTGGAAAAACTTGCACACGACAGAAAAAAAAAAAAAAAAAAAGGGAAGGAGGAAGAGAGAAAACTCGAAAAGCTAAAAGAAAAAAGAAAAAAAAACACAACCGGTTCTTGCTCCTTTGCTCATCTGTGTGTTGCAACCATGGCTCGTCCCTCTGCTCCATCCTTGTCGGCCCTTGCTGCTTCGCTCTTGAGTTTAGGCATCGCACTGGTCTTACCTCAATTAGTTCTGTGTGTTACAACCACGACTCATTCCGAGGGCCAAGAAAACTTTGATCCATCTTTATCTACCCCAACATTGACACATGAATATGAGGTCTTTGTTAGCTTTCGTGGGGCCGATATCCGCACAGGCTTTAAAAGCCATTTTTTTGCTGCTTTAAACCATAAAAGGATTGGTGCCTATAGAGATGACATAGATCTCCCTAGAGGGGGAGAGATTGGACCTGAGTTGTTCAAGGCAATTGAGACTTCAAGGATTGCAGTTGTTGTGTTCTCGAAAAATTATGCTACCTCAGACTGGTGCCTTGATGAGCTGGTGAAGATCATGGAATGCAAAAGGCTTTTAAATCAAATGGTGCTGCCTATATTCCATGATGTGTCTCAGTCCGAGGTGCTAGAACAGAAGGGAATTTTTGCAGAGGCGCTCCTGAAGGGCCCTGAAGAAAAGGTTCAGAATTGGAGAGCAGCATGGACGGAGGCTGCAGGCTTGGCAGGCTTGCATTCGGAACAATATAGGTAAATATTATATTATATGTTTTTTTTTTTTTTTAAATTTAAAAAACACTCTTGTTTATATGTGTGTGTGTGTATATATATATATTATAAATAGAATTTAAATTTTATTTGAACACAAATACTAAAATATATGGTTTTATATATAAACGTAATTATGATAAATGTCTATTAATAGTTATTATAATTATAAGATTTCATATTACATTATTACATACTAGTTTTTGTATAATTTAATGTGCATAATACATAATAATTAGCATTTATCATTCTCTGCTTTTTTAAGTCTAAAATGTAAAATTCACAATTTAAGTTTCACGGGACTTCATTTTAGTGTTTTGAATTTTGAGTTTAAGTTAATTAAGCCTTTTTTTTTTTTTTTTGTCAATTTCTATTAAAATGTTTTTTAAAAAATATAGTAAATATTTTTCAATCCTTAATTAATTTAAAAAATTTGAAAAAAAATTAAAAATTGTGACAATTAACCCCAACATCATTCCATGTAACATTCCACAATCACATCCAATTTTCAAAAAAAGCAAAACTATGGCTTTAAGTCACTTTTTTAATTTTAAAATCGTGACTTGAAATTACAATTTTATTTTTTATTTTTAAAGAGTATATGTATTATTAGGGTATTAGTACATTAAGGAATGCACTAAACATTCCCTCGTTCCAAAAAAAATACAATTAAAATAATATTTCTTTTTCTCATGTCGGTTTTGTAAAAAAAAAAAAGGTGTTGGGGGGTAGTGCGTTGGCCGGGTTGGCGTTTTGGTCCTAAAGTCAAGTGGACACTAGCTAGTACACTACCTGCAACGATGCAAAAAAGAAAGAGAGAGAACTTGAAAATCTAGAGAGAGAGAGAGAGAAATCCCAAAGAAACAACCAGTTCTTGCATCTTGCTTCTTTGCTCCTCTGTGTGTTTCAACTTTCAACCATGTCTCGTTCCTTTGCTCCATCCTTATCCGTCCTCGTTCCTTGGCTTTTCTTGAGTTTAGCCAGCGCACTTCAATTAGGTCTTAGTGTTGGAACCATGGCTCATTCCGTGAGCCAAAAAAACTCCCCAACGTTGACCTATGAATATCAGGTCTTCGTTAGTTTTAGTGAAGATACCCACAAAAATTTTACCTGCCATCTCTTTGTTGCTTTAGATCGCAAAGGGATTCATGTGTATAGATCCGAATTTATTCGGATTGAACAAATGAAGGCAATCGAGAAATCACGGATTGCAGTTGTGGTGTTCTCTAAAAATTATGGTAATTCGGATTGGTGCCTGGATGAGCTGGTTAAGATCATGGAATGCAAAAGGCTTTTCAATCAAAGGGTGATCCCTATTTTTTACGATGTGTCTCCTTCTGAAGTGCGAAAACAGGAGGGCGATTTCGCTGAGGCGCTACGGAATGGCCCTGAAGACAAGGTGAATAGTTGGAAGGTTGCTTTGACGTACGTTGCAAGCTTGGCAGGCTCGCATTTGAATCCATATCGGTAACATTATTTACATATGACTTTGTCGCTCTAATATTATTTACGTTGCAAGCTTCGCCTCTCTTCTTCATTCATTCCAGCCCTAATTTTCAACTATATAGAAATTTCTCTTTAAAACCCAAAGACCCAAAAACCTTACGTGAAAGCCTTTGAACTCTGAACAACGCAAAGATTAAGAAAACAAAAGCAGTCTCCATAATCATAAGTTGGAAAACAGATGCATCCTCCGCTTCCTCCATAATCATAAATTTTGGCTTCAGGAGTTGGGGGAGAAATAGGAATGCCTCTCCCACAAAATATGTTTTTAACTTCTGTTTTAATACCTGTATTAATTCTTTTTCTCTTTTTCTTATACATCTTTTTTCGTGTTTTTGATTTGGTTCAATCTGGCACTCTCATTGAATGCCAGGTAAACAAGCCCATGCAAAATCTGGGTTTATAGTGGACTTGTAGTTGACACATGGATAACATGCAGTAATGTTTAATGTTTAATGTTTAATTTTAAGGCTGCCTTTCTTTTTATATTTATATATATATATATATATATATATTTCAATAGAAAAGCCCGCCAAAGTATCATTCATATATCAACCACTATTACCTAAAAATGGTGGGACTTGATCGTAAAAGTACACATTCAAGCCACAAAAGTTTGAAAGAGATTGAAATTCAAAGTTGTTATTGGTTGATTTGTGTTGTTTTATAGTCATATATTTTAGGAAGACAATATTGTACTATTCTTTGATATATATGCTTATTAGCATTTGTATATTAGAGGAAGCTTTCAAATAAATATTCTTAGGTTTTTATACATTTGAATTGAGATTTATTTGATTTCAAGTATCATTCTTTTGTGGACTGTGTGATTTTTTTTTTTTTTTTTTTTAAATCAATGGGCAGATTTGAAATTATAGCTGCAAAACAATCACATTAATTTTAGGAAAAAATATTTTTGTCTTTCAATTTATTACTAATGGTTCTTTTAACATTGCAACTTTTTTTTTTTTTGGAAAAATATTTGGTTAAGTTTTCCTATTAAATTATAATGATATGATGATTATAGTAAATTAAATTATATCTTATACTCAATAGCATTCTCATGCATCGCACAGATTAGCAACATGTGTGTGTATACTCAATAGCATTCTCGTATAGTATTTGTGTGTGCATGTATATATATATATATATATATATATATAATTTTGATTGATCGTATGATCCATATATAATATTTTTTCTTTAAATGATCAAATATAGAGTTTCATATACAAATACAATAATAATAAATACTTATTAATAGTTATTAAATTTCTATTTAAACAAAAAAAATCATATTACATTAAAGGATAAACTATGAAGTTTTTGGAGAAACAGATAAACTATAAAGTTGGTCTCTAACCTTTATAGTTTTGTTTTTGTTTAGTTTTAATTTTGGTTTGGTCCTGATCAACGTGGCCTCTTATATATATAGTAGCAAGAACAACCAATTATAGCATGAAGATCTACACTTGTGTAATTAAAGCCAAATGTTGGATTTGTTCTTCAACAAATAACCTTGAACTCTTGAAACAACCCAACAAACTGTGTCGTCACCAAGAAATCGTATCAACCCCATAAATTCCAAAGCCCATAACTGTAATCCCCAAAATCTGTCGCCTAATCCTCAAATCCATTAAAAAAAAAATACCCTTCGCCGTTCGACCCCTTTCTCTCTCTGGTTGTTCGATCTTCTCCTCCACCTCTTTCTCTCTCTGACAACAAAGCTCACCTCTCAATTTTGTCGTTTGGCGGCTGCAACCACCACCTTGAATTAGCAAGACAGTTTTCTTCCTCTAGTCTTTTGGTTGTCTTCCATGGCTGTCACCTTTGATGATGGTTCTTCCATGCATGGTTGTTTAGTCCTTTGGTTGGTTTTTTATTAATTGAAGGGAGGTGGAGGAGTTGATTTGGGTTTTTTGGCTCAATTTAAGTTTTGTTGATGTTGATTTGGGTTGTATCATGTATATGAAGGAGTTGATCTGGGAGAGAGAGGGGAAAATAAAAATTAGTGGGACGATCTGAGTTGAAAGGAACATAGACAGAGGAAGAAAGATTATAAAATAATAAATAATGAACAAGATAATATTTTAAGAGTAGAATATTGCGTTTTCTAAGTTGGGGTATTTTTTATATATTTATTAGGCTGACATGTTAGTCCAAGTGGTAGTCTTATATGGTCTAAAATTAATATTTTATTTTGATCATTAGCCACATTATTATTTTCTATTCTCCACTTAACGATAAAGTCTATTTTGACACAATATCAAAAAATTAGGAACTAAATTGATATTTAGTGTAAAAATTAAAGACAAAATATGTAATTTATCCTATATTAACCTTCTCGTGCATTACAAAATATGTAGTTTTGTTTCTCAAAAAAAAAAAAAATACCAGCTAGTTTTGTTTAAGTACAAAATATAACATTTATCATTCTCTGTTTTTTCACTTACCCAATTGTCAAAACAACATCACATGAAAAGTAGGCTTGTGTAGAGCCTACATTTCTACTTGGTGTGTGGAGAATTGTTTCTTTTTGTGCGATAGGAAGGAGAATGCTGTGTCTGATAACATATCAGTTGGAGGATGGTGTGTTTGTATGGAGACATTGGCCAAAAAAAAAAAAAAAAGAAGGAAAAAGCTCTCTTTTTTGGTAAGGAAAGGGTGTAAAATTGATCTAGCCATCAAAGCAAAATGCAATGTGCATATTGTTGCTTTATACCTAGAAGGGCATTGAATTTAGATGCGGTAGCAAGGGCTTCCAAATCTGTGATATAGTGAAGTATAAATTGTTGTTTGATTTTGAGGAAGAGACAAATGCGGAGAGAATAATAATAGGAGAACCAAGGTCCTTTGATAAAAATTTGGTTGTTATGAAACGATTGTCACATGATTAATTGATCAAATCGGTGAGCTTTAAGGTGACTTTATTCTTCTTCTTTTTTTGATGAGAAAGGTGACTTTATTCTAGGATAGGAGTTGACGTCCTTTTCGATTAGAAGCCAACATTTTCTAGTATGATGTTTCACTATATATCCATGTTTTCATCATATTGTTTTTATAATCTTGACTTTTTTATTTGATTGATCAAATTTTAATATGTGTACGTATTATAAATTTAAATTAAAAAATTATTTTGAAGTATAATAATATAAGACAATAAATAATTTAATTTGATTTTTTACGCAAAATCACTACCAAGAAAATTTAAATATGATTTTCAAAAAAAAAAAAAAATAAATATATCGAGTATATATATATATACACGTGTGTATTCGGATGATGATAATGTTACCATTCTCCATTCTATGGTCTCTGACACCCTTTTTCAATTGGAAACCAATATATTTTTAGTTTTATGTTTTACTAGCATTTCTAGTGAACATCCAAATTTTCATACTGTTATTATAATGTTGAATTTCTTTGGTTGTTAGTTACTGGGAAGTAGTTGGTTTTTTTTTTTTTTTTTTTTTTTTTTTGAGAATCGGGAAGTAGGTGGTTCTAATTTGCCATAGAAATAGTGTAAATCAAATAAATTTCAATGAATAGGCAATTAGATATTTGGCATTTCAATCCATTTTTCATAGCTCATTTCCTCTTTATTGTATGATCAGTTGATCATTTCCTCTTTATTGTGGTTTCGCTTGCATTTGCAGTCTGGAGTCAGAGTTTATAGAAGAAATTGTGGAGAACATTTGGACAATACTAAATGAGGAATCAGCTACAGCCCCATCCCGTCGTCAGATTGATGTTTCTGCTCAACACTCTGTACCAATCATCCCTCCGCAAAATTCGGAGTGGACCCCCCCCCCCCCCCCCCTTTTTTTTTTTCCAAAATAACAAACTGAGCATCGATACCGCGTCTCTTTAAACGCTGACAGAAAGTAATATAAAAAGAAATTCAAGACCTTTCAACGCCACTGGCGAGTAAATCCTATTCCACGTGGAATCGATTCATCCATCCTTTTCGTTCCCTGGCGAGTAAATCCTAATCCTATTGCCATTATTATTGTTTTGTTTCTACGTCGGGGGGTCCACATCAACAAGAAGTATCTCTATTCTCGGCTCTCTTTTATTCAAGAAAGACATTTTCGTGGAAGATGCGAGACAGCATGGGGCTCACAAATTGGATCATTCTCAGAATCTCAGCCTACAACATTTGTTCAAATAACATGTACCCTTTTTTTAAGTATGATTGCACAGTTGATCTTTGCTTAGAGGAATTAGCTCTTGGGAGTTGGGTTCCACCCAACCCATCCTTCCTTTTCTGAAAATAATATATATGCAACACTTCCACCTATATGTATTTGCCAAGTTATTTACTGCCACTGTTGAACTTTATCATATCACGTGTCTCGTTGCATGCTAATATATGTGAAAGATGCGGATGCTATAAATGCTAGTTCATTAATTGGTACCTTATAATCTAATATCTAACACGATACTGAATACATTTTAAAATAATAATAATAATAATAACATTAGTAGTTAGGCCATATTCTATATATGTGTTCATAATATTAAGCCTTATAATCTAACTATATTTTATCTCATTTCAATATGTGAAATCTACGATTCAACTTGTTGTAGGTCAAATTTGTCTTCATATGTGAGATGGTAAATTAGCAAGCTTGGAAAATCCCATTTCTAACAAATTGCGTTGACCATAGCTAGCTAAATAAAATTTGATAGAACATAGTTAACTTAAATCCTATTAGCTATTGCTAGCAATTTATCCTTAACCAGTCACAAACCAATGTGATAATCATTTTGTAATTGTAATATAATGTATAATTTTTTATCTAAAATTTGTTGAAGATAATTTTGCTCTCTTTAAAAATTAAACTATTTCTAAAATTATTTTTCATCTTTCTATCTCTACTAATATATCATTCTATTATTTTGGGTGTGTTTGATTGGTATTATTCTCGTATAAGGTGGTCTATAATCTTCGAAATTACGTTATAGTATGCTTTTTTTTTCTACAACTAAACCTTTTAAGTTTCAAATAAATTATTCACACTATTCAAGGAGATTATTATGATATCAAAGCTCACAACAAACTTATAGTCTTATACTGAATATGTATAATTTATTTCCCAAATTTTATTGACATAATTTGTTCTTCCTAAAAATTAAACAAATTCAAAAAGTAATTTCCATCACTCTATTTTTTACAAATATATAATTTTTTTATTTTTTTTATTGATATAATTATTCATTTTTGAAATTGTCCAAATTCTTCTAACTATTGTTATTATGCATTATTTTTTTCCTAATTTCTTTTAGTACAACTAAAATTTTTAAGTTTTAAAGTTATTATTCAAATTCTCATTTTCTTAAGGAGATTATTATGATAACCAAAACTTATCCTATAATTACAATTGATATTACTCAAATAATTGACAGTACCCTCAACCAAAACTTGTGTTTTTCCATTCTTAAGTAAATATACCAAATTGGACCAAATGGATCGAAGTGAGCTAAAATGGACCAAATTAGAACAAATCAAACCGAAGTGGACAGAATGGACTGAATATATAGAATTGGACAGATGTGGACTGAATAGACTGAAGTAGACTAAATTTGACCAAAATAGCCCAAATTGGACTAAAGTAAACGAAGTAGATCGAATGGACCGAAGTAGACCGGATAGACCAAAGTGGGCCAAACAGGACCGACTTGGTATGTTTCCTTTCTTATGAAGAAGAAAAATTGAACCTTACTTATGATAATTTTGACGATGGATTTTAGATGCAAATGACAACGCATGTTGCTTGAGGAGTTCCATATATAGTCTTTATTTTCCAGCCTGGTGCTGCTGATTTGGAATGACCTTGTCAAAAAACACAATTGGAAGTGAAAACATGCAATATTCCAAAATAAAAATAAAAAACAAAACAAAACAAAAAATTTTATAAATCAAAGAATAGCACATAAGCAACCTCCATTACCACCAATCCACAAATGATATTCAATGCTAGTCAATTACCAGATGGTACTAATAACAATTGAACAAAGCACAACTGAAGAATTACTTTATCCCAAAAATTGATTCACAAGGAAAGCGCCCCACCCAAAAAAAAAAAATGGCAATGATAAGGAAAACAATGTAACATACACACGCAACTCTTCTCAAATAAATAAGTACATAAATCTTTGAAACAAAACTTGCATGTTAAAGACTTGAAACCAGTGAGCTTGGACTCAAATGGCATTTCCTCCTCCCATAAGAATGGATACAGTGTAAAGTCATAGACTCATAGGTTCAAAACACATTGGCTATCTGTCTAACTTACTAACAAAAAAACGACATTTATCAAGGTATAATTTGTGTAACATTACCTTATCAAAAAAACCTTTAAAATACCATAAACTTCAATTACTTGCCCCCAAATATCCAAACTATAGTTTCACATGCCCATACAATTCAAGATTCGTAATCTTCATACATGCACCCAATTAGGCAATTACACATAATACTCTACACACATACATTTAGCACAAACATCTAAACATACAAACACAAATACATACATATTTAACAAGAGCCTATGTAGGACCCCACGCAAGATGTAGAGTGAAGACATGGTTTGAACTCAAAATCAACTATTTTCATACCATAATTTATTCAAAAAGTATAGACACTCAACAATTTTCATGACTTCTTGTATAAATAAAAGTAAAATCAGTGACGAATGCATATGAAAAATGTGACATTACTCCAATTCCAACAACCTAAAAAAGTCACGTTGACTAAACAATTAATTTAAACTATTTTAACCATAATTCTAACAACAATCTCTTCACATTCAAAAGCGTGAGTAGTGGAGTAAAAGTCGTGAGTCCACAACTCAACTACTCATAACTTGCCACGTAAGCAAGTTATGGCAAAAGTTATGGTCTTAGCATTACTTTTTTTTTTTTTTTTTTTTTTTGGTGATGAGCTGCAAGATTTTTGGCTATTCAAACTTGTATTTACACATATAAAATACCAACATTTGCCAAGAGCCTTGTAGCTCACCTAATACTTTCTTAGTGTTTTCAAAGATATCTAGGATTCAAATCTCATCTCTTCTATTATAAATATTGAATTGTCCACACACACACAAAACTCACCAACATTTTATTTATATTTTTTTCTTATAAATTACCCCTATTAGTTATTAGTAAATCTTAATTGAATTGACTTTAAAAGAAATTGAACTGAGTTGAGTTGAGTTGTATACAGTGGCGGAGCCAGGAATTTAGGTCAGGGGGAGCAAGATCAAAAGACAAGATTGGAAGTAAAAAATTAATCTAAAAAAATTAATTGGTATTAATAACAAAATAAGTAAACAACTATATGATTACGTAATTGTTATACAGAATCTAACATAAAATGTAAACTTAAATTTATTTTTTCACATCTAGCTTATTTTACTCAATTGCCTTTTGCGATTTTTTATATTTTGAAACCGCTGCATGATTTATTCACATTCAATAGTCTTGAATATATCTTTCTCAATATATGTGACTAAGCAATCATTCATCACTGATCTCCTATTTGATTGCATAATTGATTTTTAATTATGTTCATTATTGAAAAAGCTCTTTCAACAGTAGCTATTGTAATTGGTAAGATCAATGCCAAAGTCACTAATGAGTAAACCAATGGATATGAAACATTCTTTTTCATTTCTACCATCTTTTTAGCAAGCTATCTAATTTTTTTAACAGCTGAAAACTCTTCAGTGGACTGCATGTCATGGATGTATGTCTCAAGTTGGCTATCCAAAAAAAAAACTTGACACATAAAAAAATTCTACAAGTGGCTTTGTCTAGTCCATCAAGTTTACTAAGTGTGATTCATTAATTTTATATATAGAATTGTACTAGGAGTAGAAGTCTACTACTACTAGAAAAATTGAAAAAATTCACTTAATTGGTATTTTTTTTTTTTTTTTTTTGTAGGAGAGGGGTGAGGGGGTCAAAACATTTGAAAGTTCAGGGGGGGCAGTCCCCCCCCCCCCCCCCCCCCTCCCTTCGCCCCTGGTTGTATATATTTATTGACTAATAACAATTTGTCAGTTAGGATTTGTCATGAAATTATTGTGTATGTAGCATTATTCTTATTTATTTATTAGCTGCTATATCATCTTTTTCTAGCATTTTGCTGAGGCCCATCCTTGTATCAAAGGCCCAAATGGAGTTTGGCAAATCTTCTGCTCTTTGGGGTGTAGATGCATCTCTGTCTTCATTTCGTGGACCATGATAACACAAGGCCCATACTTTTCACATACTATATACTTTTACGGTATATGTTTGGCCCAGCAATTAAGCAAATTTCTAGTACCAAAGTCCTATGCTAACGATTTTTTTTTAAAGGTAAAATAGTAGAAAACAAGGGAGGTGAAGTTGAAACCAAATCCGGAGTAGCCGAGTAGCAAAAGATTTTATTACTACTGAACTATCACTTGAATTGCAATCAAAACGATTTCATACGTGCTAAAATTCACAACAAATTATAAGTGGTAAGTTGTTATTGGTTCTAATTTGAATCTACAACTTAAATTACTTTTGTACTATACCTATAACAACCGATAATAACCCATCACTTAGGATTTGTTGTGAGAATTTTGTAGATATAACATTTCTCATTAAACAAACCCCATAAAATTAAAGACAAAGTTTGTCTAGAAACATAGCTATAGCTAGTGATTACAACTGCATTCAATATCCTTTTATGGGATATGAATTTTGAAAAATCCACCATTTGATAACATTTTTTTCTCATATCTTTCATACTTGCAAAATTTTTGGAAAATAAAAAATCAATTAAATATCTAAATTTCAAGTTTTTTTAATCTAAAATTATGCATAAAAAATAAATTTATGGATCGAATAGTAAATAACATCTTATTGGCATAAAATTTGACATACGCGTTAAGAACATAAAGAGTGTGTAATTCAATGATTATAGTTTTAAATTATACAATAATGTTAATTTTTTTAATAGAAGTTATAGATATTAGCTACAACTAAAATTAATACTTAATGTAGCCAAATTTTGTCCTAAAATTAATTTGCCCAAAATAAGCACCGTCAAAGAACGCTAAATACTCTTTGTCAAAATTATTCGACAAGGTATTGTAAATGAAAACCTTAAATTTTATAAATAAATAAATAATGCAAAAGATGAGATGGAAGAAAAAGTTGATTGAGAAAAGGAAAAAAAAAAATCATTAGTGGTATATAAATATACTGAGCAACATAGAGAAAATCATGATCCTTGTTTTAGCGCCACTCTATGAAACATGAGAAATGGTAGAAAAAATAGATTACCAAACTTTTTTATCTCTTATTTAAAAAAAAATTTTTATTCATTCTACACAACAATTTCACAACATTCTCAAACTAGCCTATCACCTCACATATGAGTATATAAATTCTTTTAGCATCTTGAATAGTAAGGTTGTATATATACAACCCTACTGTTTATGGGTTGTAAAAATAAAAACTAATATTTTAATGGAGTGAGAGAGGAAGGGAGGAAAAGAGTGAAGAGAGAGATGGGAGAGAAGAGAGAGAATTGATTTGTTTATATTATTTTAATGAATTGTATGTAAAAATAAAAACTGAGATGTTGGTGTGAGTTGTAAAATAAGATAGTAAAATATATAAAGTATGTTTTGAGGATGTATGACATATTTTTGCATCTTCGGATGCTAATTCTCTAATAGTGGTGAAATTTTTAGGCCAAAATAGTATTTTATTCACTATGCATTTTAAGACGGTCAAAGTTTACAAACTTGGTAATAGCAACTTCCATTAAAATAAATTAACATGACTTTGAAAATCTGATTGTTAGATTACATGTCATTTATATTTTTAACATACATTTCAAATTTAACACCAATAGGATTTTATTTATCATTTGATTCATAAACTTATTTTTTATATTACAAAAAC
Source organism: Quercus variabilis (assembly GCA_030445155.1). Classification (NCBI taxonomy): domain Eukaryota; kingdom Viridiplantae; phylum Streptophyta; class Magnoliopsida; order Fagales; family Fagaceae; genus Quercus; species Quercus variabilis. The sequence goes on from CP129447.1 coordinate 63,346,213, forward strand.
TTGAAATTTAAACATATTATCGATGACATGCCTATTAATTAGTCAAAATTTACATCCAATAAAAAGATATTAAGTGAAATTGTACCCTTAAGTTATTGTTACCGAATTTTGTCCTTTTAGAATTAAAATGTAGAATAGTAGAAGAGACATGGACTTCTGCCACTTGTCTCATACTTCAAAGACCATGCGAATCTATTTCCTATAGCCGTTTAGTAAAATATATTTTCTAATTTTTTTGATGTATTTTATCTTTTTTTTTCCCTTCCAAATCTGTAAAATATATATTCTTTTGAAGATGTATTTTTGCATTTTCTTTTCTTTGAAGCCATATATTTTCAATCTAAATTTTGTCGCAAATTACGGTATCCATTATTGCGAACATCATGACTCATGAGGCAAACAATTAAATTTTTAAGCCATTTTTTTAAATTTCCTATTATTGGTTCTCTTACATTTCATTATTCTTCTCTCTATTGCAGATCTTTGAGTTGTTCCTTCCTAAGATGTGGGTCTTTAAGCCCCTCTTCTTTTTTCTTTTTTTTTTTTTTTTTTTTTTTTTTTTTCCTTTTATTGGTTCTCTTACATTTCATTCTTCTTCTCTTTGTTGCAGATCTTCGAGTTGTTCCTTCCTATGATGTGGGTCTTTGAGATCTTTGACAAATGCAAGAATTTGAATCATTTGATTTATGAATTATGATTTATGAATTTTGTTGATTCCTATTTTTAATCCAAATAATAATATTTATTTATTTTAGAGCTCTTTTATTTTTATTTTTAGATATATAGTGACTTTGATCATCTTTCTTTTAAAACTCTTAAAGCAAGGAGACACCTTTCTTTTTTATTTTCATCTTTAGTTCTTTAACAATGGATTCAAAAAATGAAAGTCGTTTTTGGATCAAAATTTGTTTATATAATTCAAATTTGTGATGAGTTTGAGTTTGACTTGTGTTCAGAATTAAATTAATTAAATTAAATTAAATGATTTTGTACTTTTAAATTTACATTACCATATGCTTGTATTAATATAAGTATATTTCATCTCAAACCAAATATATTGTTCCAAGGTAATTTTGAACTTTTAATACTTGTATCAACAATATTCGTTTACAAATCCTACAAATACTATTCATATCCATAAGTTTGTATTAACATAAGTATATTTCTTCTCAACCAAATGTATTGTGCCAAGGTTTCCTTGTTACTGTTTCTCAAAAAAAAAAAAAAAGGTTTTCATGTTACTCTCTTTTAATACTTGTATCAACAATATTCGTTTACAATGTTTTAAATGACTAAAGTGAGGTGTATAACTTGTCTTATTTATAAGATATTCACAAAAACCCTAAAAAGATATTGGAAATTTGGAATTGATATCTCTAGGGAGTAAAGAACTTCAAATTTCCAATAACAATGAATTTTACAAAATGTCATAATATCCATCAATACATCTTTTTTTTTTTTTTTTGATGAACGACGATTTCATTAAAAGAAACTAAGGAATTACAAGAGGGGCAGGACAAGTCCTGTTCAACCAGACTCCATTACAGTCATCTTCAAAAACTCTTAAAACATCCACAGGTGGACTAATAAACTCAATATAGTCTTCTTCTTGGCTGTAGCTCATCTTAGCTAGAGTGTCTGCAACTTGGTTCCCTTCCCGATAGCAATGTTTAAACTGAATCTGTCTGAATTGGGAGCTGAGTAACCTACAATCATCCAATATAGGAGATATAATATTATTCACATAGTGCTTATTACTGACAGCATCCACTACCGCTCTAGCATCTAGTTCAACAATTAGAGCTGCTATGTTAAGCTTGCAACACATGATAAGACCCTCCCTTAGGCCCCACATCTCGGCACTGAAGCTACTTGTAATTCCTATGCGCTTGGTAAAACCCGAAATCCACTTCCCACAATCATCCCTTATCACTCCCCCACAACCAGCCACTCCCAAACTTCCAAACACCGCCCCATCTGTATTGAGTTTCATCCACCCAACAGGGGGTTTTTCCCATCTAATTCTTTTAACACATCTATGAGTCATCAATCTAGGAGAAGCTATACAGTGAATGAACTCCACTGTTTGATTCAGAATATCAACATGGAGCTGCTGATTCAGCCTTTTTCTTTGAAAAACGAAGTTGTTCCTACACTTCCAAATATTCCAAACAGCAAAGGAGAATAAGGTTTTCCACGGTGGATTCATAATACCTGAAGTGCTTCTTTGATTTCCATTCCTATTAAGCCAATCCAACAACCCACTTCTCCAAAACTCATGATCAACTTCTACTCTTTCCAAATGATTCCACACCGCTTTAGCCCAAGGACAATCACGAAGAGCATGTAAAATTGATTCCTCCACTTCTTGACAAATAGGACACACAGCTTCCTCACACACCCCTCTCCTCATAAGGCAACTCCTAACCCCAATACTATTATGCGCACACATCCAAATAAATGTTTTGACTCTTGGAAGGGTGTTTGCTTTCCAAATCCAGCTAGCACTGAATTTAGGACTCTCTTCATGCCCCATCGCAATCCTATAGGCACTTCTCAAGTTAAAAGTCCCTTGAGGGGAGTCAGCCCACACCATTTTATCACAACCTCTGCTTGCAATCGCAATAGGAGTGGCTTGAATCAACATTTTGATATCCAATGGAAGCTCAACCGATAGACCATTCCACTCCCAACCCGTGTCTTTCATGAAATCCTTAACTACCAACTTACTTGCTTCCCGAGAAAGAGGCCCTTGAATAAGACTTCGAAGGGGGCCCTTACTCAACCAGCTGCTATACCACATACTCAACTTACTTTCCCTTCCAACTGTCCACCTGCTACCCTTCTCAAAAGTGCTCATACCTTTCTTCATAGCTGCCCATACTGAAGAGCAAGGAAGACTATTGGGGTTTGCAGCACTCAATCTCCTTTCTGAACAGTACTTCTTACTTAAAACTTGCACCCAAGGCACATCTCCTTCAGTGTAAAACCTCCAATTTAGCTTCGCAAGAAGCGCAAGATTTCTTCCTTTAGCCGCTTGCAATCCAAGACCCCCTTCTTCCTTCGATTTAGTAACCTTTTGCCAACCAATCCAATGAATTTTCTTTGACGATTCTGAAGACCCCCAAAGGAAATTTCGATTAACTCTATCTATCCCATCCAATATTTTACCAGGGAGGTAAGAACACTGCATTACATAAGCTGGAATAGTAGCCGAAGAAGCTTGAATAAGGACTTGGCGGCCAGCCAAGGATAACAAGCTCGCTTTCCACCCCGAAAGCTTCTGTTTTACTCTATCAAGAACAAAGTTGAAATCCTGAGAAGACGAGCCAGGTTGCTTCAAAGGAAACCCCAAGTATCTACCAAGCAAAGAAGTGGATGAAAATCCAAGGATATCACATAATGATTCCCTCGTATCTCTATCCACATTAGGAGAGAAATAAACTCTCGACTTAGCTTCACTAACAGTTTGCCCCGAAATACTACAAAATTCATCAAGCACATCTCGAATTGCTGAGCAATTTTTGTAATCCGCTTTCGCGAATAACAAAAGGTCATCCGCAAAAAATAAGTGGGAGAAAGATGGACCACTTTGAGAAGCCTTGACTGGTTGCCACAGCATAGCATTACATTTCTCTTCTATTAGCTGCCCGAGAAAGTCCATGCACAAGATGAACAAATAAGGGGACAAGGGGTCCCCTTGCCTTAACCCCCTAGAAGGGTAGATAGGCTCAAGAGCTTCACCATTGAATAAAATAGAGGTAGACACAGTGGATACACAGCTCATGATGATGTCCCTAAGATCTGGCGGAAGGTTTGCTCTAACAAGCATTTCCCTAACAAAACTCCACTCAATCTTGTCATAAGCCTTTTCCAAATCTATTTTTATGGCCATGTACCCAATATTCCCCTTCTTCCTGCTCAAGGAATGGATAAGTTCCTGGGCAATTATCACATTATCCATGCCCTTTCTTCCTGGCACAAAAGCCGTTTGGAGGGGAGAAATCAACTTACCCAAATATGGTCTTAATCTAGCCACAATGATCTTAGTCAACACTTTATACACAGTATTACACAAGCTTATCGGCCTATAATTCCCCAACGACTCCGGACCTTGGATTTTAGGAATTAAAGCAATGTGAGTGCTATTTAGGTACTCAGCAACTCTCCTTTCAGCAAAGATCAGCTTTATTTCCTCCATAACTGACCCACCCACCACAAGCCAAAATCTTTGGAAAAACCCTGCATGAAGTCCATCCGGCCCGGGGGCTTTAAAAGGTTTTAGAGACCACAAGTCATCACATTAATTACCCTTCGTTTTGTAAGTATCTAATATAGGATCATATTCATCCTCGATGTGGCCAATAATATACCAACGTGTCCATTAGAATTTACCCAAAAAAAAAAAAAATCATCAGATTCCTTGCAATTAAAGCCTCAACAATCAGATGTCACATGTTTCTAGCTGAAAGAAAAAGAAAAAAACAAACAAACCGAAATATAAGAAGCCTCACAAGAATACCACAAAGACAAATATGAAGACCCATCAGGAATATAAGAGGGGAGCTCTAACCAAATAACCAAATTTGCATGGAAGATAGACAGTAAAAAGCAAGGAAAATAGAACATTAGCCCTTTGAGCTAATCTAAAAGAGCAAACAAAAAATGACAGAAAAAAAAAAGAAAAAAAAGAAAAAAAGAATCTAAGACGAACACAAAATAAGAGAGAGACGTCATTTTTTTAGGTCCAACTGAAGTGACCTAACCCAGCATGATCAATCTGATCTTTTTGTGTCAAAAGACTTATTTCTACATAAATCAACAATTGGGTGGATTTGCAATTAAACAAATGTATAGGTTGGCCATCTAGGGAGAATCTTTTACAAATAAAAATTAGGTCCATTAATAAGTATCAACTTTACATCTATTACTTCTTGCCACGTTTTACCAGAACCTATTTTTATTTTTTACCATCATTTGATTGATAGGACTGTGTCACTTTCATCAATAAGTTCACATTCTTCTTCCACAATAATATTATCATCTGCATATGGTTTTAAAAACTAAATCAGTCAAAAAATTGAAAAAGAAGCTGGTTACAGTTTAACCTGGTTCTTGACTATTCTTTTTTTCAATCTTGACTGGTTTTTTACCGGGTTTTTCGGTTTTAACCGGTCCAATTCTAGATCCAGTTTCTGATTCAACCAATTGAATTGGCCGGTTCAGTCCAGTTTTTAAAACACGTATCTAGGCAAGGCATAGGTGATAGGACCCTCACATAGATCCCTCTCGTAAAACGAAGTAAGATGAAAGCACATCAATGCAAATATCTAGAAACAGAAGTTACATAGAACCACAGGGGAATCTAAAGAATGATTCTTAATGAGAATCAACTGCATTCTAGTCTCTGATTCTACCTTCAAAATAAAATAAAAATGGGTCTCGCAGTTGGTAAGAGCTGAATTTTCAGACAAGGGCTCCAACGGATACGCGCCTTTGTGAAAATATAGGAGTTTAGCATTTTAGATATAAATTTTGTTTTAGGCACCATGGAATATGAACCATTTTGATGAAAGAATTATGAAAAGATTCACTTAGTAGTTTAGTATAAAATCGACAGGAACAACACAATTTGTTGACAATTTTGCACCTTCTAGAAGGTTAACAAAGGAACTTCCCATTAAAGAATCAATAGAGGTTTGCAAACTCATTTTCAAGTGTCTAGCATTCCTAATTACCTATTGAAGAAGTGTCCTAAAAATCAAAGCTTAACTTCTGTTGTACTAAAATTCTTTCCAAATAGCCAAAGTTATCAGTTCTCAACATTTTCCTTTGCTTAATAAGTAATCAAGTTTCTTGCTCATTCTCCGTTCATATTTCAAGTATTAGTTATACAATATATGGTACATGAAAAGATTACTAAACTATAAAAAATTTTAATTTCAAAAAACCAATAAATTTTTCAATGCCTGTGCAAGTTTAATTAAGATATTACAATGGCTTGAATTTGGAAAAAAAAAATTTCTCTGTTTTTAAATTTATGCAACATATGTACAAGCCATGTAGAGAATATAACCCCAACCCCCAAGCCCCCTCACCCCCCCCCCCCCCCCCCCCCCCCCCCCAAAAAAAAAGATACTTTAATTAGTTGATTATTTTTTCAGTCTCTCCCCTTAATAATTTTATTTCCAATAAAAAGATTAAATCAATGGTTAAGGTAAGCATGATTTCTTTACAAATCAATTCCTACCCTTTGCTCTAGCCTAGACCTGCAACCCATAAACCTAAAAATATATTATGCCATGTGGTACCATTAATAGCCTGCAAAACCTTAACTAAACCTGCAACAATTATTCTGGTTCAATAATACTGCTAGAAGAACTAAAGTATCATCCACTCCACGTAAATCAAGATTGAAGCACTGATATACGAGGATACCACTAGTTGCTGCCTTCTGTGATTTATCTATAGCATCTTTTAAAAACAAATCAATAGGGAGCCAAAGTGCAAACCAACTAGTCCCGTGAACTTGATTTGCAGAAGACATTAGAGACTAAAAGAAAAGGCACCACAGAGTTGACACAAACCTAAAATCATAGAGTTGAGACTAAAGCCTAAAATCTAGATATTCAAGAAAAAAGGGGGAGGAGGGGGGGAGTGTTGTTACAAAAGATCCTTGAGTTCTACAAGAAACATGCTAGTTGTAGCTATCATGTAGTTCAACTAAACCCATAGGACATATAAAGTGTATATTTGAAGCATACCTTGTTAATTTCTTTTCTTGCTGGAACAAGAATACTAAATAGATCCTTTCCTGGAAAATGTCAACCATGTGTTTTTTGCATTCCTTCAGCCAGCCTTCATCATCAAACCCATCATGTATATTCAAAAGATCACTGAGCAGTCTCATGGCAAGAGTAGCCTCCTGTTTCAAAATCTCAGTCTAAAATATTAAGTAAAATATAAGTTTTATAATTCTTTTTTCTCCCAGGGAAGGTAAACGAGAAAGGAAACTAGAAAATGAAAAGAAAGGTCCTAAAGGTGTAATTATGATGTCAGATGTGCTAGGCTGGAATAACTATATAAGGAATTCCACTAAAAATCAGCACAATTTCAGACAAGATTCAATAAAGTTCAGCATTTGGTTTTAAAAGTTGAAACGCATCTGCATATTTAAACTACCAACTTTATGCCAGGAACATATAGATGAACAGTAGTGTATACCTCAACCCTTCTGTATAACAGATCAAGACTTCTTACAGCATCCACTTCATCCTGGAAAAATCAGATAAAAATCTGAATTAACTCTTGAGAGAAGAGACTGCATTACATCAGATTTTGTTGAACTCAAACTGTAGTAGACAAGGAAAAGCCATATTCTGGAAAGGACAAAGGAGTTCCCAATTCTTGCTTATAAAAAAAATTACAAATTAAGTGGTCTTAATTAAATTTTGTTAGACATATCTAGTAAAACCAATGACCAGTCAATTAACAGCCTACTGCTTTCCCACTGAGCTGCTGAGGACTAAATTCCCATTCTCAACCTCTAACCAATATGAGCTAGAAGTTCCCAGAGTTACAAGTATTGTATTGGAAATTAGATTGACATTGAAGGTTCAATAGTCTTTTGAACATTACAGTAATCAGTGATTGCAAGCATTTACATTGGCAAACTAAAAAAAGTCTGCAAAACATTACACTACAACAACATTGCATTAGAAGAAAAGATGCCACAGAAAATTTAGAGACAACAAAAGACCAACTTATATCATGCAAGATCAAGGCGATTACATATGACCATTAGAACAACTTCATTGAGTTTTTATTTCTAAGCAGCTTCCTCAATTTCCTGCATACAAGAAAGTTAATCAACAGTTACAATTATCCTACATGAACAGTTTAGCTCAGCTTACCACTTCTCATTGCTACATGCTACAAAAAATGTATGAGAATGGACAGGAATGAAGTGGGATGTCCTTAGATATGACATAAATATAAGAATAAGGAAAAGGCTTTTACTTTACAGAAGGATTTCTATCGACCTGTATGTACGGAAAACACTCTTTAGAAATGAACACATTCTCATAATTTTAAAGCCTCAAATATCTTGAGATTAAGCCATTTATGAGGTAATGGTTTCGTATTGTATATTCTGATTACCTCTACCACTTCTTCAAAAGCTCCGATGAAGCTTGAAACCAGCCTTAGCGCTTTTCTGACATCCTCTTCTGGAAACCCTTTCAAGTGTGTGCCAATTTCACGATACTCTTTAACCTTTCCTTCCTCTTCTTCCTCTTCCTGTTGACGTCTTCCATGCAGCTCCTTTGTCTTTTCCCGCGGCCGTGCTTGCCTTTCCTAACCAGAGAAATCATAGATATTATATGAACTCAACATGAAGAGATTGCAGGTTTTATATTCATGCAACATAATGTTATACACAGAATGCACATGGTCTCCCAATGCTCATAAATCAGGACATGGACGATAAAGCTAGACCAGTGATTTATTAAACTGAGGGATTAATCATAATTAAAAAAAAAAAAAAACTATATTCAAGTTGACTTACCTCTACACATTTGCAGCTACAGCCTACTCTATTCAATACATCAAATTGAATTTTGGAGGACATAAACAATGCAATAATATTCAGAACCAATTTTTCTTAACTTGTAATACTCATCAAACAGAAATTGCTTAACTTGCAATAGGCGACTGTGCAAAGAGCTTCATCTTTTAACTTGCATGTCAATTGCAATTTCAGAAACAAGAAAACTCAGATAGCTCAATTTGCAAAGCTATAAAGGCATTCTGTTAAGGATGTTATAGAAAGCACTTCAAATTGACTGAGAGTGAGTCAACCTTAACTTAAGCTATAATGAAATTTTTTATGGTAACAAAGATTTAAGTGTAACATAACCTTGCATGATGTAATTTTGCAAACATAAATATTAAATTTGGCATTATTGTCAAAACCTAGTAAGACATTTCCATGTGAGGTACAAAATGAATCCAACCCACAAATTTTCTAACGTTTTATTTTGTATTAGAAATTTCCAAATCACTCTTAAGTCAAGACTAAGTCTAGCAAAATCATTTTTCCTTAGGTATCAACTTGAAAACAAATCAATAAGGCCCACTTTAATAAATTTTTTTAGAAATGCATAAATAGAGAAAACCATCAACCATTTGACCATACTCTCTCTCTCTCTCTCTCTATATATATATATATATATACACATATATATTACAGAGAAAACTGGTGAATCAACCAAGTCGGTACCCTAACTTCATTGCACATTTACAATAAACAATTACAATACTTTTTCGTCATGCTGCTTTTTGTAAAAGTAAGGAACAACAAAAGAAAAGGCAGCGTAACCTCCAATAGATTAGGCATTTTTTCACAAGGAAAAAAAAAAAACATTTCTATTTTACCTACCAACTTTTCTAACACACCCTCCAACAATCTCTCTATCATTTTCTCTATTTTATTAAAACTAGTTTTGGTCACACGTGCAAGGCATGTGTGTGATTCCTTACATTAGATAAATAATATAATTTGTTACGCTATATTTTATACGAAATCTAAATACAATATCTAAAAAATATTGATTGATAATATTAAGTATATATTTAAATCCTTCCATATATTAAAAGTATTAAGATTTTATTTATTTATTTATTTATTTTTTAAGAATCAAGACTGTATTGTATTATATGATCTATGAGTATGCACATGAGAAGATTAGCAGCTCTACAACCAACACCAACACCATTAGCACTTAGTAGGAAGTAGGGCTCAAATAAAGCATTCAGGTCAACATTCTATTTATTTGAGCAAGATTGCCCTTGACTATTAGCATCTGATAGTTTTCTAATAATGATTGTGCATCCAATAGATATCTAATCACACCATTTCATTCCTCAATCATTGAATCCATTAATTTTTCACTTTTTCTAGACACTTAACAACACCCCCCCCCCCCCCCCCCCCCCCCAACCCACACACACACCCCACCCCAAAAAAATTCATAGTAAGATTTTATCCAAAAGGATAAAAATAAAAACAAAAACTTATCAATCACATCATAGTTGTTCTAGTGATTACTCTGATTAATCACCTTTGTGAAATGAGGGCATGCATAAAGAAAATGGAAAAGGAATCAATGGTGAACTTAGGACTTCAAAGTTCAAACAAGCACCAAAAGCAAGCAGTTGATTTCATGCAAAATTGTAATATCTATCATCACAATATCTTCAGCTGAGGATGATGCAAGTATCAGCATCACAACCACTGAATTTCAAAAGTCATCTATAAGCAGCAAGTAGACAGTTAACATACCCCCTCCCCTTCAAAAAAGCAAAAAACAAAAGCAAGTAGAAAGTTGATACACAAAACATAGAATAAAACCAAAATTGTGTTTTCCAACTGAACTACTACTGATATATTTTTGTCGGATCTGTATCAGACACATCCAACAAGTGTACAGAGAACATAGTAGGGAACAAGTAATATATTTATAATTCACTAAATTATTGCAAAAAAAATTCCCTTAACCAGTTCCTCTGCCATATGGACTTCTCAAATTGGCAACATATTCATGTCAAACAAGTATGCAACATAATAATTTCATTTACTCAAAAGCAGGGATGGAGCTACAAAATGATTTGGACCCTTCAAAACAAGTGAAAATTCATTCTCATCCTTTGCAGATAAGGCAAATACATGTTTTTTGGGCAATAAGTTGAAGGTCCTTTCATTACAAACTTATGAATGTATCATATGTAAACTAAAAACAGGCAAAGAGAGAAAACGTGGGTGAAGTTAGTGGTATTGTGTATTCATGTTTCTTTCAGTGTGATAGCCAAATTTATTTTGGACCCCAAACCAGTTGAGTTTTATTAACTATAAAATAAAAAAGGCAAACAAAATTTAGGTTGCTATGTCTTAGGTTCTTCAATTAAGGAAAGCACTGTCTGTGTCTCATTCCTCCAGCCACCAAACACAATACATTTTACAATTACAACAACAAAGACAAATGCCAAACTGTAAACCAAACTAAATATAAATATTAAGACATAGAAATGAACTTCTTATAATAATAATAAGAAGGTCTCACTCACCTGAAGTACTGCCCATGTCATTCACACAGTACAACTCCATCAGCACACCAATCTAAGCCTTGACCTTCTCTAATAAAAGCTCTTCTTCTTCTTCTTTTTCTCTCTCACAGAGAGAGCTAAAAATGGACTGACACCTTTTTACTTCTTCTTCTTCTTCTCTCTCATGGTCTGTTTAGTCTTGTTTACTTGTGTGAGTTGTGTCTAATACTGTGCATGTCAAAGTCAATAAAAGGAACTTTGAAAAGACCAAATGGCACCCACACCGGTGTGCGAAAAACAGAAACAATTGATCAAAACTTGCCGAACCGTGTTCAAAATTTCGGTTTGATTTCAGTTCGATTCTGTTTCGGTTTAGGTGGTAGGTATTCATGCACCGAACCAACCGAAACTGAACCGAAATAAATATATAATAATAATTTATATTATATTTTATATTTATATGGCCTTTCAAAAATATTGGGCAAATTGATTCTCAAAAAAAAAAAAAAAAAAAAATATTGGGCAAACTTGGGTCTGGCGTCTGGGCTTGGCCTTGCCAAAATTACTCAAGCCCACTGCCCATTAGATAAGTTAGATTAATTAACTAAAATTAAACTAATTAAATTAAATTAATTAAGTTAAACAGAAACTAATTGAAAAAAAGAAAAGAAAAAGAAACCCTACCTACCCTACTTTCACTTACACGCCTCCATCACTCTCTCTCACACAGAGCCTCCATCACTCCACATCTGCCACCGGCATCCACCTGCCGGCCTCCAAATACACAAGAGAATTTGATTTCTTTCTTCCCAAAACTCAAAACCCAGTTACAGACCTAAGAGAGAGAATTTTCTTCCACGGCATTTATTTTAAAAAAAATCTTAAATCACTTTCTTCTCCTCAAACCCCAGGCACAGATCCGAGGCAGATCGGCCTTGTGTTGACTTGCGGATTTCGGTCTTGATATTGGGTAAGCTTCTGTTTCATTTTTTACCGATTAATTGTTTGTTTGCGGATTTGGGTCTTCATTTTTGGTTTAGGTTGTGTTGTTTTGACTGATTAATTGTTTGCGGATTTGGGTCTTTGATCAATTGTAATCTGTTGATGAAAAATTAGAAACAACCGCTTGTGTTATCATGCCAATTTACTGTTATTTCCCCTCATCATAAAAGTGATATTGCCAAATAATGGCTACCGCGTGCACAAAGTTAAACTGACACTACTGTTTAGTATATTTAGCTTTCAAAGAAATGCTCGGCTATACAGAGAGCATGTTAAATCTGAAGATGCCATTGCAGTTGCCTCATAATTTTTTTTTTCTATGATGTTTGTCATGAAACTTAAATTATACAAAATCTAATAAAAATATTTTTAAAATACCTTTTGACAAAAAAAAAAAAAAAAATCACACCCAAATATACAAAGTCCTACCATTTCATTTTACAGATTTTTCAATATTTTGATTCAATAAAAAATTCTTGTGCTTTTCTTTTTGTTTGTAAGGACTTAATATATTGTTAAGAGACTAAAGTTTTAAGAACAAAATTTAAATACAAACTTAGTTGTAACTTAAGACTACAAATTTTGCTAAACAAATTAACATGACTATATATTTTCAAAATCTAACCATTGAATTGCATATTCTATATATTTTTAAAACACATGTCAAATTTCATGGCAATAGAATGTTATTTACTATTCGTTCCATAAACTTATTTTTTATGTATAATTTCAGACTACAAAAACTTGAAATTTAAACATTTGATTGATAACAGCTATTGATTTCAATAGTATGGAGGATATAAAAAGAGAATGTGGATTTATCAAAATTCACATAGCCTTAGTCTACAACCAAAATTGTTGTCAAACTTTGTGCAAAGTTTAATTATGTTGGGCCTAAAAAAACTTAGGGTGGTCAAAATTTTTCTTAAAATAATTTTTAAAAGATATATAATAATTTTTTTTTCCTGGCTTCAATGTGGAGCCGCCCCTATGCCATTGTCACCTCCATCAAGTGGGATGTTAAATTCGAATCAAGTTTTACAACATGGTGAAGTTTTCACTGTAAAACAAAGTCTTATGTGCAAATTGGAGCATCTCTTCTAAAGTTTTCAAGAACCGAAGATGATTTGCAGTTTTGGGTTTTGTATAAATTTCTGTGTAGTTCTTCTTCTCTGATATGTAATATTGCTGCTATTTGTATTAGTTGTGCAGTGTAGGAGAGGATCTGCTGTCCTGTACTGCTGTGTGGTTGTTTGTGTGGTGCACAGTTTCACTGAGTTGTCGAACTTGTATTCATTTTTTCTTTTATCTCTGATTCATCTAAAAAAAATTCACACTACATTCTTGCAGAAATAGAAAAGAAAGGAAGAGAGAACTTGGAAAGCTAAAAGGAAAAGAAGAAGAGAGAAATACCTAAGAAACAACCAGTTCTTGCTCCTTTCCTCCCTTTGCCTGGCAACCATGGCTCGTTCCTTTGCAGTCCTTGCTGTGTTGCTCTTGAGTTTAGGCATCGCACTGGTCTTACCTCAATTAGTTCTGTGTGTTGCAGCCATGACTCATTCTGAGGGCCAAGAAAACTTTGATCCATCTTTATCAACCCCAACATTGACACATGAATATGAGGTCTTTGTTAGTTTTCGTGGGGCCGATACCCGCACAAGCTTTACCAGCCATCTTTTTGCCGCTTTAGACCGTGAAAGGATTGGTGTGTATAGAGATGACATAAATCTCCCTAGAGGGGGAGAGATTGGACCTGAATTGTTGAAGGCAATTGAGACTTCAAGGATTGCAGTTGTTGTGTTCTCGAAAAACTATGGTACTTCAGATTGGTGCCTTGATGAGCTGGTGAAGATCATGGAATGCAAAAAGCTTTTAAATCAAAGGGTGCTGCCTATATTCTATGACGTGTCTCAATCCGAGGTGCTAGAACAGAAGGGAATTTTTGCAGAGGCGCTCCTGAAGGGCCCTGAAGACAAGGTTAACAATTGGAGAGCTGCATTGACAGAGGCCGCAGACTTGGGAGGGTTGCAATTAGAGAAATATAGGTAACAAAACTCTCGTTTATGCATTTATATTTTTTTGATACACTCTAAATTTCAAGTTTAGTCAATTAAGCCTTTTCTGTCAATTTTTGATAAATTTAAAAAAAAAAAAATAGAAAATACGTTTCAATCATTATTTTACGTATGATTTTTAAATTAAAAAAGAAAAAGGCTCTCGTTTATGTAAGAAATAAAAGTATTTAGAAAAATATGAATATCTATAATCCATTATATACATATAAAACTAAAATAATTTAAATTATGATTGACCGTATGCTCTTTATATTATTTGTTTTATATGATCGAATTTATAGTTTCATATACAACTACAATTATAATAAATGCATATTAATTATTATCATAATTATTAAATTTTATATTTAGACAAAAAAATCAGATTATGTTAAACTTACATGTGCGTTTTTGCACCCAATGCCAACTAGTTTTGTTTAAGTACAAAACTTAATGTGCATTTTGTAGCTTCATAAGTAGAAGGGTATTAGATTTAGATTCGGTAGTGAGGATTTTAAACCATTTAAGGAGAGCCCGAAAGGGCTTTCAGATCTGTGATATAGGGAAGCATAAATTGTTGTTTGAGTTTGAGGAAGAGACAAATGTGGATAGAGTGATAATGGGAGAACCAAGGTCCTTTGATAAAGATTTGTTTATTATGAAATGATTGTCACATGATTAATCAATCAAATCAGTGAACTTTAAGATGATTTTGTTCTAGGTGCAGATCTATGATCTCCTAGTTGGGTTCGCCATTTAGATCGCATTGTTTCTAATCATAATCCATTGCAGATGTGTTTGGATGATGAGAGTGCTCGGTTTTATAGGAGCTGGCGTCCTTTTCGATTAGAAGCCAATATTTTTTAGTGTGATGTTTTAGTAATTATAGTAAACATCCATGTTTTCATCATATTGTTATTATAATTTTGAATTTTTTTATTTGATTTATCAAGATTCTTCTATAATTTGAGGATGAAATTTTAATACGTGTATGTATTATAAATTTTAATATAAAAATTATTTTATAAAATATAATAATGGGACAATAAATAATTTAATTTTTTTTTTACACAACAACACTAGCAAGAAAATCTAAATATATTAAATATCTAAATAATTGGGTTTTGAGATAAGATATATTTGGGTGTGTGTATATTTTTGGATGATGCCAACACCCGTTTCAAATGGAAACCAATATATTTTTAGTTTTATGTTTTACTATTTCTAGTGAACATCCAAATTTTTATGTTGTTATTATAATGTTGAACTTTATCGGTTGGTAATTACTTGGAAGTTGTTGGCTCTAATTTGCCTTGGAAATACTGTAAATCAATTAAATTTCAATGAATAGGCAATTAGATTTTTGGCATTTCATTCCATTTTTCATATATAGCTCATTTCCTCCTTATTGTATGATCAGTTGATCATTGACTCTATTCTTTAAAAAAACTAATTGTGGTTTCGCTTGCATTTGCAGTCTAGAGTCGGAGTTTATAGAAGAAATTGTGGAGAACATTTGGACAATATTAAATGAGGAATCAGCTACTGCCCCATCCCGTCGTCAGATTGATGTTTCTGCTCAACACTCAGAACCAATCATCTCTCCGCAAAATGACGCTTCATCCCGTCAAAATCATATTTCTGAGTGGACCCCCCCTTTTTTTTTTTTTTTTAAATAAAATTATTCTAGGAAGACATTTTCGCGGAAAATGACAGAGAGCATGGGGCCCATGAAATGTTTTCAAAGCCTGCCACTTATTACTCTCTCACCTCCTACTTTCCTTTATCCTCTTTCAAATTTATTCCCAAAATCAAACCTTAAAATTTTTTCAAACCCCTGCCACTGCCAGACTCTCTCTCTAATTCCCAAAATCAAGTGGATTACTCCTCCGTCCCCTCTCTCGCCCAGGCGCAACTGCCTCTTCCATTTCCACCCCCACCTCCGCCGTGGGTTCTCACAGCCACGGTCGAGCATCACCGATCCAACGAGATCGGCCTTTGTATCCTCTGAAAACCCTGAAAACTAGCGTCACCGTCCGTTTGGAGGAACTGCGCCACTTTCTCACCACCGATTCCGCCACCCAACGACGCAAAGGGGTAATTTTTCCTTTCTATCTGTTTCTTTTCAGTGCTTATTTCACGTCTTCTTTTTCATTTTCTTCTTATTTCTTTGCAAATAATTATGAGTTTTTCACTCATCACAAAAAATAAAATAATTAATTAAAAAAAATTAAAAAGGGCAAAGGAACATTTGAGTGTGGAAAGGAGAAAGATAGGAATACTAGAACTTGAAACATGTTGTATATGTTCTGATATATATCCCAGCTTTTGTGAAACAAAGAGTTGCAAAAAAAACTCATCAGGGTGTTGAAACTGATCTGTATCTATTTGAATTTGGTATTGGTGCAGGGACGTGATGCTTCTATTCTGTTGGGTTTGCTGAAGGAATTCATTCCAATAAGTAGTCTCTTTCTAAGAGTCTACTCTAAGGTATTCAATCTATCTCTTCCTTTGTCTTTTCTTAGTTTAAGTCTCTGGTTGTGTTATTATAAAATTATGAGTTGTGTGTGTTCAGGTTGTTTGTTCTCAATATTCTATTTTTCATGATTAGGCTAGACTAGTAATGGATTTTTAAGAAAATGCTCTTGATTCAGCTGGTGACAATGATTAATTAAAGTGAAAATCATGAGAATGTAATTTTGGGTGAATACTATGAAATTAAACTTTGAATGCAACTGAGTTCTAAAGAAGACCCTTGTGATTCTAAAAAGTAGTACAATAAATTAAAAGTTCTACCATTTGGACAATCTGAAAATAGTCTTGGAGATGGCCTTTGGATTTTACATTTTTTTTTGTTTAATTTTAACCTTAACCTTACAGAGGACTTCTTTTGTTCAATATAGGCAAAATCATATTCAATTTTTTGAAGGTAAAGGGAATGCTAGTTGTGGGGCCACTTGCTTCTTAGTACTAAAATTATATTTTCTTTGTAATAATTATCTTGTTTGTTGTAGGTTGAGTTCTCTCTCTTTATTTCTGAATTTGATCTCTATAAAATTTGAATGTCATTGGTGCAAGAATGTGATGTTTTTGTTTTGTCGAGTTTGCCAAAGGTATTGATTCTATGAGATAGTGTCTTTCTAAGACCTTCCTCTAAGGTATAAGTTCAGTCTTCTTTTTTGAGTGTTAGCTTGGTTGTTATTATGGAAATGATTATACCCAAAGAATGGGTATGAGGTCTAGTTGAGCGTGCATGTGTTCATGGTTGGTTGAGTTATTATGGAAATTATTATATTTAAATTTCAAGTTGTTCGTTTGTTAGGATCATTATGGAAAGGATGCTGGTACATATGTGCTGTTGAGATGGTTGCTGAGATGAGCTGCCAGTTGCTGCTGAGTTAGGTCTTGTGAGCTTCTGTGCTTGTGATGCTTGAGTTGATGCGCTGAGAAGCATTAGCTTATTTCTACCGTTACTTGAATGTAAAATTGACTAAGTGGCTATTGTGTACTTGACTTTGTTAGGGTGATAGTCATTGCAATTGTAACAGATTTGCTATAATTGTATCAACTAGGATATTAGTTGAGTATTTTTATTGTTGTTCAAAGCAAAAATTTGCCAACTAATTGCATATTCTCTATTGAGTGTTTTTTTAGTTGAATCTTAATTTAATTTATTTTAGTGTTACAGTGATGATTTGACTGAGCTTAAATGCTTTCGCAATTTGTCGATGTGCAATCTTATGACATTGGAAAAGGGAAATGGAAGTTGTTGAATAACAAATGAGAGTTTGCTTTTTGCTGAGCATAATTGTCTAAGATTGCTGGTTTCCAATTGATGATTTGGTCACTTGTCCAAGACCTTTTGTGATTGGGAAGTTAATGCTTGGACATTATGGATAAAGAACTAAAAGGTTTTAGAGAGTGAAAATTAGTGATTGTAATATTATTTTAGAGAAATCAAATTGTTTTACTCTCAATTGTTGCTCCCTTTGCCTCTATGGACTTATTTGCCACAACTATCTACTGTCAATTGTAAGCAACCGAATTTATGAAAAAGGCTTATAAATGCACAATTCTAAATAAGTAATCAGCTTCGATCAATCATAATTCAAAAACTTATGGTAGGATCCTTCAGTTGATTTTAATTGGCCAACCATATATAAAAGCATAATTGGTTTCAATCATCTAATCATCTTTAAAGCATTTGACGGAACCATTTGCTAGAAGTACGTAATAAAACGAATGACTTTGCTAAAACGATAGTGTAAAAGAAACAAATACACTTCATTCACCTAAAATTGATGTCGCTTGGATAGACGTTTGCGGGATTAAATTGATGTAGCATTGAGTATATCACCTAAAATCACACAAAATAATAAATTCTAAAATGATACTACACCACTTCTAAGTAAAACAACCACTTTTTGTTTGCAATGACCAAGAGAAGGATCCATCCCCACATTGGAGACATGGAAATGAACAAATTCATTCCTATTCACTTCTCCAGCTCAAACCTACAAACTAGTAAAACCATTCTCATTGAAAAGAGTAAGGGAATGCCAATCCAAATCACATGGAAAACAAAAACAATATCTCATTCTCAACTTACTCCATAATTCAATATCTTTTTTTTTTTAATATAAAATTTTTATTCAAAAAATAGAAACATCACAGCCCAAGAACACAATACATCCAAGGCATTTCTGAGTGTAACCCAATGTATCGTGAACAAAGAAAACACCAAAGACCATAGATTTTGTGCATAGTGGCAATGAAGGAGCAAATGGACAATATCTATCTCACCACCATCGCAACCCTCCATTGGTTCCTATATGCCCTAGCCACTATTTCCTCCACTGCCACCGCTACAATAATCCATCATCTCTCTGTTACCAAGTATCTCGTCACCTCATCTCTCTATCTTAACCAAAGTAAATGCATTACTATTCCAATTCCAATTCCACTACCAGTAAACAACTACAACAACAAAAAACCACTGCAAAGTACCAAAATTTGAAAATTTCAAGTTACCAGCATATAATATAAACTTAGATACATCTAAAAGAAACAATCTTTAAAATGCATAGCTAAAAAAAGCAATCTTGCCCTAACAATTTAGTGGATGAAACTCAAGCACACCCACCAAATACTTGTAATCAATTAATAAACAAAGAAGCTTTATGTTTCTACACATGAAACTACAACAAAAACATAACTTTAATTTGACCCAAAATAACATCTTTTAAAAATAAAAAAAGTAATACTGAAACAAATTATATTTTCTCCACAAATTGGATCATTCCTAGCCTATAATAAACATGAGAAATACTAACAGATACCTTTAGGGCAATGGTTAACAATCTATTTTTTAAAAAAAATATAATAATTATGAAAAAAAGGGAGAAAAAGTTATTAATGTTTTAACAGTTTTTTTTTTTTTTTTCATTTTTCATAAAAATAGTGTTAAAACTTTTCTAATATAAATTATTAACTATTATCTTAAAGATATTCATTAACATGACCCAATAAACATTTGTTAAAAGAACGTCTTACTGCTATCCAGAATTAGCTCTTGGAAATTGGGACCCAGACCTTCTTTTCACCTCTATATATTTTCTTTACTGCCACTATTTACTTTACAGATATCATATCACGTGTTTCATTGCATGCTCATATATGTGTAAGATGTGGAAGCATAGTTCTGTCTTTCATCGCTATACTAGTTTAATAATTGGTACATTATAATATGATATCCAACAAAATATTGAATAAATTAAATAATAATAATAATAATGATAATAATAATAACAACAACAGTAGTAGTTGGGCCATATTCTATATATTTGTTCATAATAGTAAGTCTTATAATCTAACTATATTTTTTCACATTTCAATATGCGAAATCTAGGATTCAACTTGTTGTGGGTGAAATTTGTCTTCATATATCTGTGAGATGGTAAATTAGCAAGCTTGGAAAATCCCATTTTTAACAAACTGGGTTGATCCTAGCTAGCTAAATAAAATTTGATAGAACGTAATTGAATCCTATTAGCTATTACTAGCAATTTATTCTAAATTAGTTGCATATCCATGCAATGCTTGGGAATAGTTGCAGATTGAATGGACCAAAGTAAACCAGATAGACCAAAGTGGACCAAACAGGACCGATTTGATATGTTTCCTTTTTTTCCTTTTTTTTTTTTTTTGCAACTATTTTTCTTTACAACTAAAGTTTTAAGTTACAAATTTCTTATTCAAATTCAATTATCACTTCCAAAATAACTAAGTATTAGCTCAAAAAAAAAAAAAAAAAAAAAATCAAACCAAAGTTATAAGAGAGAAAGAGACTACTTGTGATGAGGAACTCAAAAATACAACACCAATATATATTAACCCAAAATAGAATTTAAAAAAAAAAATACAATGATTCATCAACCTAAAATACTGTTGCAAACAAAATAGGTATGGCCTAAAACTGAGAAGAACATGCTTCTTAAGAAACGCGTTTTTCATGAAAGACAAATATTAGTAATACGTGATATTAGAAAACTACCACTGCTACATAAGGCAATTCACCTTACTGGCAAACTAGCAATCTCTAACAACATTAAAAGGACAAATCACAAAAGTCTTTCTAATTTAACACTCTTGCATCATGAAACGTTAATTTTCTTTGTTGAACTTTTAAGGCACCATTATTTTTGGATATTGCAACATTATAATAGGCCCAGTGACAGTACGTTTTGACTATAAAACTGAGCAAGAGATCATCAAGTCATCTCGCTGCCGATTTGGAATGACCCTACAGAAAAATACGGTTTAAAGTGAAAAGATGCACATAGTCCAATGGGTGACCAGCAATGCTCATAGGGGCAAAAATAAAGGACACAATACTATGACATAAGGCACAGGAAAATCCCAGGAAAACAAAAACAATAACTTTTATAAATCAAAGAGTAGCACTAAGCAAACTCCATTACCACCAATCCACAAATGATATTCAATGCCAGTCAATTACCAGATGGCCAGATGGTACTAACAAGTGAACAAGGCACCTTTGAAGAATTACTATATCTCATAGATTGTTTCACGAGGAAAGCCCCCCACCCAAAAAAAAAAAAAAAAAGGCAATGTTAAGGAAAACAATGTAACATACATGTACAACTCTTCTCAAATAAATAAATAAATACATAAATCTTTGAAACAAAACAGATATGTTAAAGACTTGAAGCCAGTGATTTCCTCCTCCCATAAGAATGGATAGAGTGTAAAGTCATAGACTCATAGGTTCAAAACCCATTAACTGTCTATCAAACTTTTTTTTTAGAATAAAAAAATGGGGGTCTTTATGGTCATATTACACCGCCGAGTAGGGAGCCAGTGACCCCGGTCAAGGAGTCCGTAGTCGATACCCGTTCTGTACCCTTTGTGTGTGAGTTACCTCACATTTTGTGAGTACACCTCACTACTAAGTTTACCCACCAACAAAAGCCTGCGGGCAGCAGGACTCGAACCAAGGTGTGTTACACGAAACGTCTAAACCTTACCCATTCAGCCAAGCTCTCGTTGGCAACTGTCTATCAAACTTACTAACAAAAAAAAAAAACGACATTTATCAAGGCATAATTCGTGCAACATTACCTAATAAAAAAAAAACCCTTTAAAAGGCCATAAACTTCAATATCTTGCCCCTAAATATCCCATGCCCATACAATTGAAGCCTTGAAGCTTCATAATCTTCATAGGTGCACCCAGCAATTAGGCAATTAGAAATAATACTCTTTGCACACACATACATTTAGCACAAATATCTAAACATACAAATACAAATGCATACATATTTAACAAGAGCCCATGCGGGACTCAATGCAGGACATAAAATGGAGACATGGTGTGAACTCAAAATCAACTACTTTGATACTATAATTAATTCAAAAAGTATAGACACTCAGCATTTTTCATGACTTTTTGCATAAATAAAAGTAACGGACCCATGTGAAAAAGGTGATAGCTCCAATTCCAACAACCTAAAAGAGTCAAATTATCTAAAAAGTTAACTTAAACCATTTTAACCATAATTCTAACATTTGTCTCACATTTAAAAGCGTGAGTGGTACAGTAAAAGTAGTGGGTCTACAACTCTACCACTCGTGACTTCTCATATGAGCAAGTTGTAGTAAAATTTGTAATCCTAGCATTACTCTTTTTATTTTATTTATTTTTTTGTGACGAGCTACAAGATTCATGGCTATTCAAACTTGTATTTACACATATAAGACACCAACATTTGCCAAGAGTTTTGTAACTCACCTGATACTTTCTTGGTGTTTTCAAAGAAGATGTCTAGAATTCAAATCTCATCTCTTCTATTAAAACTATCAAATTATCCACACACACAAAACTCGCCAACATTTTATTTATATTTTTTTTCTTATAAATTACCCCTATTAGTTATTAGTAAATCATAATTGAATTGACTTTAAAAAAAATTGAGTTGAGTTGTATTTTATTTATTAGTTAATAATAGTTTTCAATTTAAGATTTATTATGAAAATATTGTAGATGTATTATCACTCTTATTTATTTATTTATTGTTGGCTATCATCTTTTTCTAGCATTTGGCTGAGGCCCATCCTTGTATAAAAGGCCCAAATGGAGTTGGGCAAATCTTCTGCTCTTTGGGGTGTAGACGCATCACTGTCTTCACGACAATGATAACACAAAGGCCATATTTTTCACATGCGATATGCTCTTACGGTATATGTGTGGCCCAGACGCCCAGTAATCAAGCAAATTTCCAGTGCTAAAGTCCTGTGCTAACAAATTTTTTTTGGGGAAAATAGTAGAAGAGGAAGGAGGTGAAGTTGGAACCAAATACACAAGGCATTTGCTATCGAAATGATTTTCATACGGACTAAAATTCACATCTCATATTTGGTTATTATGTTTAAATTTAGTATTTGCCCGGAGTGACTGTGTAACAACAACTAGACCTTCCGTATACCGATGGCTGGGCTATGTTTAAAGAAACCATAACATCAAATTATTTAGCATAACAACAAATCAAATTTGATACTTCCTTTTGTTTTACTCAGTCATGTTTGTTAATTTAAATCATTATTAGCTAGTTTATTTAAGTACAACTTATTTTAAAGTTCATTGTTTTTCAACTTTTACAATGTACAGATTATTATTAATAAATTATAATGTTATTTGTATGTTTGGGAACAAATTATAAGCTAATTTTTTGCATTTAATCTTTTATGTATAGCTTTTTAAAACTTCACTTTTCCAAAGTACAAGTATACATTAGCACATTTTCAACAAAAATATTTTTAGAAGAAAACTAAATAAGGTGCCCGCAAATGGACAAGTAAAAAAATTCACATGTTTGAACAAACCCATAAATTAATTTGCCCAAAATAAACTATGTCAAAGAACACTATACTCTCTGTCAAAAATATTTTACAGGATAATGTAAATGAAAAACCTTAAATTTTATAAATAAATAAAAAATGCAAAAGATGATGTGGAAGAAAACGTTGACCGAGAAAAGGAAAAATAAAAAGTCATTAGTGGTGTATATATATATACACACACACACTGAGCAACAGAAAGAATATCATGATTCTTGTCTTAGTGCCACTCGATGAAACATGAGAAATGGTAGAAAAAATAGATTACCAAACTTTTTTATCTCTTATTTAATCTTTTTCTTTTTAATTTTTATTCCTTCTACACAACAATTTCAAGTTATTTCTAAACTAGCCTATCACCGATTCACCACACACATAGACCCACCATAATCTATAATATTTTAAATGATAAACTAATCTGGGAATGATCTCTAAAGTTTGAGGACTACACTAGTCAAAATATTGGACACAATCATATGCAGGTACATAAACCCAAAGGAGTGTCAGACACAATCTTGGAATCACTCTCGACTGCTACATCCATTATACCAACAACTCTAGCAAAGAACACTTTGATCTTCATCATGGTTTTCAAACCCGAGCCATTCAAAGAATCGGAAAAAGAAAAGGTTCAAAATTTTTAAGATTTGACCGAGATTGTACTATGATGATTTCATAATTAATTTAGTAATTAATTAAAACACAAATGAAGGTATTGAATTTATAAATATTGACAAAAATGACTATAAATTTAAATAATTTTTTTTTAAAAAAAACAGCTTTAAAATGAATTTTTATAAGGTTAATAGAAAATAATAAAAACATATAAAAGCATTAAAAAAAAAATATTGTTTAGTAATCCTTTAATTAGAAAGAATTTTAATCTAAATTAATAGACCATTTTTAAATAAATTCATAAATACCACTTTCACCTCCAAAATGCAATTCTTATTTTCACAAATAAATTTAGAAAATAAAATTTAATGATACGTTGAATGAGAGGATATGAGAGAGTAGTGATATAATAAAAATGAAACACCATTAATCATTTAGAAAGTAATATATATATATATATACATATATGGGTTTAAGTTACACTTGGTGTAACTCTAAAGAGTTACATTTTTTTTTAAACTATTGGATTTAAGTAGATCTAATGGTTAAAAAAAGATACTCATTAATGGTAATATTCTTATTAATCTCATTTATTATCCTTTATTTATGTCATTCCATACTTATCTCTCAACCCAAAAAAAGGTATATGTATTTCTTTCTTTCTCTCTCTTCATTGCAATACGTCTCTTTCTCTCTCTTCGTTGCAGTACGTCTCTCTCTCTCTCTCTCCTCTTCTCTAGGGTTCCACCTCCACAGCCAAATTGTTGATAGCAAAATACGTATACTCTACCAAGTGATATGCTAATGTGATCATTGTATATTCCATCAATTGAAAGATGAGTAGAGGCAACACTACTCTACCAATCAATCCAAATTAGAGACAATCATGCATAAATTTAAATGATAATCTGCAATTTTTTTTGTTAAAAATAAGCAGAAACAGAGATACAATGCAAAATACAAAAAAAAAAAAAAAAAAAAAAAAAAAAAAAAAAAAACAATTCTTTAACTGATTAGCCAAGAAGTCCTAACAAATCCAATAAGTGTGAATGGCTTATAAGATTAAGCCGTAAACATATTCTCTCAAAATAACCTCTCCTAAGTCCTAACAGATTCAAGAAGTACGAATGCCTTGAAAGCTTTAGCAGTAAACACACTCTCTCAAAATAACCTCTCTTAAGTCTTAAGAAATTGATGCTTGTAAGGTTTAATAGTCAGTATACTCTCTCAAAATCAAAATATGGTTTAAGTATATGGTTTTTTTTTTTTTTTTTGCTACTATAACAAGGACATCATATCCAATCATGAATGGTTTTCCTTCAACTTTATTGAGGTTTTCACTAGTAAAACATCATATAAAGTACCTATTACTTGTACTCAAATGCTTAGACTTATACAATTTAAATACACAAACACGCATCTCACCATGTAAAATGCAACATGTCTGATACTCTCATACCTACTGCCATTCAAAATAATAAGTATTCTCTTTTTAGAATCCAATTTTTAAAGTGCTTTTATATAAATTTTGTGATTCAAATTGCAGCATTTAAATCTCATGGAAATTGGATAAAATTTTATATTGGAGAAGCAATCTGTTAGAAGAATGATGAAAATGTTTTGGAGGAGGTCTATTAACAATTTTGCCAAAACTGTTAATGTCTCCAGGGATGGCTTTCAATTAAACATTGTCAACATGTTGTTTTATAATGCATTCGCAACCTACCTATTATCTTGATTCAGGACCCTTTTGCTTATAGAAATCGATCAACAAAATTGTATTTTCATTCAAAGATAAAATACACATGTCAAAAAAAAAAAAAAAGGACAAGAGTGCAAAATGATTTGAGAAGAATGAAATGCAACTAGCGGCTGTGGCTTTTTTTGTAGCTGGTGACTTGTCCATAAAGGTGGAACCCTAGAGAGAGAGAGAGAGAAAGAAACGTACAATAGTGAAGGAGAATACGTATACCTTTTTTTGAGTTAAGAGATAAGTATGGAATGACATAAATAAGAGATAATAAATGAGATTAATAAGAATATTAGCATTAATGAGTATCTTTTTTTAACTGTTAAATCTACTTAAATCTAATGGTTTAAAAAATGTGTAACTCTAAAGAGTTACTTAAACCCATCTCAACAAGCCTACGTATGGGCTTGTATTATTATTCCCGTGGCCAATAGGAGCAAGAATAAAATTCCTAATTCAAGTGAATTAGAGTTTGTGTTCTACTAGAATGGTGTGGAGGCTGGGTTGTATATAAATAAGGTTTATTAGGTTTTGTGTGCTATATAGTGAAGAAAAAGGAAAAAGGTGTTGAAAAAAAAAAAAGTAGCCAAGAGGGAGCTGCTTAGAGAAAGAAGACAGCCATGAAAAAGTGTTATACGTGAAAAAAAAATAAAATTTTATAAAAAGGAGAAAGCAAAGTATTGCCGCCTTTGAGAAAGATAATTAGTATG
The DNA here is from genome assembly GCA_030445155.1 of Quercus variabilis. NCBI lineage: Eukaryota > Viridiplantae > Streptophyta > Magnoliopsida > Fagales > Fagaceae > Quercus > Quercus variabilis. Next base: position 63,372,863 of record CP129447.1, read on the forward strand.
TGTGAGAGTAAAGAAAAAAAGAGAGATTTTTTCTTTAGTCGTGAGACATACATAAGAATTATTGTAATTAATTTAATAATAGTGAAATTATTTGGAGTTTGTCGTGTGGATTTCCCTTAAAAAAGAAAGGGTTTTTCACGTAAATATTTGTATTCTTGTGTGTGATTGTTATGTTGGATTGCTAATATTATTGATAATATTATTTGGGATCCAACAAGTGGTATTAAAGCTAAGGTTAGAGTGGAAGCGATGGCTAGAGAAGAAGGCAAAGCTTTAGGAATTGAGAAGTTTGATGGAACAAACTTTGGGTATTGGAGGATGCAGATTGAAGATTATCTCTGTAAGGACTAGATTTATGGCTCAGTCCAGGATGAATGGACTTAGGCTCAAAAGGCCCAAAACAATGAATTTGTAGAGAGTGGGTCAAAAAACTAGGCCTTAGTGAATTGGACAACGGCTAATATGGAATTGGATGGCAATCATGCACAAATAAGGAATACCGACATGAACGAACTTCTTGTCCGAGGAGGCAAGTGTTCTTGTAAATCCATTCAACAGAGTCCCCCCTCCCCCCCCCCCCTCCTCTTTCATTATTACCCTCAAGTTTTATACTCCTACCCCCTTCTTTTATCCTTCAACGTGTAGATTTAGATTGATAGTATTGATACCTGTCCCATCAGCCCCTCTCTAAAGTTTTTAGGAGTAGCTGTAAGGCTATAAAGCATTGCTTAGTTAGCTGTAGAGCATTCAATGCTATGTTAGCAACTTTTTCATAGATATTTCATAGCTTTCCTTTGTCCTTTTCCTTCTTGATACCTATCCTCTATGGTAGAATGGTTCGGAGCATTGCTCTTGATGGCAGACCATATCTTCTGACATCAGCCTCGCCCAGCCAAGGAGGGATTCTTCCTCGGGGCACCCCTCTGGGTGGCTTTAATAGGATTTTTCTCTTCACTTACTAACGCAGATCTTTATGAAAGTGTTTTACTCATTCTCAAATTGTTTGGCATCCTCGAGTTGGGCCCTTGGCCTAATATATACGTAGATATGGGCTCCTAGGCCTTTCTCCCCTACAATAGCCCCTTGAGATTCTTCTTTTTTGACTCCTCGGGAAGAAGGATGATTTCGATATGATGATAGTTCCTTTGCGCCCATTTTTCATCACCTTTGACTGTATAGGCGTCTTTTTGACTACCCAAAACACGCTTCTGACGCTTCGGTACATAAGGCGTGCCTTCATAAATTCTTGCGGCTCCATGTTCCTTATATTCTACGACGTGATGCGAATCCAAGTGAAGAGAAACTCCCAATGAACTTTGCTTTATATATAAGGCACCCTTGGGGAATTTTTCTTCTTCACTTTGCAAATTTTCTTGTTCTCTGGAAACTTCAAATTCTCAAACCTTCAGGGCTTCTAAAAGGATCTAGCCAAGATGGTGATCAAGATCTAAGGGATGAGGTGGCCAAGGATAAAGGCAAGGGAAAGGAAACCAAGGATGCCGCCAAGGCTCAAGAGGATGCAGTCAAGGCGAAAGAAGTAGAGGCCAAAGATGTTCTTGTTTTTCAATCGAGCAAGAAAGAAGACTCTCCTTCTCCAACCAAGGCCCAAGGCAAGTGCAAATCGCATCAGAGTTTTGGTGTGACAAAATTTAGGTTTCACCTTGACAGCATAACATCTTGCAACTAGGAGAAAAAGGATAGACAGGTTTCCCATTTTTCAGCCTTGATAGCAAAATATCTTGCAGCTAGGAGAAAAAGGATCTCAACGAGTGATTTTCTCTTTCTCTTCATCACCCTGGCCTTCCCCTTCTGTGGTCGAAATTTGCTACTATGTATAATGTACATTTTCTTTATTTAATAAAAAGGGCAGCATTTTTTTTTTTTTTTTAACTTTATGAATCTTTCCTTCCTCTGCAATAACTATTTCATGGATGTTAGTGTTGTTACTTTTCCCTCCAATGGGACTTTAAACTGATGTTTGTTGATAGTAACGAAACATTGTCACCCTAACTCTATCAACGCCAACAGTGATGCATTGCTGCTAGCTTAGATAAATTAACTGTGCAAAAATAATAAGGAAAATGAACATGTGCTTATACTTCAAACTATGAAACCAATGGAGAATAATGAACCCAAAGCAAGTGATCCAAGAAGATGGATATAATATGGGACCTATTTTAATACCTAGCAAAAATAAATAGAAAATGTCAAATCATCCAAGGCACGCGGTCCGAGGAGCTGTACATAGCTTAGGTTCAGTTTAAGCAGTCATAAAAGATGTTACAGTGTTTTAACTTCCCCTTAGCATTTGGTCCAAGGACTTCAGGCCTGACTAAGGTTTTGTTTTAACATTTTTTTTAAAAAAAATATTAGTTTGTGTTAATTTCCTCATAGAATCTGGTTCGAGGACTCCAGGCATGACTATGGTTCTGTTTGAACACTTGTAATGACGTTAATTTGTGTTAATTTCCCCCAAGCATCTGATCCGAGGACTTCAGGCATGACTTGGGTTCTGTTTGAACACTTATAAAGATGTCATAGTGTAAATTTCCCCCAAGTATTTGGTCCGAGGACTTCAGCATGACTTGAGTTTTGTTTGAACACTTATAAAGATGTCATAGTGTTAATTTCCCCTAAGCGTCTGGTCCGAGGACTTCAAGCATGACTTGGGTTCTGTTTGAACACTTGTGATGACGTTAATTTGTGTTAATTTCCCCCAAGCATCTGGTCTGAGGACTTCAAGCATGACTTGGGTTCTGTTTAAACACTTATAAAGAGGTCATAGTGTTAATTTCCCCCAAGCATCTGGTCCGAGGACTTTAGGCATGGCTTGGGTTTTGTTTGAATACTTATAAAGATGTCAAAGTGTTAATTTCTCCCAAGCATTTAGTCCTAGGACTTCAGGCATAACTTGGGTTTTGTTTGAACACTTGTGATGACGTTAATTTGTGTTAATTTCCCCCAAGCATCTGGTCCGAGGACTTCAGGCATAACTTGAACACTTGTGATGACGTTAATTTGTGTTAATTTCCCCCAAGCATCTAGTCTGAGGACTTCAAGCATGACTTGGGTTCTGTTTGAACACTTATAAAGACGTCATAGTGTTAATTTCTCCCAAGCATCTGGTCTGAGGACTTCAAGCACGACTTGGGTTCTGTTTAAACACTTACAAAGATATCATAGTGTTAATTTCCCCCAAGCATCTGGTCTGAGGACTTCAAGCATGACTTGGGTTTTGTTTGAACACTTGTGATGATGTTAATTTGTGTTAATTTCCCTTAAGCATCTAGTCTAAGGACTTCATGCATGACTTGGGTTCTGTTTAAACACTTATGAAGACATCATAGTGTTAATTTTCCCTAAGCATCTGGTCCGAGGATTTCGGGCATGACTTGGGTTCTGTTTGAACACTTATGATGATGTTAATTTCCCCCAAGCATCTAATCCGAGGACTTCAAGCATGACTTCGGTTTTGTTTGAACACTTATAACGAAGTCATAGTGTTAATTACCCCCAAACATCTGGTCTGAGGACTTCAGGCATGACTTGAGTTCTGTTTGAACACTTGTAAAGATCAGGAGAAACAAACACTAGCCCCACTCTGGAGCCCCTTTGATTTTCGATTTTTCGTCCATGCTTTGTGTCGCTACCACTTCCTCTGACGGAGGTTTAGCGAACTTAGCCACCAGGTTTACAAGGACCTGGCCCTTGACAGAGGTACAAGATGTGTACTTGACGTCAAAAGCCCCTAGAATTGTTCCCCCTCAAGCAATCCTCCCTACGTTCATCGAAGTTGACTCCTATTAGTATGAGCGGTATGCGTGCTTCCCTCACGGTCACCTCTTTGCTCAAGGCTGACAAAAGGATTGCCATGCTGGGATCCCGAAGACTCTGCCTGGTGTGGACCTGATCCTATCATAGTTAAATGTTGCACTCACTATCACACAAGTTCTTCCCACAGACGGTGCCAATTGTAAGGACCAGATTTGTGGCTCAGTCTAGGATGAATGGACTTAGGCTCAAAAGGACCAAAATAATGAATTTGTAAAGAGTTGGTCAAAGAACTAGACCCCAGTGAATTGGACAATGGCTAATATGGAATTGGATGGCAATCATGCACAAATAAGGAATACTGACATGAACGAACTTCTTGTTTGAGGAGGCAAGTGTTCCTGTAAATCCATTCAACAGAGTCCCCCCCTTCTTTCATTGTTACCCTCAAGTTTATACTCCTATCCCCCTTCTTTCATCCTTCCACATGTAGATTTGGATTCATAGTATTGATACCTGTCCCATCAGCCCCTCCCTAAAGTCTTTGGAAGTAGTTGTAAGGCTATAAAGCATTGCTCAATCAGCTGCAGAGCATTCAATGCTATGTTAGCAGATTTTTTTAGATATTTCATGGCTCTCCTTTGTCCTTTTCCTTCTTGATACCTATCCTCTATGGTAGAATGGGTCGGAGCATTGCTCTTGATGGCAGACCATATCTTCTGACCTCGGCCTCACCTAGCCGAGGAGGGATTCTTCCTCGGGGCATGCCCCTGGGTGGCTTTTAGGGCAGTCTAACGTACCCAATCACCTGCCCAAACCGCCCAACCTGACCGAGTCTGACCCCCCGCCACCCGATCCGACATCTCCAGTGGCCGGACGCGGGTCCGAACTCTCTAACCCGACACCTACGTGGGTCTGTTGCCGGTTTTACGTTTCAAAACCCATGACACTCGACCCGAACCGAAACAATCATCTTCTCTGGCGAAATATTAGGGATCTTGGACCAATCCGGCAAGATCCTTCGAGATCCGATGAGATCTCACTGTTATCCGATGAAATCTAGGCCAGATCTCGACAGATCCGGCCAGATTTAGGCCATATCTCGACGGATCCGGCCAGATTTTGGCTAGATCTCGTCGGATCCGGACAGATTTCATCCCTGGCGATAAAACCCGAGACCTGAACCGAAACCACCCGAAATCGACATGACCCAAACCGAAAATCCGACCAGATCAGGCGGGTCGGTTTCGGGTCAAATTTTCAACCACCCAAATTAGTCGGGTCGAGTCCGAGTTGGGCACAAACTTGACCCAACCCGACCCGTGGACAGCCCTAGTGGCTTGAATAGGATTTTTCTCTTCACTTACTAATGCAGATCCTTATGAAAGTGTTTTACTCGTCCTCAGATTATTTGGCATCCTCGAGTTGGGCCTTTGGCCCAATATATACGTAGATATGGGCTCCTGGGCCTTTCCCCCCTACAATCTCTATGGGAAGAAATGCATCTGGCTCTTTTGGGAACGAAACTTGAAACTATGAAAGATGAAGACTATAACCTTTTTGATAGACAAGTATTGGGAATTATTTGATTAACTCTGTCAAGATCAGTTGCGCACAATGTTATGAAAGAAAATACCACAGTGAATTTGATGAAGGTTTTGTCTAGCATGTATAAAAAGTCGTTGGCTAACAACAAGGTGTATATGATGAAGAAGTTATTTAATCTGAAGAAGGTAGAAGGCACTCCAATAATGCAGCATCTAAATGAGTTCAATACAATCACAAATCAATTGTCCACGGTGGAAATTGAATTTAATGATGAGGTTCGTGCATTGATTCTTTTGGCTTCTTTACCAAACAGTTGGGAAGTCATGAGAATGGCGGTGAGTAATTTTGCAAGGAAAAGCAAACTCAAATATGATGATATTTGAGATTTGATTTTAAGTGAAGAGGTTTGTATGAGAGATATGAATATAAACAATGCACAAGATCAAGCTTTTGTCATTAAGAACAAGAACAGAGGTAGAAGCAGAGGACCTAATGATTGAAAATTCAATGGTAGGTCACAATCAAGAGATAGATCTTAGTTCAAGGAAACTAAAGAATGCTTCCATTGTGGGAAAAAGGGTCAATTAAGAAGAGATTGTTGGCATTGGAATAAGGAACAAAATAAAGGAAAATATGAAAAGAATGATAGTAAGAAAATATTACAGCTGCTGTGATTGTTGAGGATGTTGTAGTGCTCTTTATTGAAGAGCAAAAGTGTGAGCATGCTACTAATAATGATGTTGAGTGAGTTGTTGATTCTGCAACCCCCCACCATATTATCCCTACAATGGGTTTGTTTACCACGTACAAAGAAGGAGACTTTGGTACAATGAAGATGAGTAATTCTAGTGGTTAATACCCATTTTGGCAAAAGGGCCCAATGACAGAAGAAGCCCAACAATATGTGATAGGCCAAAAACAAGAAAGAAGATAGCTTAGAAAGAGAACTGTGCGTGGAAAAGAAAATAAAAAGGAGAAAGCAAAGTATTGTTGCCTTTGAGAAAGATAATTAGTGTGTGTGAGAGCAAAGAAAACAAGAGATACTTTAGCCATGAAACAAAAATAAGAATTATTGTAATTGATTTGATAATAGTGAAATTATTTAGAGTTTGTTCCATGATTTTTCCCTTAAAAAAGAAAGAGTTTTCCACGTAAATATTTGTATTCTTGTGTGTGACTGTTATTTTTTATTGCTAATATTGTTGATAATATTATTTAGGTCCTAACATTTCCTTCATGGTCACGAATCACGATCTCCACAGCTTTTGTCTCAATCTCCAAAACCAAATTTCCTTTCCTTCTTGATTATGGATCACCACTATTGCTACAACCTTTCCTTCATGGTCACGATCTCCATAGCTTTTGCCTCAATCTCCAAAACCGAATTTACAAGCAGTTCACAAGTAACTTGGTCGAACAGGTCGATTAGAGGAGGGCAACCTTTCCTTCATAGTCATGGATCACCACTGTTACTACAACCTTTCCATCATGATCACGATCTCCATAGCTTTTGCCTTAATCTCCAAAACAAAATTTACTTTCCTTCATGGTCATTAATCACCACTGTTGTTGCAACCTTTCCTTTATGGTTAAGATCCCCATAACTTTTGCCTCAATCTCCAAAACCAAATTTACTGGCGGTTCACGGGTAACCCGATCGAACCGAGTGGTCCAATCTGGGTCTGAAAACCATGATTGCCATAGCTTTTGCCTCAGTCACAATTATTTAATCTTCCTAAAAATTAATCAATTTCAAAAAGTAATTTCCATCACTCTAATTTTTACAAATATATAATTCTTTTAATTTTTATGTTTTTTTTATTGATATTATTATTCCTTTTTGAAATGGTCCATATTCTTCTAACTATTGTTATTATGCTTTTTATTTCCTAATTTCTTTTGGTACAACGAAAATTTTTAAGTTTTAAAGTTATTATTCAACTCATCTTATAAAGTATACTTCTAACCATTTTATTATGCATTAAAGTTAAGGAGATTATTATGATAACCAAAGCTTTTCCTATAATTACAATTGCTAGTACTCAAATAATTGATAGTACTCTCAACCAAAACTTGTCATTTTCCATTCTTAAGTAAATACACCGAATTGGACCAAATTAGACCAAATGGACCAAAGTGGACAGAATGACCAAATATACTGAATTGGACAGATGTGGACCAAATAGACCAAAGTAAATTGAATTAGACCAGAATGGACCAAAATAGACGGAACTGAAAAAAGTAGATCTAATGGACCGAAGTAGACCGGATGAACCAAAGTAGACCAAACAGGACTGATTTGATATGTTTCCTTTTTTTTTTTTTTTCTTCTTCTTTACGACTAAAGTTTTAAGTTTAACATTTCTTATTCAAATTCAACTATAACTTCCAAAATAATTAAGTATTAACTAAAACAAAAATAAAACCAAAGTTATAAGAGGGAGAGAGACTACTTGTGATGAGGAACTCAAAAATACAACATTAATATGTATTAACCCAAAATAGAGTTTTAAAAACACAATAATTCATCAACCTAAAGTAGATTTGCAAACAAAATAAGGTATGACTAAAAACTGAGAAGAACAAGACTCTTAAGAAGCGTGCATGTTTTTCATGAAAACTTATATTAGTATGTGACATCAGAAAACTGCCACTACTGCATAAGGTCACCTTACTGGCCAACTAGCAATCTCTAACAACATTAGAAGGACAAATCACAAAAATCTTTCTAATTTAACACTCTTGCATCATGAAACGTTAATTTTCTTTGTTGAACTTTTAAACCACCATTATTTTTGGATATTGCAACATTATAATAGACCCAGTGACAGTACGTTTTGACTATAAAACTGAGCAAGAGATCATCAAGTCATCTCGTTGCCGATTTGGAATGACCCTGTAGAAAAACATGGTTTAAAGTGGACAGATGCAATATCCCAGGAAAAAAAAAATTATAAATCAAAGAATAGCACATAAGCAACCTCCATTACTACCAATCCACAAATGATATGTGTAAGGACTCAATTTGGAAAGGCCCTCGAAAATCAAAAGAAAAATGATCCAATAAGCCCAAAAAATACATTTTTAGAGAGTGGGTTCAAAAACTAGGCCCTAACAAACGGACAACGCCCAAAACAGGATTCACACTTGTTGAAGGTCGGCGTGCCGGACTTACTCCTCAAGGTCTCTCCTCAGCACTGATCCGAGGAGCTTGACAGAGGTCCCTTCCTTTCCTCTTTTTTCCTCCCCCCTTTAACTGTTCTGTTGGTTCCCCTTATATAGTCCTCTTCTCACTGTCTCTCTCTTCCACCTGTTGATCATCCATGCACTTTCCTTCTGATTGTCCATCCCAATAGCTGCAGTATCAATACTCGTGTGATTTGCAGTGGCTAGGGTTGCCCTGTCCAGGAGTCACATCTCCATTAATGTGGCCAGAGGATTAGGTGAGCGCATTTAGTGTGTAGGTGACAACCTGTATTGGACTTTTCCCCCCACTTGGTGTTGGTCTTGGTCCACCGAGGACAGGGCCATCCTCGGCTGGGGTCCTTGCAGCTCAAGCCTTCATACGACGTCCTTAGACGATTCTTCATCCTCGGCATGGGCCTTAGGTTGGATGTAAAATGGGCCGATGCTACTAAGTTCTCAGGCCCCACAATAGCCCCTCAAAATCCTGCTGCCCGCCTCCTCGAACGAGGAGGAGGGTTTTGATACCCTCAGTCCTTTGTCATGATTTGCCCAACCTCGGCCTGCGTCAGCTTTGGAATCTCTTCGCCTGCCCAATGCGCGTTTCTAGCGCCTCGATATGGTGCGTGCCTGCATTAAATTTTGGTGGCTCCATGTTCTCCACGTTTAATGGTGTGATGACAATCAGTTGGTGGGGATTTCTAGCCTTTATGGGTGGAAAATTCCTCCTAGTTAATTGTAATTGGGGATATAAATACTCGTTTGAACCACTTGGCCTTCTTATTTGTGCACTCAAGAACTTCGGTGCACATACTCTAAATCTAGTCCAATCTCCACACTGACTAGCGTCCCTTTTCAGCATAAAGATTCTATCCGAGGAGAATCTCCCCATTTCTGTAAGTCTCCTTCTCTCTGTAGCACAAACTTCTCTCTAATTCCTTTTTCTCTTTTGCTCTCTCTCTCTCTCTCTCTCTCTTTTGGGCCTTTGAGTCGTTACTAGGGATGGGTAAATTTAAGAAGTTAGTTGAGTCTGAAGAGATGATGGAGAAATTCATTGCTGATTACGGGATACCCCGTAATGTCGGCTTTAGGTATTGCGAGGAAGGAGAGTGGTACATTAAAAGAAACGAGGGCGAAGTTGTGATTCCCATAGTCGCCTTCGTAGAGGGAGGCATGAGAATCCCTATGGGGCCAGTAACGAGCAATTACCTTAGGCATTTTCGGCTAACTCCTACCCAATGCGCCATTAATATGTTTAGGATACTAGGCTGCGTAGACACCCTAAATAAGAAGATGGGGTTGAGGTTAACTCACCACGATGTAAATTGGTGCTACAACCTTCAGTATCTGAAGGGTAAGTCGTACTATATGAAGATGAGGGACGATAGGGTTTGGCTTATCCAGTGCATCCCCGATTCTAGTAAGGGGTTGACTTAAGATTTCCTCATTGTGTCAGGAGAGTGGCATGACGGTCTCTACTGCCCGACAGTAGAGGGAGAGCTAGGTAGGATACTCGAAGTAGGGGATGGTCTAACTTCTTTTCTTTTTTCTCGGTCGTATATCTTTTTTGTTTGATTGACTATAAGAGTTTTATTTCTATTTCTGCAGATCCACACGCCTTCGTACGTCATTTTCACCTGGTCAACAAGGCGGACTTGGAAGCCGTTCTTAAGGTGGAGCTGTTTTTGAACGAGGCCGATAACCAGGTCAGAGCTGCCTACAAGATCCTCGGACGCGACCTAGCCCAGAAGTCGTTCCCGGTCCTGAAGCACATCATCAGGGCTCATGATCCTCAGCTTAGGCAAATCATTGTGGTAAAGGATGGGTTTTCATTTTTCGAAGGAACTTCTATTCCGGAAGGCATCCCATTGGCAGGCTCTTCCTCATCCCATCAAGTAGCACAAGCAGAGAAAGGGAACTCGATGAAGGGGGGAGAAGTGGTTGAACTAAGCTCGTCTGAGGACAAATTTGGTGCATTTGACCAAGCCGATCAGTCTGAGGATCCCTCTGTTGATTTGGGAGACCCCCATTTGTCCGAAACCGATCTTCAGCCCCCAAGGGTTGGTACTTAGACGAAGATGGGTTCCAAGAGACAGCCCCAAACCAACCTTCTTGATCTGCTTGAGGGCAAGTCTGGGAAAGGTTTGCCGAGGGAGTCACAGCCCAAGCCTCTTCCACCTCTGCCGAAGCCTTTGCCTGCGTAGACCAGGTCGTCCTCCATCCTTCCAATCTCGAACTCTCGGCTTGAGTCCTCCGATCCGAAGAGAAAGAGGCCTTCCAAGGGCAAAGACCCAGTGGATGGGGGTAGATCTCATTCTTCTCCAAAGAAGGGTGAAGCCCGCCGACCTTCTAAACAACTAAGGCTTGGTGGTCAGCGTAAAGGAAAATAGATCGTCCAGTAGTCTGAGCCCTAGGCCTGGCTGCCCGCTACCATACTCCATGGACAACCTTTGATGGATGACGCTACTCTCTGGGATTTTTGAGGAAGCGAGGGGGCTCGTGTAGCCGATGTCCTAGAGAGGTCCCTTCTCCTCCCTGTCAACATGGCTTAACTTGGGAGCATGAGGGGGCAAGAGGTTGCCTACAACCTTAAGAGATACCTGGGCATGGTAGGACCTCTGGTACTTATTTATTTTGTTCGAATTTTATTGCCTAGCACCTCCCTTCCCCTTAATGGCGTATTTGATTTGATTGAAAGGCTATCCAGGTTGTTTTTAGGCTGGACGAGGATGCCGACAGCCAGAGTAACGTTCTAGGGTAGGAGCGCGACAAGTTCCTGAAGGCTGCGAGTACCCTTTAGAGATCTGAGTAGATCTCAAGAAGGCGATTGAAAATCTGGAGAAGATGACAAGGGCTAGAGATAACGCGGCTTCTGACCTAACCGCTGCTACGAAATAGGCCGAGGACCAAACGAAACGTTTGCAAGATGTCGAGGGCCAATTGCGGGCTGCCCAAAAGGACATAGCTGACCTGAAGCAAAAGTTAGCCGAGGCGGTTAGGACGAAAGGTATTGCCGAGTACGCCAGGGACGAGGCTGTGAGGGCTAAAGAGGAAGCCGTGTTTGCAAGAATAGGCGCTGAGCGTTCCGTAGAACAAGCAGAGGAAGAGGCCTTTGCTGAGGGGGTGGCTAAGACTGAAGCTACCTTTAAGGCTCAAGTTCCTGAAGTGTGTAGGTGCCTCTGTTCCCAGACCTGGAATGAAGCCCTCAACCAAGCAGGGGTTGATACCTCGTCTGACCTTAGGAGAGCGGAGAGAGTGTATTACCCCCATGCAATTCGCGAGGTTATCCCCGTTACTTCTGAGGCGGAGTCCACTTTGCCGCGGAAGGTGAAAGTCAGACCAAAACTGTCGAGGACACATCTTCAACTGGCAAACTTGTCGAGGAGGCTGAGCTCCATGGAGCGTTGGAGGGGGCAGGAACTGACGGTTAAGAAGTGCCCTAGGGTGTGGTGAAGCCTCCTGTTGACCCCCAAGCCACACTCGTTGTCCCTCAGACCCCTCCTGCCGTGGAAAGGCCCTCTGAAGTAGCCCTTCGGAGGCAGGGTCCCAAGGTGTGAGTCAAAGCCATCCAACAGGCACCTCAAGACAAGCTGCCCACCGAGTTGGGGGAGTAAGCCATCTCGTTGGACTACCCGTCTTAATGGCATGGACACTCCTATTTGTTTTTTTTTTCATTTCATTTAGCTTTTTGCCTTGGTGACATTGTAACAGAATTATATACTTTCTATTTGAAATACATATTCAGTAGTTCGCTTTTAGTTTTTTGATTGATACTTACTTTTACTTGTTATACTTTAGTGTTTCGCTTAATACCTTGGTTCAATTCTGGACTTAGTCTCGTGAGGCAATTAGTTTTCCCTCAAGTTTAAATCCGAGGACCATACCACAACTCGGTTCTATCTAACGCTTTTGTTCTTCTGCAAGTAGTTAGCATTCCCATAAGTTTGAGTCCTTGAACCATGCAAGACCTTGGTTTAGTCTAGTACCCAGGTATATTTGAGTGGTTAGTTTTCTCATAAGCTTGAGTCCGAGGACCATGCAAGGCCTTGGTTCAGTCTAACACTTCTATTCTTCTGTAAGCAGCTACTTTCCCCATAGGTTTGAGTCCTTGAACCATGCAATATCTTGGTTCAGTCTAATACCCAAACATTTTTGAGTGGTTAGTTTTCCCGAAGGCTTGAGTCCGAGGACCATGCAAGGCCTTGGTTCAGTCTAACACTTCTGTTCTTCTGTAAGTAGCTACTTTCTACATAGGTTTGAGTCCTTGGACCATGCAATACCTTGGTTCAGTCTAGTACCCAGGTACATTTGAGTGCTTAGTTTTTCCATAGGCTTGAGTCTGAGGACCATGCAAGGCCTTGGTTCAGCCTAACACATCTGTTCTTCTGTAAGTAACTACTTTCCCCATAGGTTCGAGTCCTTCGACCATGCAATACCTTGGTTCAGTCTAGTACCCAGGTATATTTGAATGGTTAGTTTTCCTATAGGCTTGAGTCCAAGGACCATGTAAGGCCTTGGTTCAGTCTAACACTTCTGTTTTTCTGTACGTAGCTACTTTCCCCATAGGTTTGAGTCCTTGGACCATGCAATACCTTGGTTCAGTCTAGTACCCAGGCATACTTGAATGGTTAGTTTTCCCATAGGCTTGAGTCCGAGAACCATGCAAGGCCTTGGTTCAGTTTAACACTTCTGTTCTTTTGTAAGTAGCTAGTTTCCCCATAAATTTGAGTCCTTGGACCATGGAATACCTTGGTTCAGTTTAGCACCTTGGTATATTTGAGTGGTTAGTTTTCCCATAGGCTTGAATCCGAGAACCATGCAATGCCTTAGTTTAGTGTAACACTTCTGTTCTTCTATAAATAGCTAGATTCCCCATAGGTTTGAGTCCTTAGACCATGCAATACCTTGGTTCAGTCTAGTACCCAGGTATATTTGAGTGGTTAGATTTTCCATAGGCTTGAGTCCGAGAACCATGCAAGGCCTTGGTTCAGTCTAACACTACTGTTCTTCTATAAGTAGCTAGTTTCCCCAAAGGTTTGAGTCCTTGGACCATCCAATACCTTGGTTCAGTCTAGTACCCAGGTATATTTGAGTGGTTATTTTTCCAATAGGCTTGAGTTCGAGGATCGTGCAAAGCCTTGGTTCAGTCTAACACTTTTGTTCTTCTGTAAGTAGCTAGTTTCTCCATAGGTTTGAGTCATAGGACCATGCAATACCTTGGTTCAGTCTAGTACCCAGGTATATTTGAGTAGTTAGTTTTCCGAGGACCATGCAGGGCCTTGGTTCAGTCTAACACTTCTGTTCTTCTGTAAGTAGCTAGTTTCCTCTTAGGTTTGAGTCCTTGGACCATACAATACCTTGGTTCAGTCTAGTACCCAGGTATATTTGAGTGGTTAGTTTTCCCATAGGCTTGAGTTCGATGACCATGCAAGGTTTTAATTCAGTCTAACACTTTTGTTCTTCTGTAAGTAGCTAGTTTCCCCACAGGTTTGAGTCCTTAAACCATGCAATACCTTGGTTCAATCTAGTACCTAGGTATATTTGAGTGGTTAGTTTTCCCATAAGCTTGAGTCCGAGGACCATGCAAGGCCTTGGTTCAGTCTAACACTTCTGTTTTTCTGTAAGTAGTTAGTTTTCCCATAGGTTTGAGTCCTTAGACCATGCAATACCTTAGTTCAGTCTAGTACCCAGGTATATTTGAGTGGTTAGTTTTCCCATAGGCTTGAGTCTGAGGACCATGCAAGGCATTGGTTCAGTCTAACACTTCTGTTCTTCTATAAGTAGCTAGTTTCCCCATAGGTTTGAGTCCTTGGACCATGTAATACCTTGGTTCAGTCTAATACCAAGGTATATTTGAGTGGTTAGTTTTCCCACAAGCTTAACTTCGAGGACCATGCAAGGCCTTGATTCAGTCTAACACTTCTGTTCTTCTGTAAGTCGCTAATTTTCCCATAGGTTTGAGTCCTTAGACCATGCAATACCCCGGTTCAGCCTAGTACCCAGGTATATTTGAGGGATTAGTTTTCCCATAGGCTTGAGTCCGAGGACCATGCAAGGCTTTAGTTCAGTCTAACACTTCTGTTCTTCTGTAAGTAGCTAGTTTCCCCACAGGTTGGAGTCCTTAAACCATGCAATACCATGGTTCAGTCTAGTGCCCAGGTATATTTGAGTGGTTAGTTTTCCCATAGACTTGAGTCCGGGGACCACGCAAGGCCTTGATTTAGTCTAACACTTCTATTTTTCTTTGAGTAGGTAGTTTCCCCATAGGTTTAAGTCCTTGGACCATGCAATACCTTGGTTCAGTCTAGTACCCAGGTATATTTAAGTGGTTAGTTTTCCCATAGGCTTGAGTCCGAGGACCATGCAAGGCCTTGGTTCAGTCTAACACTTCTGTTCTTCTGTAAGTAACTAGTTTCCCCATAAGTTTGAGTCCTTGGACCATGCAATACCTTGGTTCAGTCTAGTACCAAGGTATATTTGAGTGGTTAGTTTTCCAATAGGCTTGAATCCGAGAACCATGCGAGGCCTTAGTTCAGTCTAACACTTCTGTTCTTCTATAAGTAGCTCGTTTCCCCATAGGTTTGAGTTCTTGGACCATGTAATACCTTGGTTCAGTCTAGTACCAAGGTATATTTGAGTGGTTAGTTTTCCCATAGGCTTGAGTCCGAGGACCATGCAAGGCCTTGATTCAGTCTAACACTTCTGTTCTTCTGTAAGTCGCTAATTTCCTCATAGGTTTGAGTCCTTAGACCATGCGATACCCTGATTCAGTCTAGTACCCAGTTCTATTTGAGTGATTAGTTTTCCCATAGGCTTGAGTCCGAGGACCATGCAAGGCTTTAGTTCAGTCTAACACTTCTGTTCCTCTGTAAGTAGATAGTTTCCCCACAGGTTTGAGTCCTTGGACCATGCAATACCTTAGTTCAGTCTAGTGCCCAGGTATATTTGAGTGGTTAGTTTTCGCATAGGCTTGAGTCCGAGGACCATCCACAGCCTTGGTTTAGTCTAACACTTCTGTTTTTCTATGAGTAGGTAGTTTCCCCATAGGTTTAAGTCCTTGGACCATGCAATACCTTGGTTCAGTTTAGTACCCAAGTATATTTAAGTGGTTAGTTTTCCCATAGGCTTGAGTCCGAGGACCATGCAAGGCCTTGGTCCAGTCTAAGACTTCTGTTCTTCCGTAAGTATCTAGTTTCCCTATAGGTTTGAGTCTGTGAACCATGCAATACCTTGGTTCAATCTAGTACCAAGGTATATTTGAGTGGTTAGTTTTCCCAAAGGCTTAAGTCCGAGGACCATGCAAGGCCTTGGTAGTTTCCCCATAAGTTTGAGTCCTTGGACCATGCAATATCTTGGTTCAGTCTAGTACCTTGGTATATTTGAGTGGTTAATTTTCCAATAGACTTGAATCCGAGAACCATGCAAGGCTTTAGTTCAGTCTAACACTTCTGTTCTTCTATAAGTAGCTAGTTTCCCTATAGGTTTGAGTCCTTGGACCATGCAAATCCTTGGTTCAGTCTAGTACCCTGGTATATTTGAGTGGTTAGGTTTTCCATAGGCTTGAGTCCGAGAACCATGCAAGGCCTTGGTTCAGTCTAACACTTCTGTTCTTCTATAAGTAGCTAGTTTCGTCATAAGTTTGAGTCCTTAGACCATGCAATACCTTGGTTCAGTCTAGTACCCAGGTATATTTGAGTGGTTAGTTTTCCCATAGGCTTGAGTCCGAGGACCATGCAAGGCCTTGATTCAGTCTAACACTTCTGTTCTTCTGTAAGTCGCTAATTTTCCCATAGGTTTGAGTCCTTAGACCATGCAATACCCCGGTTCGGCCTAGTACCCAGGTATATTTGAGCGATTAGTTTTCCCATAGGCTTGAGTCTGAGGACCATGCAAGGCTTTAGTTCAGTCTAACACTTCTGTTCTTCTGTAAGTAGCTAGTTTCCCCACAGGTTGGAGTCCTTAGACCATGCAATACCATGGTTCAGTCTAGTGCCCAGGTATATTTGAGTGGTTAGTTTTCCCATAGACTTGAGTCCGGGGACCATGCAAGGCCTTGATTTAGTCTAACACTTCTGTTTTTCTTTGAGTAGGTAGTTTCCCCATAGGTTTAAGTCCTTGGACCATGCAATACCTTAGTTCAGTCTAGTACCCAGGTATATTTAAGTGGTTAGTTTTCCCATAGGCTTGAGTCCGAGGACCATGCAAGGCCTTGGTTCAGTCTAACACTTCTGTTCTTCTGTAAGTAACTAGTTTCCCCATAAGTTTGAGTCCTTGGACCATGCAATACCTTGGTTCAGTCTAGTACCAAGGTATATTTGAGTGGTTAGTTTTCCAATAGGCTTGAATCCGAGAACCATGCGAGGCCTTAGTTCAGTCTAACACTTCTGTTCTTCTATAAGTAGCTAATTTCCCCATAGGTTTGAGTCCTTGGACCATGTAATACCTTGGTTCAGTCTAGTACCAAGGTTTATTTGAGTGGTTAGTTTTCCCATAGGCTTGAGTCCGAGGACCATGCAAGGCCTTGATTCAGTCTAACACTTCTGTTCTTCTGTAAGTCGCTAATTTCCTCATAGGTTTGAGTCCTTAGACCATGCGATACCCTGATTCAGTCTAGTACCCAGTTCTATTTGAGTGATTAGTTTTCCCATAGGCTTGAGTCCGAGGACCATGCAAGGCTTTAGTTCAGTCTAACACTTCTGTTCCTCTGTAAGTAGCTAGTTTCCCCACAGGTTTGAGTCCTTGGACCATGCAATACCTTAGTTCAGTCTAGTGCCCAGGTATATTTGAGTGGTTAGTTTTCGCATAGGCTTGAGTCCGAGGACCATCCACAGCCTTGGTTTAGTCTAACACTTCTGTTTTTCTATGAGTAGGTAGTTTCCCCATAGGTTTAAGTCCTTGGACCATGCAATACCTTGGTTCAGTTTAGTACCCAAGTATATTTAAGTGGTTAGTTTTCCCATAGGCTTGAGTCCGAGGACCATGCAAGGCCTTGGTCCAGTCTAAGACTTCTGTTCTTCCGTAAGTATCTAGTTTCCCTATAGGTTTGAGTCCTTGAACCATGCAATACCTTGGTTCAATCTAGTACCAAGGTATATTTGAGTGGTTAGTTTTCCCAAAGGCTTAAGTCCGAGGACCATGCAAGGCCTTGGTAGTTTCCCCATAAGTTTGAGTCCTTGGACCATGCAATATCTGTGTTCAGTCTAGTACCTTGGTATATTTGAGTGGTTAATTTTCCAATAGACTTGAATCCGAGAACCATGCAAGGCTTTAGTTCAGTCTAACACTTCTGTTCTTCTATAAGTAGCTAGTTTCCCTATAGGTTTGAGTCCTTGGACCATGCAAATCCTTGGTTCAGTCTAGTACCCTGGTATATTTGAGTGGTTAGGTTTTCCATAGGCTTGAGTCCGAGAACCATGCAAGGCCTTGGTTCAGTCTAACACTTCTGTTCTTCTATAAGTAGCTAGTTTCCTCATAAGTTTGAGTCCTTAGACCATGCAATAACTTGGTTCAGTCTAGTACCCAGGTATATTTGAGTGGTTAGTTTTCCCATAGGCTTGAGTCCGAGGACCATGCAAGGCCTTGATTCAGTCTAACACTTCTGTTCTTCTGTAAGTCGCTAATTTTCCCATAGGTTTGAGTCCTTAGACCATGCAATTCCCCGGTTCAGCCTAGTACCCAGGTATATTTGAGCGATTAGTTTTCCCATAGGCTTGAGTCCGAGGACCATGCAAGGCTTTAGTTCAGTCTAACACTTCTGTTCTTCTGTAAGTAGCTAGTTTCCCCACAGGTTGGAGTCCTTAGACCATGCAATACCATGGTTCAGTCTAGTGCCCAGGTATATTTGAGTGGTTAGTTTTCCCATAGACTTGAGTCCGGGGACCATGCAAGGCCTTGATTTAGTCTAACACTTCTGTTTTTCTTTGAGTAGGTAGTTTCCCCATAGGTTTAAGTCCTTGGACCATGCAATACCTTAGTTCAGTCTAGTACCCAGGTATATTTAAGTGGTTAGTTTTCCCTTAGGCTTGAGGCCGAGGACCATGCAAGGCCTTGGTTCAGTCTAACACTTCTGTTCTTCTGTAAGTAACTAGTTTCCCCATAAGTTTGAGTCCTTGGACCATGCAATACCTTGGTTCAGTCTAGTACCAAGGTATATTTGAGTGGTTAGTTTTCCAATAGGCTTGAATCTGAGCACCATGCGAGGCCTTAGTTCAGTCTAACACTTCTGTTCTTCTATAAGTAGCTAGTTTCCCCATAGGTTTGAGTCCTTGGACCATGTAATACCTTGGTTCAGTCTAGTACCAAGGTATATTTGAGTGGTTAGTTTTCCCATAGGCTTGAGTCAGAGGACCGTGCAAGGCCTTGATTCAGTCTAACACTTCTGTTCTTCTGTAAGTCGCTAATTTCCTCATAGGTTTGAGTCCTTAGACCATGCGATACCCTGATTCAGTCTAGTACCCAATTATATTTGAGTGATTAGTTTTCCCATAGGCTTGAGTCCGAGGACCATGCAAGGCTTTAGTTCAATCTAACACTTCTGTTCCTCTGTAAGTAGCTAGTTTCCCCACAGGTTTGAGTCCTTGGACCATGCAATGCCTTAGTTCAGTCTAATGCCCAGGTATATTTGAGTGGTTAGTTTTCGCATAGGCTTGAGTCCGAGGACCATGCACAACCTTGGTTTAGTCTAACACTTCTGTTTTTCTATGAGTAGGTAGTTTTCCCATAGGTTTAAGTCCTTGGACCATGCAATACCTTGGTTCAGTTTAGTACCCAAGTATATTTAAGTGGTTAGTTTTCCCATAGGCTTGAGTCCGAGGACCATGCAAGGCCTTGGTCCAGTCTAAAACTTCTGTTCTTCTGTAAGTAGCTAGTTTCCCTATAGGTTTGAGTCCTTGAACCATGCAATACCTTGGTTCAATCTAGTACCAAGGTATATTTGAGTGGTTAGTTTTCCCATAGGCTTAATTCCGAGGACCATGCAAGGCCTTGGTAGTTTCCCCATAAGTTTGAGTCCTTGGACCATGCAATATCTTGGTTCAGTCTAGTACCTTGGTATATTTGAGTGGTTAATTTTCCAATAGACTTGAATCCGAGAACCATGCAAGGCTTTAGTTCAGTCTAACACTTCTGTTCTTCTATCAGTAGCTAGTTTCCCTATAGGTTTGAGTCTTTGGACCATGCAAATCCTTGGTTCAGTCTAGTACCCTGGTATATTTGAGTGGTTAGGTTTTCCATAGGCTTGAGTCCGAGAACCATGCAAGGCCTTGGTTCAGTCTAACACTTCTGTTCTTCTATAAGTAGCTAGTTTCCTCATAAGTTTGAGTCCTTAGACCATGCAATACCTTGGTTCAGTCTAGTACCCAGGTATATTTGAGTGGTTAGTTTTCCCATAGGCTTGAGTCCGAGGACCATGCAAGGCCTTGATTCAGTCTAACACTTCTGTTCTTCTGTAAGTTGCTAATTTCCTCATAGGTTTGAGTCCTTAGACCATGCGATACCCTGGTTCAGTCTCGTACCTAGTTATATTTGAGTGATTAGTTTTCCCATAGGCTTGAGTCCGAGGACCATGCAAGGTTTTAGTTTAGTCTAACACTTCTGTTCCTCTGTAAGTAGCTAGTTTCCCCACAGGTTTGAGTCCTTAGACCATGCAATACCTTGGTTCAGTCTAGTGCCCAGGTATATTTGAGTGGTTAGTTTTCCCGTAGGCTTGAGTCCGAGGACCATGCACGGCCTTGGTTTAGTCTAACACTTCTGTTTTTCTATGAGTAGGTAGTTTCCCCATAGGTTTAAGTCCTTGGACCATGCAATACCTTGGTTCAGTTTAGTATCCAAGTATATTTAAGTGGTTAGTTTTCCCATAGGCTTGAGTCCGAGGACCATGCAAGGCCTTGGTCCAGTCTAAAACTTCTGTTCTTCTGTAAGTAGCTAGTTTCCCTATAGGTTTGAGTCCTTAAACCACGCAATACCTTGGTTCAATCTAGTACCAAGGTATATTTGAGTGGTTAGTTTTCCCATAGGCTTAATTCCGAGGACCATGCAAGGCCTTGGTAGTTTCCCCATAAGTTTGAGTCCTTGGACCATGCAATATCTTGGTTCAGTCTAGTACCTTGGTATATTTGAGTGGTTGATTTTCCAATAGGCTTGAATCCGAGAACCATGCAAGGCCTTAGTTCAGTCTAACACTTCTGTTCTTCTATAAGTAGCTAGTTTCCCTATAGGTTTGAGTCCTTGGACCATGCAAATCCTTGGTTCAGTCTAGTACCTTGGTATATTTGAGTGGTTAGGTTTTCCATAGGCTTGAGTCCGAGAACCATGAAAGGCCTTGGTTCAGTCTAACACTTCTGTTCTTCTAGAAGTAGCTAGTTTCCTCATAAGTTTGAGTCCTTAGACCATGCAATACCTTGGTTCAGTCTAGTACCCAGGGATATTTGAGTGGTTAGTTTTCCCATAGGCTTGAGTCCGTGGACCATGCAAGACCTTGATTCAGTCTAACACTTCTGTTCTTCTGTAAGTCGCTAATTTCCTCATAGGTTTGAGTCCTTAGACCATGCGATACCCTGGTTCAGTCTCGTACCTAGTTATATTTAAGTGATTAGTTTTCCCATAGGCTTGAGTCTGAGGACCATGCAAGGTTTTAGTTCAGTCTAACACTTCTGTTCCTCTGTAAGTAACTAGTTTCCCCACAGGTTTGAGTCCTTGGACCATGCAATACCTTGGTTCAGTCTAGTGCCCAGGTATATTTGAGTGGTTAGTTTTCCCATAGGCTTGAGTCCGAGGACCATGCACGGCCTTGGTTTAGTCTAACACTTCTGTTTTTCTATGAGTAGGTAGTTTCCCCATAAGTTTAAGTCCTTGGACCATGCAATACCTTGGTTTAGTTTCGTACCCAAGTATATTTAAGTGGTTAGTTTTCCCATAGGCTTGAGTCCGAGGACCATGCATGGCCTTTGTTTAGTCTAACACTTCTGTTTTTCTATGAGTAGGTAGTTTCCCCATAGGTTTAGGTCCTTGGACCGTGCAATACCTTGGTTCAGTTTAGTACCCAAGTATATTTAAGTGGTTAGTTTTCCCATAGGCTTGAGTCCGAGGACCATGCATGGCCTTGGTTCAGTCTAAAACTTCTGTTCTTCTGTAAGTAGCTAGTTTCCCTATAGGTTTGAGTCCTTGGACCATGCAATACCTTGGTTCAATCTAGTACCAAGGTATATTTGAGTGGTTAGTTTTCCCATAGGCTTAATTCCGAGGACCATGCAAGGCCTTGGTAGTTTCCCCATAAGTTTGAGTCCTTGGACCATGCAATATCTTGGTTCAGTCTAGTACCTTGGTATATTTGAGTGGTTAATTTTCCAATAGGCTTGAATCCGAGAACCATGCAAGGCCTTAGTTCAGTCTAACACTTCTGTTCTTCTGTAAGTAGCTAGTTTCCCCATAGGTTTGAGTCCTTGGACCATGCAATTCCGTGGTTCAGTCTAGTACCTTGGTATATTTGAGTGGTTAGGTTTTCCATAGGCTTGAGTCCGAGAACCATGCACGGCCTTGGTTCAGTCTAACACTTCTGTTCTTCTATAAGTAGCTAGTTTCCCCATAGGTTTGAGTCCTTGGATCATGCAATACCTTGGTTCAGTCTAGTACCCAGGTATATTTGAGTGGTTTGTTTTCCAATAGGCTTGAATTCGAGGACCATGCAAGGCCTTGGTTCAGTCTAACACTTCTGTTCTTCTGTAAGTAGCTAGTTTCTCCATAGGTTTGAGTCCTTGGACCATGCAATATCTTGGTTCAGTCTAGTACCCACGTATATTTAAGTGGTTAGTTTTCCCATAGGCTTGAGTTCGAGGACCATGCAAGGCCTTGATTCAGTATAACACTTCTGTTCTTCTGTATGTAGCTAGTTTCCCCATAGGTTTGAGTTCTTGGACCATGCAATACCTTGGTTCAATCTAGTACCAAGGTATATTTGAGTGGTTAGTTTTCCCATAGGCTTAATTCCGAGGACCATGCAAGGCCTTGGTTCAGTCTAACACTTCTGTTCTTCTGTGAGTAACTAGTTTCCCCATAAGTTTAAGTCCTTGGACCATGCAATACCTTGGTTCAGTCTAGTACCTAGGTATATTTGAGTGGTTAGTTTTCCAATAGGCTTGAATCCGTGAACCATGCAAGGCCTTAGTTCAGTCTAACACTTCTGTTCTTCTATAAGTAGCTAGTTTCCCCATAGGTTTGAGGCCTTGGACCATGCAATACCTTTGTTCAGTCTAGTACCCATGGATATTTGAGTGGTTAGGTTTTCCATAGGCTTGAATCCGAGAACCATGCAAGGCCTTGGTTAAATCTAACACTTCTGTTCTTCTATAAGTAGCTAGTTTCCCCATAGGTTTGAGTCCTTGGACCATGCAATACATTGGTTCAGTCTAGTAGCAAGGTATATTTGAGTGGTTAGTTTTCCAATAGGCTTGAGTTCGAGGACCATGCAAGGCCTTGGTTCAGTCTAACACTTCTGTTCTTCTATAAGTAGCTAGTTTCTCCATAGGTTTGAGTCCTTGGACCATGCAATACCTTGGTTCAGTCTAGTACCCAGGTATATTTGAGTGGTTAGTTTTCCGGGGACCATGCAGGGCCTTGGTTTAGTCTAACACTTCTGTTCTTCTGTAAGTAGCTAGTTTCCTCTTGGGTTTGAGTGCTTGGACCATGCAATACCTTGGTTCAGTCTAGTACCCAGGTATATTTGAGTGGTTAGTTTTCTCATAGGCTTGAGTCCGATGACCATGCAAGGTTTTGTTCAATCTAACACTTTTGTTCTTCTGTAAGTGGCTAGTTTCCTCATAGGTTTGAGTACTTGGACCATGCAATACCTAGGTTCAGTCTAGTACCCAGGTATATTTTAGTGGTTAGTTTTCTCGTTGGCTTGAGTCCGAGGACTATGTAAGGCCTTGTTCAGTCTATCACTTCTATTTTTCTGTAAGTAACTAGTTTTCCCATAGGTTTGAGTCCTTAGACCATGCAATTCCTTGGTTCAGTCTAGTACCCAGGTATATTTGAATGGTTAGTTTTCCCATAGGCTTGAGTCTGAGGACCTTGCAAGGCCTTGGTTCAATCTAACACTTCTGTTCTTCTGTAAGTAGCTAGTTTCTCCATAGGTTTGAGTCCTTGGACCATGCAATACCTTGGTTCAGTCTAGTACCCATGTATATTTAAGTGGTTAGTTTTCCCATAGGCTTGAGTTCGAGGACCATGCAAGGCCTTGATTCAGTATAACACTTCTGTTCTTCTGTAAGTAGCTAGTTTCCCCATAGGTTTGAGTTCTTGGACCATGCAATACCTTGGTTCAATCTAGTACCAATGTATATTTGAGTGGTTAGTTTTCCCATAGGCTTAAGTCCGAGGACCATGCAAGGCCTTGGTTCAGTCTAACACTTCTGTTCTTCTGTAAGTAACTAGTTTCCCCATAAGTTTAAGTCCTTGGACCATGCAATACCATGGTTCAGTCTAGTACCTAGGTATATTTGAGTGGTTAGTTTTCCAATAGGCTTGAATCCGAGAATCCTGCAAGGCCTTAGTTCAGTCTAACACTTCTGTTCTTCTATAAGTAGCTAGTTTCCCCATAGGTTTGAGGCCTTAGACCATGCAATACCTTTGTTCAGTCTAGTACCCATGGATATTTGAGTGGTTAGGTTTTCCATAGGCTTGAGTCCGAGAACCATGCAAGGCCTTGGTTAAATCTAACACTTCTGTTCTTCTATAAGTAGCTAGTTTCCCCATAGGTTTGAGTCCTTGGACCATGCAATACGTTGGTTCAGTCTAGTAGCAAGGTATATTTGAGTGGTTAGTTTTCCAATAGGCTTGAGTTCGAGGACCATGCAAGGCCTTGGTTCAGTCTAACAGTTCTGTTCTTCTATAAGTAGCTAGTTTCTCCATAGGTTTGAGTCCTTGGACCATGCAATACCTTGGTTCAGTCTAGTACCCGAGTATATTTGAGTGGTTAGTTTTCCGAGGACCATGCAGGGCCTTGGTTTAGTCTAACACTTCTGTTCTTCTGTAAGTAGCTAGTTTCCTCTTAGGTTTGAGTGCTTGGACCATACAATACCTTGGTTCAGTCTAGTACCCAGGTATATTTGAGTGGTTAGTTTTCTCATAGGCTTGAGTCCGATGACCATGCATGGTTTTGTTCAATCTAACACTTTTGTTCTTCTGTAAACGGCTAGTTTCCTCATAGGTTTGAGTACTTGGACCATGCAATACCTAGGTTCAGTCTAGTACCCAGGTATATTTTAGTGGTTAGTTTTCTCATAGGCTTGAGTCTGAGGACTATGTAAGGCCTTGTTCAGTCTATCACTTCTATTTTTCTGTAAGTAACTAGTTTTCCCATAGGTTTGAGTCCTTAGACCATGCAATTCCTTGGTTCAGTCTAGTACCCAGGTATATTTGAATGGTTAGTTTTCCCATAGGCTTGAGTCTGAGGACCATGCAAGGCCTTGGTTCAGTCTAACACTTCTGTTCTTCTATAAGTTGCTAGTTTCCCCATAGGTTTGAGTCCTTGGGCCATGTAATACCTTGGTTCAGTCTAGTACCAAGGTATATTTGAGTGGTTAGTTTTCCTATAGACTTGAGGCCGAGGACCATGCAAGGCCTTGATTCAGTCTAACACTTCTGTTCTTCTGTAAGTCGCTAATTTTCACATAGGTTTGAGTCCTTAGATCATGCAATACCCTGGTTCAGTCTAGTGCCCAGGTATATTTAAGTGATTAGTTTTCCCATAGGCTTGAGTCTGAGGACCATACAAGGCTTTAGTTCAGTCTAACACTTCTGTTCCTCTGTATGTAGCTAGTTTCCCACAGGTTTAAGTCCTTGGACCATGCAATACATTGGTTCAGTCTAGTACCCAGGTATATTTGTGTGGTTAGTTTTCCCATAGGCTTGAGTCCGAGGACCATGCATGGCCTTGGTTTAGTCTAACACTTCTGTTTTTCTATGAGTAGGTACTTTCCCCATAGGTTTGAGTCCTTGGACCATGCAATACCTTGGTTCAGTCTAGTACCCAGGTATATTTTAGTGGTTAGTTTTCCCATAGGCTTGAGTCCGAGGACCATGCAAGGCCTTGGTTCAATCTAACACTTCTGTTCTTCTGTTAGTAGCTAGTTTCCCCATAGGTTTGAGTCCTTGGACCATGCAATATCTTGGTTCAGTCTAGTACCCAGGTATATTTGAGTGGTTAGTTTTTCTATAGGCTTGAATCTGAGGACCATGCAAGGCCTTGGTTCAGTCTAACACTTCTGTTCTTCTGTAAGTAGCTAGTTTCGCCAAAGGTTTAAGTCTTTAAACCATGCAATACCCTGGTTCAGTCTAGTACCTAGGTATATTTGAGTGATTAGTTTTCCCATAGGCTTGAATCTGAGGACCATGGAAGGCCTTGGTTCGGTCTAACACTTCTGTTCTTCTGTAAGTAGCTAGTTTTCCCATAGGTTTGAGTCCTTGGACCATGCAATACCTTGGTTCAGTCTAACACTTCTGTTTGGAATGAAGGAGTTTGTCCTCGGCGCTTAGAATCTTACTTTTGGCCTGATGGCGGCCTCGACCCTGCCTCACCAGAAGTAGGCCATCCTCGGGCTGGATCCTTGACCCTGTGATGCCCTAGGCAGGGGTGGTTCGGACTTCTAACCTCACGAGTGGCAGTAACCCATTTTTCAGTTTAAGTTTTTGTCCTCCCCAATTACGAGACGTCCCCTGACTGTTCGCGTTTCGTGCCTGGCGTTTCGATGCGTGAGACGCGCTCTCATTAATATCCTCGTGGATTGATGCAGATCCAGCGGTTTACAGCCTCCTTGGAATTTGGTTAGGATTAATGTCACTGATAACCCTTTTTTCGAATTCTTTGTGGATCAATTCCCACCAACCTCCATATTCTATATAAGGCTCTCTAGGGGGAAATGTCCTTCCACACTCCATGAACCCTTTAACAAAAACAGGAAACACGTCCCTTCAGCTCTCCGAGCCCCTTCAATAACCCGACCAGGATTGTGACAAGAGTTTGGAGAAATGGGGCGACCTTGGATTGGAGTGAGGGCACACAGGGCAAAGGTCCTCCTTCCTCGGCGGGGAGTCATTATGGCTATAGCTCACGTCAGAGTTCCAGCGCGATAGAGCTTGGGTGTCATCTTGATGGTGTCGTGCATGGCGGCCAAGAGGGAGGTCCCTGAAGTACATAACACTCTTCTCCGGGGCACACCCATGCCTGCCCTTCAGACTGGCAGTGACTCGCGCCTGGCCTATCCATTGGTGGAGGCTCGCATGATTACGTCATGTCCGGTGCCTGAGTGTTGCCGTCTTCAACGACTAACCACCGTGGGGCTGAGAGAGAATTAAAGGAACATCATGGGGAGGGGTCGTCAGGCACCCATGCATCTGCTCCTCTCTTCTCGCCGGCACCATCCGCATCGGCCCGGGGGTTGTTGGCAACCTTAAAACAAGCTTGTCTCAACCCCCTTCCCTAAAGTTAGTTTTAAAACAGGCCCGTCTGGGCCTTTGTTTGTAGAATTAGCTTTAAAACAAGCTTATCTGAGCCTTTGTTTGTATCTTGTATTTACTTTTCGATTAATAAAACGTTGCGATGTTTGTTTCCTTTTCCTATTCTCTGAATCTTTTACTTCCCTGCAACGATCATATCTTGTGCAAAAGCGTTATTGTTGGTTGTTTCTTTGTTCTCTTCATTTTCTTTTTTTTGGAGTCGGGGTCAGTGTCGCTGATGGTGACGAAAAACTACCCAACCTTATGCAAGCCCCCAACGGGGGAATTGTTAGCCATTGCGTCTACTAAC
Source organism: Quercus variabilis (assembly GCA_030445155.1). Classification (NCBI taxonomy): domain Eukaryota; kingdom Viridiplantae; phylum Streptophyta; class Magnoliopsida; order Fagales; family Fagaceae; genus Quercus; species Quercus variabilis. The sequence goes on from CP129447.1 coordinate 63,400,167, forward strand.
ACCCTAGTTCTCCCCACAGACGGCGCCAATTGTAGACACTCAATTTGGAAAGGCCCTTGAAAATCAAAAGAAAAATGATCCAATAAGCCCAAACAATACATTTTTAGAGAATGGGTTCAAGAACTAGGCCTTAACAAACGAACAATGCCCAGAACAGGATTCACACTCGTTGAAGGTCGACACGCCGGAGTTACTCCTCAAGGTCTCTCCTCGACACCGATCCGAGGAGCTTGATAGAGATCCTTTCCTTTCCTCTTTTTTCCTCCCCCCTTTGACTGTTCTGTTGGTTCCCCTTATATAGTCCTCTTCTCATCATCTCTTTCTTCCACCTGTTGATCATCCACGCACTTTCCTTCTAATTGCCCGTCCCAACAGCTGCATTATCAGTACTCGTGTGATTTGCAGTGGCCAGGGTTGCCCTGTCCAGGAGTCACATCTCCATTAATGTGGCTAGAGGGTTAGGTGAGCGCATTTAGTGTGGAGGTGACAACCTGTACTGGACTTTTCCCCCCCACTTGGTCTTGGTCTCGATCCACCGAGGACAAGGCCATCCCCGACTGTGGTCCTTGCAGCTCAGGCCTTCATACAACGTCCTCGGATGATTCTTCATCCTCAGCATGGGCCTTGGGCTGGATGTAAAATGGGCCGATGCTACTAAGTTCTCAGGCCCCACAATATGCAATGCCAGTCAATTAGCAGATGGTACTAATAACAAGTGAACAAAGCACAACTGAAGAATTACTTTATCCCAAAGATTGTTTCACAAGGAAAGCACCCCACCCAAAAAAAAAGGGCATTGATAAGGAAAACAATGTAACATACGCATACAACTCTTCTCAAATAAATAAATACATAAATCTTTGAAACAAAACCAGCATGTTAAAGACTTGAAGCCTGTGAGCTTGGACTCAAATGGCATTTCCTCCTCCCATAAGAATGGATAGACTGTAAAGTCATAGACTCATAGGTTCAAAACTCATTGGCTGTCTGTCTAACTTACTAACAAAAAAACGACATTTATCTAGGTATAATTCGTGTAATATTACCTAATCAATAGAAACCTTTAAAAGACCATAAACTTCAATTACTTGCCCCCCAATATCCCAACTATAGTTTCACATGCCCATACAATTCAAGCTTCATAATCTTCATACATGCACCCAATTAGGCAATTACACATAATACTCTATGCACATATTGCTCCAATTCCAACATTCTAAAAAAGTCACGTTGACTAAACAATTAATTTAAACTATTTTAACCATAATTCCAACAACAATCCCTTCACATTCAAAAGCGTGAGTGGTGAAGTAAAAGTGGTTAGTCCACAACTCTACCACTCACGACTTGCCACATGAGCAAGTTGGACAAAAGTTAGAGCATCCACAGCAGATGTTGCAAAAAAAATGCCATTTTACCACACCAAAAGCCTACTTTATTATTTTATCACATCATTTTATAATATCTCATTTATCAGATGTTCTATCATTCAATTCTATACATTAAAATAATATTTACTACACATTAAAATAATATATTATCTCTTCCCCATTATCATCAACAACATCAACGGCACAATGACCAGCCACCTATATCCACGGCCACAATAGCACCGACAGTCACCACTAGCCACCAATACCAAATAAAGAAAAAAAGCTTCATACCCCTCATCTAGGGGTTTGAATGAAAAGCTTAAGCAAATCCAAGAACTGAAAAATAACAAGATTGTACAAAAAATTAAGCTCAACACAGACAAAATCCTTCAGAGCCAAGACTCACATCAGAATTTGCATATGCACAGCACAACCCAATAAAAACCCTTGAGAATCAAGGTAAACCAATATCAAAAAAATTGCATCAAAATTGCGAACAGCCCAAAATAAAATCATTGACCCATATTAGAAATTGCATCAAAATTATCAAACAACCAAGCAAAAAATGAAAAAATTTTGAAAAATAAGCAAAACCCACATCAGAATTTGCATAAAAAATCATCTAGAAGTGAAAATTCTTCAAAATCAAATCAAACCCACATCAGAATTTGCACAGTCAAACTGATCGTGGCAAACACTCCGACGGCAGACCCAAGCATGATCATGACAAACACTATAGAGGCGGACCTCGCCCTCATGAACCTCGCTTACTGCTCGCACGCCAATCTTCATGGCTTCGCGGTCCTTGGCATCAAGCTCTACCTCGCCTCCATCGTCGATTCCTTTGTTCTTTCTCTAACAGGATGAAGATCTGTTTGGTTTGTGATGATTCCATTTTTGGGTTTTGTTTTGAACTGGCAATTGGAGTTTGATTTGAGGTGCAAAAAGAGAAGAAAGAAGATTTTTGGGTTTGATTTGAGGAAATAACACCGGTTGAGAGAGAACACTGGTTGGGAGAGAGTGACAGACGGGGAGGAGAGAGAAAAAATCAATTAAAGAAGGGAGAGGAGAGAGAAAAGCCAAATAAAAAAAATAATATATTGGTTTACCACTTTTGTCCGTACCGTTGCAAATTTGCAACGGTACGAACACAAATGGTATAATTTTGGCACATATACCATATCTGATGGGAGGTGTTTTTTGTGTTTGGTGTGGCAAATGTGCCAAATATTTGGCATTTGGCACATTTGCCACGCTTGCTATGGATGCTTTTATGGTCTTAGCATTACCATATGTTTGTATTAATATAAGTATATTTCATCTCAAACCAAATATATTTCTTCCAAGGTAATTTTGAACTTTTCATACTTGTATCAACAATATTTGTTTACAAATCCTACAAATACTATTCATATCCATAAGTTTGTATTAACATAAGTATATTTCTTCTCAAACCAAATGTATTGTGCCAAGGTTTTCATGTTACTCTCTTTTAATACTCATATCAAAAATATTCATTTACAACGTTTTAAATGAATAAAGTAAGGTGTATAAGTTTCTCAAAAAAAAAAAAAAAAAAAAAAAGTAAGGTGTATAACTTGCCCTATTTATAAGACATCCACAAAAACCCTAAAAAAATATTGGAAATTTGGAATTGATATCTCCAAGGAGTAAAGGACTTTAAAATTTCCAATAACAATGAATTTTACAAAATGTCATAATATCCATCAATACATCATCACATTAATTACCCTTCATTTTGTAAGTATCTAATACATGATCATATTCACCCTCGATGTGGCCAATAATATACCAATGTGTCCATTAGAATTTACCCCAAAAAAAAAAATCATCAAATTCCTTACGATTAAATCCTCAACAATCAGATGTCGCATGTTTCCAGTTGAAAGAAAAAGGAAAAAACAAAAAAACAAACTGGAATATAAGAAGCTTCACAAGAATACCACAAAGGCAAATATCAAGACCCATCAAGAATATAAGAGAGGAGTTCTAACCAAATAACCAAATTTGCATGGAAGATAGACAGTAAAAAGCAATGAAAATAGAACATAAGCCCTTTGAGCTGATCTAAAAGAGCAAACAAAAAATTACTTAAAAAAAAAAAAAAAAACTAAGACGATCACAAAATAAGAGAGAGACATCATTTTCTTAGGTCTAACTGAAGTGGCCTAACTCAGCATGATCAACCTAATCTTTTTGTTTAAAAATACTTATTTCTACAAAAATCAACAACTGGGTGGATTTGCAATTAAACAAATGCAAAGGTGGGCCATCTAGAGAGATTCTTCTACAAATAAAAATTAGGTCCATTAAATGTATGAACTTTACATCTATTACTTCTTGTCACACTTTTCGAAACCTATTTTTATTTTTTTACTATCCTTTGATTGGTAGGACTATGTCACTTTCATCAATAAGTTCACATTCTTCTTCCACAATAATATTATCAACTGCATATGGTTTTAAAAACTAGATTAGTCAAAAAAATCGAAAAGGAAAAAAAAGCTGGTTTTCGGTTTAATCTAGTTCTTGACTGATTTTTTTTTTTTTCGACTTTGATTAGTTTTTTGCTGGTTTTTTCGATTTTAATCGGACCAATTCTAGATCCAATTTTTGATTCAACCAGTTAAACTGGCTGGTCCGGTCTGGTTTTTAAAACATGAATCTAGGCAAGGCATTGGTGACAGGACCCTCACACAGATTTCTCTCCTAAAACGAAGTACGATGAAAGTAGATCAAAGCAAATATCTAGAAACAGAAGTTATATAGAACCACAAGGGACTCTAAGAATGGTTCTTAAGAAAACCAACTGCATTCTAGTCTCTAACTCTACCTTCAGAATAAAATAAAAATGGGTCTTGCAGTTTGTAAAAGCTGAATTTTCAGACAAGGGCTCCAGCAGATACGTGTCTTTGTGAAATTATAGTAGGTTAGCATTTTAGATATATATTTATTTTAGGCACCTTGGAATATGAACTATTTTGGTGAAAGAATTATGAAAAGATTCACTTAGTAGGCATTTCCCAATAGAGAATCAACAGAGGTTTGCAAACTCATTTTCAAATGTCCAGCATTCCTAATTACCACTGAGGAAGTGTCCAAAAATCAAAGCTTAACTTCTATTGTACTAAAGTTCTTTCTAAATAGCCAATGTTATCAGTTCTCAACATTTTCCTTTGCTTAATAAGTAATTAGGTTTCTTGCTCATACTCCATTCACAATTCAAGTATTAGTTATACAAATCAATTCCCACCCTTTGCTCTAGTCGTAGAGCTGCAACCCATAAACCTAAAAATATATTGTGCCATGTGATACCATTAATAGCCTGCAGAACCTTAACTAAACCTGTAACAATTATTCTGATTCAATAATACTGCTAGAAGAACTGAAGTATCATCCACTCCTGGTAAATCACAACGAAAGCACTGATATACAAGGATTGAATCCTACCAAGAAAAATTTCAACAGCACTAGTTGCCACCTCCTATGATTTATCCATAGCATCTTTCAAAAACAAATCAATAGGGAGCCAAAGTGCAAACCAACTAGTCCCGTGAACTTGATTTGCAGAAGACATCAGAGACTAAAAGAAAAGGCACCGCTGAGTTTGCACAAACCTAAAATCATAGAGTTGAGACTAAAGCCTAAAATCCAGATATTCAAGAAAAAAGGGGGAGGAGGGGGGGGGGGGGGGGGGGGGGGGGGGGTGGTTGTTACAAAAGATCCTTGAGTTCTACAAGATACATGCTAGTTGTAGCTATCATGTAGTTCAACTAAAGCCAGAGGACATATAAAGTGTATTTGAAGCATACCTTGTTAATTTCTTTTCCTGCTGGAACAAGAATGCTAAATAGATCCTCTCCTGGAAAGTGTCTACCATGTGTTTTTTGCATTCCTTTAGCCAGCCTTCATTATCAAACCCATCATGTATATTCAAAAGATCATTGAGCAGTCTCATGGCAAGAGTAGCCTCCTGTTTCAAAATCTTAGTCTAAAATATTAAATAAAATATAAGTTTTATAATTCTTTTTTCTCCTAGGGAAGGTAAACAAGAAAGGAAACCAGAAAATGAAAAGAAAGGGCCTAAAAGCTATGTTGCACGGACACGGACACGGACACAGAGATACGACAAATTTTGAAAAATAAGGACACGACACGGCAGTTAAATAATTAATTAAATTTTATATTTAGGCATATTTTTTAATATTTTTAGACATAAAATACGTTTATATTTAGAATTTAAATTATGTAAGAACTACAAATAAATAAATTAACACCCAAATTAATACAATAATACACATAAAATGTTTAGAGTACAAACCAAAAATTTTAAAAGAATATGTTCAAATACTAATAATAATACTAAAAATAATAGTCAAAATAATAATATAAATTATTTTCTTTTGGACCAATAGCATCTTAATGACATCATGGCATTGACATGTGGTGCTCAAAAGTTGAAATTTGAAATTGAAAGTTTGGAAGTAACCTTCACGTGGGTTGGCAGAAGAAACACAAAACAAAGAGGAAATATAATAAAGTATTATAAAAGTTAAAATGAACAGAAGAAGACAGAAGGCATCTAGGTCTGCGAAGAAAAAGAAAACGAAGAAGAAGAAGAAGAAGGAGAGAGGAGGAGCTCGCTGATCGGAAGGGACAAGGCACGCGGGCACAGCGTCGATGTCTATGGAGTTCGCCGATTGGCCCAATCTAGCTCCAGCGAGGGACAAAGGGTAGCAGCAGCGGGCAGAGGTCAGAGAGAGAGGGTGGAATCTGTGATTTTTTTTTTTCCACTGCTGGTGTGTCGGACGCGTCGGCGCCATGTCGAAGCCGCGTCGGTGCCGTGTCGGAGTCATGTCGGAGAAACGAAAAAAAGAAAAAAAAAAAAAAAGAAAAGAAAAGGGACACCGCCAGACATTGGAATTTGGCGCGTCGTACCCATTCCGGTGTCCGACACATGTCGGACACCGACACGACGCCAAAAATGGTGTGTCCATGCAACCTAGCCTAAAAGTGTAATTATGATGTGAGATGTTCCAGGCTGGAATAACTATATAAGGAATTCCATTAAAAATCAGCACAATTTCAAACAAGATTCAATAAAATTCAGCATTTGGTTTTAAAAGTTGGAACCCATCTGCACATTTAAACTACCAACTTTATGCCAGGAATTTTTAGATGAATAATAGTGTATGCCTCAACCCTCCTGTATAACATATCAAGACTTTTTACAGCATCTACTTTATCCTGGAAAAATGCAATAAAAATCTGAATTAACACGAGAGAGAAGAGACTGCATTATATCAAATTCTGTTGAACTCAAACTATAGTAGACAAGGAAAAGCCATATTCTGGATAGGACAAAGGAGTTCCCAATTCTTGCTTATAAAAAAAATTACAAATTAACAGGTCTTAAGTAAATTTTGTTAGGCATATCTAGTAAAACCTATGACCAGTCAATTAACAGCCAACTGCTTTATCACTGAGCTACTGAGGACTTAATTCCCATTCTCAACCCCTGACCAATATGGGCTTGAAGTTCCCAGAGTTACAGGTATTGTATTGGAAATCAGATTGACATTGAAGGTTCAATAGTCTTTTGAACATTATAGTAATCAATGATTGCAAGCATTTACATTGGCAAATTGAAAAAAGTTTGCAAAACATTACACTACAACAACATTGCATTAGAGGAAAACAAGCCACAGAAAATTTAGAGACAGCAAAAGACCAGCTTATATCATGCAAGATCAAGGCGATTACATATGACCATTAGAACAACTTCATTGAGTTCTGATTTCTCAGTAGCTTCCTCAATTTCCTACATATAAGAAAGTTGATCAACAATTACAATTATCCTACATGAACAGTTTAGTTCAGCTTACCACTTTTGAAACATTGCTACATGCTACAAAAAATGTATAAGAATGGACAGGAATGAAATGGGATGTCCTTAGATGTGACATAAATATAAGAATAAGGAAAAGGCTTTTACTTTACAGAAGGAGTTCTATCGACCTGTATGTACAGAAAACACTCTTTAGAAATGAACACATTCTCATAATTTTAAAGCCTCAAATATCTTGAGATTGAGCCATTTATGAGGTAATGGTTTGATATTGTATATTTTGATTACCTCTACCACTTCTTAAGAAGCTTTGATGCAGCTTGAAACCAGCATTAGTGCTTTTCTGACATCTTCTTCAGGATACCCTTTCAAGTGTGTGCCAATTTCACAATACTCTTTAACCTTTCCTTCCTCTTCTTCCTCTTCCTGTTGATGTCTTCCATGCAGCTCCTTTGTCTTTTCCCGTGGCCATGCTTGCTATTCCTAACCAAAGAAATCGTAGATATTACATGAACTCAACATGACAAGATTGTAGGTTTTATATTCGTGCAACATAATGTTATATACAGAATGCACATGGTCTCCCAATGTTCATAAATCAGGACATGGACGATAAAGCTAGACCAGTGATTTATTGTACTGAGGGATTAGCCATAATTTAAAAAAAATAATAATAATAATAAAAAAAATAAAACTATATTCAAGTTGATTTACTACTATGCATTTGCAGCTACAGCCTACTCTATTCAATACATCAAATTTTATTTTAGAGGACATAAACAATGTAATAATATACAGAAGCAATTTCTCTTAACTCGTAATACTTATCAAACAGAAATTGCTTAACTAGCAATAGGTGACCGTGAAAAGAGCTTCATCTTTTAATTTGCATTTCTTTTTTTTTTTCTTTTGAGAATCCAACTTGCATGTCAATTGCAATTTCAGAAACATGAAAACCCAGATAGCTTAATTTGTAAAGCAATAAAGGCATTCAGTTAAGGATGTCATAGAAAGCACTTCAAATTAACCGAGAGTGAGTCAACCTTAGCCTCAGCTATAATGAAATTTTTATGGTAATAGAGATTTAAGTGTAACATAACCCTGCATGATGTAATTTTGCAAATATAAATATTAAATTTGGCATTACTGTCGGAACCTAGTAAAACATTTACTTGGGAGGTACAAAATGAATCCAACCCACAAATGTTCTAAAGTTTTATTTTGTATTAGAAATTTCCAAATCACTCTTAAGTCCGGACCAAGTCTAGCAAAATCATTGGTCCTTAGGTATCAGCTTGAAAACAAATCAATAAGTCCCACTCTAATAAATTTCTTTAGCAAATGCATAAATAGAGTAAACCATCAACTATTTGACCATACTCTCTCTCTCTCTCTCTCTCTCTCTCTCTCTATATATATATATATATATATACACACACACACACATATATATATATATATATATTTATTTATTTATTATAGAAAAAATTGGTGAATCAAGCAAGTCGGTACCCTAATTTCTTTGCACATTTACAATAAACAATTAGAATACTTTTTCCTCATGCTGCCTCTTGTAAAAGTAAGGAACAAAAAGAAATGGCAGTGTAATCTCTCTATCATTTTCTCAATTTTATTAAAACTAGTTTTCTAACACTTTTACCTACCAACTTTTCTAACACACCCTCCAATAATCGCTCTATCATTTTCTCAATTTTATTAAAACTAGTTTTGGTCACACGTGCAAGGCACGTGTAAGATTCATTACATTAGACAAATAATATAATTTTCTATGCTATATTTGATACTGAAATCTAAATACAATATATAAAAAATATTGATTGATAATATTAAGCACTTTCATACATGAAAAGTATTAAGAAAGTTTTTTTAAAAGAATCAAGATTGTATTATATGATCTATGCAAATGACAAAATCAGCAGCTCTCCAACCAACACCATTAGCACTTAAGTAGGAAGTAGGGCTCAAATAAAGCATTAAGGTCAACATTCCATTATTTGAGCTAAGTTGCCCTTGCCTATTAGCATTTGACAGTTTTTTAATAATGATTGAGCATCCAATAAAGATGAGAAGAATGAGTGGTTAATATAACATAATTGAGCACATACACATTGGGCTTAGGCCTTTTGGGTTTAAGTGTGTCTCTATATGTTATATTAATTACTCAAAGAAGCTCCCTAAGATGTTTATCTCCCTAACAAGTGGTATTAGAGCCGATGGTGGTGTAGGGCAAAGGTGGCAAGGCTATCGAGGTTCCTTTTGCAGTTGGAGCGGGAACGGGGTGTGTGTACTTGAAGCCCTTTCGCAAATGCAGTAGGGTAGATCCCTTTCGCAGTTAAAGCGGAGACGGTATATTACACCAAGCAAGCCCATAAAGCTTACACAAACGATCTTGGAAAAGGCCCAACAAAGGTGTATTATTGCCAATGGTGGTAGATAATGACGAGGTGCGAGGTTCCCATGGACATGAACGCTCGAGGTTTCCATGGATGTGCGTGCAAGGTTAACACTTGGTTCCCATGGATGGCATACGAGAGACCCATAGATGACGCGTTGATGAAGTGAAAAGTCCATTAGGCAAGGGGGAGCGAGTAGGACTTATTCATGGCCCACAGAGAAGTCTTGAAGCCCACAGAGTGGCGGAGACTCACACGTGAGGGGAAGATTGTTGGGTTACACGTGTGAGTAGAGTCTCACATTGAATAAAGATGAGAAGAATGAGTGGTTAATATAACATAATTGAACACATACTCAATCGGCTTAGGCCTTTTGGGTTAAAGTGTGTCTCTATATGTTATATTAATTACTTAAAAGAAGCTTCCCAAGGTGCTTATCTCCCCAACAATTGGTATCAGAGTCTAGGGTTAGGTTTGAGTGGGAGCAATGGCAGAGGAAGCAGGAAAGACGTCTGGAATAGAAAAGTTTGATGGCACAGACTTCGCGTATTGGAGGATGCAGATTGAAGATTATCTCTATGGGAGGAAATTGCACCTGCCTCTTTTGGGGACAAAACCTAAGGCGATGAAGGCTGATGAATGGGCTCGTCTTGACAGACAGGTACTGGGAGTTATCAGGTTAACTCTGTCTAGGTCTGTTGCACACAATGTTGTAAAGGAGAAGACCACAGCAGATCTGATGAAGGCTTTGTCTGGTATGTATGAAAAGCTGTCAGCAAATAACAAGATGCATCTGATGAAGAAACTGTTCAATTTAAAGATGGCAGAGAATGCATTAGTAGCACAACATTTGAACGAATTTAACATTATCACAAATCAATTGTCGTCTGTAGAAATTGATTTTGATGATGAGATTCATGCTCTGATCGTCTTGGCTTCTTTGCCAAACAGTTGGGAGGTAATGAGGATGGCAGTAAGCAATTCTACAAAAAAAGAAAAGCTCAAGTACAATGATATACGAAATTTAATTCTGACTGAGGAGATTCATAAAAGAGATGCTGGTAAAACCTTAGGATCTGGTTCTGCTCTAAACCTTGAGACAAAAGGCAGAGGTAATAACAGAAATTCAAATCAGGGTAGATCAAAATTTAGAAATTTTAATCGGAATAGAAGTAAATCTAGATCAGGCCAACAAGTACAATGTTGAAATTGTGGGAAAACAGGTCACTTTAGGAACCAATGCAAAAGTCCTAAGAAGAAGAATGAAGATAATTCTACTAATACTGTAACAGAAAAGGTACACGATGCATTACTTCTTACAGTAGACAGTCCACTTGATGATTGGGTTTTGGACTCAGGAGCTTTGTTTCATACCACTCCACATTGAGAAATCATACAAAATTATGCTGCAGGTGATTTTGGTAAGGTGTATTTGACTGATGGTTCAGCCTTGGATGTTGTGGGTATGGGAGACGTCCAGATATTGTTGCCCAATGAGTCTGTTTGGTTACTGGAGAATGTTCGACATATTCCTGACCTAAGGAGAAATCTGATTTCTGTTGGATAACTTGATGATGAAGGGCATGCAATACTATTTGTTGGTGGTACTTGGAAAGTTACAAAGGGAGCTAGGGTATTGGCTCGTGGAAAGAAGTTTGGTACTCTATATATGACCTCAAGTCCAAGAGACACAATTGCAATTGCTGATGCAAGTATTGATACAAGTCTATGGCACCGCAGACTTGGTCACATGAGTGAGAAAGGGATGAAGATGCTGCTGTCAAAAGAAAAACTACCAAAATTGAAGTCCATTGATTTTGACATGTGTGAAAGCTGCATCTTAGGAAAGCAGAAGAATGTGAGCTTCTTGAAAACTGGCAGGACACCGAAGGTTGAAAAATTGGAGTTAGTGCACACTGATTTGTGGGGGCCTTCTCCAGTTGCATCCCTTGGAGATTCAAGGTATTACATCACTTTCATTGATGACTCAAGCAGAAATGTATGAGTTTATTTTTTGAAGAATAAATCTGATGTATTTGAAACTTTTAAGAAGTAAAAGGGCATAGTTGAGTCAGAAACAAATTTGAAAGTAAAATGTTTGAGGTCAGATAATGGAAGAGAGTACATAGATGGAGGGTTCAGTGAGTATTGTGCTGCACAGGGAATTAGGATGGAGAAGACCATTCCTAGGACACCACAGCAGAATGGTGTGGCTGAGTGCATGAACAAAACTCTCAATGAGCGTACTAGGAGTATGAGGTTGCATGCTGGACTACCAAAAACTTTTTGGGCTGATGTTGTTAGCACTACAGCTTACCTGATAAACCGAGGGTCATCAGTTCCCATGGAGTTCAAACTTCTTGAGGAGGTTTGGAGCAGTAAAGAGGTAAAGTTTTCACATTTAAAAATTTTTTGTTGTGTTTTTTATGTTCATATTGATTCTGATGCTCGTAGTAAACTTGATGCAAAGTCTAAAACATGTTTTTTCATTAACTATGGTGATGAGAAATTTGGCTATAGGTTTTGGGATGAACAAAATAGGAAAATCATCAGAAGTGGAAATGTGATATTTAATTAACAGGTTATGTACAAGGACAGGTCAACTGTAGTGTCAGATGTTACAGAGATAGATCAAAAGAAATTTGAGTTTGTTAACTTAGATGGATTGACTGAAAGTACTGTCCAGAAAAGGTGTGAAGAAGATAAGGAGAATGTAGATTCATAGGTAGATCATAGTACATCTGTAGCTGAAGTCCGTAGATCTTCCAGGAACATTAGAGCTCCACAGCGTTATTCACCCACTTTAAATTATCTCCTGTTGACTGATGGTGGTGAGTCAGAGTGTTATGATGAAGTCTTGCAAGATGAGAATTCAAGCAAGTGGGAGTTAGCCATGAAGGATGAGATAGATTCCTTGTTGGGGAATCAAATATGTGAACTGACTGAATTACCAGTAGGAAAGAAGGCATTGCACAACAAGTGGGTACATAGAATAAAGAATGAGCATGATGGTAGCAAACGTTACAAGGCCAAATTGGTTGTTAAAGGGTTTCAGTAGAAGGAGGGCATTGACTACATAGACATATTTTCTCCAGTTGTGAAGATGTCAACAATTAGACTGGTGCTGGGAATGGTGGCTACAGAAAACTTACATCTTGAGCAATTAGATGTGAAGACGACATTCCTTTATGGTGACTTGGAGGAAGATCTTTACATGATTCGGCCAGAAGGATTCATTGTTCAGGGACAAGAGAATCTAGTCTGCAAATTGAGAAAGAGCTTGTATGGCCTAAAACAAGCTCCTAGACAGTGGTGCAAGAAATTTGACAGCTTTATGCATAGAATTGGGTTCAAGAGATGTGAAACTGATCACTGTTGCTATGTTAAGTTTTTTGACAATTTTTACATCATATTACTATTGTGTGTGGATGATATGCTTATTGCAGGGTCATGCATTAAGGAGATTAATAATTTGAAGAAGCAATTGTCAAAATAGTTTACAATGAAGGATTTGGGAGCTTCAAAGCAAATCCTTGGTATGAGAATCATTAGAGACAAGGCTAATGGTACATTGAAACTTTCACAGTCAGAATATGTGAAGAAAGTTCTCAGCAGATTTAACATGAATGACGCTAAATCAGTGAGCACACCCTTAGGTAGTCATTTCAAATTAAGCAAAGAACATTCACCGAAGACAGAAGAAGAAAGTGACCATATAAACAAGGTGCCCTATGCCTCAGCTATTGGCAGCTTGATATATGCTATGATGTGTACAAGGCCAGACATTGCACATGCAGTGGGAGTTGTGAGCAGATTCATGAGTAGGCTTGGAAAGCAGCATTTGGAGGTAGTCAAGTAGATTCTGAGATATCTGAAGGGTTCATCAGATACATGTCTTTGCTTCACAAGTGCAAGTTTGAAACTGCATGTTTATGTAGATGCTGATTTTGTTGGCAATATTGATAGTAGAAAGAGTACTACTAGGTTTGTATTTACTCTAGGTGGTACAACTATATCATGGGTTTCAAATCTGTAAAAGATTGTTACTTTGTCTATTATAGAAGCTGAGTATGTTGCAGCAACTGAAACTGGAAATGAGATGATTTGGCTACATGGTTTCTTAGATGAATTGGGTAAGAAGTAGGAGATAGGCATTCTATACAATGACAGTCAGAGTGCAATTTTTCTTGCTAAAAATTCGGCTTTTCATTCAAAATCAAAACATATACAAACAAAATACCATTTTATCCAATACCTTGTTAAAGATAAACTGGTAATACTTGAGAAGATATGTAGATCTAAGAACCCGGTAGACATGTTGACTAAGGGTGTCACTATTGAGAAGCTAAAGCTGTGTGTAGTTTCAGTTGACCTTTTAGCTTGAGGACAAGAGGATGAGTTGCAGAAATGAGGGATTGCTTTTGGAGGATAGCAGCTTATGTTGGTGATTAAACTAGTCTCCAAGTGGGAGATTTTTTGGGCTTTGTGGAGTCTAGTTTATTTTTGGCCCGTTTTGTAGCTCATTGTAATCCTGTGCGCAGGATATAAAAGCCACTTTTGTGATTAGAGTTTGTTGATTGTTGTTGTGTTTTTAGAGAGAGAGAAAAACATTGTAGCCGCACTTTGTATTTTTCTCTAATAATAGAGAAATCCCTGCAACTCGGTGGACGTAGGCAAATTGCCGAACCACGTAAATACTATCTTGTGCGTATGATTGTTTTCTTTGACATGTGTTTTCTCTATTTTTTTTTGTTTCTCACAAGTTGGAATTTCGGTTTGAATTCCCAACTCTAATCATACCATTTCATTCCACAATCATTGAATCCATTAATTTTTCACTTTTTCTCAACAATCAAATGTCGTATGTTCCAGTTGAAAGAAAAAGGAAAAACAAAAAACAAAACAAACAAACAAACCAGAATATAAGAAGCCTCACAAGAATACCATGAAGACAAAAATCAAGACCCAACTGTAATATAAGGGAGGAGCTCTAACCAAATAACCAAATTTGCCAGGAAGATAGTTAAAAGCAAGGAAAGTAGAATATAAGCCCTTTGGGCTGATTTAAAAGAGCAAACAAAAAATTATTGAAAAAAAGAAGTGCAGCAGTAGAAGTGCAACAATAATAAATGCTACGCTTTAACTTATATATATATATATATATATATAGATTTATTTTAGGCACAATGGAATATGAACCATTCTAGTGAAAGAATTATGAAAAGATTCACTTGGTAGTTTAGTATAAAATCGACAGGAACAACAAAATTCGTTGACAATTCTGCACCTTCTAGAAGGTTAACAAAGGCACTTCCCATTAAAGAATCAACAGAGGTTTGCAAACTCATTTTCAATTGTCCAGCATTCCTAATTACCACTGAAGAAGTGTTCTAAAAATCAAAGCATAACTTCTGTTGTACTAAAGTTCTTTCCAAATAGCCAATGTTATCAATTCTCATCATTTTCCTTTGCTTAATAAGTAATCAGGTTTCTTGCTTATTCTCCATTCATAATTCAAGCATTAGTTATACAATATATGGTACATGAATAGATTACTAAACTATAAAAAATTTTAATTTGAAAACCAATAAATTTTCCAATGCCTAGGCAAGTTTAATTGAGATATTACAATGGCTTCAATTTGGATAATTTTTTTTTTCTCTCTTTTCAAATTTATGCAACATATAAATTCCAACCAGAAAAGATGATTAAGCAATCTCAAGGCAGAAGTAGCCTTCATTTTCAAAATCTCAGTCTAAAATATTAAGTAAAATATAAGTTTTATAATTCTTTTTTCTCCCAGGGAAGGTAAACGAGAAAGGAAACCAGAAAATGAAAAGAAAGGGCCTAAAGGTGTAATTATGATGCGAGATGTGCTAGGCTAGAATAAATATGTAAGGAATTCCACTAAAAATCAGCACAATTTCAGACAAGATTCAATAAAGTTCAGCATTTGGTTTTAAAAGTTGAAACCCATCTGCATATTTAAACTACCAACTTTATGGCAAGAACTTATAGATGAACAATAATGCATACCTCAACCCTTCTGTATAAGAGATCAAGACTTCTTACAACATCCATTTCATCCTGGAAAAATGTGATAAAAATCTGAATTAGCTCTAGAGAGAAAAGACTGCATTACATCAAATTCTGTTGAACTCAAACTATAGTAGGACAAGGGAAAGCCATATTCTGGAAAGGAGAAAGGAGTTCCCAATTCTTGCTTATAAACAAAATTACAAATCAAGAGGTCTTAAGTACATTTTGTTAGACATATCTAGTAAAACCATTGACCGTATCATAATTCTTGCTTATATATATATTTTTAAAGAATCAAGACTGTATTATATGATCTATGCACATGAGAGAATCAGCAGCTCTCCAACCAACACCATTAGTACCTTAGGAGGAAGTAGGGCTTAAATATAGCATTAAGGCCAATATTCTATTTATTTGAGCTAGATTGCCCTTGACTATTAGCTTCTGACAGTTTTATAATAATGATTGAGCATCCAATAAATATCTAATCATACCATTTCATTCCACAATCATTGAATCCATTACTTTTTCACTTTTTCTCGACACTTTTAAACCTCCTCTCCCGAAGAAAAATTCATAGTATGATTTTAGCCAAAAGAATAAAAATAAAAACAAAAACTTATCAATCACATCATAGTTGTCCTAGTGATTACTCTGATTAATCAAATTTGTGAAATCGGGTCATGCATAAAGAAAACGGAAAAGGAATCAATGGTGAACTGAGTACTTCAAAGTTCAAACAAGCACCAAATGCAAGCAATTGATTTCATGCAAAATTTTATTACCCATCATCACAATATCTTCACGTGAGGATGATGCAAGTATCAGCAGTATAACGAAATTAAAAGGAAAAAAAAAATAACCCACATTTCATCACAAGCACAGAATTTCAAAAGTCATCTATAAGCAGCAAGTAGAAAGTTAACATACCCCCTCCCCTCCAAAAACAAAAAACAAAAGCAAGTAGAAAATTGATACACAAAACATAGAATAAAACCAAAATTGTGTTTTCCAATTGAACTGCTACAGAAATATTTTTGTTGGATTTGTATCAGACACATCTAACAAGCGTACAGAAAACATAGCAGGGAACAAGTAATATATTTATAATTCACTAAATTATTGCAAAAAAAAAAAAAAAAAAAATTCCCTTAACCAGTTCCTCTGCAATATGGACTTCTCAAATTGGCAACATATTCATGTCAAACAAGTATGCAACATAATAGTTTCATCTACTCAAAACAGGGATGGAGCTACAAAATGATTTGGACCCCTCAAAACAAGTGCAAATTCATTATCATCCTTTGCAGATGAGGCAGATTAATGTTCTTTGGGCAATAAGTTGAAGGTCCTTTCATCAATCATCACAAAATTATGAATCATGAATGTATCATAAATAAAACTAAAAACAGGCAAAGAGAGAAAATGTGGGTGAAGTTATTGGTATTGCGTATTCATGTTTCTTTCAGTGTGATAGCCAAATTTATTTTGGACCCCAAGCCAGTTGAGTTTTATTAACTATAAAATAAAAAAGGCAAAAAAAATTTGGGTTGCTATGTCTTAGGTTCTTCAATTAAAGAAAGCATTGTCTGTCTCGTTCCTCCAGCACCAAACACAACACATTTTACAATTAAAACAACAAAGACATATGCCAAACTCTAAACCAAACTAAATATAGATATTAAGACATAGAAATGAACTTCCTATAATAATAATAATAAGAAGGTCTCACTCACCTGAAGTACTGCCCATGACATTCACATAGTACAACTCCTTCAGCACACCAATCTAAGCCTTGGCCTTCTCTAATAAAAGCTCTTCTTCTTCTTCTTCTTCTTCTTCTTTTTCTCTCACACAGAGAGAGCTAAAAATGGACTAACACCCTTTTTCTTCTTCTTCTCTCTCACGGTCTGTTTAGTTTTGTTTACTTGTGTGAGTTGTGTCGATATTGGGGGCCAAAATTGGGAATTAGCCCCATTTTCCAAACTATATAGTTAGTAGGCATGGTTTCAAAAGTATATAACTTACTAACATCTCAAGTTTCAAAGACTCGATTTTGGGCCTATAAATCGAGCCTTTAAGACTCGGTTTTCATGTTTGGATCAGATTTGATGTAGCATTTTTTCCACTTGGCGTCCACATGGAAATCGAGTCTTAGAGGCTCGATTTATAAGTCGACCCTTTAAGCATCGATTTGTGTGTGACGTGGCAAACTGTATGTGTTGTGGCTGATCCACATGGAAGCCACCTACAAACCGAGTCTCTAAGACTCGATTTCTAATAAGGTTTTTTCAAAATTTAATGCCTCTCCACTCTCACTCACCCTCTCACTCAGACCAGAGCAGACTCTCACTCATCCTCTCTACTCTCACTCACCCTCTCACTCTCTCACTCACCGACCCACTCTCACGCCTCTCTTAGTCACCCTCTCCACACCCACACAAACACCCTGTCACCCTCTCTAATCTATCATTCATCCTCTCCACTCTCACTTAGTCTCCACTATTTCACATTCATCAGCTTTGTCAAAAGATTTGATAAAGCCACAACTAGGTGTACAGAGATTGTATCAAATGCTTATCACAGACCTTTGAGTTCCTTCAGTCTACGCGGTCTATGAAAACAAAAAAAGAAGGTGAGTCCCTTTATGCAAAATGCAAAGTGTGTGTCATCGTTTGGTTGCTGAGAAACAGTGGGAAAAATCAAAGAAACTTTGGTTTCAGTTCGTTTTTTTTTCTATTTTGGTTTCTGTATTGAATTTCTAATAGAACTGTTAAAAAAGATCGAAACTTTATCGTTTTTTGAGATTGAATTGGTAGGTGGAATCGGATTATGTTTCTGGATTTGTTTATATTTGCTGAGGATTTATTTTTAGTGCTTTGTTGATCAAAATTTACTTTGATCTAAGTTTGATTTGGTAAAAAGGGTTGGAGTGTGCCTCTATCATTTAATATTGGACAGGCCTTTTCCTTTTTGTTCAGAGAACTAATAAAGCAATTTTTTGGCAGTGTTGCAGGATATCAAGAAGCAAATCCTGCAGTTTACACTGTTAATACATTTCCATTTCTTTTTGCTGTGATGTTCGGGGATTGGGGTCATGGAATATGCTTGTTGCTGGGAGCATTAGTTCTCTTAGCTCGTGAAAGTAAGCTTAGTACACAGGTATGTTTTTTTTAAGAGTTTAAACAGGTGTTCTTTCAGAAGAAGCTACTGATGTGATTTAGGTTCCTACTTTAGTAAAAAGGAAAGTTAATCATGATATCTTGTGTGTTATAAACTTACAATTTTTCCTTATGACAAATAATTGATTACTGGAGGCTGGTACAAAAATAATAGGCATTCTTTTTATAGGTAATGAGGTTATTGAGTATATATGTCATTCTTTGATTCAGAAGCATCATTAATAGTGCTAGAACCCCAACTATGACAGTCATAGCAACCACAAAACTATCATTACGACTGATCTCCACATTTTTTATGGTAGTCAATAGTATTGTTTTTACTACAATTAGTAGGAGGTTACGTAATAATAGCAATAACATGCATATGGGTATTAATAAGCAGCACAGAGATGATGGCTTTGATGTCTTTTGTTTGAGAGGAACACCAGAAAAAGAATATGCTGCTGAACCATTTTTTAAATGGATGACATTGATGATCACTACTTATGTGGTGATTTTTCTTACTTAAATACCTGAAGTAAATGTGATATCTAAAATTATAGTCATTAATGTTTTATGCTTCTGGAATTGCATTTGAAAAAAGGGAATAATGTGTTAACCATGTTAATCTTATTACCTTTTTGATATATGCTTCCTGCAGAAACTTGGAAGCTTTATGGAGATGCTATTTGGTGGGCGTTATGTACTTCTTTTGATGTCACTATTTTCAATTTTCTGTGGGTTGTAGGGGTGTTCGCAGTGCAGTTTTGGGCCATTTTTAACACCGCATTGCGATATGGTGCAGTGTGGTTTAAAGTTTAGCCAAAACCATAATCACATCGCACCTCATTTTTGCAGTTACATATGTGGTGCGGTGTATAAAATTCGGTTTGAATGATTTAAAGTTGGTATATTTTTCAAATTTTGTGTCTTTTCTACCCAACCCAAAACTAATTTTTCCCTTTATTTTGGTTCAAGTTTTAAACTATTGAGCTAGTTTTTTCTTTATTTTGGGTTGGCTTTCCTAATCATCACTTGCTAGGATTATCAAACTATATATATATATATATATATATTTTTTGAAAACTAGGGTTATTAAACTATTAATAATATATTTAATATTAAAAATAATTAAATATATTAATATATAGAGAGGGTGTGATGCGGTGCAGTGCGGTTTGTGTAGTTTTCTTATTATAAAACTGCAAACCGCATTGCACCATGCAATGTGGTGCAGTGCGGTGCAATATTACTTGCGGTGCGGTTATGCCATTTTGCGGGTGGTTTTGGTGCGATTTTTACGGTTAGAGGTTTATGCGGTTTGGTGAACATCCCTAGTGGGTTGATTAACAATGAATTCTTCTCGGTTCCTTATCACATATTTGGTGGGTCTACCATGCGTATAGTGATTTATTTCGTCTAATTACGATGCTTCCAAATTTTTTATGGAGTAGTCTAGGAATACTTTGCTGCCAATATATTGATTTGCATGTGTGTGTTTTTTTTTTTTTTTTTTTTTTTTTGATAGGAAATCTGGAAATTTCATTAACTAAACACAGAATACAAGTTGATTACATCTTAAGCGCATTGGAGCTCAATAAGGCTAGGAGTTTCCTCCAGCCAAGTCTCAAAATCTTCAACATGTTTAGCATGCTGAGCAAGTTGCCAAGCCGTTTGATATGAGAGAAATCTGCAAATCTAAAATTCTGAATTTGAGAGAGAATACCAGAAACAACATTTTCTATGGAGGAGGCAGCTGCATTGTTCCCTTGAAGGGCATTGTATAGGAGAAGTGAGTCAGTCTCAAAAGTAACTTCTCTGATCCCAATATCAAAAGCAAATTGTATAGCAGCTTCCATAGCTTTCGCTTCAGCTTCTAAAGGGCCCAACGGAAATGAAATCTTCTTGCTCATGGCAGCCACAACCAGCCCCGCATCATCACAAATGACCATACCCAGACCTGTTGCTTTGCTTTGGGAGAATATTGCCCCATCAACGTTTAATTTGTATCGGCCTACCGCCAGGGGGACCACTTAATGTTTTCTTTAACAATGGAGGGGGCAGATTGTTCGTTTGCCACTTGAAATTCCTCCAGAAAGACAAGAGACCTGCGTGCAATGTCACTACTTGAACGATGATACCCCCATGCTGCACCTCACACCTATTCTTCCAAATGCCCCAGCAAATTGCAGCAACCTTTTCCAATAGATTGGGAGAGGCTGAATCACTTCTAACAATCTGCCAAACCACATCCACAAAATCCCATGTTCGGCCTATTTGGAAAGGGAAAACAAGCTTAGTGTTTGCCCAAACTTCCTTTGCTTTATCACAAAACCAAAATAGGTGGCAGATGGATTCAGACTCCTAACCACATTCTTCGCGTTTGTCATTGGTAGTGATGTGCCTCTTCAGTAAGTTTTCTTTAGTGGCTAGTATATTATGGCAGGCTTTCCAAAAGAAGGTCCGGATTTTATTTGGAGTCTCCAATCCCCAGATTCTTTTCCATACTTGTTTCATTGTAGAGCAGTCTGAGCAAACACCATTTCTTCCCTTCCAAAACTCCTCCATTGCTAGTCTGTAAGCGCTTCTAACAGAGAATCTTCCATTCTTGTTGGCAGCCCAAATAATCTTGTTTGGAGGGAGACGGTTGCTAAGCTGTGTGCTTAGAATAGCCCCAGCTTCATGAGCAAAGAACATCTGATTCACCAAATCCACATCCCATTCCCCCTTTTCAGCATTGATGAGTAAACTCACCTTTGCATCACTTGGTAGGAGGTTCACAGGGGTTGATACTTTGTATGTTGTTGGAGAGGGTAGCCAGCTGTCCTGCCATATCTGAATACTTTCCCCGTTACCAACTCTCCACCTTAAGCCTTTTCTCACAATTCCTTGGGCTGGTAGCCTATATGACTAGTAAGGTAAAAATCATAATCATTGAATTGTTTGGTCAACAATGTTTGTGATTTTATAACTTAAAAGTTTTTATACTAAGTACATTAATTACCCCACGTGGAGATAATAAAAAAAGGAAAGTAGAATTTGTGTCATATTGACTAATTTGCTTTATCTTGCGTTTTTACAAGCACACTTGCTTGATGGCCAGGCTAGTGCTGCTGCAACTGTTGATTCGGCTAGACAAAACCTTGCTGGAACAGGGAATGTTCTTAAGGTATTCTTTTAAAGGCAATTTAATGATACCATTTGTAAATTTTTATAGTCCATTGCCAATGAGCTTTGTTTCAAAAGGCTTTTCCTCAAAATGGGTGGAGCTTTAGGTCGTGGGTTCACAATAATTGGGCAGTATGTGTAGATTACTTTTATTTGTTTTTTTGGTAGTAAATTATATAATTTCTTTTACTTGTCCATAGTAGCTGATACTTTTCTCTGTGTAGGTTGGTGCAATTTCTGGGTCATTGTTCACAACATCTAGACAAAGGTGAAACTCGCCAGGGTCTTGCTGTGCTTGGAATTGCTATGGTTGCAATGGCTGAAGACAAAGGGGCTTGAGATGGCAATTCGTTCATTAGAGCATCTTTTGCAGTATGGAGAGCAGAATATTCGCCGTGCTGTTCCTTTGGCTCTTGGTCTCCTTTGCATATCAAACCCTAAGGTATTTATCTTTCTAGCCCTTGCTGATTACACTTTGTTTGGAAATGCCTGCTCATGCCAAGTGCCTTGTAGCTCAACTGGCACATTTTGGTATTTCCAATGGAGACGTCTTTGGTTCAAATCCCCCATCCCCCAACAATCAAAGTATAAAAAATAAAAAATTAAAAGGAAAGAAAAAGAAGAAATTCCTGCTAATCAGTCTCAGCTGGATTGACTTTAAATGGCTTTTGAAATGCGTCCTAAGTATTGGATAAGCAAATTAACAAGGCTCATCTATACAAAATTGAATTCACTTGACCACCCAAATTCAAGGAAAACCTGTTTTGGAAGTCTACTTTCTGCATTTTGCATGTAATCTGAGTATTCATCCCCTTGTAATTTAAGGAAATTATATAACGATGATGTGTGCAGATAAGCTGTTTGAATCTCTTTTAAGCTGAGGACAAACAGTATTTCTCCGTGAGTTTGCTTTGCTTATCAATTTGTTGATTGGTTGTTCTGGTCAGGTCAATGTTATGGACACATTAAGCAGACTTAGCCAGGACACAGATTCAGAAGTAGCAATGGTAATGTGATATTAGAACTTCTATATCTATTTGTATTGTTATTTCTTCAGTTACCGTTTTAAGGCTAAAAGTATGTATTTGGATGCTACAGGCTGCAGTAATGTCTACTAAGGTATTTGGATGCTACAGGCTTCAGGTTATGGCTACTAAGGTTGACTGACTATAGAGCATTTCAAGCGGCTTTGACTTTGTGAGATGTGAGCGGAAAGTGAGGAAAGGAGGGGAGCCAGTGTAGTCGTATGGTAGTTGACGACTCCTTTTTTTATTTATAAAATTTTGTAAATTTAATTATGTTGCAGCAAAAGACATAAGAGTGTAGTGAGGTGAGCTTGCTGGAGTGTAACATTTTTCCAAGGCTTGAAAGCAATGCCATTAGATAAATGCTTTCAACTTATCATCTATATATATATATATATATATAATCGAAGCCTCTGAAACTCTTACAATTTTTCTCATCATCACTATTTTCTTTTTCTTTTTATTTTAGATTCTTTTTATTTTAGGTTTTATATCTTATATAGAATCCACCAGAAAAACAATAGACGAAAGTTTGAATTTTTATTAATATCAATAATATTAGACGAAAGTTTGAATTTTTATTAATATCAATAATATTGAAAAACGTATACAAACTTGGAGGACTATTTAAGGGCTGCATAAAACTTGATAGACAAAAAAATATATTCTAAAATAAGCCCTAATTGATACCTAACCATAATAAGAACCAAATTTGACCTAAAAAACATTAAAAAAAAAAACTAAAAATAAGAAAATAAATCACCTAGACCTAAAATAACTTTTTTGCATAAAAATACCAAAATTAAATAATTACAAAAATTAAATTATAAATTCTATCCTACATCAACTTATCACAAAAATCATCATTTATATTTATTATCTATATATATATATATATATATATATAAAACCGAAACTTTTGAAACGCTACAATTTTCCACGTTAGCATCATATTAAATAATAATAATAATAATGAAACTTTTCTAAACCCTAAACCGATGCTCTGCTTCTCTATGTTAAAAACCCGATGCTGTGCTTCTCAATATTAAATAAAGAATAGAGAGCATTTGTGACCATGAAACACAGAGACTATTGGAGAGAGAAACTTGAGGGAGGCTTCTTCACTCAGTAAGTTTAATTTTCTGGGTTTTGTTTCTGTGCACTCATGAGTTTCAGTTTCATGTTCTGTTCTATTCTATTTTGTTTTTTAGTTTTATTTATTTGGCTTGATATCTGGGTTATTAGACAAGAAGAGAAGGTAGTGGAGCAAACACAGGCTACGAAGGGAAAAGATATTTCAAATCCACAATGTTTCTACTCTCTCTCTCTCTGAATCTTTCTATTATTTGCCTTTTGTTTTTCGGTTTTTGATCTTAGTTTCATATTCTAGGGTTTTTAGGTTTATTGTGTTTATGCGATCAAAATTTGGGCAATCCTAATTGATTTATAATCTGAGTTTGCTTTCATTTGATTAAAAAATGGGAAATTTCATTTCATTTGATTAAAAAATGGGAAATTTCATTGTTTTTGTTGGGCAATTTGGGTTTTAATCTATGACTTATTACTTGATTTGGGTTTTAATCCTGTTTTGATTTTAATCCTATCCCTTATGAGGCACATCTCTTAGGCCTATTTAGTTGTCCATGAATCAAAACTAGCATTCACAAATTGTCACTGTAGTGGATAGAATGACTTATTTGTGTTTTATGATGTCGATTTTAGCAAAATATTTTTAATTTTGTTAGAGAAAATTGGAACATGTTTGAATTCAAAAATGGCTTGAGAGTGAGGCTATGATTAGCTATTGTCCTGCCCTATATGTATATAAGCATGCAAGGCTGTGTTTGTATTTTTCTCATTGGGAATAATTAATTTCATTAAATGTCTTTCTTATAAGGAGGTTATTGTTTTAAAGTTGTAGGTTTGGAGATGTGTCATAGCACACATTCTTTGGCGAAGATGTTGAGTTTGGGGGTTGCCATTTTTCATCGCTTGGAGTTTTTAAAATGGTTAGTGATGTTTTTAATATAATTTTAGGATTTTCCCTCTTTCCTGTTTTCTTTATTTGGCCATTGGGTTTACTAATCTATTTAAATTGTGTTATTTTAATTTAAGATTTTTTGAGCCAGGTTTGATCTTATCGAAATAAAAAAGTTTTTGAGCAAGGTATGCTTCTTTAGTTTTAGATATTAATTTCTGCGTGTCAATGTCTTTGTTACTATTTAATTTGTATATTTAGCTACTATATTTTCTTTTCTTTTCTTTTTTTCTATTTTGGGTTTCTTTGTTGCATGTTATATAGTTTATTTGGAGTTTGATATTAGAATTCATGTTTGTTTTATGTAGTTTGTTTTAAATCTAACCCACATATGTAAAGGGTTTGTGATGTTTCCTTCCTTGGTATAGAGCATGTGTATGCACACTTTACATGAAATTGTAATTTGTGTATACGCAAATTTTACTATCAATAGAAAATTTTCTGCTGCGATTGTTTAAATATGAGCCATGAAAACAAGTTTGTGTAAAAAGTTGTGTCAATAAGAGGGTGTTTGAACCTAACCAATATAGCTATAATGTTATATAGATTTTGTAGATATTCTTAGTTTAGTATGAGATTTTAGTAGCATAATAGTGTTCAATACATAAAATTAAATTCATTGCTTTTCATATGTTCAACTTTTCATAGCATAATTAAGCATAATCCTCACATGAAGCCTTTTTTTTTTTTTTTTTTTCTTCTGGTGTGGATATTGTGCTTTCTGCCATGCACAGCAGAGGACTGAACCTATAGAGTTTAGAGGCTGGCTACAAATTCCAGCAATAACAAAGTGAAAAGGTAGAGCTGTGTTTTTTCTTCTTCCATATCTATTTTTGAATCATATTTTGTGAGACTTCACTGTGATCCAAGTTGATATATTGATTATTGAATCTAATAGGCAAATAGTGGGTTATTTTTCATTGCTTTTTTGCCTTTGAAAAGTGGGGGGATTTGCTTTGCAGGAACCAGTTTCCACAATTAATTTAATTGTAAGAACTGATCACTTCACTATTAACGAGTACTACTGTGAAATTTGAGGGTGCTTAGACCAGGGAAAGGACTAAGAGGGTCACATATTGATAAAAATAAAGAATAATGGATTAACAACGTTGAAGGGGTTATTGATACATGATTGCATGTCATAACACTGAAGATATGGCCCTCGGTAGTACATTGGAGATTTTAAAATCCATTGCATAATATTTATTTGCACTTGAATGTCCAAGCAATTTGATCGGTAGAATATGGGCTTAGATAGTAGATTTGGAAGCACTGATACATACATGTTTTTGAATTTTTGCTGTTAAATTGAAGTTTTGCTGTTAAATTGAAGTTTTGCAATGATTTATAACTGTTATGCTACTATTTGAAAGTAGAGTAATAGACAAATTCTAATAATGTCCACTTTCATTTAGTGTTTTCACTTTTTCCATGTTGAGAGATATCAAAACGCTGTTTTCTTCTGATTTTTGTTTTCCTCCTTCCTGTTTTGATTTTTTTAGTCAAAGATATATTTACTAATTTCAATTTTTGCTTAATTTCCGATTGTAACTAAGGGGTTTTGTGTTTTTTAGGCTAACTTTATAATCTACTTGATAATTTAATGTGCTTTTGATTTTAATCCTATCAGGGGGTTTCTCTACTTGAAAAAAGGGTCAAAATTAATGAAGATTTGATTGGTTGGTTTATAATCTGGGCGATTTGGTTTTATATCTATGAATCATTATCTGATTTTTATTTTACTCCTTCCTGATTTGATTGTTTTAGTCAAAGTTCTATTACTTAATTTGATTATAGCTTAATTTTTGATTGTTATTCAGGAGTTTTCAGGTTTTGTTTAGGCCACGAAGGGCCCACAACTCATTCCCCAACAGGTATTTCTCTTGAAAATAACAATTTTGGTATTTTCACTCTATGTGAAGTCCTTGCTTTTTATGAATACAAGTATATGATGTTTAGTGCTTCCTCTAACTTTATAGAACCTACATATAAACGATTCACCAACTGAACATTTCTCCTAACTTGTGTGAAATCCACCTGTTAGGGGCTTGAGTGAGTTTGGATGATACCATGGTGTTATATTAACAACAAATTTGAAACAATAACCTTTGTTTTGACTCTGAGAAGAAATGCAAGCCTTTTGTTATAAATTAGTCTCTGTCACGTTCTAGAGTTGGTCATGATAAATACCTATAAGCCACTACTTTTAGTTGTAGAGAAATTATGAATCTATTGACTATCGAACTATTTGACTAAGGCAAATAGCATTAGACCTGATAATGGATTCTTCTTTGCATGTTTCCCTCATTAGGCACATCTCTTAGGCCTGTTTAGTTGCCCTTGAATCAAAACCATTCATATTTTGTATAATACTACATTCACAAATTGTCACTGTAGTGGATAGAATGACTTATTTGTGTTTTATGATGTGGATTTGAGAAAAATATTTTTAATTTTGTTAGAGAAAATTGGAACATGTTTGAATTCAAAAATGGCTTGAGAGTGAGGCTATGATTAGCTATTGTCATGCCCTATATGTCTATAAGCATGCAAGGCTGTGTGTGTATTTTTCTCATTGGGAATAATTAATTTCATTAAATGTCTTTCTTATATATGGAGGTTTTTTTTTTTTTTTTTTAAATTGTAGGTTTGGAGATGTGTCATAGTACGCATTCTTTGGCAAAGATGTTGTTGAGTTGGGGGGTTGCCATTTTTCGTCGCTTGGAGTTTTTAAAATAATTAGTGATGCTTTTAATATAATTTTAGGATTTTCCCTCTTACCTATTTTCTTTATTTGGCCATTGGGTTTACTAATTTATTTAAATTGTGTTCTTTTAATTTAAGGTTTTCTGAGCTAGGTTTGATCTTATCGAAATAAAAAAGTTTTTTAGCAAGTTATGCTTCTTTAGTTTTAGATAATAATTTCTACGTGTCAATGTCTTTTAATTGCTAGGATGTCAATGTCAGTTTCAAAGCCATTTAAAATAATAATCATGGAAAGAGTATTCCACTTTACTTGCATTTTTTAGTACTTTCTAGAGGATCCCTGATTTACTAAAGCCATACATTTTTTTTTTTTTTTTACTTCAGAGAGGCTCCTCATAACTGGAGCACATGCACGGGATTTGATATCTTTGGATGGCAGAAAAGTTTGTAAATGTGGAACTCGGAGAAGATAGCTCCAGGTTTGTGTTGGAATCTGTCATCATCATCTTCGGTATTCTTCTCAGCGAATCAGTCACCGTTCTTCTCTCCTAGATCACCAACATGTCATTTATCAGAATCCAAACATTCCAACAGTCAATGTGATGGCATTCGTTCAAGTATTGATGAAAATATGCCATTTATTAGGATGAAAATATGCCAAGTGTAATGGAAAGGAAAGTGCGTTCTGTTAGGAATTTTTTTTTAATTATATCCAATTAACTTGCAGAAGATGGAAGATATGAGAATGCAATTTGTAGATTTATTATCAAGCACTGAATTTGTAGATTTTTAATTTTTCTATTTTCAAGTGCAAGTATTCCTTCCCCTTTCTCAATTTGGTTTTTTTTTTTTTTTTTTTTTTTTTTTTTTAACACTTTAAAACACCATTTTATTCCAAAAGAAATCTAATCGAGTTTGTGGTTGGTGCAACTTTTCTTCTTTATTTCCTTTTTAATTTAACCATTTGAATAATTGTATAATATATTTATCCAAAGTAGGATTTACTCTTTACGATATGTGCATAGGTTTACAACTAAAACATCTGTGATTCAGAGAAGTTCTGCACAATCCTTTGGGTTGAACGCTACCCAAATGTAGAGCAGTGCAAAAGAAGAGGAAAGAGAACATCAATCTACACTAAAAAAGTTGGGAAAGTTGACATTCGTCATACATCCTTCAATGGAATAGTTTTATCTCTTTCTTCTACCATAGATTGTTTTATTATATAAGTGAAAGTGACCCCTTTTTTATGCAAACAAATGTGCAAGATAACATAGATTATATTGGTGGTGAATAGTAGATCTTATTGCAGTTGAGCATTGTATGAAGGCATCACC
The DNA here is from genome assembly GCA_030445155.1 of Quercus variabilis. Lineage (NCBI taxonomy): Eukaryota > Viridiplantae > Streptophyta > Magnoliopsida > Fagales > Fagaceae > Quercus > Quercus variabilis. The sequence continues at coordinate 63,429,297 of CP129447.1, forward strand.
ATAGCATTTTTTTTTTTTTTTTAATGCCAAGTTATAGTAGCAAAATAAATATTTTTATTTTTTATTGAACTATCCTGTGCATCGCACGGGTTAGCGACTAGTTATTATCTATATGTGTGTATATATATATATATAACCGAAACTTTTGAAACTCCTACAATTTTTCACGTTAGCACAACACAATATTTCAAAAATAAAAAATTAAATTAAAAACACTATTTTCAAAACCTAATACTTACCTTTTTTTTTTTTTTTTTGAAACCTTATACTTATCTCTCTCTTCACGCTGCCCCTCATTCGTTTCTCTTTGGCTTAAACGCAGAGCATCCCTCTTCTCTCAGCCATATTAAAATATATATATATATATTTCTAATTAAATTTTTTGCTTATGTTTTCCTGATAAGCCTTTTTGCCTTTGCCTTTGCCTCTCTCAATTATCAAAACCCTAAAAGTCTAAAATTTACCATTCTCTCTGCCTTTCTAAGCTGTTCTCTCTATATCCCTGATAGTCTACCATAACCATCTCTCCCACCCACAACTGAGCCGTTACCCATCATAGCCATCACAAAATCTCCAATGTCGCAGGCCCAGTTACGCAGGTGAGATGCTCTTAATATTATGTATCTAATCTTTCCCTCTCTCTTTCTCTTTCTAAATATTTGTTTTTTTAATGTTCATTGGCTTTGCTTCTTTTTGTTGATTCCTAGACTGAATTACTGTTGTTGCATAAGTAATATTTTGATTTTCTATTCAATTCTTTTGCTAATATTGTTGTTAGGTATTGTTAGGTTTTTTTTTTTTTTTTTTTGGATTTAATTTTGTGAATTCTTATCTGGGTTCATGTGGTTACCACTTAGAGACTTGATTTTAGTGTATAGTTTCTCTGTAGGCATTGATCTGTGAGCCTTTTAATTCTAGATATAAATTCGAAATTCATTAGGAATTTTAAATTTTGATTCTTTGAGAATGTGTATTTGAAATTTTAGTGGAAATTGAGCTATGGGTTTGAATTTTTTAAGATTTATATGTTAGATATTGGGATTGGTATTGATGGTGAGATAGGTTTATATAGTAGAAAGGAGATTAATTGAATCACAATGGTCTCTGAGATTATCAATTTGAAAGTTTAAGGGATATTGAGAAGTCGGTTTGTGCATTGAGATTAGAGTTTGTGAATTTGGGTCTAATTTGATTGGTTTTTAACTATCAAGAATAATTTTTGCATCATGAATCTTAAAGTGCTTAATTAGGATCATATATAAAACTGTCTTTTTAATATATATATATATATATATATATATATATATTTGTATTCGAAGACCATGTTTTTTTTTTTTTTTAAACTATTTGTAATAGTTATTTAACTGATTATCCCGTGCATCGCACGGGTTAGCGACTAGTCTATATATATATATATATATATAAAACCGAAGTTTTTGAAGCTCTCACAATTTTCCACATCATCACTATTTTCTTTTTCTTTTTATTTTAGATTCTTTTTATTTTAGGTTTTATATCTTATATAGAATCCACCAGAAAAACAATAGACAAAAGTTTGAATTTTTATTAATATCAATAATATTGAAAAACGTATACAAATTTGGATGCCTATTTAAGGACTCCATAAAACTTGATGGACAAGAAAATATATTATAAAATAAGTCCTAATTAATACCTAACCATAATAGGAACCAAATTTGACCTAAAAAAACATTAAAAGAACCTAAAAACAGGGAAATAAATCACCTAGACCTAAAATAACGTTTTTTGCATAAAAATACCAAAATAATAATATCCAAAAAAAAACTTTAGGATTAAGAAAAAAAAAAAAAGAAACTCCTGGTAGGACTCTCTCTTCTCTCCATAAAACCCTAGCAATTACTATCTCAAAACCCTAAACTCAACTTCACTTTAAGATTAAAAAAAAAAAAGAAGGAGAGAGACTCACGTAAAATAAAAAATAAAAAATAAAAAAATGTAGGTTTTGTCTTTTTTATTTGCTTTCATATGTGCCTGAAATTTTCATTCTATCTTATTGTTTTATTATGTTTAGAATTGGTTTTGTTCTAAGTATTTGGGTTAATCTCTATATTTTGATAGTGTTTTTATGGGTTTGGTTTTTGGGTTGAAATTCTAATAATTATTTTATATTGTATATGGTAGATGAAGCATCTCTATTTTTTGGAGAAAAATCAAAGCTGCAACCTATGTCTTCCAGCCCAAGATGTGGTAAATTTTTATATGTTCTTACTTTATTGAGAATTTTTATTTGGGTTCATGTGATTTTTTGTTTTTTTATTAAATCTTTGATTTTTGGTTGATTAATTATTTGTTTGGATTAATTTCAATTAATTATTTGTTTGGATTCAACGTAAAAGATAATAGAATTAGGTGTTATAAATTTGATAATGTTCCATATTTTGAATTGTTTATATTATTTAGACTCCTGGTAGGACTCTCTATTCTCTCCTTAAAACCCTAGCAATTACCATATCAAAACCCTAAACTTAACTTCATTTTAAAATTAAAAAAAATAAGGAGAGAGACTCAACTAAAAAAAAAAAAAAAAAAAACGTAGGTTTTGTCTTTTTTATTTGCTTTCATATGTGTCTGAAATTTTCATTCTATCTTATTGTTTTGTTATGTTTAGAATTTATTTTCTTCTAAGTGTTTGGGTTAATCTCTATATTTTGATAGTGTTTTTGTGGGTTTGGTTTTTGGGTTGAAATTTCTAATAATTATTTTATATTGTATACGGCAGATGAAGCATCTCTATTTTTTGGAGAAAAATCAAAGTTGCAACCTATGTCTTCCAACCCAAGATATGGTAAATTTTTATTTGATATATTATATATGAATTTTTTGAATTTGAAGGGTTTTTTTTGGTTTTGAAGTAGAATTTGGGGATTCTATAAAATTTGGAAGGTTTAAGTTTTGGGGTTTTTGGTATTTGCGTCTTAGTAGGTTGATCTTAATTCTTTACCTTATATGTTTTTTCTTTATTGAGAATTTTTATTTTGGGTTCATGTGATTTTTTGTTTTCTTAATTAAAGTTTTGATTTTTGGTTGATTAATTATTTGTTTGGATTAATTTCAATTAATTATTTGTTTGGATTCAACGTAAAAGATAATGGAATTATGTGTTATAAATTTGATAATGTTCCATGTTTTGAATTGTTTATATTGTTATTAATACGACTAAATAAGATTTGTTTTTATCTTTGTAGTTTATATCAATTTTGAGTGTGTGTATATATATAACTTTTGGGAATTTTGCTTTATTAATTTAAGAATTGTAAATTACTTTGTAGGTTTTAGTAACTATGCACCTGCAGTGAGACATTGACAATATAAGCATATATATATGGTATTAACATTTTATAAAAATCTTTCTTACAACCCAATAACATTCTACGTTAGACAACACTTCTAAACTATAGAAAAGCATAGAAGTTAAATATTTATTCCCATTGTATTTTATTTAATTATGATAGATCCATTTTTTTAAAACGCTAACTAGCAAAATGTCTATAATATGCATATTATTAACCCAATTTTCTATTTCTAAATTTCTTAGATTTTATTATATCAATCTTTTTTTCTTTTAAATTCTTGGTGGGCAAATCAGTCTCTCACTAATTCTTTTACCTTAACGTGATGTTAGTTAATTGTCCTTTTATTTAACTATCCCGTGCATCGCACGGGTTAGCGACTAGTTATATATAAAACTGAAACCTCTGAAGCTCTCACAATTTTCCACATCATCACTATTTTCTTTTTCTTTTTTATTTTAGATTCTTTTTATTTTAGGTTTTATATCTTATATATTTATTATTTCTCTTCAACGTGTAATTATCTTATCAAGTGTTACAATAGTTTGGTTTAAGTAAAACTTTATTAGATATATGTTTCAAAAGCTTGAAAATTGTTCTTAAAAAAAAAAAAGGCTTGAAAATTCTACTTCAACTAAAATTCTATAACAAAAATAACCCCTAATGCAAATTAGACTTCTAGCCAAATAAAATAACACTCTCCCACCGCCTCTACTCTCTACTATTTAAGAACTGCTTGTGTGGAAGACCTAAAACCCAAAAACTATTTGTGGAGAAGATGATGTTTGAGGACCCTCACCACGAAGTGTTTATTGAAGCTGACATCTTTTTATAAAGATTAGTCAATATCTTATATTTATATGTATGGCCGTTTTCTGTTAAGTTATTGTTTAGCTACATTGTATTGTCAACGGAAAATATACAAAGCTATGGAGGGGTAGTTCTTCCTCTTATTGAAATCCATTTTTTGCTGGACTCTTTGAGTTTTGACATATCAAACATTAATTTCAAGATTCTTATTAATACAAATAAGTTGAAGGTGCATTTGTTGTATGGTTTTGTTTTAAGCTAATAAACTAATTTGCGTTCGTCGTATGGTTCTGTTTTTAGCTAATAAACTAATTTTATTAGCTGAAAACACAATGGCTCAAAAGCTCTTTGCAGTGGAAGGTTCAAAAGCTCTTTGTGGGATCATGTTATAAATCATTGTTATCTCTATTACTTGTGAATCTTATAATAGGCTACATCAGCATAAGATTGTCTCTTCCTTTATAGGATGCCTTATAACATTTATTTAATTGTTTTCAGTTAAATTCCTTAATATTTGTTGGTATTTCAGAAGTTTTAACATATGAATTTTTGAGATATTATTTTGCAATATTGAAATTATTTGATAGATTTCCACGACTATAGTGATAAATTATTTCTTTTAAATGTATCACTATAGTCACATTTTTTTTTATGTTGTTTCTATAATTTGTGGGTTTTGACTATTTTGATTCTTTAATTTTTTTTTTTTTTGTCATTTTGGAAGTTTTAACATAAATATTTTTGGGTTCTTTTTTTTTTTTTGGTAATATCTAAAACAATTTGGCAGATTTCAACCGTTATAAACATAGATCATTCTTTTGAAAATAACACATATTTCTCTTATGTTTCTCTATTGTGCAGTCACATATATATTTTGTTTTGTTTCAATAATTTCTAGATAGTGAATCTTTTGATTTTTTTAATTTTTTTGGCATTTTGGAAGTTTTTATATCTGAATTTTTTTTTTTTTTTTTTTTTTTTACAATATCTAAAAACATCTAGCAAATTTTTTGCAGGGCATTGCACATTCAAGCAATGGATTCTTTATCAAATTTAAACATAAAAGACTGGAGTAATTTATGTGATGGTATAGTTTCATAATTAAGTTAGGATTTTATAAAAATTATTTTAGTTTGCTACACAAATAGGTAGGTAGGTTCCCATGCGTAGCACAGGTTTGCGACTAGTTACATTTATTAATGATTGCATACTTACACATCTCTCCTTATGTGTTTGTTCTCATGTGTTTGGGCCACAGTGTTTCTTTATGTACAATATGTGCCGCTATTGGTAATTGTCATTCTAGTTTCTAAGAGCATTCACATTAGTATGTGTATTTTACATATCCATTTTTACACTAAAAACCTACTTTTTCTATTTTACACATTCACTTTTACAAAACACCCACATCAATTCATTTATTTTACAAGATATTTCAATAAAATATTCATTATACTCTTTTTTTTTTCTCTAATGATCATACTTTTTTTAATTTAAACTTATATTTTAAGTAAACTACCAACATCGGTGGCTCGGCCAATAGAGTCGATCGTGTTGGAGGTCCGATGGCTGAACCACCAAAATAGTGGCTCCGGCGAACGTCGCCGGATTGGTCTTGCCGCCCACCGTACTGCCAAATAGTGACCCACCGGTGGGTTGATTATTAAAATAGTGGCTTCGACGAACGCCATTCATGAGGTGAGGTCTCCAGCCAATTGTGCTATTCTTGGAGTCTATTTATTTGTCATATAATGAGTTGGAGGAGGTTACTTCAAACTGATTTGGTGGGAATTTTATGCCAAAGTAGTAATTACTACATTTTTGAAGTCCTAAAATGTTGGGCTTGTAGAACTCTTCTATGCTTTCTGCTTGATCAGGTGGTTTCTTATCAGGTCTTCATTTTATTTATTTATTTATAACTTGTGCTTTCTCCCAATGGGTAACCAGAGGCTATAAAATGCATGAGAGACACTAACACAAAGTATAATCAAAGTAATTAGTATCGTTATATCTTATATTTAGAGTTCAGCATGCATTAGGTGTCAATAAAGCCATTAGGTTTATGTGGGCTAATATACTGCATATTTTTCTTATCTAGAGAGCCAATGGTCATATGGAGTATTTGGGTTATCTTTCACGTCCATAGAATAAACACAAAAGTATGGATACAATAGGGCCGGTAATTATGTACATAGGACAGGTCCTAAGTACAATACATTCTCCACTTTGCTGTTATTGTCAATTCTCCAACCTATGTACAGGATGACTTTTTTGAGCATGACAAATACAATCTACTATTATGCAGGCTGAACAATGGGTTAATAATATGACCAAAGCTGCAGAGAATGAACTGCCAGAAGTAGAATCAGAGGGTCAACCTTATAGGTCAATATAAGTGTATAACCATCATTATGCAGAAAAATATCATTATGCAGAAAAATAAAACAGTTTCAGCAAAAAAAATAAAATAGTTTCTGCGGAAAAATATCATTATGCAGAAAAATAAAACAGTTTCTGCAGAAAAATAACATTATGCCTAGAGCTAAACAAGCAGCAGCAACAGCAGCAAATGCAGGCATGCAGCTGCAACAAGTGACACCATAACATTATGCAGAAAAACAAAACAGTTTCTGCATAAACAAATAATTATGCAGAAAAATCAGCAAGTACAGCCACTTGTAATTATGCAGAAAAATTAGTAATTATGCAGAAAAATCAACAAGTACAGCCACTGCACAACAGAGACATTGCTTCACCCAAAATAGAATAACAAGAACATAATCACAAATTAAATTCAATAATCAAGTGCTATTGTCCGTGCACAATACAAAATTTACAACATTGCATCTGTTCCCTTGCACAAGTAAATACTACAAAAAATCATCTATGTCAACTATGTGCTAGGTATCTTTGCACTATACAAAAAATTACTTGATTAGATATTGTCAATAATAACATTCAAATTATGATGGATATTTAAACCTTAACCTCTCCAAGATTTCTAAGTGACGTAGACGAATGTATTCTTTTTGCTCAGGATTCATGGTTCTTGTATCTTTCATCATAATTTCATCTTCCATTTTCCTTTTTTCTACTTCGTTCTTCTCTTCCTTGATACGAATCAACTCTTTTCGTTCTTCAGATGCAACGCACATTAACTCTCTTCATTCTTCTAATGCAATGCCCATACTTTCCTTTTTCTCCTCATGCATTCTCCTCTTTTCTTCCTTGATTTCGTCCAATTGGGAGTAAAGCATTGGGACCACGTCATCACAATTCTTTCTTTTCTTTAATTTCTCCTTTTCAGCCTTCTTGCCTATGGGTCTCTCCAAGGTTTCATTGGTGTTAGTCTCATCATTATCTTCATCTAGATTTATTAAGCTTGCAAAAGGATGAGAAGATTGTGTGGCTGGTTGTCTATTACGGGCCTTCAAATTCTCTCTTACAATCAACCACTTAGCTTCATTCCTCAAAATTCTCCAACAATGTTCCAATTGAAATGCAGTTTTGCAACTATCTAGATACATAGCTTTTGCATCTTCAATCTACAAAAGTAAATAATGAGAATCATAAAACTAAAAGTGTATTGATATACAATAAATATTAGATTATTCATCGAAATACCTTGTCATGCTCAGTTTTACCACTTTCATTCCGGTTCTCAATTTGGGCCAAGCATCCACAAAACTTGTTGGTTTCCTTTTGAATTGTTTGCCACCGACTATTTAAAGAATCTCTGGTGCGGTTAAATTTCTTGTCATTGTGGAAGGTGGACCAAATTCTCTCCCAAAATGTTGTGTGCTTTTGGTCCGTTGATGTCACGGCACCTAAGCTAACATTGAGCCATGCCAATACTAGCTTAATGTCTTCATCTACAATGAAGTTGATTCCCTGTTGACGTCTCTTAGTAGTTCTCTTTTTTGCAATGGGGGGTATAGATTGTCCCATTTCAACTTGGGGTGGAGATTGACAGACATTCACGTCTGAATGTGGAGTGAACATCAAAATGCTACTGTCAAGAGACTCAAAACCTTGTTCATTTTCTTGTAAAATGTCAAGGAAGAAGGGATTTTGATTTTGTGAGTCCATCACCTAACAAATACCAAAGTAATTCAGAAGCAGCACTAATAAGCAACAAAATTGAAAACAAAAAAGAAAAGGCATTCCTTAAAACAAATTCATCACACATTAAATAAACAATATTAGCACATAGTAAAAACACTCAGCATTACCAAAAATAAAAAATAGCTAACTAGCATGGAATTAATGGGTTATGAAATTCTCTTTTATTTCGGATAACTGTGTGATGTACATAAATGGGTTGCTTTATCAATTTAATTTTTCTTGATGATGAATATCTTTTTATGTACAGTATAGTTGGATGGGTTTTTGTAGTTAGTCTTTTATTATCACCTTCCCCTAAATCAAACAAGCAAAAACATCATAAGTAGACCCCAAAATAGCTACATGCATGCAACAAAATTAAATTCTAAAAACAAATCTGAGAATAGATCTGCATAAAACTAAAATATTAGCTAATAATTAAACCAAACTGACTAGGTGCTAAACAATGGAGACAAATGTAAAGTCTGTCTAGGTCTTTAAGTCAAGGACCACAATGTGAACTTTAAGAACTAATCTGGGTCCCAACTAAAGGACTCCTAAATCAGTTAGGCAATTGACCCATTACAAAATTACATGAAACAATTCAACAAAGGGATATAGGCTGCAAGTTACTTATAAAAAAAAATAAATAAAAAAAAAAGGGTTCACGGCAGGTTGCAAATGGAGTAGGTTGCAAAAAAAAGGGATATGTCTGCAATTCTCTCCATGATATTCTTACTCAGAGTAGGTTGGAAGTCACTAATTATGGAACTCGAACACCCAAACAGCAAATAAATGTGTACATAAAACAGAAGAAGTACCAAACAATAGTTAAGATATAATGTCTCCACTTAATAGACTTCTGCAAGTATCATTGCTGAACAAGTACTAATGATTTGTGCAGAATGCAAGGGCTCACAGCACACATATACACAAAGTATATACCCTGTTCAATCAATCCGAAAACAAGGGAGAAACTAATCAGTCCCAAAACAGGGGAGAAACTAATTATATACCCTGTTCAATCAATTCAAATTCTTCAAACACTCCCTACACACGGGGAAACTAATCCCTATCAAAAGACAAAATTTAATCCTTACCTGAACTCTAAAATAATCAAATATAAATACACACAAAATCTGAAATACTAATAAATTCCAAAAATAAAGATTCGGGTGTGCTCTGAAGAATCCCTAAAAAAAACCCCAAACCAGAAAAAATTTGAAACAAGAAACCCTAAAAAAAAGTTTAGAGAAACTCCCAAGAATCTTTCTTAAAACCAAAAAGCAAAAAAACCCTAAAATCTCAATGAGAAAAACCCATACCTTTTTAGAGAAATTAGCCCCAAAGTCTGTCAATGGAGAAGATGAGTCTATCAATTAATCCACCTTGCAAAACCCCCAAACCGATCAAATAGAGAAGATGAGTCTGTCAATAGAGAATGAGCAAAAGCTGAGTAGAAGTAGATGAAGAAAGAAGATGAGAGGAAGAGAGGAATGAAACAGGGAGAGAAGTTGCGACCTGCGTGGTGTGTTCAGTGAGAGGAGAGAGAAAAAAAAGAGCGTAAAAGAAAAATAAGTTTTTTATACTGTACCGTGTGGACTGATAGTATTATTTTAATGTTTACATATGCTACAGTACCCGTGTATATTTACACGGGTACTGTAGCTCATGGAAAAATATGGCCAGCTTTACATATTTTTACACCCACTAATGTGAGTGTTTTTTTACTCAAAATGTGTAAAATTTGCATTGTATATGTATTTTAGAAGACTTTAAATGAGCTGATGTGAATGCTCTAAGCTTGTGTGATCTACCAGGTAATAAATGCATGTCCTAACTGTCTAGGTAGTTTGGTTGGTTTTATTTTTAATAAATTGTATTTTTAAATGCTATGATTTAAATCTTACAATTTAAAAATTTTTAAACTAAACTTTTAATTCCAGAAGTTCAAATTATTGAAGTTTAAAATAGATAGGTGTCTAAAATTGGAAAAAAAAAATTTCCAGTGGAACTCGAGTATTTGAAACTCGATTTCCAGTCAGTATTCAAGGTAACTAGTAGCAAGTATGCCAGGCTGAGAGTTCAAAACTATTTACGGCCAATTGATACTGGAAAAATTCCTAGTGAAAATCGAGTCTCTGAAGGTCGATTTACATTTTAGTGGCTTTTTGGTAAATAATTCTAGAATAAATCGAGCCTTTGAAGCTTGATTTGTATGGAAATCGAGTTTCAAAGACTCGATTTCCACTGTGATTTTTTTTTCCTCTTCCCTCACCTGTAGCAGTAAACCAGAATTTTTTTTCTTCTTCCCCTATAGCAGTAAACTAGATCCAAAACACATCACATAGGCAGTTGTAAACAGCTAGATATAAGCATATGATACCAGTCAAAGGAAGAGTACATTAGATGCAAATAAAACTGGATTAAAACAGTTATTGTTCATGGGCATTATAGTTGCCCTCCTAGCTATAGACCAGACAGATTTAACCAGCACATGAGGTGCACAAAAAACATTACTAACTATCATTGCTTCAAATAAGGCCCCTGTGGTTGAACTTGCCAAAGCATTGCTGGCATTATAGGCAAAAGCCGCACAACGCAACTAATGTAACGAGTACAATGGATAGTGAATAGTTCAATTACAACAACATTCAGCAATAAACAAAATAACAACTGGGTCAATAAAACATAGTCTACATAGTTGCCTAGCACTTGTCCATATTGATACAACATAGTCTACATAGTTGCCAAGCACTTGTCCATACCGAAGATAACCACAACTCCCATGTACAATGCCATTCCAAAATCAAGTCTTCGCTCGTCTGACAAATATTAAAATTCAATCGTTAGTTCCCAAATGCGAAGAACAAAAAGCAAATGAAATTCTGAGCATATTATATAAAAACGGCGATAGCACTTGCCTAGTTTGTAGCACTCCCGCTTGTCGAAGCCCCACAGGAATTGAGACATCTTCTATAGTTATGCCCCTCTTCATGACACACTTGGCATCGCTGCCTCGATTGAATCTCCCTTAAGTTATCATCTTACCTTTGGCTTCCCCGTTTTTGCCGTACCCCATCCATTTCATTCCTTATTCTTAACTTCACAAGACGACCTTTACCCCGCAACAGCTATGGGTCAAGCACCCACCATGGTTTGCGAACATCCCTCCACAATGACTCTAACTTTGGCACCACAAATTGATGTGCATATGTATGAATGGCGTTGTCCAAACGGTAACATGGGTCAATATAGCTGGTCGCATTGAGGTGCAAACCTTGAAGAACTTTAATTGCATGTGAACAAGAGATCTTAATGTTTTGCCATTTTCCACAACCACATGTTCTAGCAAATACGTGCACTTCATGACTTTGGTTTCCTCCTCTACCTCTATGGTCATTGTACGAGGTAACCACTTGATATACACTAGTTTCATGATAAAAATTCCTTAGAGTGTGTCCTGAAATTTTCTGCATATTTTTGGTATAGATCCTCATTGCATAATCACTCCACACCTTACCTCGAGAGAGATCAGAAGTAATTTCTTTATGTTGATTGTGAAAATATGCAACAAGTTTGCACTAAGTGAACTCAACCATTGCAACAATGGGCAAACTGCGGGCACCTTTAAGTACCCCATTAAAGCACTCAAAGATATTAGTTGTTATTGCCCCGTAACATCTTCTACCATCATGTGATTGGATCCATTTGTCCAGATCCTTACTCATTAGATATGTGTATGGCATATAGCGTGCAATATAGGGGGATCATCAGGTTCTACACCCCTTAGTGCATTAATCTCAACATCCTTAATGATTTGCATTATGGACTCAAATTTAGTTTCATGAGTCGCATATCCAACTTTCAAGGCCAATGCCTTTAGAGTCGGGTCATCAAAGTGTGTGTTAAAGTTACTAGCAACATGTCGAAGGCAATATCAGTGAAATACCTGTAAGCTTTCATCATCACCTTTAGGCCACTCTGCAATGGCACATTTGATACCTTTATGTTGGTCAGAAATAATGCAAATGTCCTCGTCAGGTATCACATGCCCTATCGAAATCCTAAGACTCTCTAAAAACCACCCCCAACTAGGCCCTGACTCTTTGTCCACAACAGTAAAGGCGAGAGGCAAAACCTTTTGGTTAGCATCGGTTGCCATTGCAATCATCAACACCCCTTGATATTTACCATACAAATGAGTCTCATCAATACTGATCACTGACCTAAAATATCTGAATGCAGCAATGCATGAAGTGAATGCCCAAAATACATAGCGCAGTAACATAGTACCATTTATGCCCCTAGGTATGGTGTAATAGTTGTACTGGGTACTCGAATCTTGATCCGAGTATACCAAAAACAACTTTCGCAACCTTTGGTAAGACTCCTCCCAATCCCTAAATATCTTAGCAATTGCCTTTTGTTTTGTGTCTCATACCTTATAGTAAGAAAGCTTATTATCATACTTAGTATGTATGATCTCCCAGAGCTCATCAATACGAGCAGTGTGATTTTGTCATAATTTTCCCACAATTTCTAATGCAATAAAATTAGAATTCATCATTTTATCTTCTCTTTGCAATCCAAAGGGTATACAACTGTGTAGTCCCACATAAGATACTATCCACAGACCATTAAATTTAGCCTTCATGAATGCCCCAACGTACTACTTATAGTTGGTGTCAATGCATGTGACGCACAATTTGGATTCAGTCGACCTCTAGATTGTAAAATTTCTATTCTCATTTGCTGCGTATATATTCAATGCATGCTTCACTGCCTCTTTATTTGCAAAAGTCAACTTTTTACTAAAATGCATCCCATCTTCTTAAGTAAAAATAAATGGTATCTAAAGACGTGAAGGGTCAACCATATTTTCTCAAGTATTTACATAGAATAACTCAGCAGGAGGTGTGTAGGCAGTGGTCATATTTGTATCACGTTGGATGCCAATATCATCGTCCGCATCACCTTCATCATGATCCTCTATATTTTCCTCTACAAAATTGGGAACAAGTTCGGTCATCCACATCCCTATCAAAGTCACCTTGCTTAATTCTCTTTTCGTACTCATCTATATCATCAAGATTTTACCATCATTCACAGCATGATCTTCATCTTCGTCTTCGTCTTCCTCCCCTAAATGTGTCTCTTGAGTTTGGAATGTTTCACCAATATTGGCAGCATGATCTTGAGATGGGAGTGTGAAAGTTTAATATGTGTCTAAAACACCCTTGAACGTTTAGACCCCCAATTACAAAATTACCAATTTAAGCTTTAAATCAAACAATGTATGTGCGGAAAATGATAACAAGTTTATAACAGAATTGATAAACAATCTAAGCCAAATATAAAAACATCCACAGCAATAAATATAAGGTAAAGATAAAGAGAAGAAAGATGCAAACACACGGATAACACACGATGTGTTATCGAAGAGGAAACCGAAATCCTCGATGTAAAACCTCTCTGCTGTCATCCAAGCAGTAAATAATCCACTAAAGAATGTAGTTGGGATACATGAATAGCAAAAAACCCTCCGAGCCTAATCTACCCAAGTACCTAAGCTCTCCAAGCTTCTTGCTCCAACGAGGTTACGTTAAACCTATTTCTTCCTTAGCTTCCCGGATTTCGCTACTATACCATAGTATCAACCAATGTATATTGGTTCCTTCCAAACTGCTTCCCTTAGCACCAAATGAACTTTCTCACAGATGTGGGTGTGGTAAGAAAAGGATTTGGTCAATGACCTCTCAAAGATATATCAATGGAGAGGAAGAGAGTAAAGGAATTTGTAGAGACTCTAAGATAAAGATTGTGAATAAATCAATCTTGTTTTTCTCTAGAGTTTCTCTCAAAAATTCTCTTTGGAAGCTTTCTACGTTTCGTGGGTATAAGGGTCTATATATAGTGGTGTGTGTTTGGAATACGAAGAGTTAGTTTTTGCCAAATAGGGTAAGTTGGCGGCTTGACCTCGCGGCTTGTCCAAGTCTCGAGTTCAAGTTGCAACATAATGGCCTGATCAGCCTGGGACTTTTGTCCTGTAGTGCGACAACTGGCGTGATCCTTCAGCTTTCTTGTGTGCATCTTACGTGCCTGTAGTTGGCGACTTGCCAGTCGCGAGTCAGTCGCGAATCCTAGCTGCGAAACTCTGCTTCTTTGCACATGCTTGAACTTTTCTTCACACACTACCTTTACATGAATTCTACCTAAATACAAGGTTACTAAGTGCTAAATTACAAGTAAATTGGCACGGAATAAAGCCAACAAGATGGTTGATAAATTTCAATTTTACAATCTCCCTCTTTGGCTATTCAGTGACAAAACTCTAAAACAAATTCTAGACTTAATGCGTGAGTTGGGAACAGTTGGAAAACTCACTCACACCTAACTCTAGAATCTGTGAAACTTTAGAACCATAAGAACAAGTAACTCCTAAAACACAACAACACAATAAGTTCATTGTATGCAGAAAACTTGTAATGCAAATGGAGCAAGCACAAAGCGATCAAGCACAATAAAGTAAAGCAATAAACCATGGCAAGACCAAAAGCAGGTAATCACTTCATACAAGTGATCACAATGTTCATTCACACTTGGAATGAACATCCGGACATTCATGTTGACAAACACAAGGCAAATCACTTGAATGACCAACCCTCAACCAATGCACAGTACATGAAGTATGTGCATCTAAGAAAAATCCTACATGGGCACAAGAGTGACAGTACTTAAAAAGGAATACATAGCATTAAGTTAGAAGTATTGATTTAACAAAGCACAAATGCTGCATAAAGCATGATACAAACTACAAAGGCCTACAAATGTGCATAAAACGAAACCCTAAAAGCTTACAAAAGCAATGTGGGTACAAACCTTAAACAAAAACCTTAAAACCTACAAAGGTATCAGGTACAAACCAAAACAAAAAGTACTAAATAAACATCATATTATATACTGATTAACTTCTGAAATAAAACTATCCAAGAGTTAAGAGTTTTAGTCTAGCAAAAACTGAAACCACAGTGAAACACAAAACACATTAAGCTCCCCTTCAAAATAATCACTCCCCCTCAAGTGTAGTCCCAAAAAAAAAATTCTTCCCCTTTTTGACCGGAATGGCCAAAGGGTCACTACTCCTAGTTGGTGTGGATGCTATCAAATTTAGCTGAAAGTACATCTAGCTGCATTGCTGTCATCCTTTCAGTATGTTGATTTTGAACCTCTCTAAGTGTGTCAAGCCTCTCCAGGATGATCTAAAATGCATCCGGAGGTACAACTGATGAAGTTAAGGCTCTACTCCTCTTTCTTCTGCTCCTAGGTGTGACTGATTGTTCTGCAGCTTCTGCTTCAGTCTCCATTGGATCCCCTTCTTCTTGAACATCCTCCACTTCTTCACCTGGAAGACGATTTTGTATCCTTGTGAGAGTAAATTTGTTTATGACTGATAGAGGAGGCAAAGGACTGATATCCTGAGGGATTACAACATCTTTTTCTCTGAAAATCCTCATGAGAAAACTAGGAAATATCAGCTTAGGTCTTGAGGTGGATCTAGTTTCATCCACTATAGTGTCAAAGATGTGAGAACTGATGTCAATGAATGTTTTCTCCTTAAGTTCCATGAGAAAGATGGCTCTGGCATTTGTCAGTGTAATCATCTTTCTTATAGGATACAGATTGTACATCATTATGGTGGTCAGATACCTCATATCTTTAGAAAAATCAGAAGTGTTGAGACATTTGTTTTCTTTAACCCCACCAATTCTTTTCTGGACAGTGTCCAAAAAGAGCATTCTGTCCTTGTAGTTAGTGAATTCATAATCCTCCAAACCCTCAAGCCTTAGAACCTTATCGATGTTAGGAGCATCTAAGGTAAATTCCTTTCTTTTCACACAACAACTTAACTCCTCCTCCCTTATCATAGCATTTGTATAGAATTCTCTGATTAGAGGATCACACACAGGTGGAAAGTCACTCAGTGTTGTGGCATACGCCTTGCCTTTCCCTCTCAAGAAATTGGGACACTCCTTCTTGAGATATCCATGACCATTGCATTCAAAACACACAATGTCCGAAGGAAATTGAACATCCTTCCCTTTTTTCCTATCACCTCTTGAAGATGAAAACTTCCCTCTGTTGAATGGTTTTCCACTATTCTTCATCTTCAAAAATTTGCAGAAATTTTTCGCAAGGTATGCTACTTCTTTCTCCACTCCATCTTCTTCGGAAGGATCATCCATTCTTTCGATGATGGTTTTGAGAGCGAGCGATTTACTCATCTTGTGGGAAGGCAGTCCCAATTCATATGTTTGGAGAGACCCAATCAGCTCTTGAATTTTGATCTCATCCAAGTCTTTACTCTCTTCTATGGTTGTGACTTTTGCTCTAAAGCTTTCAGGTAAGGACCTCAAGATTTTTCTCACCACCTTAGTATCTTCAATCTTCTCACCAAGATTGAGCTTAGTAATGACAATTTCGTTGAGCTTCCCATAGAACGAATCAAACAATTCATCCTCACCCATCTTGAGCTCTTCAAATTTGGTGGTAAGTAGTTGGAGCTTAGTATCCTTTACCTTCTTAGTTCCCTCATAAGTTGTCTCCAAAATCTCTCAAGCTTTCTTGGCCACTGTCATGTGAGATATCCTGTGGAATTCATCTGAAAACACACCATAGAAAATAGCATTTAAAGCTTTATTGTTAGCATTGGCTGTCGCAAGAGCTGTCTTATCCCAAGTAGATTTAGCAGCCTCCAGCCTAGTCCAACCGACTTCAATCGACTTCAACCACATCCCAAACGTTGTCATCAATAGTGCATAGAAATGCCCTCATTCTAACTTTCCAAAAGGCATAATTATTACCATAAAAAAATGGTGGAACATTTAAAGATTGAGACCTATTCATCTCAAAAATGGGTCAAGGATCACACTCAGGTATTTAAACCACAGCGAGTGTACTCACTCTAATACCAATTGAAAGTTCAATATATGTCTAAAACACCCTTGAACGTTTAGACCCCCAATTACAAAATTACCAATTCAAGCTTTAAATCAAACAATGTATAAGTGGAAAATGATAACAAACTTATAACAGAATTGATAAACAATTTAAACCAAATATAAACACATCCACAGCAATAAATATAAGACAAAGATAAAGAGAAAGAAGATGCAAACACACGGACAACACACGATGTGTTATCGAAGAGAAAACCGAAGTTCTCGGCGTAAAATCTCTCCGCCACCCTCCAAACGGTAAATAATCCACTAAAGAATGTAATTGGGATACATAAATAGCAGAAGACCCTCCAAGCCTAATCTACCCAAGTACCTAAGCCCTCCAAGCTTCTTGCTCCAACGAGGTTACGCCGAACCTATTTCTTCTTTAGCTTTCCGGATTCCGCTACTACACCATAGCATCAACCAATGTATATTGGTTTCTTTCAAACTGCTTCCCTTAGTACCAAATGAACCTTCTCACAGATGTGGGTGTGGTGAGAAAATGATTTGGTCAATGACCTCTCAAGGATGTATCAATGGAGAGGAAAAGAGTAGAGGAATTTGTAGAGACTCTAAGGTAAAGATTGTGGATGAATCAATCTTGTTTTTATCTAGGGTTTCTCTCAAAAATTCTCTCTAGAAGCTCTCTACATTTCGTGGGTATAAGGGTCTATATATAGTGGTGTGTGTTTGGAATACGAAAAGTCAGTTTTTGCTAAACAGGGTAAGTTGGTGGCTTGACCTCGCAACTTGTCCAAGTCGCGAGTTCAAGTCGCGACGTAATGGCCTGGCCAGCCTAAGACTTTTGTCCTGTAGTGCGACAACTGGACCCTTCAGCTTCCCTGTGTGCTTCTCGGGTGCTTGCAGTTGGTGATTTGCCAGTCGCAAGTCAGCCGCGAGTCCTATCCGCGAAACTCTGCTTCTTTGCACATTTTTGAGCTTTTCTTCACACTCTCTTCACACATTACCCTTACATGAATCTCACCTAAATACGGGGTTACTAAGTGCTAAATTACAAGTAAATTGGCACGGAATAAAGCCAACAAGATGGTTGATAAATTTCAACCTTACAGAGTGTGTAATCTCCCATTGTATAGCCTCCCATTGTAGTGCATCCATCATCTAGGGTTGTAAATTGTAAAGATGTAGTTGTTTGTAACACCTCCTTGGCATCAACTTCTGCAAGCAACTTCGAACTTATGTACAACTCAGCAGCATTTACTTGAGGCATTTTATGAATCCTATTAAATATGATATTTACATGTTTGTTTTTTTTGATCGCCATATACCCATAATTTATCCGTTCATGAAGGACTTCTTGTGGGTAATGGTAAATAATCTTTACGTCATAACAAGCAGGGTTCAAATTCAATTCTTCCATTATTTTCATCTTCAAATCATATAATGCCTTCAACTTACGACGTATCATCATGTAATAGCATTCGATACCCGACCCTTTAAATGGGAATCCAACAATCTCATCAAGATTGAGAAGGGGTCCGTCGTAGTATACATTTATATCAATATTCTTCAGAAATTGTGAACCTATTAGAGTCAAGTGTAATATGTTAGTGACATATTTTATCCCTTTCATTTAACATCAACCACAAAACCATTTTATCTACTCAAAGTATAAAAATTACAACTTCTTACATCATATGCATATACAAACACACCCCATATTTGTATATACTCACCCCACATCACATACAAACACACTCAATCATTATCATTTCGTACTCAAACAAATAAAAAAAACTAAAGACAAAACTCACCCCCATTACAAAATGTCAACTCATTCTAACAAAAAAATAAAGAAAAATATTAAACCAAACAACAACAAAAGTAGTCATGATAAAAAGCCTAATACAAATATATATCTACAATATTTTTTACTTTTTATAAAAGCCTAGCAAATATATACACTAACTTATTACATCATATGCACATACAAACCCCACATTTGCATATATTCACCCTATCACATACAAACACTCTCAATCATTATCATTTGTTTCTAAAATAAAATTAAAAAAAAAAAATCATTAATCATACTCAAACCAAAAAAAAAAAAAAAAAAAAAACTAAACACACAACTCACCCCATTACAAACCTTCAAATCATTCTATCAAAAATATAAAGAACAATATCAAACCAAACAAAAAAAAAAAAAAATAGTCATGAAATACATACCCATAAAAAAACCTAACAATACATATATATGTAACTAACAACTAGAGAGAGTGAGAAACCTTACCTGACATGAGGATGTGAAAATATGGAGAGTGATTTTGATTTGAAGTTTTGTAATGAGGGTGAGTTTTGTATGAGAGAGAGAGAGAGAGAGAGAGAGAGAGAGAGAGAGAGAGAGAGAGTTGTTGGGTTTTTTGGAGGAAAAAACGGAGAGACCCCAGACTGAAACATTTAAGGACTAAGGTTAGTAGCTGCCCTAACCATGTGGAAGGTCGTGGACCAAAGATTAAAAACCGAGTCTCTAAGACTTGATTTCCATGTGGAAAAACAGCCAAGTTAAACTCTCTTAGAACACATAAATCGAGTATTTAAGGGTTGATATGGAAATCGAGTCTTTAAGACTCGATTTCCACGTGGAAAAAGGGTCAGGTCAGACTCCCTCAAAATATGAAAACCAAGTCTCAAAGGCTCAATTTATAAGCCCAAAATCGAGCCTCTTAGGCTCGAGATGTTAGTCAGTAATATAGTTTGAAAATGTAGCCTACTAATTATATTGTTTTTGGAAAATGAAATTAGTTTCTAATTTTGGTCTAATACTGTATATGTCAAAGTCAATAAAAGGAACTTTAAAAAGACCAAATAGCACCCACATGTCTTCAAAGGCCAAAAGTACAATACTGTGAGTTTTGGGTTAAAAAAACAATTGTTGCTGAACAAATAGATTCTAGAAGAAGAAAAATTACTTACTGTGTTTGGAAAGGCCGGAGGAGAGAGGAAATGAAGAGAAAATGAGAAAAAATGCAATATTTTTTGTGTTTGGTTTCCATGGAAGAAATAAAATGAAAGAAACCATTTTCCCCTGGTCCGCATATTTGCAATTCGCATATTTGAAGGGATAAAATCGATTTAAAAAAATGAGCTCCCTTAAATGATACGGTATGACTTAAAGTTACATATTTGTCCATAAGTTTTGTACGCATCTTTTACATTTATATCGGCATAAAAGTAAAAAAACATATATATATATATATATATATTTTTTTTTTTTCATTTCCTTCCGTATGGCAAACCAATCAAAGGAAAAAGAAAAATAGTCTTCTCTTTTCTTTTCCTCTTCTCTACAGAATTGATTTCCTTCTTACCCAAACCCAAAACCTAAACCCGGTTAAAGACCCAAGAGAGAATTTTCTTCCACGGCCTTTTTTTTCTTAAAAAAAGAGTCATAAATCACTTTCTTCTCCTCAAACCCCAGCCACAGGCAGATCGGCGTTGTGTTGACTTGCGGATTTGGGTCTTGATTTTGGGTAAGCTTCTGTTTCTTTTTTGACTGAGTAATTGTTTGCTTGCGGATTTGGGTCTTCATTTTTGGTTTAGGTTGTGTTGTTTTGACTGATTAATTGTTTGCGGATTTGGGTCTTTGATCAGTTGTGATCTGTTGATGAAAAACTAGAAACAACCTTTTGTGTTATCATGCCAATTTACTGTTATCTTCCCTCATCATAAAAGTGATATTGCTAAATAATTGCAACCGCGTGCACAAAGTTAAACTGACACTACTGTTTAGTATATTTAGCTTTCAAAGAAATGCTCGGGTATACGGAGAGCATGTTAAATCTGAAGATGTCATTGCAGTTACCTCAGCTTTTTTTTTTCTATGATATTTGTCATGAACTTAAATTATACAAAATCTAATTAAAATATTTTAGAAGAACTTTTGACCAAAAAAAAATCACACACAAATATATAAAGTCTTACCATTTCTTTTTACAGAGCTTTTGTATTTTGATATTGTTGCATGATAGTCACATTATCAATATTGCAAGCTACATATCTTTCAAAATTTTGATTCAATAAAAATTTCTTGTGCTTTTCTTTTTGTTTGTAAGAACCTAATATATTGTTAAGGGACCAAAGTTTTAAGGATAATATTTAGCTACAAACTTAGTTGCAACTTAAGACTATAAATTTTGCTAAACAAATTAACATTACTCTATATTTTCAAAATCTAACTATTAAATTGCATGTTTTTTATAGTTTTAAAACACATATCAAATTTCGTGTCAATAGAATGTTATTTACTATTCGTTCCATAATCTTATTTTTTATGTATAATTTTAGACTGTAAAAACTTGAAATTTAAATATACGATTGATGACAAGGTGAAGTTTTCAAAAGAGAATGTGGATTTGTCAAAGTTCACATCTAATAATCTAATAAAAAAATATTAAGTGGAGTAGTAGCCTTAGTCTATAACCAAAATTGTTGTCAACTTTGTGCAAAATTTAATTATGTTGGGCTTAAAAAAACTTAGGGTGGTCAAAATTTTCTTATAATAATTTTTAATATATATATAATAATTTTTTTTCCCGGCTTCAATGTGGAGCTGCCCCTGTGCCATTGTCACCTCCATCAAGTGGAATGTTAAATTCGAATTAAGTTTTACAACAATGTGAAGTTTTCACTGTAAAACAAAGTCTTATGTGCGAATTGGAGCATCTCTTCTAAGGTTTTCAAGAATCAAAGATGATTTGCATTTTTGGGTTTTGTATAAATTTCTGTGTAGTTCTTCTCTGATATGTAATATTGATGCTATTTGTATTAGTTGTGCAGTGTAGGAGAGGATCTGCTGTCCTGTTCTGCTGTGTGGTTTGGTGTTGTTTGTGTGGTGCATAGACATGGCAAAACGGGTCAGACCCGTTTGACCCGACCCGTTTGACCTGCAACCCGTTTGACCCGTAACCCGTTTGACCTGCAACCCGTTTGACCCGTAACCCGTTTGACCCGTTTAAAAATGACCCGTTTTGACCCGTGACCCGTTTTGACCCGCGACCCGATTGACCCGACCCGAACCCGACCCGACCCGCCCGTTTTTCCATGTCTACCAACGTTGAGTAGATTGAGATTGAGGTGTAATTCTTATAAGATATTTACTTATTTTTCTTCACTTAAAATGTTATGTACTCCATTATAGTTTGTCATTCTTTACTTGCCACCTTCATTTTCTCTTCCTACTTTAAACATATCAAAAATTATACCAAGATTAGCTTCTAGAAAGCTGGAATAAGAGTTGCACTAAATTTAGGTATCAAGTGTTTAGTGGTAATTGGTAAGTGGTAATAGTATCACCAATGAAAATCTAATCACAGTTAAGGAACTTAGAAACAATTGACAAATTGCATTTATTTTCAAAAAAAAAAAAAAAAAAACTTGTTTGAAAAATACGGGTCAACTCGACCCGTCCCGCGACCCGTTTGACCCGCGACCCGTTTGACCCGCAACCCGTTTGACCCGCGACCCGTTTGACCCGCAACCCGTTTAACCCGTTTAAAAATGACCCGTTTTGACCCGTGACCCGTTTTGACCCGCAACCCGATTGACCCGACCCGAACCCGACCCGACCCGCCCGTTTTGCCATGTCTAGTGGTGCACAGTTTCACGGAGCTGTAGAACTTGTATTCATTTTTTCTTTTATTTCTGATTCATCAAAAAAAAATTCACACTACATTCTTGCAGAAACAGAAAAGAAAGGAAGAGAGAACTTGGAAAGCTAAAAGGAAAAGAAGAAGAGAGAGAGAGAGAGAGAGAGAGAGAAATACAAAAAAAAAAAAAAAAAACAACTGGTTCTTGCATCTTACTTCTTTGCTCTTTTGCTCTTCTGTGTGTTTCAACTCTCAACCATGGCTCCGTCCTTTTCCGTTCTCATTCCTTTGCTTTTCTTGAGTTTGGGCAACGCACTTCAATTAGGTCTTAGTGTTGGAACCATGGCTTATTCCATGAGCCAAGAAAACTCCCCAACGTTGACCTATGAATATGAGGTCTTTGTTAGTTTTAGTGCGGAAGATACCCACAAAAGTTTTACCTGCCATCTCTTTGTTGCTTTAGACCATAAAGGGATTCATGTGTATAAATCGGGATTTATGCGGACTGAACTAATGAAGGCAATTGAGAAATCAAGGATTGCAGTTGTGGTGTTCTCTAAAAACTATGGTAATTTGGAGTGGTGCCTAGATGAGCTAGTTAAGATCATGGAATGCAAAAGGTTGTTCAATCAAAGGGTGATCCCTATTTTCTACGATGTGTCTCCATCTGAGGTGCGAAAACAGATGGGCAATTTCACAGAGGCGCTATTGAATGGCTCTGGAGACAAGGTGAACAGTTGGAGGGTTGCTTTGACAAGCGCTGCAAACTTGGCCGGATTCCACTTGAAGCCATTTCGGTATGTGCATTCCCATCAAAGCTTTTAAAAACTTTAGCATTTAACAACTCAAGGCATAAAAACCTACTTTATCTATTTTTCAATCATTATTTTACGTATGATTTTTAAATTAAAAAAGAAAAAGGCTCTCGTTTATGTAAGAAATAAAAGTATTTAGAAAAATATGAATATCTATAATCCATTATATACATATAAAACTAAAATAATTTAAATTATGATTGACCGTATGCTCTTTATATTATTTGTTTTATATGATCGAATTTATAGTTTCATATACAACTACAATTATAATAAATGCATATTAATTATTATCATAATTATTAAATTTTATATTTAGACAAAAAAATCAGATTATGTTAAACTTACATGTGCGTTTTTGCACCCAATGCCAACTAGTTTTGTTTAAGTACAAAACTTAATGTGCATTTTGTAGCTTCATAAGTAGAAGGGTATTAGATTTAGATTCGGTAGTGAGGATTTTAAACCATTTAAGGAGAGCCCGAAAGGGCTTTCAGATCTGTGATATAGGGAAGCATAAATTGTTGTTTGAGTTTGAGGAAGAGACAAATGTGGATAGAGTGATAATGGGAGAACCAAGGTCCTTTGATAAAGATTTGGTTATTATGAAATGATTGTCACATGATTAATCAATCAAATCAGTGAACTTTAAGATGATTTTGTTCTAGGTGCAGATCTATGATCTCCTAGTTGGGTTCGCCATTTAGATCGCATTGTTTCTAATCATAATCCATTGCAGATGTGTTTGGATGATGAGAGTGCTCGGTTTTATAGGAGCTGGCGTCCTTTTCGATTAGAAGCCAATATTTTTTAGTGTGATGTTTTAGTAATTATAGTAAACATCCATGTTTTCATCATATTGTTATTATAATTTTGAATTTTTTTATTTGATTTATCAAGATTCTTCTATAATTTGAGGATGAAATTTTAATACGTGTATGTATTATAAATTTTAATATAAAAATTATTTTATAAAATATAATAATGGGACAATAAATAATTTAATTTTTTTTTTACACAACAACACTAGCAAGAAAATCTAAATATATTAAATATCTAAATAATTGGGTTTTGAGATAAGATATATTTGGGTGTGTGTATATTTTTGGATGATGCCAACACCCGTTTCAAATGGAAACCAATATATTTTTAGTTTTATGTTTTACTATTTCTAGTGAACATCCAAATTTTTATGTTGTTATTATAATGTTGAACTTTATCGGTTGGTAATTACTTGGAAGTTGTTGGCTCTAATTTGCCTTGGAAATACTGTAAATCAATTAAATTTCAATGAATAGGCAATTAGATTTTTGGCATTTCATTCCATTTTTCATATATAGCTCATTTCCTCCTTATTGTATGATCAGTTGATCATTGACTCTATTCTTTAAAAAAACTAATTGTGGTTTCGCTTGCATTTGCAGTCTAGAGTCGGAGTTTATAGAAGAAATTGTGGAGAACATTTGGACAATATTAAATGAGGAATCAGCTACTGCCCCATCCCGTCGTCAGATTGATGTTTCTGCTCAACACTCAGAACCAATCATCTCTCCGCAAAATGACGCTTCATCCCGTCAAAATCATATTTCTGAGTGGACCCCCCCCTTTTTTTTTTTTTTTAAATAAAATTATTCTAGGAAGACATTTTCGCGGAAAATGACAGAGAGCATGGGGCCCATGAAATGTTTTCAAAGCCTGCCACTTATTACTCTCTCACCTCCTACTTTCCTTTATCCTCTTTCAAATTTATTCCCAAAATCAAACCTTAAAATTTTTTCAAACCCCTGCCACTGCCAGACTCTCTCTCTAATTCCCAAAATCAAGTGGATTACTCCTCCGTCCCCTCTCTCGCCCAGGCGCAACTGCCTCTTCCATTTCCACCCCCACCTCCGCCGTGGGTTCTCACAGCCACGGTCGAGCATCACCGATCCAACGAGATCGGCCTTTGTATCCTCTGAAAACCCTGAAAACTAGCGTCACCGTCCGTTTGGAGGAACTGCGCCACTTTCTCACCACCGATTCCGCCACCCAACGACGCAAAGGGGTAATTTTTCCTTTCTATCTGTTTCTTTTCAGTGCTTATTTCACGTCTTCTTTTTCATTTTCTTCTTATTTCTTTGCAAATAATTATGAGTTTTTCACTCATCACAAAAAATAAAATAATTAATTAAAAAAAATTAAAAAGGGCAAAGGAACATTTGAGTGTGGAAAGGAGAAAGATAGGAATACTAGAACTTGAAACATGTTGTATATGTTCTGATATATATCCCAGCTTTTGTGAAACAAAGAGTTGCAAAAAAAACTCATCAGGGTGTTGAAACTGATCTGTATCTATTTGAATTTGGTATTGGTGCAGGGACGTGATGCTTCTATTCTGTTGGGTTTGCTGAAGGAATTCATTCCAATAAGTAGTCTCTTTCTAAGAGTCTACTCTAAGGTATTCAATCTATCTCTTCCTTTGTCTTTTCTTAGTTTAAGTCTCTGGTTGTGTTATTATAAAATTATGAGTTGTGTGTGTTCAGGTTGTTTGTTCTCAATATTCTATTTTTCATGATTAGGCTAGACTAGTAATGGATTTTTAAGAAAATGCTCTTGATTCAGCTGGTGACAATGATTAATTAAAGTGAAAATCATGAGAATGTAATTTTGGGTGAATACTATGAAATTAAACTTTGAATGCAACTGAGTTCTAAAGAAGACCCTTGTGATTCTAAAAAGTAGTACAATAAATTAAAAGTTCTACCATTTGGACAATCTGAAAATAGTCTTGGAGATGGCCTTTGGATTTTACATTTTTTTTTGTTTAATTTTAACCTTAACCTTACAGAGGACTTCTTTTGTTCAATATAGGCAAAATCATATTCAATTTTTTGAAGGTAAAGGGAATGCTAGTTGTGGGGCCACTTGCTTCTTAGTACTAAAATTATATTTTCTTTGTAATAATTATCTTGTTTGTTGTAGGTTGAGTTCTCTCTCTTTATTTCTGAATTTGATCTCTATAAAATTTGAATGTCATTGGTGCAAGAATGTGATGTTTTTGTTTTGTCGAGTTTGCCAAAGGTATTGATTCTATGAGATAGTGTCTTTCTAAGACCTTCCTCTAAGGTATAAGTTCAG
This sequence comes from Quercus variabilis, assembly GCA_030445155.1. NCBI lineage: Eukaryota > Viridiplantae > Streptophyta > Magnoliopsida > Fagales > Fagaceae > Quercus > Quercus variabilis. Next base: position 63,456,089 of record CP129447.1, read on the forward strand.
TCTTCTTTTTTGAGTGTTAGCTTGGTTGTTATTATGGAAATGATTATACCCAAAGAATGGGTATGAGGTCTAGTTGAGCGTGCATGTGTTCATGGTTGGTTGAGTTATTATGGAAATTATTATATTTAAATTTCAAGTTGTTCGTTTGTTAGGATCATTATGGAAAGGATGCTGGTACATATGTGCTGTTGAGATGGTTGCTGAGATGAGCTGCCAGTTGCTGCTGAGTTAGGTCTTGTGAGCTTCTGTGCTTGTGATGCTTGAGTTGATGCGCTGAGAAGCATTAGCTTATTTCTACCGTTACTTGAATGTAAAATTGACTAAGTGGCTATTGTGTACTTGACTTTGTTAGGGTGATAGTCATTGCAATTGTAACAGATTTGCTATAATTGTATCAACTAGGATATTAGTTGAGTATTTTTATTGTTGTTCAAAGCAAAAATTTGCCAACTAATTCCATATTCTCTATTGAGTGTTTTTTTTTTTTATAGTTGAATCTTAATTTAATTTATTTTAGTGTTACAGTGATGATTTGACCAAGCTTAAATGCTTTCGCAATTTGTTGTTGTGCAATCTTATGACATTGGAAAAGGGAAATGGAAGTTGTTGAATAACAAATGAGAGTTTGCTTTCCGCTGAGCATATTTGTCTAAGATTGCTGGTTTCCAATTGATGATTTTGTCACTTGTCCAAGACCTTTTGTGATTGAGAAGTTAATGCTTGGACATTATGGATAAAGAACTAAAAGGTTTTAGAGAGTGAAAATCAGTGATTGTAATATTATTTTAGAGAAATCAAATTGTTTTTCTCTTAATTGTAAGCAACCAAATTTATGAAAATGGCTTATAAATGCACAATTCTAAAAAAGTAATCAGCTTCAATTAATTACTCAAATAATTAATAGTGCTCTAAAACAAAACTTGTCTTTTTTTCATTCTTAAGTAACTGCACTGAATTGGACCAAATGGATCGAAGTGAGCTGAAATGGACCAAATTAGACTAAATGGACCGAAGTTGACAGAATGGTCCGAATATACCGAATTGGACAAATGTGAACTGAATAGACTAAAATAGACCAAATTGGACTGAAGTGAACTTAGTAGATCGAATGGACTGAAGTAGATCAGATAGACCAAAGTGGACCAAGCAAGACCGATTTGATATGTTTCCTTTTTTCCTTTGCAACTATTTTTCTTTACATGTAAAGTTTTAAGTTTCAAAATTCTTATTCTAATTCAATTGTTACTTCCAAAATAACTGAGTATTAGTTGAAAAAAAAAAAAATCAAACCAAAGTTGTAAGAGGGGGAGAGACTACTTTTGATGAGAAACTCAAAAATACAACGCCAATATGTATTAACTCAAAACAAAATTTTAAAAAATATAATGATTCATCAACCTAAAGTAGAGTTGCAAACAAAATAGGATATGACTTAAAACTAAGAAGAACGGGCCTCTTAAGAAGCGTATTTTTCATTAAAAACAAATACTAGTAGTACGTGACATTAGAAAATTGCCACTGCTACATAAGGCAAGTCACCTTACTGGCAAACTAGTAATCTCTAACAACATTAAAAGGACAAATCACAAAAGTCTTTCTAATTTAACACTCCTGCATCATGAAACATTAATTTTCTTTGTTGAACTTTTAAGTCATAGGGTTGTAAACGAACCAAACCGTTCATAAACAGCTCGGGGCTTGGTTTGATAAAAAGCTCATTCATGTTTGCTTGTTTATAAACAAGCCAAGTTTAAGCTTTAGTTTTAGGCTTGTTTAATAAACAAGCCAAGCTTGAGTAAAAAATATTGTTCATGAACAAGCTCGTGAACACCAAGGCTCAATACAAAAGTAACAAAACAAGTTAAGCATAAGCTTATTTATGATTTTGATAATAAAATTGATATGAGCTTGACATATAAACTCATATCCCTCTAAATAATTATAAGTTGAGAACACTCATTCAAACCAAATAGGCTAGATAATAAACTTGATATGGGTTTGATAATATACTTGTGTTGGATCTCAAGCTCAAAAACATGATATTGAGCTTGATATAGAGCTCGAGTTTGGCTTGACTAATGAACCAAGCCGAGCTCAAGCTTAAGCTTTTATACTTTATAACAAGCTCAAGTTTGAACATTATTTGTAGGTTCATATCAAGTTTAAGCTAAGCTTAAACATTCTACTTTTACTATCGAGCCGAGCTTGAACATTCACTGTTCTACAAAGTTCAGCTCATTTACACCCCTGTTAAGTCATCTCGCTGCCGATTTGGAATGACCCTGTAGAAAGACACGGTTTAAAGTGAAAAGATGCACATAGTCCAATGGGTGACTAGCAATGTTCTTAGGGGCAAAAATAAAGGACACAGTACTATGACATAAGCCAGCAAAATCCCAAGAAAACAAAAACAAAAAATTTTATAAATCAAAGAGTAGCACTAAGCAAACTCCATTACCACCAATCCACAAATGATATTCAATGCCAGTCAATTACCAGATGGTTCTAACAAGTGAACAAGGCACAATTGAAGATAGTTTACACCCCTATCAAGTCATCTCGCTGCCGATTTGGAATGACCCTGTAGAAAGACACGGTTTAAAGTGAAAAGATGCACATAGTCCAATGGGTGACCAGCAATGTTCTTAGGGGCAAAAATAAAGGACACAGTACTATGACATAAAGCCACAGCAAAATCCCAGGAAAACAAAAACAAAAAATTTTATAAATCAAAGAGTAGCACTAAGCAAACTCCATTACCACAAATCCACAAATGATATTCAATGCCAGTCAATTACCAGATGGTTCTAACAAGTGAACAAGGCACAATTGAAGAATTACTATATCCCAAAGATTGTTTCACAAGGAAAGGCCCCCACCCAAAAAAAAAAATGGCAAGATAAGGGAAACAATTTAACATACATGTACAACTCTTCTCAAATAAATAAATAACTACATAAATCTTTGAAATAAAACCGATATGTTAAATACTTGAAACCAGTGAGCTTGGACTCAAATGGCATTTCCTCCTCCCATAAGAATGGATAGAGTGTAAAGTTATAGACTCATAGGTTCAAAACCCATTGGCTGTTTGTTAAACTTACTAAAAAAAAAAAAAAAAAGGAGATTTATCAAGGCATAATTTGTATAGCCAAGAATCTTGTAGCTTGACCAAAAAAAAAAAAAAAAAAAAGTAATGCTAGGACTATAACTTTTGCTACAACTTGCTCACATAGCAAGTCACGAGTGATAGAGCTATGAATCCACTACTTTTACTGCACCACTCACGCTTTTGAATGTGAAGAGATAAATGTTAGAATTATGGTTAAAATGGTTTAAGTTAACTTTTTAGTCAACTTGACTTTTTTAGGTTGCTGGAATTAGAGCAATGTTGCATTTTTCACATGGGTCCATTACTTATATTTATGCAAAAAGTCATGAAAAATGTTGAATATCTATACTTTTTGAATTAATTATAGTATCAAAGTAGTGATTTTGAGTTCAAACCATGTCTCCATTTTACGTCTTGCATTGGATCTGCATGAGCTCTTGTTAAATATGTATGAATTTGTGTTCGTATGTTTAGATATTTGTGCTAAATGTATGTATGTGCGTAGTGTATTATTTATAATTGCCTAATTGCTGGGTGCATGTATGAAGATTATGAAGCTTGAATTGTATGGGCATGTGAAACTAGTTGGGATATTTGGCGGCAAGAAATTGAAGTTTATGGCCTTTTAAAGGTTATTTTGATTAGGTAATGTTGCAAACTTGTATTTACACATATAAGACACTAACATTTACCAAGAGTTTTGGAGCTCACCTGATACTTTCTTGGTATTTTCTTAAGAAACATGATTTTCATGAAAAACAAATATTAATAGTACGTGACATTAGAAAACTGCCACTATTGCATAAGGCAAGTCATCTTACTGGAAAACTAGCAATCTGTAACAACATTAGAAGGACAAATCACAAAAATGTTTCTAATTTAACACTCTTGCATCATGAAACGTTAATTTTCTTTGTTGAATTTTTGAAGCCAACATTATTTTTGGATATTGCAACATTATAATAGCCCAGTGACAGTACGTTTTGACCATAAAACCGAGCAAGAGATCATCAAGTCATCTCTGCACAACAAAATAAGAAGAAAAAAAATTGAACCTTATGATAATTTGGACCGTGGATTTGAGAATTTGAGATGCAAATGACAGCCCATTTCGCTTGAGGAGTTCCACATATATATGGTCTGTATGCTCCAGGCTGGTGCTGCCGATTTGGAATGACCCTGTGGAAAAACACGGTTTAAAGTGAAAAGATGCACATGGTCCAATGGGTGACCAGCAATGTTCTTAGGGGCAAAAATAAAGGACACAGTTTAAGTCTTTGACATACTTCGACACAAGCCACAGCAACATCCCAAAAAAAAAAAAAAACAAAAACAAAAACAAAACAAAACAAAATTTTTTATAAATCAAATAGTAGCACTAAGCAAACTCATTACCACCAATCCACAAATGATATTCAATGCCAATCAATTACCAGATGGTACTAACAGGTGAACAAAGCACAGTTGAAGAATTACTATATCCCAAAGATTGTTTCAAAAGGAAAGCCCCCCACCCAAAAAAAAATGGCAATGATAAGGAAAACAATGTAACATACACATACAACTCTTCTCGAATAAATAAATATATAAATCTTTAAAACAAAACCGACATGTTAAAGACTTGAAGCCAGTGAGCTTGGACTCAGATGGCATTTCCTCATCCCATAAAAATGGATAGCTCAATAGTGTAAAGTCATAGACTCATAGGTTCAAAACGCATTGGCCGTCTGTCTAACTTACTAACAAAAAAACGACATTTATCAAGGCGTAACTCGTGCAACATTGCCTAATCAAAAAAACCTTTAAAACTTAAAAGACCATAAACTTCAATTACTTGCCCCCAAATATCCCAACTACAGTTTCACATGCCCATACAATTCAAGCTTCACAATCTTCATACATGCACCCAATTAGGCAATTACACATAATACTCCACGCACATACATACATACATTTTGCACAAACATCTAAACATACAAACACAAATGTATACATATTTCACAAGAGCCCATGCTAGACCCAATGCAAGACGTAGATTCGAGACATGGTTTGAACTCAAAATCAACCGTTTTGATACTATAATTAATTCAAAAAGTATAAACACTCAACAATTTTCACAAATTTTTGCATAAATAAAAGTAATATCAATGATAGATCCATGTGAAAAATGTGACATTGCTCCAATTCCAATAACCTAAAAAAGTCATGTTGACTAAACAGTTAATTTAAACAATTTTAATCATAATTCTAACATCGGTCCCTTCACATTCAAAAGCGTGAGTGGTGCAGTAAAAGTAACGGGTCCACAACTCTATCACTCATAACTTGTCATTGCCACATGAGCAAGTTGTGACAAAAGCTGTGGTCCTAGCATTACTTTTTTTTTTTTTTTTGGTGATAAGCTACAAGATTCTTGACTATTCAAACTTGTATTTACACATATAAAACACCAACATTTGCCAAGAGTTTTGTAACTCACCTAATACTCTCTTGGTGTTTTCAAAGAAAATATCTAGAATTTAAATCTCATCTCTTCTATTAAAACATCGAATTATCCACACACAAAACTCACCAACATTTTATTTATATTTTTTTTCTTATAAATTACCCCTATTAGTTTTTTTTTTTTAATTGAGTTGAGTTGAGTTGTATTTTATTTATTGGTTAATAATAGTTTGTAACTTAAAATTTATTGTAAAAATATTATAGATGTAACATCACTCTTATTTATTTATTTTATTGTTGGCTGTGTCATCTTTTTCTAGCAATTTGCTGAGGCCCATCCTTGTTTCAAAGGCCCAAATGGAGTTGGGCAAATCTTCTGCTCTTCCGGGTGTAGACGCATCTCTGCCTTCATTTCGTGGACCATGATAACACAAGGCCCATATTTTTCACATACTATATGCTCTTACGGTATATGTGTGGCCTAGACGCCCAGTAATCAAGCAAATTTCCAGTACAAAAGTCCTGCACTAACAATTTTTTTAGGTAAAATAGTAGAAGAGGAGGGAGGTGAAGTTGGAACCAAATACACAAGGCGTAGCAAAAGATTTTATCACTAGTACTACTGAATTATCACTTGAACCGCAAATTCACATCTCATATTTGGTATATTATGTTAAATTTAGTATTTGCCCATATTGATTGTGTACCAACAACTAGACCTGCAGTCTACCGATGGCTGGGCTATGTTTAAAGAAACCGTAACATCAAATTATTCAGCATAACAACAAATCAAATTTAGTACTTCCTTTTGTTTTACTCAGTCATGTTTGTTAGTTTAATCATTATTAGCTAGTTTAATAATTTAAGTACAACTTATTTTAAAGTTCATTGTTTTTCAACGTTTACACTGTACAGATTATTATTAAAAACTTATAACATCACATATTTGTATGTTTGGAAACAAATTATAAGTTAATTTTTTGCATTTTATCTTTTATGTACAGTTTATTAAAACTTCACTTTTTTCAAAGTACAAATATATATTGTAGCACACTTTCAGCAAAAATATCTTTAGTAGAAAACTAAATAAGGTGTCTGGAAATGGACACGTAAAAAAATTCACATATTTAAACAAACCCATAAAATTAATTTGCCCAAAATAAACTATTTCAAAGAACACTATACTCTCTGTCAAAACTATTTGACAAGATAATGTAAATGAAAAACCTTAAATTTTATAAATAAATAAAAAAATGCAAAAGATGATGTGGAAGAAAAAGTTGATAGAGAAAAGGAAAAATAAAAATTCTTTATTGGTGTGTGTGTATGTATATATATATATATATATATATACCGAGCAACAGAAAGAATATCATGATCATTGTCTTAATAGTGCCACTCTATTAAACATGAGAAATGGTAGAAAAAATAGATTACCAAACTTTTTTTTTATCTCTTATTTACTCTTTATTTTTATTTTTTATTTTTTATTTCTTCTACACAACATTTCTAAACTAGCCTATTACCTCACAAATGGACCACTCTATGAATTTTATTGTGTCTCTATATTGTTTTTTTTTTTTTTTTTTGCCTTGTCAACTTGTCATCTATGTCACTATGTGTGCATGACCTAACAAATTGATTAGGCTTTTCTATATCACATTTCTCAATTTGTTGTATTTTTTAGACCTATGATGCTAAATTGCTACTTTGTCGAGATTTTATATTTAAATTGAAGTTTTGATTAGTAAAAAAAATAAAGGTTAATATTTAAAGGTCAGGCATAGGTCCAATGTCCAATGGCACTAGACCCGTTGAGAATGTGACATATATCTACTTTTGGACACGAGTTATTATATGACCGGGTGCAGTGCACTGATGTACTAAATCTAAACCAAATCCAATATTTAATAATCTCCTAACTTTTACTTCACTAGAGGCAGCAGAAATTCTAATAATTTTGTCCTTCGTTCTTTGCAGTATTAGCCTAATCTAATGGCTTGGTAATAATCACATAGAATTGGAATTCATAAGATGAATTAATGGCTTGTATTGGGGTACTGTGACCCCGTCCCTGAACAAGGAAAAATGACAATATATTTAGAGTTTGTTTGGGATGTGATGAAAAGTTTAGCTTATTTGAGTTTTTTACTTCTTTTTGGTACTATTTATCAATGGCATCTCCAGAAATTTTTCTTAGAGTATTCTTTAAGAAGCATAAATTATACAATCTAATAAAAAGAGAAATTCATATATTGACAACAACAACAATAAAAAAATATGCAAATACATAAAGTTTATAATTGTCTTCTACGAGTTTTCATATTTTGAAATCATTGCATGATAGTCTCATTATCAATACTACAAGCTACATCTTTTTCAATGTACACAACCAAGCAATCATTCATTCATTAAATTTAGAACAAATTATGGAGCAAAATTTAATTTTATTGGCATTAAAAAATTGAGGGTGTTCCCAAATTTTTTTTGAAAGGTAGACAAATAAATTTTTTTTTAAATTATTACATATAAAAAAAAATTAGGAAGGGTGGTGACCACCCTGGCACCACCCCTACTATGTATGGGTCCTATTGTACTTTTTAATACTATTCATGGGTTTCATTGTACTATTAGGCTAGCTTTTAACTTTTTTTTTTAAACACTTTTTACAAAAAGTTTCAGTTTCAATTGCAGCTAAATAAGATGTTATCAAACAAACCATTAACTTGATTTCACTTGAGTACCATAGTTCTATAATTGTACAGTGACCTTTGTGTAGTGGTTTTCTTGTACTGGCTTTAGTTTCTTGGCCATCTCTGTAATTTTTTTTTTTTTATTATTATTATTATTATTTTTTTTTTGCATTCATAAGTTTTAAATGGAATAAAATGTGGTAATTAAACTACAATATTTGTCCAGTAAATTCTATGCGAATGCCACTCCCAAAATAAACAAGATTGCGATGTGACCTAGCACCAATAAATGAACATTGAAACAACTTCCAAGTCAGTATTTCATGGGTTGATTCATTTTTTTAGCTGCCAAGTTTCAACACACTAATATTTATTTCAATGATTGGCAAATAAATAAAATTCATTGGACAAACACATAAGCCTCGGTTTATAATTAATGAAAAATTTGGGATTAAAAAAAAGAAAAAAAAAAAGAAAGAGAGATGCTACGTCTACAATAATTTTACAACATTTTTACAATAAATCACAGGTGGTTAGTTATTATTGGTTCAAATTTGAAACTAACACTAAGATTACTTTTTTGCCCCAACAATAACAACCAGTAACAACTTGCCACTTAGGATTTGTTGTAAAAATATTGTAAAATTGTTGTAGATATATCATTTCCCAAAAAGAAAACTCTATAGGGAAATGCTTCATTTACATTCATAATTATGTTTAGAACTTAAAAAGTTGAAAAGCCACACATAGTTTTTTTTTTTTAATGAAAACTTATAACTTTATTATGAAGAAGATAAATTCAATATATCATGAGAAATAGCTGACTCAATCAGTGATGGATTTTCTTTTATCCAGGTTTCATAATTATCAAAGTTATCTATTTCTTGTGCAGGTCTATTACCCTGCTACTTCACATGGGAGACGAGCTGAGCTTTGAAGTTTATGGACTACACCTATCAGAATACTAGACACAAATACACAATCATATGTAGGGTACATAAACCCAAAGGAGCGTCAAACACAATCTTGGAATCACTCTCGACTGACATATCCCTTATACCAATATCTTAAGCAAAGAACACTCCGATCTCCTTCATGGTTTTGAGATCCAGATCGTTCAAAGAACTAGTAAAGGGGGGAGTTCAAGATTTTTAAGGTTTGACATAGGTTGAACCGCAATGATTTCATAACTAATTTAATAATTAATTAAAACACAAATAAAGATATTAAATTTATAAATATTGACAAAAAATGACTAAAAAAATGAATAAATTTTAAAATAAAAAAGCTTTAAAATGAATTTTTTATAAGGTTATTATAAAATAATAAAAATATAAACAAGCAAAAAAAAAAAATATATATATATATATATATATATATATATATAGTTTAGTAATCCTTTAAGTAGAAAGCATTTTAATCTAAAATAAGAGACCTTTTTTAAATAAATTCATAAATACCACTTTTACCTTCAAAGATACAATTCTTATTTTCACAAATAAATTTAGTGAATAAAATTTAATGATATGTTGAATGAGAGGATATGAGAGAGGGGTGATATGATAAAAATGAAACACCATTAATTATTTAGAAAGTAATAAATAAATAAATAAATATATATATATATATATATATATATATATATATATAAAGATAAAGTACTCTAATATTAATCACAAGAAAAATGAGTGGTCTGTTGGCTATTCGGACAAATCTTTGGAAGTGTGGGGTTGGAGGAGGATTCGCTCAAGTTCGAACCGTGCCTTCTTTCTTGAAAAAATTTCTGGTGCTGTGTGGAGTATTGAAGAATTCTTACTTCTTTTTCCCTCATCTTTTTTATTGTATAAATTTAAAAAAAAAAAAAAAAATTGATATTTAGGTATGTTTCACACTCATTCAAGAATGCAAATATCCCTATCAAAAAAAAGAAAAAGAAAAAAAGAATGCAAATATCATTTTGATAAAATAAAAATGCAAATATTCTTTAATAATTTTTTTAACATTTTGATTGTATGTCATTTTTTTTTTTTCCTTTTGTTTGACATTGTTTCAAAAGTTTCAAAAGCAATTAAATTTGAGCAAGAATATCATATTTTAAATTAATTTTTTCGAATATAAATCTTAGAAAAATAATATCGAAATTTTCATTATACTTAAATAATTAATACACCACTTAAAATAGGTATTGTGGGGGTAAAAGCCCAAATTTGTATATTGGGCCTTGGGACTTATCTGGGGACGTGGGCGTGTCCGAGAATGAGTAAATGATTGGGAGAGACCCCAAGTTGAGAGTCACATAAGAAAGGAATGGAGAAATATAGTTTGAGAAGAAACTCCTTCTCGGATACGATGAATACTGATCAAATCTATATTTCGGCAATTTAAGTGACCTTCTAGGAAGTTTCAACGATAAGGATGAGCCTCATGCACATACAAGAGCGATAGGAACTCAGAAATATCTAAAGGAAAAGCTGCTATCACCATATTAAATGTACTGCAGCAACTTTTCTGGCTGCATTTATGTGGAGGAAACCTCCAAACAGTACAGTCTCAGTTACCACAACTCACAAAAAGCCAAAGAGGATGTCTGATGGAACATGCACTCAAGTGAAAGTTTAGATGATTAACAAGTGTAGGATCAAGATGGTCTGAAAGGAACTATATAATGTGAAAGATCTCCCCTGAGAGGGAGATCAAAGAAAAAGAGAAAATAAACACTGTAGTAATCAAAGTTGTATTTATAAACAGTTATATTGATTTATACTTTGAATTATCTCCTCAAACAGTGAATTTATTCAATTCAATAAGTTTTGTTCTTGCTTGATCATCTTCTAAATCCATACTAGCCGTTATTAACTTCATTAAGGCCTAGCTTTTTAACTCATTCTCTACAAATTTATTATATTGGGCTCATTGGGCCATCATCCAATTCTTCTTTGGGTTTGGGCCCTAAATTATGACCCTACAAGTATTATAACAAAATATGTATTTATCCTATTAATAAAATTTTTAATTACATAAAGTAAATAATACAATGTTGGTTCATATATATTACATGTCACTATAATTAAGAAGTTAGGAAATCTAAATGGTTAAAGATTAATTTTAGTGAATTCACAAATATTTAATTTTTTATTTCTTTTGTGTCAATTATTTTCAAAGCAACTAAACGCGAGAGAGAATATCATATTCTAAATCAATTATTATTATTCCAAATAAATATAGTTTTTTTATATAGATTTTATAAAAATAATCATATAAATTCATTTAATATAAATAATTACAACTATAGATATTTAATATATGCATTTACTTCATTGGTTAATTCAATATGCATATATTGATTCGATAAATTTGACCTTAAAATTTAATATTTGTCAATTTGGTTTCTCACTTTGTCAAAATCAGTCACTCCAACCCTTTTGTACTCCAAATATCTTAGCAAATGAAGTTGTTTAAGCTTTATTTATTTATTTAGTCCTTTGATCTTTACTAATACTGGTATCTATGTAGCATGAATGACATTATTGTAGATCCATAATCCAGAACGGAAAGAAATGTAATTTTTAGTTCCCATGCATGACTGAAAAGTGAAAACTATGTTGTTTTGCAGAAAGATGTCCGCATGATCACTAATTGTAGAGTAAATAGTAATTGATCACCTAAAATTTAGAAATCTCCAAATTTATATTTATCACTCCTTGTATTTTGTACATTCACATCAGAGGCCGTAGAACTATGAAATACATGGACTATGGTCCCAGGTCCCATATTTGCATTCATCACAATAAGAAAAGTTGCACTCAATGAATTAATGAAATGAGCATTCACCGTAATCCCCAAAAGGGAGGTCATTGGTCTTTTTTGGGGGTGTTTTTAGTGGTTCTTTTAGTAAACGATTTTTTTCCCCTCAAGAGGAATATATAATAGTTAGTATTTAGTAATACATAAAGGGTCTAGTTAATGTATGCCCTTAACATTTAACAATCCATTTTAGGAAATTTTTATCAGGAATTGAAAAAACTATCAAAAAGTTTGACAACTTTTTCAAATCCCACTAAAAATTTTCCTAAAATAGTTTACTAAGATATGTCCTAAAGACATATGTGAGCTATACAATTAGACAATTAGATAACACACAATGGCCGTACACATGACATATATCCCATAAAATATAAAAAAAGTAAAATAAAAAGTCAAGACAATCCTAATAAGAAAAATTAACAGATGTCCTGTGAACATTGATTTGTGAACTATTTTTAAAAGCAATTTATGGGAGCTTTCAAGAAAGTGTCATTGACTTTTGCAAACTTGTCAACATATGTTCATTTCCATATATACATATATTCAGTCTTTGGTTAGTGGGGTTCTACGATCCAAAACCACTACAGTATACCAAGGAGGTAAGGAGGCATCAACGTATTGGATGTAAAAAGAAATTTAAGGGCCAAAATATAATCTACCCTTCCCACAGGCCTGGAGCTTTGTAAAGAAGACTACAAGCATGGGCAAAACTAGACTTTCAAGATTGGGGGTGAAACTAAATTATAGAAGTAAACAAACTTAAGAGGATCAATAAGGTGAATTAAGAAAGTTTAGGTAGTGGAAAAATTAAATTGAAATAGAAGGAAAAAGCTTGAAATCTTAGAAAGTTTGGGGAGCCATGAGCCCCCAGTATTTATGTAGTTCCATCCTTAACTAGAAGCATGTCCTATGTTCAGTGCTAACCTCGGTACCAATTGATCATCAATGATCCTAAGAAGACCAATAACCATTAAAGAAAGCTTTTTAATCACCCACATTAACGTTATAAGCAACCAGACAAGTCCAATGTCCTCCTTTCTACGAAAGCCCAAAAAAAACAAAGATGCTATATGATTTGTTGCACTTTGGTGTGAACTTTAAGAGCTCTTTAATTAACCACCAATATTTTATGGTTTTTGGTGACTTCAAACTAGTAGATCGGAATCTTAGGTCCCACATATCTATGTGTAAATTGGTAATGAAATCATTTTTGACCCTCTTCTTACGTTGTCATATTCAAATAGTAATATTAAAAATAAACATTTTTTTTAATTGTTTGTCATAGAGAAAATGAAGGATTGGTTATGGAAACGAATGAAAACGGCCTCACAACAGCCACCATTTTCTTTTCACCAAAATAATCAAGAAGTAAAGATTGGAAGTAGAGGTTGCAGCTTCTATTTCCTTATCAAACAAAACTCCCCCACCACTTCTCATCCAAAGGTAAGCAAGCAATACCTACTTTTTCCTTTCTTTCTTATGCTTTGTTTTCTTTACCTTCAAGTACATCTCTAGCTCTATCTCCCACAATCCAAGTTGTTGGAACATTGTGTTGTTTGAGTATTCTTTTTCTCTAACTTCACTTGCTCAACACGTACTCTTGAGAGTATTCTCAATTTCTCGTACCATCCAATCTCATTTTTTGCTCATATAATTTTCACCTTTTTTTTTGGTTTGAGCAAGACTTTTGAACTCACTTCCAATTAGGCTGCATTGATTTTCTGCTGTCTTTTTGTCAAGTGTAAATGTGACACCCCAATGGTGTCATGGCACTAATTAGTTTCTCCATCCAATTGTCCGTTTCATTAAGTGATATTATCTGTCATTTTAATCCTTTAACAGAGAATTACATCAAATTCCAGAAAGAGTAGGAAGCCATTATGCCTTTCGGATTGGTTTCAGCGTGGAACAAGCGCCGGAGAAGCAAGTCTCAAGATCACACAGACCCTTGTATGTTCTTCACTTCTTTTACTACTACTGCTTCTCCACAATATAGTTATATAACATTCATGTCTTCAAGTTTTCAGGGGTCTATAAACCTGTGGAGTTTTGGCAACTTGAAGATCAAACCCCCCAACGCACAAAAAGGCACCATGGATCAGTTTTCACACTCAGGGAAATGGAAGAGGCAACAAATTCATTCAGTGAAGAGAATTTGCTTGGCAAAGGAGGATTTGGCCGAGTTTATAGAGGCACTTTGCAATCAGGAGAGGTATGTTCTGCAAGTTTCTTTCTTAACATAAGATATATTAATGGTTCTCTTTGCGTTTTTTTGGAAATTTTTTGAGGGAGGGGGTAGGTAATATCTTCCCCACTCAATGTAAAGAAAAAGTCACGTAGATTGCATTGTTGAAAGTGTTTAAATCATTAACTTTACTAATAGTCTCTTATTGTCGAATAAAATACTTTAGTACGGATCCGCTTACACTAAAAAAAACGCATTAAAGTCTTGAGTTGATGATAAAGAATAATTATTATGAAGCAGATTTCATAAGCCCATATCTTACATCTTATATCATTTAGGAAAACAGATGAAGCAAAAAGGAGTATAATATTAGCATTCTAGTGTCAACTTTTGCTTCTCTTTTGAATTCCAAGGTTGTAGCAATTAAGAAAATGGAGCTGCCACCATTTAAAGTATCTGAGGGGGAGCGCGAGTTCCGGGTAGAAGTTGACATCTTGAGCAGACTCGACCACCCAAATCTGGTTTCCTTGATAGGCTATTGCGCTGATGGGAAGCACAGATTTCTGGTGTATGAATACATGCTTAATGGGAACCTGGAAGATCACTTAAATGGTTGGTTTCAAATTAATTCAAGAACCCAATTCTCATGTCAAATGTCTTTACTTAAACTTTTTGGTTAATCTGCCACTCTATGTTAGGAATTGGGGAAGCAAAAATGGACTGGCCTACACGGCTCAAAGTGGCACTTGGAGCAGCCAAGGGACTTGCTTATCTCCATTCAAGTTCGTCTGTTGGGATTCCAATTGTTCACCGAGATTTCAAGTCCACTAATGTTCTTTTAAATGCCAACTTTGAAGCCAAGGTAAAATTTGAGATAATTTTTTCATGATTACTATGTATTAGCGTCTTTTTGAACCATGCGCATTTTTTATGAAACATTAGAAAATTCCAGTTGAACTATAAAGCTCTTGGTTTAGTGTCTATTTTTTGTTTCTCCTTTGTGTGCTTAAAAAGTATATACCTACCACCTAAGTTTTCTCTGGACTGTTGAGCCTTTTAGGCCAGTCATTAAGATTGTAACGATAGATTGACTGACTGCTAATTTTCACAGATATCTGATTTTGGGCTTGCCAAGTTAATGCCAGAGGGCCACGAGACGCATGTGACCGCTAGAGTGCTTGGTACATTTGGCTATTTTGATCCTGAGTACACATCGGTATGCATCTGTGTGACTGAAAAATGCGGCAAATTTTCATCGTAATATATGTTCAAAACTGTCAATAAAAAGTTTCATTATAGAATTTTCTCTCTTGCCTTCGCATATAAAGTTTCATTAATCTCCATACATCATCCAAGAACTCATTGCTCACAGGTCTGCAACCAAATTCAATTTGGGAATAAAAAGTAAAAAAAGAAAAAAAAAATGCAATACACATATTATGGTAGAAACCCAAAACTCACTAGACAATATAGAAGATACGCATATGCATGTAGTGCATGCAGCTTTGCATAAATCTGGAGACTCATGTATTGTAAAAGCACCTATTATGCCAGTTGAGCAGAAAATAGGGTGTCATAACTTAAGTAGGTTTAGAATATTTCTTCTTTTCTATTTTAGTACCCCATTTTTTAGATTTTACATTGATTTTCATGCATGCCATGTCAAACTAGAATACGAATATTTCCCAACTTCTCCAAATCAAATGCGATGAATAAAACAAAAATGCCTTAATTGATAAGGTTTGATGCTATATCAATGTGTTGAAAACCAGCCATAAGGGGCTGTATCATGTCTTCTAACAAGTAACAAGAACTTGCAACAGCACTCTCCCATGCATGTTAGATCCATGCGTGCAGATCTCACATGCCTGCGGGAACGGACCTAAAGGGGTTCACAGGGGCCCAGGCCCCGACCCAAATAAAATTTTTTTCTAGGTGTATATATATATATATATATATATATATATATATTCAGCCCCCTCCCCTCCAAAATTATCAGCCACTGGCCCATATTGCTAACTCATAATGCTACAATTAATGTTTTTAAATTAGATAAATTTATAAATTGAAAACAAGTAAATTTATAAATTGAGATTGAATAGATGATTGCACTATAATTTATTTAAAAAAATAAAGGTGTTTTGTATTTTTTTTCCTCTGTTGATAGATGATTGCATCTAAATGTATTAAAAAACAATAATTTTGTGTATTTGTCTTGGTTGATAGTTGGTTAATACTATATAGATGATTTTTTGGATTTTTAGAAGTGTTCCATACACCTATTACATAGAATATATATATATATATATATATATATATATATATAAATTTTAGCTCTAATTGTGACTCACTGAATGCCAATGTCCCAATATACCCTATTCACATAATCTAAATCAAGTAATTAATTATATTTATTTATATAATACCTTGATGTGCTTACTGTATTAAATACACTTCCTACATAATGAGGCGGAATTCCAATCCCCCCTCAACACAACCCATCTCATATTATAAGATTATGAACTCTATAGTATCGCACTTGTCCTGAGCAATACTGAGTATTCAAAGACAATCAATATTATGTTGTCCATTCCTACCATAATATCATTTGTATAGATTCTTGCCTTAGAAGTTAAGTTCTTTTTGACCTCTCTCTCTCTCTCCCTCTCCACTGGATTTGTCTAACAAGAGGGCCCTGAGATTTGAATTTGCCTCCTTTGACAATAGACAGGAAAGCTAACTCTACAAAGTGATGTTTATGCATTTGGAGTGGTTCTTCTCGAGCTTCTGACTGGACGCCGAGCCGTGGACTTGAACCAAGGACCAAATGATCAAAACCTTGTACTACAGGTATGAAAATTTTCTTCTCGCCACAATTGGCTCTGGTTCTCAATCTCCAAGAAGTTAGCAATTGAAAAATGACAGAATGGTATAAGTATGCTTCTTTCTATTTCAGGTAAGGCATATACTGAATGATCGGAAGAAAATGCGTAAGGTGATAGATCCTGAGCTGAGCCGAAGTTCATACACCTTGGAGTCTATAGCCATGTTTGCAAACCTGGCATCACGCTGTGTCCGTACTGAGAGTAGTGAGCGACCCCCAATGGCAGAATGTGTAAAAGAACTACAAGTGATTATTCATATAAATTCAAAAGGCATGAGCATGGCTATGCATACTCTGAGAATGATCTAATAAAACCAGATGTTTATACAGCAGGGTGCAACTGTTTATGTCAATAAAAAGATGTTTTACTTCTATTAATGATTTCTCCTACCTAGAAAGCTTGTGATAATACAAGCTCAAAAATATGAACACATAATTATTTGGTCAGGATCCCTGACCAAAAACAAAAGGCACTTGAACCATGTTATCAGACACATAAAACGCAACCCAAGATCAAGTGGAAGGTGGCTTTGTTGTGTATTACCAAGTGAACATAGGTAGTAAACCAACAATAAGAAGGTATTACTTCCTAACATATCCAGTATCCTGCTAGTCAGCTACCATTACCATTTGTTTTGGAATGTTTTACTTATTGACATTTGCTTCTATATGCTATGCACTGATTCTATTTTAGGCATGTGCTATATGCCATAGACCAAGTTCAAAAAATATATGTTATATATCCAAAGAAAGCTATAAGATTTCCGTTGAGGAAATAATCTTGGACCTGGAAGAACTTGCCTGTATTTGTGTTCTCAGATTAATTAGCAAATCTCAATAGACAATTTAAACATCCATACTTAAAATCTTTGATTAGATATTAGAATTCATAGAATTTTACAGAAAAATATAACAAAAAACCGCTGACAATGTACATTTTCTAGTTTCAGTTAAGTGTATTTCAAACTCAGCAATACAAAATATGATTCAACCATCACATCAACTATGGCAAAGAAATAGGCAGAGTTGAAAAATCAGTACCAGTATTCATGCTTGATTTTGTATTAGTGTTAGAAGCTTGGGAGAAAAAAAAAATTATATTAAAACTTCAAGATCAAATATATACAAAATATAAACCATGTGTCAAAACTGTAACCTGTTCTTTTTATAACAACAAAAGGACTAAGATCACATTGAAATAGAGATGCCTGATGCAATTTACCTGCATCAAAATGGAACTCTACATACACATAATATAATATAAGCAAGGAGAAGCTCAAACATCAGGTTCGCCTCCTAGCCAAAATCTATCCCAGCTGAATGATGATCGCAACCTCACTGGCATATATCCTGCAAAACAAGAACCCAAAAGAGCCCCAGAAAGGAATATAAACAACATAACAGAAAAAGATTCATATCTCAAATCATCACAACTACAACTTAAATAAATATCTTGCTAAATACAATCTAGATATCAAACGGAAAGAAGTGATGGGAATATACTATATGAAGTCACATGCACGTGTGTGTATGAGAGAGAGAGAGGAAAGTAGTAAAAGTTGCATAGGAAGACGTGAGATTCTTTGGTCTATGAATAATACATGGTAGTAATTGCTTGTACCTCTTGGATATGCGTTATGATCCACAATTCCATTCAACATATTTATTCCTCATCAGAATCTGACATATCAAAAGGGCTTCTTAGAACTGGAAGTTTCTTGCACATCAAATGCTTACGTCTCTGCAACATCAACAGGATGAAAATGCTATCCGTATTCACAACCTTATAACCTGCTTTTATGTACATGTTGAATGGAGCTTCATCAATCATTCTGCAGTGCAAGTACACCTCTCTTGTGGAATTCATTTGAGAAATTAATTCCTCACTTGCTTTAAGTAGATGCCAGCCAATGCCCCTCCTGAAAGATTAAAAAAACATAAACTTAGAAACCTGAAATGCTATGGCTTTTAAATTAGTACTATAGTCCAGAGAAATTTAATTTAAGATTACAGTTCATAACAAATAGAAGAAAAAATTATTTTTGTACAGGATACATGACCGTGACTAATTTTATCATGTATCACATTGCAAGTATAACTTTACTGCCTTTCACTGTACAATCCATCAAGAAATTTTCCATATTTAGATAAAATTAAAATAAGATTTATTTATTTTTTGTAAATCCACTATATGCATTCTGTTTCTCATTTGAACTAATCTTACAATCTGGTATTTTTCAAATTTTCAGCCTCTTGACATCCAATGTAAATGATACAACCCTGGAGTTTTTTTTATAAGTAAAATCAATTGTGTTAAATAAAAGGTTGTACAAAGATACAAAAGGAGCAGTTGGAGGTTTTCTTTTTGGTTAGGTGAAGGGTCTAAAGGGGATGGCCCTCCCAGGATTTGAAGCCAGACATTCCTCATAGGGGAGACCCAGACATGCCACTAATCCAAGGGCACTTGGCTAGGGAGAAAATGGATTATTCTAGCTATATATTAAAAAGCTCCCCAACCAGTTCAACAGTAACAATGAGTCTATGGAAGCACTTATATTTGAAGATCTACTCCCATCCAAACGCATCCAATAGAAAGAGACCCAAAAAACTGGGATTTCCATCTCTCTATAAACATCTCTTGGCAAAAATCCTCCTATTTCTGCCTTCTACATTTGCCACATCAAACACAGGGGAACTATATTCCACAACCTATTTCTGAAGGAACGTGGTCTTTGTTGCCAAAATTGAAGCACTCCTCTCACCAAATGATAAACTTTGGATGCTGAGGAATTATGTATGATTCAAGATTAAAGTAAATTGGATGGCATCATGTTACGGGTGTAACAAGATTTCCCACAAAGGTCAAGCTTATAATGCCTGAGTAGTAGCTAGAAAGTTATGGGGGAATTCTAGTTTTATTATCTGCAGAAGAAGGAATTTAACATATATGTCGCATATCATGATGATGCCATCAATTTGCCGCAACAATGTTCACAATAACAAGACAAGGATTAAGAAACCAAGCAGATCTCGTATAAGGTAATTTTAGAGTATAACAGAAAGACAACTATACTCTGCCTAGAAGCTGTTGTCTTGACCATCTGGCTGTATGACATCAGGAAAGCTGAAATGACTTATGCTACCATTACTCCTAGAATAACGGTAATAAATGACAGATATGGGAAAAAACTATTTCATGTGATTTCCCATAAGTTTTCTGTAAAGCCACTATATACATTATATTTCTTCTCATTTGTATTAAACTATTAATCTTACTTTCTGGTGTCTTTCAACTTTCAGTCTCCTGATGTCCAAATTAAATGTTAAAACTCCGGGTGCTTTTGATAGGTAAAGAAATTGTGTTAACTAAAAGATTGTAAAAAGACACATAGGGAACAATTGGATTTTTTTTTTTTTTTTTTTTTTTGGGTGACATAAAGGGTCCAAGACTCTAAGTGGATGACACCTCCTTTTTTTGAACCCATGCACTCTTTAAAGGGGGAGCAAACATACCACTGAGCAAAGGGCTCTTGTCCAGGGAAAAACTGGACCAAAGTAGCTATATATCCAGAAGTTCCGATATAAGATCAAGAGTATCAATGACCATGAAATCACACATATTTGAAGATCTACTCCCATCCAAAGACTTCCCATAGAAAGAGACCCAACAAATTGGGATTTCAGTCTCTCTATAGACAACTATTGCCCCTCAAAACCATCATCCTATTTCTCTCCCTCCATAGTCTCCACATCAAACACTGGGGAACCATATTCTATACCCTAATTCTGAAATCTGAAGGAATTGGGTCCTTCTAGCCAACATTGAAGCACTCCTCACCAAACGATAAACTTCTGGATGTTGGTAAATTAAGTATGGTTTCAATAAATAAAGAAATTTGGATGTCAATCATTTAACAAATAACATGTTATCGGTGTAACATGGATTTAAATATTGGTAAAGCTTCTAATGCCTGACTAACAACAAATTAGTTAAAGCACAATTCTAGTTTTATCTACATAAGAAGAAATTTAACATGCATGTGGCATACATGATGATACCATCATTGTGATAATATAATGTTTACAACAATTAGACAAAGATTAAGAAACCGTGAAAAACTTATATAAGGTACTTTTAGAGTATAATAGGCAACCATTCCATCTGCATTAGCAGCTTTAATCTTGACCATCTAGCTGTATTACATCGGCACAGCCTTAATGACAAGCACAAATCCTAGCATCATAACAGCATCAATAGGACCAATTAACTCTATTTATTTATCTTAATATAACTTGTTTTTCTATACTAGTAGCTAATTATAAGTCTCTAATGAAACCGTGATGTTGACTTCAACATAGCATAAGACCCCAACAAGTAAATTTTGTGCCTTAAACATTGAATTCACAAAAAAGAGAGATAAAAGACAAGAAATTGGTAACGAAAAATAACAATAGTGGAAATCCAAAAACCAAAAACACACCTGCGAAGTGGCTTATCCACGGACATGTTACAAATATAAGGCGAACTCTTAGGAGGAGTAGGCGTAGGAGGAGAAGTATTTGCACCCCTTTTATCAAAGCAAACCTCCACGGTCCCCGCCAACTCTTCCTCCTCTTCTTCTTCTTCATGTTCTAGTCTTCCATTTTCCTTTTCTCTGTAGAACCCAATAAGCGTGGCAGTGTGAGGCATTAGAGCTCGTCTCTCAATCAAGTACTGCTTCACCAAGAACCTCAACAACGAAAGGTAACCCGAAGGCCAAACCATGGACTCAGCAAAGGACTCAGCGAGCAAAGCAACTGTGTCGTCCATCTCCTCTGCCCTCATCACCCGAATCCACAATGACCCAGATTCCAGTTCCTGATAATACCTGAAATCCTCGAGGAGTTTGAGCTTTTCAAGCTCTTCATTGCTCAGAAACCGACCAGTCCGAAATGGGTCTTCGAGAAAAGAAGAGCTTGTTGTTGCTGTTGTTGAAGGAGTTGAGTGGGAGGAAGAAGAAGACGATTTGAAAGCGTAGCGGTAGTGCTTGTGAGCAATAGTAAGAAGTGGGTATTTGGGGAAAAGAGGTGAGGAAGTGAAAGGAAGAGTTTGGTGGGGTTTGAAGTGGGAAAAGTAGTGGTGTTGTGGTTGTGGATCTAAGGAGAAAGAGAGTGAAACTGTTGCAGCCATAGAATGGAGGTGAGCGAGTGAGAGCCTGATTGGCCTTTCCAATTTGATGAGACAAACAACATCCTCGTCTAAACTCTAAACTGCTTTGGCTAATCCTAACTCCAAATTCTCAAGTCTAGTTTTAGCCACATAAGCCTGAAACTATTTAATTATGGATATTAAATTTAATAAGGTAAAACTAAAAATGCTGAAGACCAAAACAAAACACATAACTTTTGTTATGATTTTGCCCAAGTAACAAGTTGTGAGTAATTGATTTTATATATGTATACTTGTTTAAAATATAGTTATATAGACTTTGAGATTAGATTATATAAATTTGTCAATAGGTTAATACTTAATATTATATTAAAGTATTATTTGTAATTTATTAATAATATTAACATATTTTTCATGGTAAAAATTCATAATTTGTGATAGGGTAAAAAATTTTAGTTATGATTTTATTATATATGAAAAAAAAAAAAAGGTAAATCAAATAGCTTATAGACAAATTCGAGCTTATTTAACAAGGAAATTAACTAAATTTGAACTTATATTCTTGTTTAGTGATCAGTTCGAGCTTAACTTGTGTTCGAAATAAAATTAAATGAACAAACCTTTTTTTTTTATGACATTTTAAACGAACAAACCTAAACTTTACAACCCTACTCCTTTTCATTCCATATAATGTATGCAATGGAAATAAATATTCAACATATGGTTTTCATGTGATCTTTTAGGTGTGTATCTGTGCATGGGTGGGCACTCCCAAATATGTTGCACTTGATGCCTTAACCATGTCTTATCTTCTCTTTTTTGCTTTTGAGTATTCAATGTAAGCTAGTTGGCCTCATTTTGGCAAAATATATTGGTTTTCTTGTTCATTACCAAATACACCAGAATTCTTGGCTTTCCTTATAACATAAAAGGTCACAATTGCCATTACAGTGAATTGCTCATTTGGAATGAGACCTCTAATTAAGTCAGTAGGAGCATCCAATACTAACTTGATTAGCATAATACCTAATTCCACTATAATTTGTTGTAAATTCAAATTGATCCCATCAAATGCCAAACCAAAACATTTTTGTAACAGTACATTTTTTACTCCATTCTATAAAAACCACATTTGTCTAATTCAACTAATCTTTCTTTTTTTTTTTTTTTTTGCTAAATGAAAAAAAAAAAAAAAAAAAGGGTCTTCAGTGTGGGCTCATCGACCTCACGCCATGTGACGGCATTGGGTAATACCACGTGTACCACACGAGCCATGCTGAGGCTATCACTCGAACCACTCCTCTCTGCGTGCAGAATGAGAACTCCTACCATCAAGCCACACCCCCATGTGGTGTCTAATTCAATTAATCTAATTTTCAAAGGAAAACTTTCTAAAATTTATAAAAATTAAAAATTTAAAAAAAAAAAAAAATTCAAAGGAAACGCACCACATCAATCCTTCACAACATTATCTTTAATCTTGTGGATTTTACATTTACATAATTTATAGATAGAATTTACATTTACATTCTCTCCTAGCCAAACTACTTGATTTGGCCTTGGTGTTCTTGGAATCTGAATCATTTAAGATTACATTCACATAATTATTATCAAACAATTGCTCCATAAATTGATTGTGATATTGTCCATGATTTTGACATATTAGTTGGGCTAACCATTTTAATATTTTATTACAAAAATTTAGAAACTACTGTATTTATTTTATTTTATTTTTTTTATATTATGATTCTTCAATTTGATTGATAGTGTTGGATCATTTGAATAAATATTTTATTTTTGTTCTCTCTTTAGTATTGTTGAGCTCAAAGGAACTGCCCCACCAAAAGTTGTAAATTGGCTTCTGAATTTCTTCATATAAAAAGGGAACAAAACTTAAAATTCAAGAAGCAGAGTACAAATAATAAATAAACTTTAATTTATATCCAATACTAAAGTAAAGAACAGAGATCTAACACTAAAATGATTAAATGAAAACATAATGTCTAACAATAAATTAAAACAAAATAAAGTACATTTGGAAATAAGCCAAATAAAAAACAAAATAATTCCAAAAAGTTGTATAATTTTGGCTCCAATGGCAGAAGATCAATAATTGGTATAAACTCAACGATAACAATCACAATTTCTCAGTGAAATATTTGTGGATTGACCAAAGGAAGCAGATACAGCAAGTTGTTCTATATTTTCAAATGAAATTTACTGTGATATTATCTGTAAAATGACATGTAGTTAAGAATCCAAATCTCGTTTAATTCTCATAATTGATTGCAAATAACAATGAATTTTGATAACTGGATTTTTTTTTTGAGAAACAATGATAACTGGATTTAATATGAGTGTATGTTAATATAATTAATTTCTTAAAGACCAATTTATGGATTAAGTAGAATGGGTGCCTAACACCTTTCAATCTTGCACCTAACTATTTGGGAAAAGTTCTCTATTTTTTTCTTTTTATCATTCTGATGATATAATATCAAAATTGTTCAATAAAAAGGTAATTCATGCCATTTATATTGTTAGTTTTCGCGCAAAGTAGGACACACAATTGCAACAAGCATGAGTAGAAAGAAACGTTGAATCTTATGTGGGATGTAATAACTCTTGCAACAATGGAATTTAGTTGTGTTAGTGACTCATGAACATGAAGGCGGTGGGAAGGAAAGAAAGACTGGACAGGGTACAATTTTGGAAATAATTGATTTAGTTCCTGCACGATGTGCAGTGTATTTTGCTATTAGTTTCCTCTAATATTTTAATTATTTTTCTTAAAAAAATTGTAATCTTTTAGTGTTCTATTTTATAATAATATAGAAAAAAAAAAAAGTAGTATAGTAATTTGACCATACTATATGTATTTACAAATTTGAAAATTGCATGATAAATGACTGATATAGATAGACATCCCTCTCAAATAAAAAAGATATAGATAGACATGTTTCATACCTACTTAAGAATGCAAATATTATTTTGACAAAATAAAAATGCAAATATCCTCCTTTTTTTTAACATTATTGATCGTGTTATTATTATTATTATTATTATTATTATTATTATTATGTTGGACTCTACTTCAACTTTTGCAAAAGTGACTAAAATTGAGAAAGAATCTCATATTTTAAATCGGTTGTTTCTCATATAAATCTTATAAAAATGATATCAAATTTCATTATGCTTAAATAATTAATGCACAATTTAAAATGATTAATATAACAAAAAAAATTATTTATCTTATTAGTTGTGGGGCCCGAGGGCCCAGAACCCCCGGCCCACCTTTAGGCAGGCCCAGGGCCCAAGCCGAGGAGGGCGATCTCCCCAGATGGTCGGCTTAAAGGCTTTAGTCCTTCCAAGGCCCAAGCCGAGGACACACCCCTCCTCGGCACACCTAGTCTAATCTAGGTAGGGGGCAGACCCAGTGTAGGTGGTCACATCCACACTTAACGATTCTGCCTGGCCCTCTAGGTTCCATTAATGTTGACAAGACCCTTCATTGAAAAACCTTGGAGGCAGCAACCCCTAGTATGGGAAAGAACCTGTCTGATGGGACAAGTCCTGAACCATTAGCCCGGATGGCCAACAGCTGTAAGGCCAAGATCGAGCTAAAGAGGGTATATAAGGCAAAGAACCCCCCTGGTGAAGGGGGGGCCTCCTCGGACGCCAGCCGAGGAGCAACCCCAGGCGTAGAGCAAATAAACGTGAAGTTCAAAGAAGACCGGCGAAGGGCCGGCCGGAGCCAAACCCTTTGCCCCACTCTTTACAAATTCATTGTCGGGGGCCCACCTCCGAAAAAGGAGCTCCTACAATTGGCGCCGTCTGTGGGAAGGGTTAGTGCGCCAGCCGACGCAACCGGCGATCGTTCTAAGGCAGTTATTACTCAAAAGTTGGCGGTGCAAAAAAAAGAGAAAGCAAAAGAAAAGAAGAAGAGAAGAATGGCAGTGCGAAAAGAAAACTCAACAACAAGTAAAAGAAAAGTCCTTTATTATTATTTCAGAAAAGATTACAAAAGATTACAAAGTACAACAATCCTCATTATTTCATAAAAGAAAAGCTACAAATACAATCAGAGGCTCAGACAGGCATGTTTTACAAAAATTCCTACCAACTAATCCTACAATCAGAGGCCCAGGCGGACCGGTGTTGGAACTGGCCGGGTAAGAGGCTCGCAAAGAATTAATATCAGGAACGAGGGAAGTGTCAACCCGTGCTTTTATTGGCGTCAAGAAAATGGGAGAACTTGACAGTAAAAGCACGGAAAGGGGGGCTAGGGGCTGGCTCACCTTCAAACCAAAGCTTGAACAAAGTGAGGAGCCCCTAGACCCCGGAACACCTTCCCTCATGATGCTTCCTCAACCCCCTCCGAACTGCACGAGCATTGACCGTCGGAGACGGCAATACTCGGGCACCAGCCATGACGAGAGTTCGCGTGCCCCCTTTGTCGGAGGTGCGCTCTGGGGAAGGACGTTAGGTACTTCAACGACGTCCCCCCTGGCCACCATGTGAGACTCGGCCAGTGTTACGCCTAAACTTTGCCGTACCGGCAGCCCAGTGGGGGCTACGGCCACGGCGGCGCTTAACTCCAGGTCTCCTAACTGCGGTCATAACCCTGGTGGCGGTATCAAAGGGGCTCAGGAAGGCAAAAGTGTATGTGTCTGTTCGTGGGTAAGAATTCATGGGATGAGGAGAAACACTCCCCCCAGAACGCCTTTTATGGAGGGCGAAAACCAGCGGGAGTTGAACCGCGCGGAATTCGAAAGGGGAGTTGTCAAAGGGAATTAATTCTCACCCAATTCCAAGGGGATTGCCAGCTGCCTGATGCATGTTAATTCACGAAGGCATTAATGGAGGCGCGTTACGGGCACCGAAGCGTCAAACAGGGAGCGCGGAAGGCTAAGCGACGCCTCGTAAATCAGAAAGATGAGGAACGCAAGATCAGCCCCACTTGCGAAGTCACAATCCGGCCCGAGGAAAAACAACTCGCAGAAAAAGACCCGTGGACGTCCTCACACCAAAAAACAAAGTCCTCGGATCCGATGACAAACTCCTATTGGAGGTAGCTGTGCAGTAGTGGTACAATGACTCTCGCTCCAGCGTCCTGCAAGGGGCTAGGGGGATGGACTCCTACCCGACGTGAGACTGAGTTGCCCGAAGAGGTGAACACTGTGTCCTCATGCTCGGGGCCCACTTGGAAACGATGGCAGCAATTGTACCTAGGTCTTGCATGGTCCTCGGACTCAAGCCTACGGGGAGCTGGCCACTCGTACTTAAGGCAGCAACTGTACCTAGGTCTTGCATGGTCTACAGACTCAAGCCTATGAGGAGCTAGCCACTTGGAAACGATGGCAGCAATTGTACCTAGGTCTTGCATGGTCCTCGGACTCAAGCCTACGGGGAGCTGGCCACTCGTACTTAAGGCAGCAACTGTACCTAGGTCTTGCATGGTCTACGGACTCAAGCCTACGGGGAGCTAGCCACTTGGAAACGATGGCAGCAACTGTACCTAGGTCTTGCATGGTCCCCGGACTCAAGCCTACGGGGAGCTGGCCACTCGTACTTAAGGCAGCAACTGTACCTAGGTCTTGCATGGTCCTCGGACTCAAGCCTACGGGGAGCTGGCCACTCGTACTTAAGGCAGCAACTGTACCTAGGTCTTGCATGGTCTACGGACTCAAGCCTACGGGGAGCTAGCCACTTGGAAACGATGGCAGCAACTGTACCTAGGTCTTGCATGGTCCTCGGACTCAAGCCTACGGGGAGCTGGCCACTCGTACTTAAGGCAGCAACTGTACCTAGGTCTTGCATGGTCTACGGACTCAAGCCTACGGGGAGCTATCTATTTACGACAGAGCCAAGGTACTGCTCGGTCCGAAGACCTCTTCCCGTGAAGAAACTAACTACCTAATGAAGAGCCTAAGGGTCGATCCGACCACTCAAGGAAGAACCAACCAATCGACGGCCTTCCGGACCATAGGGGCCGAGGTTTGCAAAACCCTCCTCCCCGTCCAAGGATACGTGCAGCAGGGTTTTAAGGGGCTATTGTGGGGCCCGAGGGCCCAGAACCCCCGGCCCACCTTTAGGCAAGCCCAGGGCCCAAGCCGAGGAGGGCGATCTCCCCAGATGGTCGGCTTAAAGGCTTTAATCCTTCCAAGGCCCAAGCCGAGGACACACCCCTCCTCGGCACACCTAGTCTAATCTAGGTAGGGGGCAGACCCAGTGTAGGTGGTCACATCCACACTTAACGATTCTGCCTGGCCCTCCAGGTTCCATTAATGCTGACAAGACCCTTCACTGAAAAACTTTGGAGGCAGCAACCCCCAGTATGGGAAAGAACCTGTCTGATAGGACAAGTCCTGAACCATTAGCCCGGATGGCCAACAGCTGTAAGGCCAGGATCGAGCTAAAGAGGGTATATAAGGCAAAGAATCCCCCTGGTGAAGGGGGGGCCTCCTCGGACGCCAGCCGAGGAGCAACCCCAGGTGTAGAGCAAATAAACGTGAAGTTCAAAGAAGACCGGCGAAGGGCCGGCCGGAGCCAAACCCTTTGCCCCACTCTCTACAAATTCATTGTCGGGGGCCCACCTCCGAAAAAGGAGCCCCTACATTAGTAATTTTTTTAATTACATAGAATAAATAGTACAATGTTGGTTTATATACATATACTGATGTATAGGTAGAATCTTTACCTGAATATGTTTTCCAATTGGATTTGCCTTAAACTTGTTTTGTTTTTGTTGGTTTTTCTTAATAATATTTCGCTTTCATTTTTCTCCAAAAAAAAATACATACATACATACATATATATATATATATATATAAGAAGTTAAGAAATATAAATGGTTAAGACTAATATTAGTGAATCACAAAATTTTAATTTTTTATAGCTTTTTTATCAATTGTTATCAAGGCAAATAAACATGAGGAATAATTTCATATTCTACAAATCAATTATAATTATAATAATAATTATTATTATTTCAAATAAAAATAATTTTGTATATAAAATTTATAAAAATAATCATGAGCTGGTCAACCCTTGTTTTAATTGAGGATGGGCTGAACTTTGTGTTTTTATCATGTCCGCCAGAACTTGATGTGGGCGTGGGCCTTGACAAATTGAGTGCCTAAATTGGGCCAAAATGGCCCATTACCATCAATTTTGGAAAAATTGGGCCCAAAAACACTGTTTCGGAAATAATTAGGGACGTACCATGTTTTTAAGTACTCGAGTTTGTTGAACTCGAGTACTATGTTTTTTGACTTCCACCGTGGCACGCTGACATGGCAGCTGAGTCAGAAATTTCAAACAGTACTCGAGCTTCCTGACCTCGAGTACTGTTCAATGTGGTACCCGAGTTCAGTAAACTCGGGTATCAAATATAATTGGCACCAGCTCTACTTTAAAAAATTCAAGACAGTACTCGAGCTTAGGAAGCTCGAGTACTGTTTAAAAAATTCAAACAGTACTCGAGCTTTCTGAGCTCGAGTACTGTTCAATGCCGAGTTCATTTTGCGATTTAAGACAGTAATGCACTTTAAAAAATTCAAGATAATACTCGAGCTTGGAAAGCTCGAGTACCGTTTAAAAACTCCATCCAGAACAAAACTTTTCTGGCATTTTGCGATTTAAAAAATTCAATAAAGTACTCGAGTTTGTGAAGCTCGAGTACCGTTTAAAAATTTTTGTGGCAAATGTAATCAGGCAGATTGGTACTCGAGCTTCTGAAACTCGGGTACCAATCTGCCTTAACAACTCAGGTGCCCAGCTGGCTTGAAAATTTTCCTGGACAAAAAAAACCTGAGCCATAAAGTTCCCCGTGTGCAATAATGCACAAGATCTCACATTTGCTTGAAACAGAATGCATACGACAAAACATGTCACATAGGCAGAGTCCCTTTTTTACAATTTCCACAGTTGCAAAAAATACATTGCATTGCATTTTATATTGTGTTTATGTACAAGACGCACATGGCACATACACATGAGAAATATTAAGAGGAAGACTTAGGGCCCCAAAAAAAAGACCAAAAATACATTACAAGACGCACATGGCAGTCATTACCCATGCTTTCCCATGCATTTCTGAAATTGGAGACCCCCACTTTCAACATGTAATCAGCTGCTACAACCTCCAGGTCCTCTAGCTGGTATTCATCTTCAACACCATCATCCTCTGTCTCACCAGTGGTTGGATCAACCTAATAGTATTGCGAAATGCATTAGTTAATAAAACAACTATGATATGTTATAACATGAGCTTCAGTCTGAAACAATTTTACTCCACACCAATAAGGACTACGAAATGTTGAAAGTATACAGTGTATTTGGAATGCCAGTCCTGGAAGTATTTAGTTAATTTACTTACACAGGCCTTTTGCATGTAATAAAGTAGAAGGGCAGAGTTATATTTTTACTTTTTGCTTGAAGGAAATTCAAATTTCCGGAACACACAATTAGCGAAGGTGATTACTTATCAAAGGAAATCCAAGCAACTGAGGAAGTGTATAGTAACAACACTGACTGACCTTAGTTTTCATTACAGCCATTGATTTAACAAGAGATATGATCGTAGATAGTGTCATTGGTGAATAAGATTTCAATAGCCAAATCCAGCTAACTACGAAAAGGTTTTGGATTATAGTTAAGTCAATAGTCTGAGTTATTATAACTTGTATATATATAACACATATGCACATGCATTGTAGAAGTCAGCCATGAACTTATGCACATGTATTGTAGAAGTCAGTCATGAACTTCTTCATTAACTTCGTCACTCAACTTTTTGGGTTTTCTTTTCCCATGGTGTCATTATGCCTAGTTTCTTCAGGGCATAGCGGGATGGTTCAAAATGCCAAGCTTGAGGACATCAAATTATAATTTAAATAGAAACCATACACAATTTCAATACTTTAAATATAAAGAGAAAGTAATCATCATCATAAGCATAATAATTTGAACTTTTGCACTAGTGCAATCAAAGACATTTACTAGTAACTAAAGTGTTCAATTGTGAGAGTGTAGGCAATTCCTTTGATTGGTAGCAATGTTTAAGAACAAGTTTCTGTTAGAACTTCTACAATCAGCATTAAAAAAATGGAAAAAATTTACATGTAAAAGGATGCCACGGTTCAAACTTTGCGTACCTAGTCCGCGAGACCACCACTCGTTCGTACCTCGTTCCGCTTAGGCCACGGTCCATCTAATCCTGCATCCGTGATATGAGCAGCGATACGTGGGTCTAACCCACCTTCAAACAGACCTTCAAGCAAACCTTTGTCTCGGTGACGGCAAGTCAGTACACCTGGCACTTCCTGCAAACAAAACAACTTAGTATTAATAATAGCATTCACTATGCACAAAATAATTACGGTTCAAACTTAAATGCAAAAAATCTTTCTACTACATATATTGACAACGATTTTGGACAAGTGCATACCTCGCCTGCCAAAGGAGCATCCCAAAGCAAACTTGAACGATGCGCATCCTGCCTCGTCAAGACATCCCGTATAGAGGGTCCCGCTCTAGGTGGGTCCATATCTGGCATAAATTAAAGATGATTAATGGCCCATTAGGTCAAATACAAAGCATAATAGCCATAAAAGGGGAGATGACCACTTGGTCAAATAGATGGTTAACAGTTATAGTACATGCTCATCGATTTGAATAGTAGCTGTCATGCGTAAACAGAATCTCTAAAGATACCATGGAATATTTCCATGCATTTGCTTTCTTGAATATATATTACAAGATGATCTAGAATTATGAATGGTAATTCCAATCTCTCTTACTAATTTCTTGTCTTTCAAAAGATATTTCTAGCAATAGGGCCAACATGGAATCAACATGTGCATTAGATGAAAATGTTAGGTGGGGTCCATGAACAAGATCAACTTGCAAACCAACTTCATTTGGAGATTGTTTAACTGTCACTTGAAATCTGTCTTGATTCTAGTTAAACTGAAATTTTGAAATACGAGCAGATCAATTGAGTCTACTAGGGTATGTTAAGGATTTTTTTTTTTTTTTTTTTTTTTTTTTTTTTTTTTTCTGTCTTCAAAATTTTGTCTCACGAGATGATAATAAAACACAATTTTAGTTGGTTTTCAAGTGAAAATTTGTTTGTCACGTGAAAAACATATGTTTTAGAATAGGAACTAGAAAATTTGTTTGGATGTTGCACTGCCACCTGTGATGCACTCCAAAACACATCCACCTTTAACCCACATATATTCATAAACCATTGCACCACAGCTGGCACCAGAGATTCACACCACTATCATTCTCCTAAAACTGGCTGAGATTCATCCTCTCCAACAGTAGCCACTAACTGAACACCCATTCCTCATACGCAAATCAGTGGCTACCTGATTGACTTACAAAATCAAGCTCATCCCAAACTGCCACAAACACCCATTGCTGACATCCAAAGCCACCCACACTCCTAGCTACCATTAGCCTATCAAACTAAGCTACCATCTTTGCTTCACATATTGCTGCCACTACAATTGAAACTCATCAAAACCATGCAGCTGGACAAACTGATCAAGAAGCCCATCCAAGCCAAAATCAGCCCCTGACACCAAAAGCCACTTGTTGGTCCTATGAAGCCAGGATGGTGAGCAGACAAAGGTGATTTTGTCACCTAGATCAGTGACAACTAACATGCCCAAACCATTCAAATCTTCCCCAAATTTTTCAAGCCACACATGACCCAAACCATCATACATTAATCCCTATATCATGTCAGAATCAAAGAATATAAGATGATCATTTTGTACCCCAAAACTCCCAACCCTTAAGATCCTAAACTGATAAAACAAGCTAAATGTGCCAAATGAGAACGGCAAATATTATCCTAACCCAAATTCAACGAGCCCACGAAGCATTTCATAGAAGCATTTCATAGATAGTTCATAGAAGCATTTCATCAAACACATAAGTTGCATTACAAACCCACAAAAAGATAACAGAAATAAAAAATAAAAACAAACCCAAAACAAATTACTAAACATACTATGAAACAAAACGCACAAACAAATAAGCAAAACCCACAATAAATCAAATGAAACCCAAGCAAACCCACAGAAAAAAATATATACATATTCAAACGAAACCCACATCCCAGAGCCCATATGCATTAAGATTGAGTAGAAATAGAGAAATAGAGAGGTCAACTAAGCAAAGAAAAGTTAGAGTGATGAACCTGTGTTG
Organism: Quercus variabilis; assembly: GCA_030445155.1. Lineage (NCBI taxonomy): Eukaryota > Viridiplantae > Streptophyta > Magnoliopsida > Fagales > Fagaceae > Quercus > Quercus variabilis. Next base: position 63,489,587 of record CP129447.1, read on the forward strand.
CCGTGACAAATGGAGAAAGAAAAACAGCTGGTGGTGCCGAAGAAGACAGCGAGAGCCTGAGAGCGAGAGCAAGAGCGCGAGAGCGATACCGAGAGGGAGATTCACAGCGAGATTGAGAGGGAGATTGAGAAAGTGATAGCAAGATTGAGAGGGGAGATTGAGAGGGAGAGAGCGAGATTGAGGGAGATAGCGAGATTGAGAGGGAGATTTGAGATTGAGATAGTGATAACTGAGAGTGACAGTTGAGTAAGTAAGTGTTGGCCCAGTGTTTTTCTAAAAAAAATTTTGTTCAGACAGAACGGTACCCGAGTTTCCCAAACTCGGGTACCACAGAAATACAGTACTCGAGCTTATTGAGCTCAAGTACTAAGCAAAATTTTCAAATCCACCTGCCATGTCAGCGTGCCACGGTGGAAGTAAAAAAACATAGTACTCGAGTTCAGCAAACTCGAGTACTTAAAAAAGTGGTATATCCCCAATTATTTCCAAAACAGTGTTTTTTGACCAAATAATTCGAAAATGAATGGTAATGGGCTGAACTTATAAAAATTTATAAAATTTATAAAAATAATCATGAGCTGAACTTTATAAAAATAATCATGAGCTGGTCAACCCTTGTTTTAATTGAGGATGGGCTGAACTTTGTGTTTTTATCATGTCCGCCCGAACTTGACGTGGGCGTGGGCCTTGACAAATTGAGTGCCTAAATTGCCCAATTGTAATTTTTACCCATTGAAGCCTGGACTTAACGGACATTGACATACCCTATGGTCTTGTATCCTAAAAGAATGGCGTGTCAAATCGGGCATTTTCCACTCAAAACCAGATCTTTATAAATTTCAAGTAAAGAGTTCTTGCTGCTGCCAGCGTAAAATGTTATATAACATTTTCACAAAACTATTATAAAATACTATTAGTTAACTCATGATATACCTATCTATTTGTGAGATAAATTAAAATAATTTTATAAAATCTTTAATTGATTAAGAAACTACACTATTGCATGATTTGCTCTTATGTGACTTCAATTTGTGTTACAATTTAATGAAAAAGTCATTGCTTGAATCAGCAATGACTTACAAAAAATTTGTCAAACAGTTTCAAATACTGCAAAAAAATAACTCAAAAATTCAAATATTAAAACTTCTGAAAGACTAAAAAATATTAAAGAATCAGATGATTCACTGCTTAGAAATCATTGAAAAAAATCAAAATATATATAACTAAACAATAAAGAAATATAAAAGAAAGATGGGTTATATTCAAAAGAATATTCCATGGCTATAACTATTGAAAGGAACCAAAAAATCTAGAACCTACAAATTATAGATAATTTATTTTTAACAAAGTAGAGGAGAAGAAAATAGCAGAAGAAGAGTTCATACCTCTACTCGACTTAAAAAAAAAAAAAAAAATTGGGGTTTGCACTGCTTTTATAGTATTTACGATTAACCTCGCAAATTTGAAGTAAATTATTAATGTTTGAGTTTAAATTTTTAAATTAAACTTGTTAGAGAGATAGAGTTTCACTCCTTATTAAATTTGGACTAAACAAAAATAATTTTGTTTTTAAAAAAATAATAATGATGTGGCAATCTCTGAAAAAGTGATAAAAAAAGTCAAAGGTTTCAATTTTATATATATATTTTTTTTAAAAAATATTGGATTTGCACTGCTTTTATAATGTTTATGATTAACCTAGCAAATTTGGAGATAAATTATCAACGTTTGAGTTTATATTGGACTTGTTAGAGAGATAGAGTTTCATTCCTTATTAAATTTGAACTAAACAAAAATGATTTTGTTTTAAAAAAAAAATGATAATGATGAGTTTGAATTTAAGTTGGACTTATTAGAGAAATAGAGTTTCACTTTTTGTTAAGTTTGGACTAAACAAAAATAATTTTGTTTTAAAAAAAATGATAATGATGAGTTTTGAGTTTAAGGTGAATTTGTTAAAGAGGTAGAGTTTCACTTCTTGTTAAATTTGGACTAAACAAAAATAATTTTGTTTTAAAAAAATGATAATGATGTGGCAAGCTCTGGAGATGTCAATAAAAAGTCAAAGGCTTCGGTTTTATATATATACTAGCATTATGCCCGTGCGATGCACGACTTAATCAAAATTCATATGTAGACACTTTTATAATTAATTTACTTAAAATTAAATAATAAAATAGAAAATAGAAAATAAATGAATATTTTTCTTTTAAGTTATATAATGAATGTGTATTGTGTGAGACTAAAATAATTAGAATAATAATACCCAAAAATTAGATGAATACAATTCATAATTTTTTTTTTGTGAAGTTAATTATATATGTAGGGTTAGGATTTGTGGCCCAAGCGCAAAATAATAAATTTGTAAAGCGTGGATGATAGAGTTAGGTTGATTATAAAATTAACAACGATTGGTTATAACCTGTAAGTATAAACCAGCAGAAAAATACACGTAAAGACAAAATGAATTGAAATCCGAAGAGGTTTATGATAAATTAAGTAGTGATTATAGTTCTTAGAGTTACAGTGAAGTCTCTCTTTCTTTTTCTCTTGTATCTCTTTTTTCTTTTCTTTTTACCAGGAGCCCTTCTTTTTTATATAGCATCCTTCCCCATCATCCCCGTCGTCCACTGGTTCTTCATCTGGGTATCTACTTGAGTGTATGTCATGTCATGTATCTTTTTTAGCTTTTGGTGAGTGGCGATAGCTGAGGTAATACTGTTCAGGGGTCTTCTTCACATAAACACAGCCATAAAAGTTGCTGTAGTGCATTTAATACAGTGGTAGCAACTTTTCCTTTAGATATTTCTTTGTTCTTATTGTCTCCTGACATACTCAGAACTTATCTTTATCATTGGGGTTACTAGAAAGATCATTCAGACATTCCACACGTTTGATTAATCAAGACTATTCGTATCGGATAAGTAAGACCTCTTCGGATTGTACTCCCCTTTCGTTTCCAAGTATCCTTCTTCCGGATGGACTCCATCTCAACCGGTTCCTTCTCTTCGGACACACAGTAATCCTCAAATAGGACTCTAGGCCCACTACGTAAGGTTGGGCTTTCCCCCCCCCCCCCCCCCACAATATATTAATGATGGGGTTGGCTTAAAAAAAAAAATCAATTAAACAAAATGATGGTGCTGCAATCCATTTATTTTGGAGATAGGATTTTATTTACTCTTAATAATAAAAGGATTAGATGAAGAATTTGGATTGTAATCCAATTTATCAACTTAAAAATTATAGGAGAAGAAGATAAGGACAAAAAAAAAATTATATCTTTTTTTTCAATGAAAGAAAGTACAAAAATTTCTATACGATGCATAGGGCTTAATCAAGAATTGTGTGTAAATTGAAAATAAGAAAATATTTCTTAGTTTCATTGAAATTAAATAATAAAATAGATAATAAAAATAAATTATTCTTTTACTTTTTTTTTGGAAGTGAAGTACTCTTTTAGTTTAAGTTAAAACATAAAAAACCACAATATACACACAGATATAAATGAAAATTCCTAAGATTGAATATATAAATGCAATCCATAAAATAATTTAAAACATGGTTTAGTAAAAGATTCAATTTAAAAAATTATAATAAAATGTTTATCTATAAATCTTATTTCATTTAAATATTTTATATGGTTCCAAAGAGATTTTCTCTCTAACCTAATTAATTTCATTAAATTAGAGAATTAAAAATTTTCCACTTACATCAGTTAGTATTTTTTTAGTAATATTTAAACTTAAGAAATAGTAAATAAATAGATTTATTTACTTAATTAAATCATTATATATAATTAGATATAGTCAAAGAGAATTATATAAGTTTATTTATTTTAAGATCATTATTACATTTATATTTGAAAAAAATTGGTAATGATTAATACCTTGATGCTACTATTTAATGGTCCTCTTCCTCATCTTGTTCTTCCTCCTAATCATTGGATCAAGCTTGTGGCGATTGTGTTGCATTGTTTTATATTGGGAACTACTTGAGTTCACTAAAAAAAGAAAAATCAAACTTGGCTTATTTGTACTCGTTTTCAAATTCAAATATTTTTTTTTCTTTACCTCATCCTCACACCAAAAAAAAAAAAAAAAAAAACAAAACAAAAGAAGGGTGGATATATGTGACTCATATGGTGAAATCCTATATCCGAAAATTGGTTCAGAGAATCAAAGATTCAAAGGTTTTAGTGCTCATAATCTCACCGCCACTAGTCTCTGTCAACGTATTCTTGTTCTTCGAGTTGATTACTATTTTGAGCCATTGCATTGCATTTTTTAGATTTTTGTGATGGGCGAAGTTAATTAGCTTTTTTTGTGGGGGTGAGCTCACATAATGACAGGAGTACTAAATAACTTAGTGTATAGGAATATTAGTAGATCTGGGATTTGAGAAGAAAATAACTTGATATGAACAAAAAGAAGTAGATAACTTGATATGAACAAAAAGAAAAAGGAGCTTATCTAATCAAGAAGTTTAGGTATACTTTATCCCAAAAAAATAGTTAATGTTATTGGCTACAAAAAAAGAAATAAATTTATAAATTTTTACGTGAAGCAGGTGAAGTAGAGTGAAGTATCTTTTATTTATTTATTTATTTTATAGATAAACTAATTAATGATAAGAATGAATTAGAATCCTTATGAGATAAACTACTTAATGATAAGAATGAATTTTTAGTTCTTTAAAAATCTAAAAATTTAATAAAATTTCTGCAATTTGGTGAAGACACTTAGCGCAACCATGGCGTTTAAGCCCAACTTTTATTATATATAATATAATATGATATGATATAATTAGATTCACCGAAAAATTTTCTCAAAAAAAAAAAAATCACCACAACTAAAAATAAAATTGTTCTAAAAATATTATGACACTTTTAAATTTTTTGTCTATTTTAGCATAATACTTACTTTTTTATTTTATATATTTACTTTTCAAAACATTCACATCAAATAATATATTTTACATTACATTTCATTAAATATCAAATTTTCTTGATTTCTTTAAATTTTTATCTTTTGTCACATATAAAAACCATAACCTACTTTTTTTCCTTTAATGAAAAATAAATAGTTTCAATGTAAATTGATAACTGTAACAACTATGTTTTTTTACACAATTTTACATAGCTATATGAATAAATTTTAGATTTAATTGGCTAAAATATAATCTTCTTTATTATACAAGCACCGATGCAAATAATTCATAAAACTTAAAAAGTCCAATCTGCTGAGTGAATCTAATTTGACGCAACCCATGTGATGGCATGTCTAAAGAGTGATTATTTATTATTATTATTATTACATTATATTTTAATTTTATTTAAAGAGGTACAGTGATTTGGGCATTTTTTTTGTGCAAATTCAGACCCGTACCTACATTTTACACTTGAGTTGGTGCAGGGTAACAAATGAAAACACGCCACGTGGAATTAAATTTATAGAATTTTTATGGCATGTATTAGCACAATCAACCACAAATTTTTATTTCTCACGCAAAACTTGGGAAATTTTTGCTTATTTTTGAAGTGCAGTCATATGATTCTCCTCTTTCTCTCCCGAATGAATATAATGAATTTTTCGATAAATTAAATTTATAAAATATATTATTATGTTAAAGGAAAAAAATACTTTACTTTCTTCTAAAATAAAATAAAAATATCGTGCTTCAAAAAACAATTATTATATAATTTTTATAATTTTTAGGTGTAAACGTATTGTCTAGTGAATATTGGTGAACGATCACAAGACTTTTCCCATCTTTTTTTTCCTAATCCAAGGAAGCACACATTCGATGGTGCAAAAACGTTGTTTTGTTTGTTCCTATTGGTACTGGGTTTTCACAAAGTGGAGTACACTCAAAAAATATGCAATGATTCTGTGGGGTGTGTGGGATAGTGGGATACACGATTGATGATAAGGATTAAATTATACACGTCTCACTCCATACGCTACGTTGTCATATTCAAAGGAAGTCTCCCCACAATTCCACTTGTTCATTAAGAACATTATGTACGACTAAAAAAGGGGCAGGATTGTTAGAGTTACGTTGTTTTCACAGCGTTTTTCATGAAAAAAAAATAATAAAATAAAAAACACTGTGTGAGGAGTGAGCTGTGTCAATTGTCCTTTTCCGGTTTAACTCTAGTTTAAGAACTACACATTATTCTACAATTTTCTTATTAAAATTTTGATACAATAAATTATGAATCATTAATCATCACTTATATATGAATTTATCATTTTTTTTTAACCAATGACACTCTAGTAAACTAGTATGTTACAATTATAATAAGAAATTGTGAAAAATTTTGTGATCTTAAACTTTTTTGTACAATATTATTATTTCTATTTATATATATATATATATATATATATATATACAAAAAAAATTTATGTAATATTTTTTTAGAGAGTTTTAGCGTATGCTCCTAATAGTGCTTCTTATCATTAGACCAAAATATCAATCTATTTTTTATATAATCGAAAATTGAACTTTAAATTTTTTATTCAATCATAAGAGATTTTACTAATTGAGTTAATTGGACCATTAGCTTTTATAAGTAGATGACTAATTAGAAGATGACCCAAAATGGTCCCTAAACCTCATTATTATTCCATTCTGGGAGGTGAGCTGGTGACCACTCATTCTGGTCATCATGTTCACTGGTCGAGCATGCTGTGTATCCAGGTGGCCATGTTCTCTCCTCGGTTCAATGTACGGACGACACATATTTATAAAACCACTAAAACTTTTAAAATATTATGCTGTTCTATGATTACTCTTTTTTTTTTTTTTTTTTTTTTCTGGAACCTTCAAGACTTTTGATAACATTTAAGCAAATTTTATAGTCAACATGTTCATGGGACTATCTAGTATAAACTTTTTTGCAATACATTTTTATCCAATATATAAATAGGGTGGTGTCCCATAATTAATCCCAAACTTTTATACGACTCTTTGTGAAATAAATTTAATCACGATCTCTAGTCCTACTAAAATGCAAAGTTTTTAAACAACTCATTGCTTGGAGACACAAGATTATATACTGCATTTTATAGGGATTGATTTATGAAATTTAACTCATCAAATCAAATATACCGGCCGGTTCGAGTCCTCATTTGCGCAAGACATGATTCTTGGGCGTGAGATTATGTATCCAAAGTCTACTCTAGGGTGAGTTTAAAGAATCCTGCCTTAAAAGTTCATGTTATTAAAAAAAAAAAAAATAGTAGACTTTTTTTTTTAGTATATAACTTCTATATTTTTATTATCTATTTAAGGTTTGGCCAAGGGCATGGCACATGTCCTTGAAAGACTTTTATTTTTTATTGTTGTAATTGTCAATTTTTTTTAAAGAGTGTTTTATCTTCTTGTTTATTAAGTTTTTAGAAGTATTTTAGTCAAAATTGAGCTATTAATTATATGACCCATTAGGATATGTTTAAGGTTAATTTTGTATGAAAATTAGTTGTACTAAGCATGTGTTATTCAAACATCCATAAATCATTATAGATTCAATAATGTCACATGCTCAGAGATCTGCAAGCTCTCTCCAGCAAGATTTGGATGCTATATTATGTGTAGGAGTAGTAGTCACATTATTAAATTTTATGTTTTTACTTTTTTCCTGCATAAACTAATTGAATATGTTCTCTCAAAAAAAGAAAAAACTAATTGAGTATGCGTTGATGGTTAGAGATTACCATGTGATCAATCGGCTAACTTGTCAGGTAAATACTAAGAAAATAATGCTCGATAACCAATGTAATTTTTCCAAAACGTAAAAATTGGATGAGAATCCAAAGACAAGTGATGGTTTTGCAGAAAAGTTCAAGACCAAGCCAGATTTATTAATACTAAAAAGCATCATTACAGTTTACGCGTGACCAAAATTAAAAGTTCTATATCACCGGGATTGTGTATTATGTTTTGAGTGTATATATCCAGACTTTTACAACACATTAAACCTATAACTGAGTCTCATATGTTATTAGAAGTTAGGTGTACACACTCAAAACATAATATCATTTTGTCTATATTGCCTTCCAAATGATAGTTTTAAGTTTATACAGCTTAAGCTTGACTCTAAAGTAGTTCTTCTAACATAGTTAACAAATAACAACATGAGTTACCCTACTAATATGATGCCTTTAATTTGTGATTGTAGGCGCCTCATAGATTAGGACTAGGAGGTGCAAGTGTAGCACATTTACTATAAAGCTAATGAATGTGCGGACGCTCTGGCAAAGCGAAGAACTCACCAACAGAGCCTTTTGTCTGTATATAGTAATTGTCTCAGTTTTGTAAATTTGTACTATGTAAGGGATTTGGCCGGCCTTGGGGTTAATAGACTATGTGCCCGAGGATTGGATGTTGGTGATGTATAAACTTTATCTTATATAAATAAGATCTCCTGTTTCCATAAAAAATAAAAAATAAGAGCTTGCTAATTATATAAGATAAAGTTACCTAGCTATAAACTTACCTAGCTTTATATATATCGTGTTAATATTAAATTAGAAAAAAAAAAAAAAAAGATTGTGGTGCTTTTTATTACTTCTTTTTCAACTCATCACTTACCATCCATAAACTGTTTTCTATCACTAAACTAATAATATATTTTTTATTAAATCATTTCTTCTTCTTCTTCTTCTTTTTTTGAGAATCTTATTAAATATTATGAGTATCTCTCAATCTTAGATCTATCCCAAGTCACCGGCTCTTGCAGTATCTCAATGGCTTGAATACTTATAACAAGTACCAAGATCTATTTCAAGTCTCAACTTCATTTTAGCTATTCAGTTTTTTAATCAACCTTCGCACTCTCATAATTATTAGTTTATTACCAATGCACCTATCATTTCATGAAACAGTTATTCACATGTGAATGACTACATAAATGAGTTGTGTTAATCGTTAAATTAATACACACGTGAATGACTACATAAATGATAAGCAAGTCCAAAGGGTTTTCCCCATTGGTTACAACAATCAAAGCGGCAACTTATCAAAATAAACATGTGTTTATTGAAGGATAAAACTTCTATCGAAACTTTTCAAATTCTTACTAAAAAAAAATTAACTTAATTACATATTTTAAAAATCTAATAGTTAGATTAATTGCTTGTTTTTTATGTTCTTAATACTTTTAAAATCTAACAATCGGATTAATTGCATGTTTTTTTTATATTCTTAATATACATGTCAAATTTCACTCAAATCATATATTATTTACCATTCAATTCATAAAATTATTTTTTATGCAAAACTTAAGACTACAAAAGCTTAAAATTAAAATATTTAATTGATGACATAACTATTAATCTTTGATTTTCTTGAAATTTTGTAAGCACGGAGAAGATAATTAAAAAAAATATAATCTAATAATGAATTTATCAAAATTTACATTTAATAAAAAGTATGTTGAAGATTGGAGAGAATTTTTTTTTAATCGAATAAAACTCTACATGAATACATTTCTCTTTTAAGAATCCAACATTGTGATTAAGTATAGACATGATAGAGGTAGGATAAAAACAAATCTTACTCGGTGAAACTTAATAATATTATATATTTATTAATAATGATTTTATATATTTTCACATAAAAAAATGATTTTATATATTTATTTTCACACAATGAATATTTAGTAACATATATAAACTAAAAGAAATTCACTTTTACACCCCCTTGAATGAAACGATAAAGGGTGGTCAGTGCCACATATCTTATAATGGGGATGACCGCAAACGCTCCTCAAGGTAGGTTCAGCCATAGCTTATTTAAATTAGTTTTCATTAAAAAAGAAAACAATTTTTCTTCTTCTTCTTTTTTTCATTTTATTTTATTTTTAATAAAGTGTAAAAAGAAAATTTTAATCTATGTTTTTCACTTTAATATCTAATATGAGAACATTTTTAACTTATTTAATAGCTTAATTAATAAAACTAAAATTACACACGCAAAAAAGCATTTTGTGTATAATTTTAAAGTGCACTGCACAATCATTATTTTTCATATATATATATATATATATATATATATATTTCTTGGCCTCTCACTTTGACATGATTTCTTTCTTAAAAAAAAAAAAAAAATTTCACATGATTATGAGTGGTTTGCTTGACTTTATTAGCTTTTCTTTGTGCCTTTTTTAGGTGGGAGTGAGTGGGACGTCTTGTAAGAGTAAGCATTCCGTGGCCTTGTATGCATATACATCTCTGTATTATGAATGAAGCAACTACTAAAGGCCAAAATCATGCCGCTTATATCATCATTTATTAATGTCAACGAAAAGAATGGTTGCCAAGTGTTAACCCAACCAATATACAACCCTAGCATCATATCATCACATGCAGACTCCCCCTGCATCACAAGCATTTTGGATCATTTGCAATTAGCATAGAGTACCTTATTACTAGAATCATGAGAATAATTTGTTACCCACTTACCTTTACTACTGGAGTACAAATTGGTGAAGTGCATATATGGCTTGCTTTCATTTGAAAATTGGTTACGATTCCTATATTAGTGTAATTTGCATAAATTTTATAGCTTATAATACCTATTTAGAAGCTAATCAAACAATATGGAATGCAAAACACATAATTAGCCTATGAATACTGTTGTAGTGAATTTAATTTAGGCCATAAATGATATCGTGAAAGTCTAAAGAAAACATACACGATACTCTCTTTGATGGAATAGATACTAAATTATTTGCTTCTGGTAGTGAATCTTGAATCCACAAGAGGTTCCTTGAGTTTACAAGGTAATAGGTTTGGAATCTACTAGAAAAACAACAGAGAAAATTTTTGAATTCTATTGATCTGAATAATAGTCTGACTGCCTCTAGAGGTTGCATAGCATATAAATATTAAAAAGACAAAAACCCTAGGATAATGAGAAAAACATGTAAAACCCAAATTTGCGCTAATCAAGAGATTAGGTGGCACAATACGGATTTTTGCCAAAAATGAAAATTTTGAGTAAAATACAAAATCATAAACTACAGACATTAAAGGTTATCCAAAACAAGTAAGACATTGTTTTGACTTTTGAGCAAAAAGCTATGCAAAAGGGCAAATTCGCTATTTCCGAAGCCTTAATGAAGGAATTCGCCAAAATTAAAGTGCAGCTCATGACAAAGTGATGAATTTCGATCAGAAGATTGTTTCCCTTTAACCAGCCAAAATTCATGCAATTTCAACACCATCGCTCCAATGGGTTCTATTAGTACCCTTTGGTCTTGCGCTTTGATTTTAGGCACTCTCATTACTCTGGCCATGTGTTGTCTATTCTAAATCAATTAAATTGCCTAATTGCTTCACTTATATACTTATAGTTCCTCTAATGATTAGCTCTAAATGAATTAGAGCTAATCTGAATTGAGTTTTTTTTTTTTTTGGATATATAAATTTTTAAGTGTTAACCCTGAAAGGCAGCACAATCCACTTGGGATAATGCTTTAGGAAGGAAGGATATTAGTTCAAATCTCCCATTTTTTAACCCTTGGAACAAATATTCACTTATTACAAATAACTTCCTAAATATCACATTTAGGTTATATAATGATCCTTCTCAAAAAAAAAAAAAAGAAAAAAAAAAGGTTATATAATGATGCGCTAGTAATCATCTTTCCTTAAGAAGAAATTAGATAATTTTCTGCGTGATGAGTGGATGCTTTGCAAATTCATTTGAAATAATTTTTATGTTTTTTAAAACCTATTTATAATACTCATTTTGCTGTATAATATTTATGTTTACCACAATATTGCTCAGCTTTTTGAAACTCAATTTTCTTAATTCGTATTTTGTAATAAAAAAAATTGTCATAAAATTGGTTTTCAAAGATTGAGTTGATTTGCTCTACTAATCTAAATTTTTGAGGTTGGAATAGTCAAGTTTTTTTACTTTTGTAGGAGACTAACATATTATATTATTTGTAAAATTTATTTTTTAAATTGATTAAATGATTTTGAAATTTATAAATTTAAATTCAAAGTAAAAAAAAAAAAAATACTTTCATATCATAAAATTATAAAAATTGAAGCAACCTCTCAAACACTTCATTTTCACTTATTTCATTATCTTAACAAAAGGAAATCATTTGTAAGTATTGGCATATAGAGAATGTGATAATATAAAGAAAAAATGGTTAGAAACTTTTTCATTTATCAAGATTTAATTGCCTTTAGCAAGGCTTCCACATTTAAAAAAAAAAAAAAAAAAAAAAAAAAAAAAACTCTAAAATCATCATTAACTTTTACTTTTATCATCGTGACTCATATTGATATTGCACTACATAGAAGTAAAAAAACTGCAAAGAAACCTATAAATTTTGAGTTCTAAAACATAATTTAAAAAAACAACTAATCTCATCGATAATCAATTGGAAGGTTTCTTTCTATTTCTTTTTAGTTCTAAAAAAAACATTTATGGATTTCTTACACCAAACATCTAATGATCCAAATTCAATCAAAGCCTTTACAAAACCCATAACATCTGACCTCAACATCAAAACCATAAACAAGCGTCACTCAATAAAATAAAATTAAAAAAAAAAAAAAAAAAAAACCCTATTTCTTGGTTGTAGCCAACTCATACAGGTTAAGATTAGATGAAACGATGAATTTGGAGCTAGGTAGTTGTAATTGAAAGGTTAAAGATAAATGATATCATTTTTGGTTGGGATGTACTTGAGATGACATGGCATAAAAAATCGTGGGCTATATATAAAGAAAGTGTTACATCCACAACATTTTTCACAACAAATCATAGATGGTAAGTTGTTATTAACTCTAATTGAATCTACAATTTAAATTGCTTTTTTGCCCACCTATAACATCCAACATCCAACAACCAATTAATTAAAATTTGTTGTGAAAATGTTGTAAAGATAACATTTCTCATATATAAAAGGGTAAAAGTACAAGAAGTTTATCTTGAAATATTAAACCAAAAACAAAGAGTTTTACAAAGAATTTTTATTCTTTAAATAAGAAAAGTCTCGAAACATTGAATTAAAAAAAAAAAAAAAAAAGTCCCTATTTTTTTGTTCTTATCTTGTAGTTTAATAGTATTCAAATTCTCTTTTAAAAGAGTGCCTAACATGACAAAACTTTATACTCTCTTACATAACTTCATTGCTTTTATATATATTGATGACCCCAAGACAAATAACTCCTTAATTGAGAACATATTACCCCAATCACATGATAGGGTACCATGATAAACACGATCCCCTCACGACAATGCATATATGTGATCTCTTCACCTGAGCTGATCATGTAATTAGCGAAGAATCAAAGACTAGCAAGATCTCGACTACTCAATTCATCACCATATATACAAAGCTCCTCCAGTCATAGCAGGTACAAGTGAATTACTTTATAAAGATGCTACAGATTTGACTCAAAGTATTGGAGAAACATAAGACAGCATCACATCAGCGCCACCAAAGTTCTTTGATCATTCATTTGAGTATATGAAGGAAACCTATAGATGATGAATCACCGAGACATTATCATATGACATGATGAAAAAAAGAAAAAAAACATGATTTGTTTTAGCGTCTACTTAATGATATTTGCATGTTATGTCAAGAAAGTTGCATTTAGAAAAGCTTTTACTGCCTCTAATGATGTAAAGATTGAATTGAATCATCATACTGATAACTAGTTTTTTGCACTGTGTGGTCCAAGAGATGATTGATAATTTAAAACTTAGAACTTACCGACAAAAGAGTAGTTCGAATTTATAAATCTTTATCTAACCCAGGGGGAAAAAATGTCGTGCCGAAACAAGCAAGGCTTTTTTCTATTCTTTTGTTCAAGAAACAAGCAAGGCTGTGTTGATGACTTTGTTGCTGTCATTTCGGTCCTCAATGATCAATCATCATTCAAGTCTCAAGACATGAGGTGGCCTAATTTTCACAGCTTACCGACTATGTATGTATTTTTAATTAATTGGGTTGTCCTTTGATGTCCACGTAGCCCTTTCGAATTGGACTTCTTTTTCCTTGAGAGTTGATTAGAGGTTGACAGAAGTAATTGCCATGTTTGTGGAGTACAAATTTTAGGTTTATAGACTATTTTATCCTTGCAATGAGAGTTACATGATTTATGTCCCATATAACAAAAGGGTACTTTTGGGTTTTGGCATGCTAGCCCCACTGATTTTAGGGGAGCCATAACTAGCAAGTACAAAAAAGAAAAAAAACAAGAAGTTAAGATAAGGCAATTCTGCTAAAGTGCCACATGTTCCAAAAGACAACAGTCATATAAGTTCATAAACCAAGGCTGTGTTTGATTATTATTAATATTAGTTGGCCAACCATAAAGATAATTTGGCTTCTCTCTGTGATTTTGACTCACTCACCTGCCCCCACAAACAAAGAAAGGAAAAATTTAGAACCACAATTTTTTACAACTTCTTATACAACTGTAACCTAACAAAGTATGATGAGTGAAGAAAAAATAGTCCATTTATATATAAATGATGATTAACTAAAATGGTTAATTACTAACAACATGATCCGTCAGAATTATAACAAAAAAAAGTTATAAAATAATTTTTGCCAGAGGGAATAGTTAGAAATAAAAGCCTTCCCTCTCTCTCTCTCTCTCTCTCTCTCTGTGTGTGCCAACCCAACCAAAAAAGAGACTATATTTTTCATGTCTTGCTCAGCTAGCTTGCTCATTTCTTAAAATAACTAAGAAAAAAGGGACAGCAGAGTTGAGAAAAAGCAAGAGAAAAGAAAGCTGTGAAATGGGTAGTACAACGTTAACAACTCCGTTCAAAGACCAAACTCACTACTCCCTTGCCAAGAAGCTCTTACCTTGGACTATCTATGCCTTCTTCCCAATAGTTATCTTTCGCCTTTACTTTTACCCTCTTCAACTCCCTCAATCTTCAAGAGATCGGTTCTCCAATACCACCCCCATAATCATCACATCCTCTTCTACTCTTTCTCTTGCTCCACCTCCTCGTCTTTCTCCTCCTCCTCATTTTTCTCCTTATAAAGGTACATGCATTCTTTATTTTTGTTTTTGAGTTTAAACCATTGAAATTTTTGTTGGGTTTTGTTTTGTTTTTGTGTTTTGGAATTGGGATTTTATGACTAACAAAGACTCCATACGATGTTGTTCTTTGTAGCAGAAGAGGAAAGAGCTGATGAGACTCCATGTGACTACACTTCAGGCAAATGGGTCCCCGACAAGTTGGGACCTTTATACAATGGTACAACCTGTGGTACCATAAAAGATGGCCAGAATTGTATCAATCATGGCAGGCCGGACTTTGACTACCTCTATTGGAGGTGGAAACCCAAGCAATGTGAACTACCAAGGTTTGAACCAAACACTTTTCTTCAGCTCATTAGGAACAAGCATGTTGCATTTGTGGGTGATTCCATGGCTAGGAACCAATTAGAGTCCCTTCTTTGCATGTTATCCACTGCCTCTGTGCCTGAACTTGTTTACAAGGATGGGGAGGATAACAAGTTTCGTAGGTGGTATTTTCCTTCTCACAATGCTAATGTCTCAGTGTATTGGTCACCATTTCTAGTTAAGGGTATTGAAAAGTCAAAATTGGGGCCTGATTATAACAAGTTGTATTTAGATCATGTTGATGAAAGGTGGGCAAGTGATTTAGACCATATAAGCATGATTGTTTTATCAATTGGGCATTGGTTTCTACACCCAGCGGTGTACTATGAGGGTGATTTAGTGTTAGGCTGTCATTACTGTCCTGGTCTCAATCACACTGAGATTGGATTTTATGATGTTTTAAGAAAGGCTCTTAGAACTACCCTTAAGACCATAATTGAAAGGAGAGGGTCTAATGGTAATGCAATTGATGTAGTTGTGACTACATTTTCGCCTTCACATTTTGAAGGCGATTGGGATAAGGCCGGGGCTTGTCCAAAGAAAAAGCCTTACAATGAGAGTGAGAAGCAGCTTGAAGGAATGGATGCTGATATGAGAAAAATTGAGGTAGAAGAAGTGAATGCAGCAAAGGACAATGCTAAGCAATTTGCAAAATTTAGACTTGAGGCATTAGATGTGACCAAATTATCATTGATGAGGCCAGATGGGCACCCGGGGCCATATATGCATCCTTTTCCATTTGCTAATGGGGTTACGGATCGAGTGCAGAATGATTGTGTGCATTGGTGCTTGCCTGGGCCTATTGACACATGGAATGAAATTTTGCTACAAGTAGTGAAGAAATGGGAGGGTCCATCAGAGAGAGTTGAATGAGTTGTATATCAAATTGGGTGGTGGTTGTTGCTCTGGAAGAGATCTGACAGAAGAATAGAGAAATAATTTATTGGTTTTGTTACTTTTGGTAAAAAGAAAGAAAATGGGAAGACTAGGAGAGAGAATTGGTGAGGTGAATTGAGAAGAAGATACATGTAATGGTGTCAAAGGAAAACGATTTTTTTTGGAAGATAGTTAATTTTTGTACAAATGTTTTAAATGCAAAGTTGTAGAGGAATTTTTAAAGACAATTGGATGTTCTATTGTTTTTATATGGATCCATAATGTAAAGTTTGGCGACAATCCCCAGCAACATGCTAGCCTTGCACCCTTCAATTTTATTTTCCAAGGAGTTCGTTTTGTATTTAAAGTTTCTATCTTGTGTCTCAACTTTTTATCGTTTTGTTAGCTGCTAGGCTGTTGAATCATCAAGCCTCAGATCCTCTATTTCATTTGGATACAATCTTTTACTATTCTTTACAATAAGAAAACTTTGAAAAGCATTCAATTTTGACAATTCCCTGCTATGATAGGTGAATTGAATTGATCAAATCAAGAGTAGGTGTGGTCCTTCATTAAAAATGATTAAATTCAAACAAGTTTCGTGGTGATGTTAGCCTGATTTGAAATCTTAATAATTGAATTTTATCATAAAACCAGAGAATGTTTGACGTCCACCCACCCCCAAGAAAAGATAAATACAAGGAGTAAATGGCTTATTTTTCTTGCTAGAATTTTGGTTGAGTGGTAATTTACCATTTTTTTTAAGGAATATTTACCAACTCTTCCGCTGTGACTTGTGAGTTTTAAGCCTTCTTGGAATGACCCTTTGTGAATTTACTTCTTCTTCTTTTTTCTTTTGAAAAAAAATATATATTATAAAGTGAGTTTTTTTTTTTTTTTTTTTAATTTATTTATGGAATTATAAAGTGAGTTAAGCCTAGCTAATGGGTAGCTTTCGCATTTGTACCAATGAAACTTGTGAGATAAAAACTCTCATAAATCAAAACAAAACACCCTTTTGTTTTCTATATTCTATTCTAATCTTTGTGGGGTCAAGTCGTTATTTCATAAGTTGTTGAGAGTTAGCTCTAGGATCCAAAGCAACTTTATTTCGCTTAACAAGGAAGAGTCCACATTTATGTAGATGGGTTTTGGTCCCTCTTTTGAAAGGGACAATAAAGCGATTGGCTTCAGTACAATTTTATAATTAGGCCATACCGACAATACTCCAATCAGAATACATTCCTTTGACACGAATTGGTAATTACTGTTAAGTAGGGAGGCAAATGGACAGGTTAGACTAGTTTTAGATTCCCAGGTCAGGTATGTAAGTCTGTCTATGTTTTTGTTTGAGATAGGTAGAAAGTAATTTCCCAAATAACTAAAAAGTAGAAAAAAGTAGGTAGGTAATGAAGGGGTTTGAAGCACGTACATGGGTGCGTTTGGGTAGAATGGTCAAATAACTCATTTTCAGTTTTCAATCAATATTCTATATTTTTTTGTACTTTTTTACTCACACATATTTTAAAAAATTACAAATAACATTACTCAAACTCCTCTACCAAACGGGCCCAAAACATCTCTCTCTCTCTCTCTCTCTCTCTCTCTCTCTCTCTCTCTATATATATATATATATATATATATATATAATACTGCTTCCGTCCCAATTTGTTTATCATGTTTGAAAAGTTAAAGTTTTTTAAGGAAACATTATTTATTGTCTTGTCTGCCTTATAAAAATGTATAAGTTTACGAAACTATCCTTAAATAAATTTATCAACTCTTTTTTTAAAGAGTTATTCTTAATGAGGCAACTAAAAAGATGCTCTAATTAGATTAATTTTTTAAATATTTGTTAGTTTTCTTTTCAAATAGTTTTGAAAATAAAGTAGGGGTATAATAAGAATATTAGTAAATTAATGACTTTTATTTTTAGAAACACGACAATATTTTGGGACATTCTAAAATAGAATAAAAGACAAATAAAGTGAGACTGAAGGAATATTAAATAGTTAAAAGTGTAACATTTATTGTTACCATGCTCCCCAACATAGTATTAAAGCCTATTTTGGTCACTTTATTCCACTTTTGTCCATTTCGATCTAATTTGGTCTATTTGGTCCATTTTAGTCCAACCTAGTCCACTTTCGCCCATTTTGGTCTATTCGGTCTATTTTAGTCCAGTTCGGTCCATTTCAACCATTTCGTTTTATTTGGTTTATTTTGGTCCACTTGCATCCACTCAGTTCGTTTCATTTGGTTCTTTTTGGTCCACTTGCATCCACTCAGTTCATTTAATTCAATTTGGTCTACTTCAGTCCATTCGGTCAACTTCGTTGATGCTTTGGGGGAAGTGATTTGTGTAAAAAGAAAAACTACTTCATTAACAATTATTTCACATTCTCAACATAATCATTATATATTTTGTAATGATCATCTTACGTGGCAAGTTATGAATGGTGGAAAAAAAAAATGATGGGTTCCTGTGATAGTAACAAACAGTCAATCACTGGCTGCCAATATAGTAGTTGTGGCAAAATGTGTATGAAAGTGTGTGATGCTAGCATTATTGTTTTCCTAATTGTGCTAGCACTAATTAGTAATTAGTGTTGTGTAGGGTGGTAAATGGGTGGGTTAGAGACTAGTGAGTTCCAGTTACTTTAACTAATAAAATCTATAATTATCAAATGAGAGACTTAAATTAAATCTTGCTTACTGCTTACACAAAAAGAAAAACCATTGTTACCTTGGCCTCCTAAGGAACACTTATTATTATTTTTTGAATTGGTTAAAACAAATAACAAAAAAAAAAAAAGACTCCTAAATAATAAGTTCAAATCCAACCCTATCATATACTTACTAGTTTGTAATCTCATGCATATACATGGGTACATTTTTTACAAAAGAATATTTTTACAAAGCTTTTTTAAGAGTTGATAAAATATAATAATGACCATATTTAGCTTATGTAGGAATTGGAAGAAATTTCAAATGGAACCTGTAGGGATACGATTTATAGCCCAAGCCCAAGATGTATGGGATCTTAGCCCAGTGAGCTTAGTACAATAAAATTGTAGAGAGTGAGTTGGAGAACCAGGCCCTAATGAATTTGACAATGGCTAGTATGGATTTAAAAGATGATCAAGCAAGAACAAGGAAAATAGAGCTGAATCTATTCACTATTCGAGGAGATATTTTTTATATAAATCAATAACAATGGGGTACAACTACAATTTTAATTGCTACAATACTCTCTCTTTATTTTTCCGATCCCTCTCTCATGAAGGGCCTCTCACATTATATAGCTCCATTTGGACCATTTTGATCCTACACTTATTGATCATCTGAGCCCTTACTTGAGTGTCTGTCCCATCAGACACCCTCTTTGACTTTTTGTGAGTCGTAGTAGCCAAGACAGCACTGTTCAGGGGTCTTCTCCACATAAATGGGACCAGAAAAGTAGCTGTAGTGTACTTAATGTAGTGGTAGCAGTTTTTCCTTAGATATTTCTGAGTTCCCATCACTTTTATACGTGTATGATGCACGTCCTTATCACTGGAGCCTCTTGAAAGGTCACCTTGATTGTTGGAATACAGATTTGAGCTGCATTCATCATATCCTAGGAGGAATCCCTCCTCGGACCACCCTCCATTTGTTCCCTACTTATGAGACTTTAAAATTAGAACCCCTTATAGCTATTTGTCCCTTCTCGGACCATTTAATGTCTTCGGACCAAGCCCAAGACCTAATATATGATTCTGAGCCCTTATCCCTACAAAACCTAAATAGAATGAATTAGAAGTTTTCGATTAAATTTTTAGATGGACTTAAAATAGTTTTACATGGGTTTGAAGTTTTATATGTTCAAAATTTTAGAAATGAGATTAATTGAAACTTAACACAGATTGAAGCCGATTTAAAATATAGACACTTTTTTTTTTTTTTTGAGAAGAAAATTTAGAGACACTTGGCATCAAATTACTCTTTTATTGTACCATTGGCATATCAAATTTGATATCATGTAGCTCTACCTCTAGCTATTTGGTAGTAGATTATTAGTATTACTATATCCCTATATATATATATATATTTTTTTTTTTTTTTGAAAATTTCCGTTTTATTATTATTATTTTTTTTTTTGGGTTTTTGGACTACCATAGTATTGCCTTTGTTGTGGTATTATTTGGTTTTCTTTTATTATGTCTACTTTACAATTTTGGTCTTTGTATTATATTTTAGAGTCAATTTTATAAATTATGGTTTTAAACATTATATTTTTATTCCTAGTAGGAGCATTGGGGGAAAAAAATTAAGAGTTCAATTTTTAAAGGCTAACCATTTTTCCTTTTAAATTTTATTTTTAAAGTTCAATTTTCCGTATATGATTTGTTATGTTAATTATAATTAAGATTTAATTTTTTTAATTATAGTTTTAGAAAGATTTTATTCTTTAACTATCTTACTCAATTTAGATTCAAAATAATACTCCCTCTTTCAAATGATAATTTTTTTATAAGTTATTTTTTTCTTTTAAGAAAGAGTTGTTTAGTTGTCTTAAATTAATAATAAAAAAAAAAATCAAACGTAAAGTTCAATATATGCTATAAAATTCTTATATTTAAAAAACAATTCTTATTAACAGTGGTGTCACCTTTACACTATGTTTGTTTACGCAATAATGTTTTCTAGAAAACAAATAATTTTTCAAAAATGATTTTCTAAAAAATTATTTCATTTTTCTATGTTTGGTAGCAACCTTAAATGAGTTGAAAAATAATTTTCTAACTTTCATTATTTAGTTTGCTGTAAGATATAGTTGTTTTTCAAAAAAAATTAGTGGAAAACGATCTCTAAAAATAAGTTATACTTTTTCTATTGACTAGATATTGTTTTCCTTTGATTCATTGTTTCTGATGCTACTAAACACTAAAAAATAAAGAAAACTATCTTTAAACAAAGTTTTTCATCTAAACAAATAGAGTGTTAATATAAAACTAACAAAATCCTTGATGATTCTAAAAAAAAAAAAAAAATCCCTAGATTGTTGCAATGAGTGGTAAATATTTTCACCAAAATTAATAAACTAATTTGACACATCACACAAAATTAGACTTCAATTTTAGAACATAATTGAATTATCTCATCGTTCGGTCTTTATATAAATATATGATTTGCAATTGAACCGAATTAGGACATCTCAGTCCATTCAAAACCAAAAAAAGCCCAAGTCCCAAAAACCCTTACTTAAACAGCACTTTCAGGTTTCAGCTATGTTAGACAGAGAGAATGAGTAGTTTTACTCATGGCCATTGATGGTATCATGGTAGCACCAACAAGTAACAGAGAGAATGAGTAGTTTTACCGTAGATTGTTCATCTGAGCAAGAAGACACACAAACACGACATCATATATGACAAACGGATTGCTCAAAACTGTGCGTTTGGTTTAATGAAGAACGCATAGTCTTTGATACGATTTTGTTTGGAATAACTGATTTTCCCTCTAGATTTTGGTACCAATATCTGTTAGCGTAACTGTCATTTTCTATTACTAACAAAATCAGTTTTAGGTGAATTAGATCACATGGTAGAAGGCTTAAGATATGTATAAATAGTCACAAATGGGTTGTAGATTATTCTTGGAGTTCATATTACATTTTGTATAAGAAAATATCTTCTCTCTCGCTCTATAAATCTTTCTCTCTACTATTCTTCCATTACTAGCCTAGTTTCAAGAACTTAACAATTTCTTCAGAATGTACACCACCCTAATGGTTGCTAAAAATTATGTAGAACTGTGAAAGCAAATCCATTAGAGTGTAAAATTATACCATAAGTAGATGAAAAAGGAAAGACTTTGTAGATAGAGCACAGAATATATATATATATATATATGTGTGTGTGTGTGTGTGTGGGGGGGGGGGGGGGTGGCTTAATACATTTTAGGGCCTTAAGTGAAAATTGAATTGAGGCCATTTGTATATTTAAATATGACTATAAAAAAATTAAATATTAAACTCTATTATCTTGTTTTAGATGTAAGATTACTAATTAACCACATCTAATTCTTTTTAAAAAAATTTATCAAATCTTTTCACATATGTTGATGTGACGGATTAATAGTAGTAAGTAAAAATGTGATGTTAATGGTGAACTTAGATGAAAACTAATAAAAGTTTGCTAATTATTGTGAAAAATGTTGTGAAAATTTTTGTGTATTGCTCTTTTCTTTTCTTTTTTGAGAAATGTTACGTTCAGAAAATTTTTATAACAAATTTTAGATGTTAAGTTATTATTATTTCTAATTTGAATCAATTATTGAATTTTTTTTTTTTTTTTTTTTTTTGCCTACCAATAACAGCTATAACAACTAGACACTTAGTCTCTATTGTGAAAAATATTGTTGACCTATCATTTTTTTCTCTATTTTTTTTCAATTAATAAAAAATATTATTTTATTTATTAGCTAATATTTTTGTATAATTACAACTATTACAATAAAAGAATTAACCCTATTAATTAAAATTTGAGGTCTTTTTTTATTTGAGCCTTCGATGAGGACCGCATCCGCCTATACCCTATGTGTGTACATTCATGTTTTTGCTGTCCGTGTGGAAATAGGTTAGGTGTTTAGTTTTTGTTGAGGTGGGCCAGGTGGCATCACAATACCTACCATTGAAAAAAAGCCGTAATCCATTGAAAAAGCAAAAAGGCACTAGGAAGCCCGAAGAAGAACCTTCGGAATATATTTTGCCCATTTTCAAGAAATCAAACCGAAAAAAGAAAGAAAAACAAGATGATCAAAAAAAAAAAAAAAACCCAAAATAATATTTTTGGAATAACAGTTTTTGAATCAAGAAAGGTGCATTTGTTGAAACCTGCTAAATAATCCGCATTATCAGGAGTTAAGACTATTTTTTAAAACATAAATAACCGGGGTGCCTCGACTATTAGGTCTCTTAAGCAATGACTTAGGCCCCAAATTGATGAAGGATCTTAAAATAGAATATATTATATCTATTTGTCTTATTGTATTGCACAAAAAATAATAATAAAAAATTAATGCATCTCGTTTATAAGGATAAAAGAAAAAAGACATCTTCTGTTGGCTGATAGAATGTCTTGACTATTTGTTGTGAAATTTTTTAATTAAGGCCAAAAAATTTAATAAATATAAATTAATTTTAAAATATTATATTCTTTTTGAATGTTCAACATTTTATTAATATACTTTACTATATTTGCAGTAGTTTAAGAATGTAAACATTTTTAGTCTTCCAAAAATTTCACTCTTCATTTCTCTTTCTATCAAAATTAAAATTATAATTAATAGTTTTCGAGACAAATTTATTACTGAAAATTTATTATTCAATAACTAAAGTCTAACATTGCCAAAAGAGATAGTGACCATTTAAACTATGATATGTATTCTGATACTAATTATTTCAATTTTTTTAGAATTAAAAGTTTTAAAATATATTTTATAAATATATGAAAATAGTCCAATTAATATTTAAATTATATAAAAAGGTTGGATTCTTTTTTTTTAATTCATGTATAGCATATAAACTTTTAAGTAAATGTGTTGAATTGGACCTAGATTAGGCCTTATTTTTGTGGACCATGAATTTGAATGAGGGAGGAAAAGAATCTGTTAGAAGCTAAATTGAAGTATCTAATAGAAACGACACTATTTAGAATTTACAAAATTTTAAAACTTTTATTTTTTTATTTTTATAAATACCCTACCCATATGAAAAATCTTCATAGAAATGTGACCATATTTTGCTTGAAAGGCATTTAACATGCCAATAACATGGTTAACATTACATAATTTTTTTAAGATCATAGTGGTATTAATACCAAAAAAAAAAAAAAAAAAACTGATTCAATTGAATCTAAAATTGGTTAAAAAAAATATATTAAATTGATGACTTTTTGCAAAAAACTATTCATTGAGTACTATCGTTGGAATATTGGAAAAAACTAACTCTTTAAAAAAAAAAATGTTACCATATAAAAACTCATAATATCCTATCTTCTAATGAGTTTTGGTCTCGGGAATACCATGACTTTACAAAAGCTAATCACCCATGCAATTACAATTGTGTTGCTATGATATCCTACTCTTTTACAATTTCATACGTTCGAACCTCTCTTGCCAAGGGGCAATATGGAAACCAATATAAAAAGTGAAATCTTTTTGTCCTTCGCTTGAAATCTTAGTAATTGATCTCTTCATAAAATTTGGTTTTAGGGATGAACATTACCTCACAGAATCCAACTATCCTTCCAACAATGGGTCACTCGAGTTATGATTCCATCCCTTTACATCTCTTGCCAAGGGCCAACATGGAATCAAATTCCATGCTAAAATCTTTTGACATATCTCCACCACTTTGGTTCTTTGAATGTAAAGATGAAAATGATAGCTCAACTGATTCGTTCTTGGAAATAGTTTTTCACTTTATTAAATCAAAGAATCTGTCTCGACTTTTGTCACAATTCTTGTAAGAGGTTGGCAGTGTCATATACCAAATTGAGTTATGAAACACCGTAAAGGTCTGAGATGGAAGACACTCTCACAAAGGGCTTGCAATCAGAAGTGACAAAATGATGTGAACCTACATTTTTTTTTTTTTTTTTTTTTTAAACCTTCCAAATATCTGATATCTTGGAAGCAAAGGCTTTCTTATGAACTTCAATACTTCTTTTTGAAGCCATTATTTCAAAAACAAGGAAATGGTAGCTAAAGAAAAACAAGAAAATTTCGGCGAAACTAGAAGAAAGAGGGGATGTGATGTGAGTAAGCAAAAGCGTGGGCATTGTGAAACTTAATTAATGAAGATTAAAGATTAACTGAGACTTATGCTAATGCATGTACTCAACTTTATTATTTTTATTTTTTTATTTTTATATGTACATTTAATTTTACTAACTCAAAAATTGATTGACTCAAAAAATAAAATTTTTAGATAAAGTTATTGCTATGAAAATGAAAAGTATATAATAAAATTTTTATATAAAAATTCACAAATTAACAAGAAATTCATAATAAAATACATAGAAGATAATGAAAGAGTATAATTGAGAGATAACACTAAAAACAATCATAATGATGTTTAAATTTAGAATATAACAAATCTTGGTTAAATAAATAAAAAACTAAATCTTTTCCAAATACATTTTGTAAGGACTAGAATAAAGGCCCAGGCCCAACTAGTATAATAGTTCCTACCTCTTCAAGCCTATTACATTAAAATTGTAAGAAAATGGGCTTACAAGTCAATCGCAATGCTAAGGTGGTGGTTACAAGCTATGGAAAAAAAGTATTGACAGGACTAACGTAAATGAAAGAAACAAAGATTCAATATAAGCTCTTCCTCTAGTAGATCCAAGGAGGGATTTCTTATTAACAGTCAAGGTTGATATTTTTACAATTAGATATAGTTTTCTCTCTCTCGTAGAATGTTCATCCATTTTTCAAAGGGATTCATTTCTTTATATAGTCCTTTACATTGCATCTTAACCCCCCATTTGTACTTCTCAAGGAAGCCATTTGGATGTTTGTCCCATCAAAACCCTCTTGGAGGTGGTAGAGAGAGAGCTGTGAGCTGTGTAGCTACTGTTCAAGTATCTTTTCCTTATAAATGCGGCCAGTTCAGTTGGTGCAAAGCATTAAATGTGAAGGTGGTAGTCACTTCCCATATATTTCCCTCTTCCATTGCTTACACGACTTTGTTGTCTTCCTTAAATCTTTAATTTCCGATGTAAGGAGTTAGATATAGTACTCTCGAGGTGTTTCTACTCCTCGGGATGCTTAGTTGACGGGCTAGTTAGCCTTTTCTCCTTGGACTTCTTACTCTCAGCTTCAGTCTGGTCCTTAATGGTCTTGGCGCCTTCCTTTCTCGGTCTTGGCACACGTGTCAAACCTTGGCTTACACATGTGTGGGCCTTCAATTGTCCTCGAACAGGGCCCATAACCTTAGAATGTCCTCGGACCATTTGCTCCCATACATTTATTTATTATAGAATTTTATTAATAAAACTCATTACAATTGTTTATATAATTTTTTTTTTCAAATTAAAGTTGATAAAATCCTATTTTAAAATTTAAATAGACAATGTCACAAAAAGATTAAGTGAATTAGTCATATAGTCAATTGAAAAGTAGATGTTAGCAAAATGGACAAAGTTTCTCTCCAAACTAGTTGGAGAGAAACCTTTCAAATTTCTCGTATATCTTTTTATTAGATATGAAATTTGAAAATGTAAATGTTAGATTGCATGTTTTTTATGTTTTTAATATGAATGTCAAATTTTTTTCAAATTAGATGTTATTTACTATTTGATTAATAGATTCATTTGTTATGTATAATTTTAGACCACAAAAACTTGAAATTTAAATGTTGGATTGATGATGTAACTATTGATATTTGATCTTTTTGAAATTTTGCAAGCATAGAGGAAATAATAAAAACATGTAATCTAATGGTTAGATTTTCAAAATTCACATCCAATAAAATGATAAAGAAAAAGTTTGGAAGGTTTCTTTCTAAATTAGTTTGGAGAGAAACCTTTTCTAAATCCCTTTTTTCTAATACTAAAATCTCTACTAATCTTTAGTAGTAAAAAGGAAATATAAAAATATATAGAAGAAAAAGAAGATGAGGAAGAGGAAATGTAAAGAAGATGAGGAAGAGGAAATGTTCTTATCATAAGTTTCAATTACTTAATTAATAAAATTTGAAATTGTCAAATAAGAGACTTAAATTGATTATCACTCAACCGAAGAAAAAATATTGGCGCCTTGGTTTAATGAAGACACGTGTGAAACATTAGCTCTTGAAATCACGCGTGTGATCACTTACTCAACATGACGCCGTTTCTAGCTCAAGTCCAATGCATAACAATACTATAACTGATTTTCCCTCCAGATTTTGGTATCAAAATTTGTTAGCTTAGTTGTCATTTGCTGTTACTAACTAAATCAGTTTAGGTTAATTATATCACATGGTAGAAAGCTGAAGATATGTATAAATAGTCACAGATGGTAGAAAGCTTTGTTATTGATCGTGATCGTGGTAGTTCTACTTCAGAGAAGTTAAAGCAAATTACAAATGGTTGATTTGTACTAAGTCCTGGTTTAATTGCACAGTAGGCATGAGGTTGAAGATGATTGAATTTGGGGATGACCGTTGGTTTTGAATTTTGGTGCAACGCACCGTTTCACTAATAACATATGTGCAACGCACTGTTTCACTAAAGTAGGAATGCACTGTTTTATGTATTTGGTATTTAAGCTTCAAAAGGTAGAATGACGTTGTCTAGAGTTGAGCTATATTCATTAGCATTGACACGAAGTTCAATTAGTTAGGGAGTTATTTATCTTTCCTAATTTCACGGAATTGATCCGTATAGTTTGGATTAATTATGTTGTTCAGTTTCTTAAGTAGATTGTATTATATATATGATTGTACTCTCAGTTCTCTCATTAAGTAAGAAAATCAATATTCTCTCTTAGTGAAATCAATCTCTCTCTCTCTCTCTCTCTCTCTCTCAAATTTTCTCTTCACATAAATAGATCTTAACCATAGTTCAAGCATGTTTGAACACTGAGATTTTACTACACAATCCTTTAAGAAATTCATCAAGCTTAAGATATGTATAAATAGTCACAAATGTTCTTCATATTACATTTTGTATAAGAAAATCTTCTCTCTCCTCTTTCTAAATCTCTCTCCACTATTTTGCCATTACTAGCCTAGTTTCAAGCACTTAACGACGATTTCTTCATGGTATCAAAGCAAATCTTGGGAAGCTCTAGTATGTCATCTTCAACTTCAATCTTTGGTAGTTCTACCTCCATTACTTCAAGAATGATGCCTCTAACTACTTCTTCATTTGCAAACTTGATGAACCATCCTCTACTGCTTTTGTCAAATATGACAAATACGAGGCTTTGAATGAGAAACGGGTAGGGACATAAGACTTCCTTGCCTAATTCCTTGTCCAGGTCTAATGTAGGCCATCTTTAGCATTATTGCTTGTAAATTCTGCTTTCTACTCCATCCAAGGATGGACCTAAGAAAGAGGAGAAAATATATCATGTTTTGCTAATACCAACTCAGTATTTGTTTTGATATTTCCTACCCAATAAATGAGTGACACTTATTTTAAAAAACCACATCAGACTACTTTAATAAATAATTAATTTATCTTTCCGATAGTATAGAAGATTGTGATTAATTTATTAGAGTAGTCTGATGTGGTTTTTTGAAACATGTGTCACTCATTTATTGTGTAGGAAATATCAAAATAAATGCTAAGTTAGTATTACTGAAACATGGTATACCTCCAAGGCCCCTGGCCCAAAAAAAAAAAAAATTATTAGGTATATTTAGAAACTTTTAGGATTGGGCCTCTCTCTTTCAAAATATTAGCCTCCTTCTTTAACAACCTAAACAGCTTAGTCAGCTCAACCTAAAAAATTAAAGAATAGTGCTAAAGATATAAATTATTTTACAAAATTTTTTACAAATTACTGATATGGTGAATGATTATTAGTAAATGAAAAAGTGATATTAATGGTAGGCCTTGATAAAAACTAACAAGAGGTTAGTCACATCAATATTTTGTAAAAATGTTATAAATAGTAATATTACTTTCAACATTTAACCCTCAATTACAAATTAACCCAATAGTTTAGAGACTAAGTTGACGGACCAAATTGACTAATTTTGAAAAGACTTACCTATTTGGCATTAGTGCAACCCGAGTGGAATTTAATTTACACAAAAATTCGAAGTAGAGACGGAGAAAGTCGAGAGAGAGAGACCGAGAGACTAGAGAAGAAGAGAGTAACGGTGAGTGACTCACTCCACCAACACCGCCGCCGCTAACCAAGCCGCCGTCACCAGCCAAGCCGCCGCCACAGCCGTTGGCCACTCATGCGAGACTCACCTCGCCGCCATTGTCCCACACCAGCTGATCAACCCAGTTAGGCAGTGACTAACCCCCAGAATTAACGAACGCCTCCAGTCACCGCCGCTGCTGGCCGCTTGATCTGCCAACCCCACCTCTGACGCCAGCCTCCATCCCGAACCTCAATCCGCTTCAAGTATTTTATCTCTCCTTCCAACTTCAAAACCGAACATTGATTTTGATATGATTTTTCTCTCTCTCCACTCCATAATGTTTGTGAATCTTCGATTATGGTATTTATTTATTTATTTTGCTGAGGGTGATTGTGAATTAAATTTGAACATGTGAATCATTGGGAGTCTCTGTGTTATTTGTTCTTGCAGCTACTGAGTGTTTGAGATAGTGAGAAGTGAGTTGTCTGTGAATTAAACAGTGCTTTTAGGTTGGAAACTTATGCACAAAGCTTCGACTTTTGGGTTGGAAACTTATTTTATGTATAATGTCTAGATGCTTGTTTTGACGGGTAATGGTCCCATTTTTGTGACTTCATGTTGAGTTTATTTACAGTAGGGTAGTACATTGTGGATCAAGTATGGGGCGTGATGTATCCAATCATTCAGAATCTCCGGTTAGGGGGTGGGGGTCTCATCATTGAGGAGTCCATCTCGAAGAGAAATTTCACCCACCCAACATAGGAGCTCCCACAGAAATGGTTTGGACGCAAGAGAGAAACATTCCGGTCGTGCTAAGTCTCCAAAGCGGGCACCTCAAGCTCTCCTGTTGCTTGGTCGCCTTCTCCCCAAACAAAATGGTTGAGGAGAGCTCAGGCTGAAAGGGAAGTTGATAGAGAAACTGAGAGAGCTCACGTGCCTTCTCCCGTCAAAACAAGCGTCTAGACATTATACATAACTTAAGTTTTCAACCCAAAAGTCGAAGCTTTGTGCACTGGGTATGACCATTATAAGTTTCCAACCCACAATGCAAAAAACAACCCCCAAAGTAAATATTTCCAAAAATTTGAACACACTATTTTCCATTGCACATTGGTTTTTTTTTTTTTTTTTTGATAAGTACCATTGCACATTGGTTGTTAGCTAAAGTTATCAATCATTTTGCTTTCGAAAACAAATGATGTTGGGCTTTCATCACCTAAGCCATGAAGTTGAACTAAGACCTAACTAATTCATCACTAAATTTCTAAAATCACTGTAAAATGAAATTATAAAAAATAATCTAAAAATTAAATCCTGAATATTACCCTACATTTTGTCATCCCCAATGTCAAAGCACAAAATTTTTCACAAAAAAAAAAAAAAAAAAAACACATAAATTACAAATTTAAAACCCTAAGGGTTAAGGCTCTGCTAGTTTCGACAGAAAATTCACACAGAATGAGAGTATTTAGGGAAAATGAAACTTGGTGAGGAAAACAAAGGAGTGATAGAGAAATTTACCGAGTGAGTGAGGAGAATCGGAGTGGACTCGTCAAACTCAGTGGTTATAGGGTTTGGGCTTTGTTGTAGTTTGAATCTGTGTGTATTTGTTTTTGTGGATTTCACAGTGATTGAGGGGTTTTGGGGAATGCTAGAGTGTATAGACAGTTTTAGTGGTTTCAGTCCAGTTAGTTTTGGTGAACAATGGGCATTGGCCATGTGGGAGTGTGATTGGAATCGTCTTGGATCAGATTTGTGTTATACAAACCAAGTGAACATTCACATTAATTCATACAAAAATTTATGTTTATTTTAAGCATAAAAATCTAATTTTTCTATTTTACTTAATTGTTTTTCAAAGATACACATGTTAGATTATCTATTCTACACTCTATTTAACTAAAATATCAATTTTTCTTAATTTTTTTAATTGTTTCTTTTTCTTCACATGCAATAACCGCCATCCACTTTATACTTGTTGAGGTATTAAAAAGCTGAACATAAGCTATACTGTCGGAGCCTTGAGCTTCTTAGCATTTTAAACTTATCACATGCTAGATGTAGATAATCTAAGTTTGTCATTAACATGACTCACCAGCTTTTCTTTCCTAATACAGATTTAGCATGTAAGGGCCTGTTTGGTAACGGTTTCATTCCTACCAACAAACATTTTACTCAAAATAAAACCGAATGAGT
This sequence comes from Quercus variabilis, assembly GCA_030445155.1. NCBI lineage: Eukaryota > Viridiplantae > Streptophyta > Magnoliopsida > Fagales > Fagaceae > Quercus > Quercus variabilis. Next base: position 63,520,919 of record CP129447.1, read on the forward strand.
AGCAAAGGCCAAACATGCCTTGTTGCTGTATTAGTCTTATAAGCCGACGAATTCCTAATAAAGTTGGTAACACTAAAATGTCTAGTAAAATTGGTTACAAATAGAGACCTAAAAGCACTATTTAATTCACAGACAACTCACTTCTCACCATCTCAAACAACTCACTTCTTGCTATCTCAAACACTATCTTTCACTTATGTTAAGTATAATGTCTAGATGCATGTTTTGAAGGGTAATGGTTGCATTTTTGTGACTTCATGTTGAACTTATTTTTAGTAGGTAGTACATTGTGGATCAAGTATGGGGCGTGATGTATCCAATCATTCGGAATCTCCGGTTAGGGGACGGGGGTCTCCTTATAGGAGGAGTCCATCTCGAAGAGAAAGATCACCCACCCGACATAGGATCTCCCACAGAAATGGTTCGGATGCAAGAGAGAAACATTCTGGTCGTGTTAAGTCTCCAAAGCAGGGACCTTCAAGTTCTCCTGTTGCTCGGTTGCCTTCTCCCCAAACAAAACGGTTGAGGAGAGCTCAGGCTGAAAGGGAAGTTGATAGAGACACTGAGAGAGCTCGCTCGCCTTCTCCCCGAATGAAGCGGTTGAGGAGAGCTCAAGATGAAGGGGAGGTTGAGAGAGAAACTGAGAGAGAGCATGAAAAGAATCATGGCAGGGGGAGTGATAGGGGGAGACAAAGGGAAATTGGGGATGAGAGAAAAGAGAGAAGGCCAACAAAGCATGAGAATGAGGTTGAGAGAGAAATTGAGAGAGAGCATGAGAATGAGGTTGAGAGAGAAATTGAGAGAGAGCATGAAAAATATCATGGAAAGGGGAGTGATAGGGGGGCACATAGGGAAAGGGGTTCTGAGAGAGAAAGTGGGGTTGAGAGAAAAGAGAGGAGGTCGAGGAGGGATGATAATGAAGTTGAGAGAGAGCGTGAAAGTAATCATAGCAGGGGGAGCGATAGGGGGACACATAGGGAAAGGGGTTCTGATAGGGAAACTAAGGGCGATAGAAAAGAGAGGTCAGGTAGAGATGATAGCAAGTCTTCAAGATCAAGACATGAGCGGTCTACTTCTCCATTAGATGTTCATCACAAGAGCAGGCACAGATCTCAATTGCCTCAACCAGCTGCTGATTCCAGAGATCGTGACGAGGTTTCTGGTGATATCTACCCCTTCAAATGTCTTTCCTCATTTAATTGTTTTCTTATGATATTCTTCACTTCAGGAAAACCAATGCAAGAATATTGTTTTGCTTTCTTGCTTTCACTGTAAGATGGCAAAAGTTATTTTGCCGATGACCCTTGATTCCTGAACATTCACAAAACTCATTATATTAATATTTATATGTAAATTATTTTAGGGGTACTACTTGTATAATAAAGATCTGAATTGAATTCATGCTCTTGTGGACTTCCATTTGTAGTAAGGAGCAATTACTGTGTAACTAGTAGACTATATAGGACCTTCTAGTCAGTTGGATGATGTCACCTGATTTTATGAAATGATGGTTTTTATTCCCCAATCTAACTACCCGCAAGAAGGTAGGCAATTGGGAGAGATTGTAAAGAAAATAGGATTAAAGTAGAAGCATGCCTGTTATACTGAAAGTTTTAATGGTGCCTTTATTTATTTATTGTGAAACTAGGAAATCATATTTTATCATAAATGTAATTCATATTAGAACAATTTTAATGAGTTCAAATTGGAAAGATTAAATTAGAGTTTCCAGATTAATTTCAGCTTGACCTCTGAGCTGTACATTTAGTTAATCCTTTAATTTTGGCATGCATTTCTCCAATGCTCATAGTCATAGCCGAAAACTAAATTTAACTATCAAAGTATTTCAGAAATTGTGATTCTTGATTTCTGAGCATATGATTAGTGATGCATATTTGTGAATAGTGTTTTTCATTGCATTATTTATGAAGTGACTGACTGTGATATCATTGGTCAAACCTTTTCAGGTGACAAACTTGAGAGGATCTGAAGAGCGGTAAGCTGCTGATGAACTGCAAACTATTCACTTAGCTTCAATAAGGAACTTGTTATCTCTAGTTTAGAGTTTACTTTCTATGGAAACATTAATGATATAAGGTGAGGAATTAAAAAAAAAAAAAAAAAACCAAGAAGTCACTTATGATGTCCAAAGTAATCTTGTAATTTGGTATTTTAGCCATATTATATACTTTAGGTGTATGTTGATTGATACAGTCCATTGGAATCATTATGTTGTTACCAAGGTGTAGTGCCAGCTTTTTCAGAATTGCTTCTGCTTCCAAAAAGCAGAAGCTACCCTGCAGCCTGTTTGGTATTTAGTTACTTTCATAAAGTGGGCTTAAGAAGATTTAAAAGAAGCAGCTCAATGGTAGTTCTTTAACGCTGCTGAGATTCTCTCATTCCTAAATCTTAAACTGCAGCCTGACTAACCTGCCCCATTTCATTGAGTAAGCTTTCATCAGTCTATGATGTGATGGAAGTGGTGAATTTTGCATTGGAATAATGTCATCTTTTCCTTGTATTTGTGATGTATTGATTCTTTTTAAATGGATGGATAAAGATGAGGAATTTATGCATAGTGTTCCCTGCTATGTGAAATTTTCAGTTTCCTCATTATAGTTATGTATTATACCCTTGGTTCTGGATTTCAGCTTTCTCTTTCCCCTGCCAACAAGGGACAAACATCATTTATAGTTGATAAACAATAGAATTAATATAAAAATCACAGCAGCTGCAAAGAACAGATAGAATAAAATTGATGAAATGAGATTTTACAAGAATTTTGAAGGATTTGGCTCCAAAAGAAAAAAGAAATTTCTGAAGCAAATCTTGAGAATCACTTAACTGATGTCCTTAAAAATAAAAACGTAAAAAAAAAAAAAAAAAAGGCAAGAAAGTAAAAGATGTAACCTGCTGCTCTGTAGTTCAAGGATTTGAGTTTGCTCCAATTACACCAAAAATGCCTTTTGAATTTGCACCTTTTAGCATAAGTAAATTAAATCTGAGTTAATAGACTTAACTTTGTCATTGTTTACTTTTATTTTTCTTTTTTATTCTTTCATCTTTCTCAAGATTAAGAATGCACTACTATTATTGAAATAAATCTTTGATGCTGAGAGTGCAAAAAATATTTATTTATTTATTCTTATATGATTTTGGTGTCAATTGTATTTTTATTGATCAATTATATTTTTATTTTAGGTATTAGTAGTTAATTAGGTTGTTCTTATTGTATTAAATTATTAGAATCCCTTTCTTGCTTAGTGCTGATTGCTGACTCCAAGCAGTTTTAGGTGTTGACGGTTGCCTATCTATTAGTCATTGTCTTGGTTTTGGTTTTGGTCTTGTCCTGCACCACCCTTGACATAGCTTTTGACTGGGGGTTGCTTGCTGCTTGTGCAGGAATAATGAGAATGATTCAGTTGCTAAGATGAAAGCTGCCCAGGAGGCCTTGGAAGCAAAGGAAAAGGTATCATTTAGCTTGATTATTGTTTTTTGTCATAATGCCATGATTATGGTTTGTATTTTGGTTATCTGTTCTAGCTTATCCCTCTTGACATGAATACAAGTTGTGGCAAAAACAGGTCTTCATTATCCTTAAATTCTGAGTAGTCTTATCACAGTGCAAATTTTGTTGTTTTAAATGGGTAAAGGCCAATGGCCTATAGGCCAACCAGCATGTCCACCCCCTTGGGTGGGGCATGTCTGGGGGTTGAATCCTCCTAACCCCTTTACCTAGCCCAAAAAAAAGGGTAAAGGATATGCATCATAATCCTATTTAATCACTGTTACCTTTATTGCAGCAAAAACCTTCATTTGAGTTATCAGGAAAGCTTGCTGCAGAAACCAATAGAGTCAAAGGTGATATTTTTATTTCCTAGAAGTTGATACACTATTCACATTGTGTTGTTTGCTTGGTAGTGAAGGACTGTGTGATTCAATTGTTCAATTAGATGTAAAAATGGTTTTTACCTTAAATTTTATATCCTTTTCTAAGTGGGTGTTACTTTGTCAGGTGTGACACTTCTGTTCAATGAACCCCCAGAGGCACGAAAACCTGATGTAAGATGGCGGCTTTATGTTTTCAAGGGTGGTGAAGTGCTAAATGGTAAGTCTTATAGAGCTTATATATGCAAGTTTCCAAGTACTCTCTCCTTGTTCTTGCTTCCCTTCTTGATTATTCCTTTTCTTGGTTGGGCTGGTTTTCAGTTTATTCAATTTAGAGTCATCAAGGTTTGAAGACTGTCAAAATATTTTAAAATGTCCTTCCTGCCCCCACTCGGGGTGCCTCAGTGTCAGCGGAAAGAGAATTCCTGGACTAACTGTAAACCCAGAAATCTCTAATTCGACTCATAGCTGAGGAATTTTGTGATTTACCCAATGCCTGCTTAGTGGGGATGTGTAGGCACTTGGGGTTTGCCCCTCAGGGGTGGTCCCATTGGCCCATACCTTGAGGGGGTTCCTTGTCATAAAAAAAATAAAATAAAAATGTCCTTCCTGTGGATGAGACATAATTAGCAATCACTATAATTTTTTTTAATTATATTCTCATAATTTAGGGAACATCTATATTGAACATTACGTTTTTTTATAAATGGAAAGCACGTGTATGTATCTTATACCACTAACATCTGTGAAATCAGGTGAAACTTCATTATTTATAATTCTAACTAAAACAAAAGCTTTTCCGTAAGAGGAAAGTTTATTTGACTGGTCAATTTTAGTTCTCCTAGCCTTAAAGGATTAATCCTTTATTCTGTTTTCTTTTCAATGACAACTTTGGGTTTTATCATGTTCCCTATGATGCAAGCACATTTTTTCATTAAGATATTTTCTTGTTTTGCATGTAATAAGTCCTTTCATTCTTCTTGCATTATTAATTTATGTTTGTGATAAATATTCTTAATGATCAAAAAAAAGTTTTTATAAGTTCCTTGCAATATTTATGCACTCTAAGAAGTTCATATCTTCAACAGAGCCCCTTTATATACATCGTCAAAGTTGTTATCTTTTTGGGAGGGAACGAAGGGTGGCAGACATTCCAACAGACCACCCATCCTGCAGCAAGCAACATGCCGTTATTCAATTCAGGTATATTCATATTCAGCAGTTTCATATTTTTAATTGACATTTTTGAACACTGTTTTAACTTTTGCCCCCTAAATTGTCAGGCAAGTGGAAAAGGAGCAACCTGATGGTGCAGTATCAAAGCAAGTAAGGTGAGACTAAAACTGAGTTGTGATTACTTTAATACATTGGATAGAGATTTATTTTTTGGTAGTAGTAATATCTTCGATCTAATATCTAAGAGCTTTTTTTTTTTTAACCATGGCAGGCCTTACTTAATGGACCTTGGAAGCACAAATAAAACTTATATTAATGTAAGTTGCTCATATTGGTATCTTGTTTCCATTTCTTTATATATATATATATATATATATATATTTTTTTTTTTGTTTTATGTTTTTTTTTTTTGGTGCAAATTATGTTAACTAATTGAAATTTGCTCATCTTTTATAGCAATTTTGTGTAACATGTTCTCTTGTGTTTGCAGGATAATGCTGTTGAACCTCAACGCTATTATGAACTTATAGAAAAAGATACTGTTAGATTTGGTAATAGTAGGTAGGCCACTATTTAACATTTAACATATGCTTTTGATCTCATTTAGTATTATTTTATTCAATTTGATGATGAAATTTGCAATTGAATGTGAATGTTTGTTTTAATGTGTTAGTAGTAGTTTGTGACTTTATTTTTTTCAACATGATTTGATATTTTCTTAAAAACACGTTATACTTTTTTGCCCCCCCTTTCTAAGATGGTCCAAATAAAGAATTCATCCATTTTCATGTAAGATTTGTAATCTCTACAACCTTTTTCTAATTGAAGGAAAACAGTGGTTCCCTCACCCCCCCTCCCCCCTCTTCTGTATTTAGTACTGGCAATATAGTCTGCTGAATAGATTAAGGTGGAAGAGGTAATTCCTGTGTCTAGATGTGGTGATGTTCTTCGAAATATTTAGGTAATTCTTGGTCTAAATATGGGTTGTTGCGACTCTTATACTGTCAACTCTTTTTAGTCTCTTCAACAATATACAAGTAATCTATTCATATTTGTACCCAGGGAAGTATGGAATTTCAGCTGTAGGTTTGTGGTTTTACTTTGGACTATCCAATCACTGTTAGCTAACAAATCTCGTTTTGGTTTATATTTGGATTTTTATGACAGAAGCTGGGTGGGTGTTGATGGAAAATACAAACCGTAAAAAAGAGAGGAGGGATATTGAAATTGAGATGTCTGTGATCAAAGCTAATTAATTGAGTGGAATCTAAAAGCATGTAAAGTTCAAGTGATGAATTATGATGCTTCCTTTAAATGTAGTGCGGCCCATCTCTCTCACATTCACACAACGAAGTTGGGTTTGTTCTTGAAAGTAAAGGGAAGTAAAACTTAGTTCATCACTTGTCAAATTCTAGATATATAATATTGTGCAGCATGAGGGTAACTGAGTTAAGTGTTATTTTATCATTGGAGTTTATCCAGGCAGAAAAAAATTATTTGCAACTGTTCTTAGAAATAGTACTGTTTGTATGCAAACGGTTGTTTCCTCGTGGGATTGATGAGTTTCGTTTTTCATTTAGTAGTTATATTAGGTAGTTTTGGACTTGTAAAGGAACTCCTGATCTCCTTCACCTTAAATTTTAGGGGTTTGATTATCTTAGAAGATGAATTTGGTCATTTTGTTATGTAGAATCAGAGGAATAAGGATACTTTGAAAATGTTGAATACATTTCGATTTTTTTGCTAAAGCAAAGCTGAATTTTTCTTGGCCATAGGATAACATAAAGATTTATGGTGTTAATTATAAGCAATGATTTGTTTCCTAGAAAAAAGGTTCCTATCTCCTTTCTAAGAGATAAAGATAGAAATTCTTGTGGTTTTTCTGCCAAAGGAATTCTTTCTGTGACAACCCCAAAAGCATGTTTTCTTGCAAAGAGGGAGCACTGGTTTCCAGAAACCTTTGTAGTCTCAATCTAACCTTCCCTTATCTTCCTCCTCTTCCAGAACTGGTTTTTCCTGTGACCTTATTTGTGTGTGTTATGAGTTATATGACAGTTCTAATCGTTTTCTTGTTCAGAAATTTAAATTTTTTATAGAAAGAGGTAACTAGAATGAGCAGCTTCTGAATATGTAAAGACTGGATAAAAGAGTGTTGAGCTTTTTATAATGGATTCCGACGTGGTGAATAAGTTTGAGCATTTCTGCCTGATAGGCCTCCTTGTGCACTATCTTACTGTGTACTAAACTCATTTAAAGAAAAATGATTTAGTCATGTGTGGTTAGGAAAATTGATTTATTCATTGCTTGTCATGTGAATGTGTATTGAATTGTCAGAATTTTTTTAGAGTCACTGCACTTAAGAATTTCTTGTGTTCTGCTGCTGTTATGGTGTCTTGACCTTGCTGTACTAATCTGAACAGTTCCTGTTGTATAATTTTAATTTGTTTATATGTATATATATTGGTTTTTGTAGCCGAGAGTATGTAATACTGCACGAGGACTCGGCCGAGTGATGGGCAAATTTTGGCTACTCCAATGTGTCTCCTTTCAGCATGAGGAATGTATTGATTCATTGATGTGTGGGAACTATTTAAAGTATATTTGTGCTGCGTTTTCTATGGATGCAATTCAGTTTGATTGTCTTTTTGCCAATGGTGCTGGAATGAACAGTTTAAATGGCTTAAGACACGTCTCTTCATATACAAATTATGGACAACAGTATTTTTGTGGCAGAGTCTCACTTGAGTCAATCTCTCTTTATTTTTCATTGCTTTGTGTCAGATGTTATTACTCCATTGATTAGGACTGTAGCTGCTAGGTGTATAGCTTGCATGAACACTTGCTCCAAGATTTTTGGAAGTAGGGATGACAATAGAGCGAGGTTGGATTAGAGTTTTCTGTGAATTCCCTTACGCAATGTGCTATTCTGATGTTGAGTTTCACGTTTGGCCTTAACCCCCATTTTTCCCTTTAATTATCGATAAGTTGCGTGTGCACATACTGAACTTTGAAACTATGATTAAAACCTCATCTTTCTCCTTCTTTTAAGGAGAAAATAATTGTCATTTGGGTGAGATGCCAATTGAGTTTCTATCAAGGTTCACCACAAAAGAAAAGCCATTTGATGAATTTGATATTGTAGACTAGTAAGGACCTCCCTTCAAAGATTTATTTGACAGATTTAAGGCTATTTTATCAATAATAATAGAGGATCTTCTAGGTAAACAGAGACACTCAAATTTTTCATTGCGATGGCCTGAGCTGAGGAAGCAAAAATTGGAATTCCAGAAATTCTGTACTTGCTGAGCAGATTTAAAATGGGAAATGTATTTTAAAGGTCATCGTTGGAAGTCATATTCGGTAGAGAAAAGGTTTCCAAAGCCGTTCCACATTTAGGAACAACCTAACAAGCGCCATGTATAATCTACGATGCATCGATTATGCACAACAAAATTTTTAGCATTCACGTGATTAGTGGGTCATTTTCCTTATTGAATTATAACAAAACATTGGCAATAATCTCAATCCCTTCAAACAAATTGTTTCATGTGAAAAACCATTTATTATAATTACTTGTTAGATGAATATCGTAAACAAAGAATGTAATTTTTATTTATTATTCTATTCTAATTATGTTTTAAAAAATTAATATAACTAGTTAAATTCCCGAATGATATGTGGTGCAACTTATTATTAGTTTTCTCCAATATTTCAATAAGTTTATCAAGAATTTTGTAACTTAATTGGTTGGTATCTCAATTTTCAACAGAGACATTCTTGGTTCAGACCCCTTAATTATTGATGTTTCCTTGTAAAATATTGTAATCTTTAGTTATTTTATAGACAAAATAGAAATCACACTATATATATGTATTCACAAATTGAAAATTGCACAATATAGTGGTTAATATAGATAAAAATGTTTCATGCCTATTACAAAAAATGCATATATCCTTCAATTATTTATTTATTTCTTTTACATTCTTGATTGTGTGCTACTAATTTTTTCCCCTTTCTATTGGACATTGCTTCAATTGTTGCATAATATAGTGTTTCAATTGTTTCTCACGTAAAAAAATGTTTCTCATATAAATCTTAGAAAAATTATATTAAAATTTCATTATGCTATAACAAAACAAATATATTTATTCTATTACACACACACAAAGCAACTACATGAGTAAGAATGTCATATTCTAAATTTATTATTATCATTCAAACTAAAAATTATCTCTTATATAGAGTACAAAAATAATCATATAAATTCATTTGATATATATAATTAATGCACAACTATAGATAATTAATATAAGCATTTACTCTATTGGCTAATTTTAATGAACTAATACTTTGATATAAATGCAAACTTTGTTGATTTAGAACCTTAAATAAAGAGAACTTCAAAGAATGTGTCACATAACACAACCTCATACTATCTAATATGAGATCTTTGCTTATACATATATATATATATATATATATATATTAATTACTTGTCAAGGTCATGGTTGATTGTTCAATAATTAAGTTCTTAATTTGTTGAATATCCCCATTTGAATTATCAACTTGGCACAGATGGTGGAGAATCCGTAAAATGTGAATGTGTTAGCTAAAAATATAATTAATGCTTGTCAAAGTCATGACCCCTTAATTAAGTTATTGATGTGGTATATTTCCGTCCGAAAACCACTAAATGAAAAATGGTATTTGATGTGTTTATATGGCCTATAAGAAAATTACAAGATCACAACCAGTTCCACTTCTATTTTCATAATTATTCGATGCTTGTGAGTGGTGGAAAAATGTGATGGGTTTATGTAAAAGTGACAAATAATTAATCACAATTTGCCATATAAAATTACTTTGAAAATAGATGTAGAATTGGTTGTGATTCTAAAATAACTCATAATGTAATCCATATGATGGAGTATTACATATGTATTACATTATGAGTTATACATACAGAGCATTGGCAAAACACTCTCGTGGAATACCTAGATACATTAAGTTCCAAATATAGCAGTGGTACACAAAATAGAGGCAACTATCATATTCTTCTACATTGGTCTCTTGTTTGCAATCCCTTTCGTGTAGTCACGAGTCATCAAGCCCCTATAGTTAGAAACGAAAATAGCAATATCCGATGCAAGTACACCATTAGATGTTAACTAATTAAAATACGACTATTTGTGAATCAAAATTTCAAAATTAGTACATATATACAAAATAGAGGAAGTTATCATATTCTTCCATATTGGTATCTGATTTGCAACCCTTTTTTGTGTGGTAAGAGCATTTGCAGCAGTGATGGTATAAAGCAATAATGCTATATTTTAGCTCCACTTTCATTAAAATGATGCTTCAGCAGTGGAGCAAAAGCAAAAAAATTTAGCTGATTCGCTACAGTGCACATCTATCTTTAGATGTGCACTGTAGCTCACAGGTTTTAAAAAAAATATTTTTTTATTATACTCTCTCTCTTCTCTCATTAAATATACATTTGCCATTCTCTTTCTCTCTCCGGCTTCTCTCCTTTTTTCTTTCTTCCTCCACTTTCCTCATCTTCTCTCTTCTTCCTCCACCGCTAGCTCGATCTCACAGCCCAGTCGCCAGCCTAGCTTCAACCCATGATCGGTGCCGACCCATCTCGCCAATCTCCCCACCTATTTCGCCAACAAACCCATCTCGCCGATCAGACCAAAGCTCTAGATTTCGTGGGTTTCATTCGTCTATCCAAGCTCTGGGTTCATCATTGAAGCTGCCACTGCTTTCCTCCGCCCATTGCTTTGGTTTTTCGTCGATCCAAGCTTTGGGTTTTTTTTTTTTTTTTTTTTTGCATTGCATTGCATTGCGTGAATTTGATTGCCGTGATGTGGGTGTTGCCTGGTAGGTCAGGTGGGTGTGGGTGTGGCTAATGGTAGAGTGGGTTTGTTTTGTGGTGCTGTGTTGGCGGTGGTTGTGCCGTGTTTTGTGGGTTTTTTTTTTTTTTTTTTTTTTTTTTTTCTTTTCTTACTGTGGACTAGTGGTGGTGGTGGTGGTGGTGGTGGTGGTGGTGGTGGTTGTAGGTGTGGGTGTGTGTGTGGGTGTGGGTGTGGGTGATGGTAGAGTTGTTGTGGTTGGGGCTGTGGTTGTATTTTTGGTAGTAGGATATATTATTTTACTGTAATGGTTATATTATTTTATTGTGATGTGTATATTATTTTATTGTGTTAAAAGTTAAAATAGATCTACTACTGCAGCATGTGTGTAGGTAAAATAGATAAAGTGACTTTTTGTGTAGCTAAATAGCTAAAATTTTGTCTTCACTGCTGTGAATGCTCTTAATATATATATATATATATATATATATTGGCTGAGAGTGTGGTTATGAATAAAAAAATAACACAACAATGCTTATTTAATAGTATTCACAAATTGACAGCAATGGAACCTGAAAGGCTGAAACTAAAACCTTTACCATCATTTTCGTATATTTCATTCATTTTCTAACATTTCTTGAACTAGGCTGCTAATCCATATTGTTTGTAGGTAACCAGTTCTGCCAAGGTGGAATACCAATCCATCATAGGCAAAACATAATTAACACAACAATTTTCATAGAGCACTGATCTACAGGCACAAATATGTTTCCTCACATCTCCAGATGCAACAAAAAGTTTCTGCCGATTTCATGTACTCAGCCTCTAAAATTGCTTTTTAGATGAACCCTAAGATTATAGATTAAGAGCTTTACTTAATTACTTTACTTTGATGAGATCATGGGAGAGTTATACATCACCCTTAGGAGAGAGAGAGAGAGAGGGATTCAAAGTCAATCAATGGGTAGTATCCACATATATTGGTGAAACAAAATTTGCTAATAGATTAACGAGGTCAAGCAAACGAGCAAGATGATTCAAAACTGCAGAACATAAATGATGGTGCAAGAGTATGGTGTGGGATCCATGCTACCTAAATTATTGGGGTAGAAGAATCCATACCCTCCGAAGGTCAAATTAGTGAATGAGAAGTCCCTATAAACTCTACAATGAGAGAGCTAGAGAGTTTTTGCCTACTTGAGAGAAGTGGTGGTCTTGTGCTTATATGGATCCGGATCCTCTCCATTTCCCTTTGAAATGGAGAGGGTCCAATTCACGGTTGAGATTTTTTAAAAATTAATCCACACTCAAAAACGTGCCACGTCATAAATTAGCTCACTTAACCCAAACCACACTTAACTACACTTAAACTAGAGGCTCTTTGACTTAATCAGATCCTTCAGCTACCCAAAAAAACAAAAAACTCCATCTTTCTTTAGATCTTTCTCTACCCAAAATTCAGAAACTCTCTCACACCATTGCTAAATCACCATTGCCACTAGCCATTGCGACCACAGTAGTCAAAACCATCATCAACGACGTCGAACCCAGCCATACCACAACCAACAAAAACCCACCCATCATACCCAAATCCACGAAACCCAAACCCACAAAACCCAAAACAACCACCACCATTCCACGTTGATGACCCACAGATCTCCATGCTGATGATCCATGCCGATCTCACCTTAACACTGATGCTCACGTTGATGCCCTTGACGATCAACACATGGTAAAACCCCCAGCAACAATCACCACACTTAGAGTTTTGTTTAGTGATTGGGTTTCCTTTTGAGTATAAAGCTTGATGATTTGCTTTGGGTTTGAAAGTTAGGGGCTTTTGGGTATAGCTGAATGTGTTTTGATTAAGTATCTACCTGTAGTTGTTGTGTGGTTTTGTCTTTGACATCAGTCCAAAAATTATGTTGCTTGGTCATGAACTCATGATGTATGCTAAAAATCATTATGAAATTTCTCCTTTTTTTTTTTCCTTATTTTTTTTAGGTATCTGTTTCTTTTCTAAATTTGGATTGACTATGCAGATGGGTATTTTGTTGGTGGATAATATATTTTGTTTCTTGTAGTTCATTTTAAAGATATAAACTGTGGCTCTTGATAGGTAATTAGGTACAGTGTTTGTGAGCTTAGAATTCTTGATTTGTTATGCACAACTGGTTTTCTAAGCTATATTGCTACTCACACTCTTATTTGCTTATCAAAAAGTTTTTTCCCTCCTTTCTTGATTTCTTTTAGCCTGAAGGTTTTATTATGTCTTTTCCAGGGGGAATGGGCAGACTGACAATGAATTGAGCAAGTATGTAGTAAATTAGGCAACGGTTGAAGGTATTAAGAAAAATAGCATCTCGAGTTTTAGAAACTCGAGATCCATATTAAAACTTGAGTCCCAAAGACTTGCTTTGCGAGCGTTTTGGGATTGAAAATGTGATAAAGATCTCGAGTTCCTATAGTGGCGTTTTTAAGTCCTATAGTGACGTTTTAAAGAACTATAGCAGCGTTTTCTTGCAAAATTTTTGTATTAGTCTGTTTAGGGAGCCCTATAGTGGCGTTTTTAATCCCTATAGTGACGTTTTAATACCCTATAGCAGCATTTTTTTGCAAAATTTTTTCTAAGTGTGATCAGGAAGCCCTATAATGACGTTTTTAAGTCCTATAGTGGCGTTTTATAGAACTCGAGTCTTTAAAACTCGATTTTTATGTGGATTTTTTCTCCACATTTTACCCATTCACTTACAAATCGAGACTTAAAAACTCGAGTTTTATCTTAAAACTCGAGTTTTAGACACTCGAGATGCTACTTTTCAACATTCTTTTGCGCTGTGACAACTAACTAAATTTTTTAATATTTATTGTTATTTAGAAATAAAATCCGTCTTTTCCAACTAGTGGTATATGTTGATTTAGTGCTGACATCTAAAGATTTCTATTTATGTAGGTGTTAGAAGTTGACAGTAAGAATGTAAAAGCTCTGGACGGGAGAGCACAAGCATACATACAACTTGTTGATTTGGATCTGGCAGAACAGGATATCAAAGAGGCTCTTGAGATAGACCTAGACAGCAGGTATGTTCACTAATTTTGTCAATAATGGGCTATGTTTTCTTGTCAATTGGAAAAGGTTGTGTTATCTTCAGTACAATTCACTCAATTTGGGGTTATAGTCATTTACATTAGGATGTTGGTTGTGTTGTCAGGGATGTGAAACTGGAGTCCAAGATTTTGAAGGAGATAGTGAGAGAGTATAACAAGAAGGATGCCCAGTTTTATGGTAGCATCTTTGCAAAGATGAACAAATTAGAGCAAGCAAGATCAGCATTAAGTTCACTAACCCCAACCTTTATAAACATTGTCTTTTGTCTGGATTTATTACTCTAGTTTGATATGTCTTTGAAGTCATTCATTAGTGATTGCTTTTGTGTCTTGTATGAGCAGAAAACACAGCAAAAGTAGGAGCCAGTGCCACTTATAATTGACAGCAAGGTGTGATACCAACCTGGCCTCCTCTCTCTTTTCTGTAGTCAAAACAGCTACAGTTTAAGAATTGAGGTTGTGTCTTTTTTTTTTTTTTTTTTTAAGAAACAATTAAGGTTGTGTTAGATTTAGTGAACAGTTATGGAATGTATATTAGTGGAGTGGTACCAAATTAACCAGTGAGATGTATTATCCTTCTAATAAAAGTGGTCATTGTATGCTTCCCATGGCCTACTTGCATTATCAGTTTGTCACTGTCCTCACTACAATACAAGAATTGAGGTTGTGTTGGATGTGTTGAAGCCTGGTTTACCCTTTGCCTGAACATTGTTCTTGTTAGAAAGCACCTAATGTCCCTTGTTTGTTTCTTTGCTTCAACTTTTCTGCTTTCATTTTTTTCTCTTTTGAAACCCTTATTTAAGGGTAAAATACAAACAATGTTATCAGTTTCAAAGACAGTTGAAAAACCTTAATATTTGCCCCCTGTTAAGATGGACAAGTATCACATTCAAGTTTCAACCAGAATGTCCCGAGTAAAAAGTAGCACCCCAATAGCACTAGAGACTTAAAAAAAAGGTAGGGGTTCTCCACAAACTTTGATAGGGCTTTTGTAACATTTGACTGGCACAACTCGATGGTCTTGACTTGATCTTGAACTATAAATTTGATATAGAATCCGTTACTTGCAAGCAATATTTGCCCCCTGCCGTATGTTGGTGATTGCTTGCTGCACTCCTAAATTTGGGAAATCAACAGCAAGGTTCTTCCCCTTTAATCAAATTGGTCCAATAACAACACTTTTGCATGTATGAAACCTATAAGAAGGGAATCTAATTTACAGATCTTTAGAGTTTCACGTTTGGAACAACTTATCATGCAGAGCAAGTTGCAATTCTTGTCAAAGCATATTGTCAATATCTACTATTTGCATTGAATCACATGAAGCAAATGCAATACTTACATTGAACCACTTGAATCAAATATGGTATCTAATACCATGAGACATCCAGAAGGATCAAATGAATCAAATTCCAATCCAATTCTAAACATTTTAAAACTGGAATTCAAAATCCAATTGCAATTTCAACTCCAATTCCTACTCCAAATCACACCCCTAAGTTAAAATAATGTTACAACTAGAATATATGGCCGTTCCCAAAGTTTAATTTATTAATTCTACAAAGAACGACAACAAGGTGTACAATAATCAATAAAATGCTTGTGGTCAAGATGGAAAGGAATCAGATTAATGCTACAAATATTGAGCACCACATAAGCCTAAAGAAGAGAATTGACAATTTTGCAGTGTAAAAACCAATAAGAACTAAGCCATAGTTGCCAAAATGTAGAGGGGATGAACAAAAGCATTAAAATTGGATATAGAGGTCAGGGTTCTAAATTTTAATATAGGGAAAAAGTTGCAATATAACTATTACAAGAATTGGCAATACCATGAAAAGAGCACAGCTATAACAATAAAAAGAAATTCTAATACAAGAGAATGATGGATAAAGAGGGCAGCACCCAACAAGTGCTATTTTAGCTCAAGTCTAACTCTTGTCAATCACAAACCAGTTAAAGCATCTAATTTGAAAAAACTAAACATGCCACAAAATCTTCAGAGATCCATCAATAATGATAAACATTGGCCCATCTAGGCAGGTGTAACAAAAACAAGTTGCAAAAAGACCAAAACTATGACTAATAAACTACTTAAGCAGTGGCACCCTTTGGATCTTCTTCATATAGAACTCAAGTTCTTTTCCTTCCAAAATGTATCTGATAGAAAAAAAAAAAAAGGTTTGGAAACAGAATAAGGCGACACAAAATTGAATACAAAAGAAAAAATGTAAAAACTTTTGGACTGATGTCGAAGAGAACACCACATAACAACTACAGGCAGATACTTAATCAAAACACATTTGGTTGTACCCAAAAGCCCCAATTTTTCAAACCCAAAGCAAATCATCAAGCTTTATACTCAGAAGGAAACCCAATCATTAAACAAAACTCTAAGTGTGTTAATTGTCGTTGGGGGGTTTTACCATGTGTTGATCGTCGAGGGCATCAGCATGAGCATCAGTGTTGAGGTGAGATCAGCATGGATCATCGGCATGGAGATCTATGGGTCATCGGCGTGGAATGGTGGTGGTTGTTTTGGGTTTTGTGGATTTGGGTTTCGTGGATTTGGGTATGATGGGTGGGTTTTTGTTGGTTGTGGTATGGCTGGGTTCGACGTCGTTGATGATGGTTCTAACTACTGTGGCCGCGGTGGCTAGTGGCAATGGTGATTTAGCAATGGTGTGAGAGAGTATCTGAATTTTGGGTAGAGAAAGATCTGAAGAAAGATGGAGTTTTTTTTGTTTTTTTGGGTAGCTGAAGGATCCGGTTAAGTCAAAGAGCCTATAGTTTAAGTGTAGTTAAGCGTGGTTTGGGTTAAGTGGGTTAACTTATGACGTGGCACATTTTTAAGCGTGGATCAATTTAAAAAAAATCTCAACCGTGAATTGGACCCTCTCCATTTCAAAGGGAAATGGAGAGGATCCGGATCCGTGCTTATATAATGGTGAGTGGTGAATCGAAATCCCTCTAAAGTAGGGACTTTTCCTTGTTAAGAGGGTTTGGCATCTTAGGGTTTCCAAGATTTTAGGGTTCCTTTCTATATGAGTGGTACAGGTAAGTAATGGGCTTCATCTCATATGTCACGCAAGATGTTTCCATGTATAGATATATGTGGGGATCAAGGAAAACTATGCTTAGACTTGTCGGCCTTGTTATCTCATTAGCCAGATGATCCCGTTGGCCTTCTCACCCCGTCCAAAGGCTCCCTGTTGTCTTACAGATGCGTTCGTTTGCTTCCGTAAAGTTGTTGTCACTCTAGTTGTCATTGCCTTAGGTCTTATCCTCTACTTCCATAAAGCTGACGAACCCATGGGTGTTGTCGTCTTCTTTGAATGACATGTCCGGGGATATTTGTTTTTGCTGAAAATACCCCTATTAGTAAACTAGGAGAAATTTTAACCTATAGGAGAGACTGCATTTTCCTAGTAAGTAGAGGAAAGAAGGAAATATGCTCTAAGTTTTCAATACTAATAGTAGATATTCTCCCTAGTTAGGTTTCACATTTTGTTGCAGAATTTATATTTCTTCTGATCCCATAATTTTTTCAATCTCAGCAACAATTATTAAACACTAATAATGGTTGCTAAAAATTATGTAAACATGTGAAGCAAATCCATAACAGTGTAAAATTATAACATAAGTAGATGAAAAAGGAAAGACTTTGTTGATGAGAAGAGAATATATATATATATATATATATATATATATATATATATATATATAAATATATATGGGCTTAAGAGAAATTTAAATAGAGGCTTAAGTGAAACCGAGTGAATTTAAGGTCATCACTCTCAAGAATCCACTAATTAATAATCAAACGGTTACAAGTATAAGAAATCTTACCACACAAAGTACATGAGTTCTAGGTATCTGACTCTGTATCTGTATATGACGGCTTTCGAAATCTGCCTTATATATGACTAGGGTTGTGAGAAAAGAAACCCTAATAAAATAAGACATCATAGCCGAATTTCAGATATGGAAATTATGAAATCGTAATTCTCGATAGATTGAGTTTGTGTCGAGTTTCTTTATTTAACCTCAAAGTTGTATCTGTCGAGCTTTTGTCGAGACTTAATGAAACAACTTTTCTTAACTTGTTTCTTGGATCAATCTTCATTATTTTAAAAATACCAGTTGATATGTTTAATCAACATACTTCTTGATATATTAAACCTATCTTAGATCTACCAAAGTAAAAGTAAAGTGCATTTGTCAAAGGATTAACCAATTATATAGAAAATATGATCTTAACATGCTACATTCATAACATTTTCATAATAAATCCTAAGTGTTAAGTTGTTACTAGATCCAATTTGAACCTACCATTAAAATTACTTTTTTACTCACCAATAACAACCATAACAACATGATACTTAGGATTTATTGTGAAAAATGTTAGGGATATTAAGTAATAATGGAAGAACAAGGTTAACACAAAAGACAAATAGAAAATAGATAACTTGGAGGCATTATATTGGTTTTCTTAGACAATATTTGCCTCCCACATTATTGTTGCTAAAGGGTTATTGTAAATTTGTCCCCAAGTTACAACCAAGATCTGTTGGATTCTATAGATGGCAATTTTGGAAAATGAACACAAGATTTCTTATGTTATATTTTTTCAAGTGAAAATAAGCTTCTAATTATACCCATAGGGTTATGTTTCATCAAAAAGCACATATGGAGAGTTAAAATGTTTCATAAAACCGTTCATAAGGCTTGAAATCTCTTCAACCTTTTCGAACAGTCACCAAAAAAATTCTGTAGAAAATTTAGTTTTCCAGTTTCGATCGATTGAGAGGTCCTTTCATTCGATCGAACATGAATCAAATAGCAATCGTACCATCCAGAAACTCTAGGATTATTCTTCTTACTATTTCGATTGATCAAGCCAAAGTTTCAACCGATTGAAAATGCTATATTTCGAATTTTCACTTAGAAAATTCCAGAAATTGAATTTTTACTGTATGAAAGAATATTCTCCAAACTCAAACATCATTATTACAATCTATCCTTGTATATACCTATATATACAACAAAAAATATTATGGATGTAATATGTAGGCCAGGTGGCATCATAATATGTAAACCATTGAAAAAAGCAAAAAGGCTCTAAGAGCATTCACATCTAGCATTGCAAATGGTATATGTAGGAGATTTTAGCATCAAAGCACAAAATAAGCCTATTACTTGGTTTTCTACTTGTAAAAATTTTTACAATAATGCTACAGTACTATCTTACTCATATGACGGTACTGTAGCAATTGGCATAAATTTTATATTCTTTTTTATCTCCCTCTATCAGCCACTACTTCTTTCTTTTCTTCCTTTCCTTTATTTTTTTTTTCCTCTAATTCTCTTTGTTACTTCACTTCTCACTCTCTCGCTCACATCTCTCTCTCTCTCTCTCTCTCTCTCTCTCTCTCTCTCTCTCTCTCTCTCTCTCTCTCTCTCTCTCTCTCTCTCTCTCTCTCAAGCTTGCCACCAGAGTTAGGTTGGATTCAAAGTGGACACGGCATGGCAGAGATTGGCGTGGGCTTGGTGTGGCGGAGATCGACGTGGGAAAGGCAGATTTTGATGGTTTGTTTGATTTTTTGCTATTAATTTTTGTCTTTTGGGTTTGGATGGGTTGGATTTTGGATTCCTTTGGGTTGGTATTTTAGATTCGAAAGGGGTTTGGGTTGGATTTGGATTGGTTGGTTGGGTTGGCGTGGTGGGTAGTGGGTTGTTTGGTTGTTTTTGCTATAGGTTTGGTGGGTTTTGTTTTGTTTTTAATTTTGGGTTTTTGGTCCTGGTGGGATTTTGGTAGGCAGAGGGCAGTGGTGGTGATTGTTTGTTTGGTTGTTGAGAGAGAGAGAGAGAGAGAGAGAGAGAGAGAGAGAGAGAGAGAGAGAGAGAGAGAGAATTTGTTTATTATTTTATTCTATAATTATATTATTTTAATTTGTTGTATTGTAAAATAAAAGTTGGGATATTTTGTAAAATGATAAGGTATAATAGATAAAGTAGCTTTTGAGATGGTAAAATAAAATAATCTGAAGATACCGGATGTGAATGCTCTAAGAAGCCTAAAGAAGAAGAATCTTCAAAATATAAATTTTGTCCGTTTGCAAGAAATCAAACCGAAAAAAGAAGAACTAGATGATCAAGAAAAAAAAAAAAAAAACAAAAACCAAAATAATATTTTTGGAATAACATTTTTTGAACCAATAATGGTGCACTTAAGGATGGTGCAATTGTTGAAACCTGCAAAACAATCCAAATTATTAGGACTACCTTCCAAAACATAAATAACAGTTGCAAAATAATCCACATTATTAGGACTATCTTCTAAAATGTAAATAACGGGGTGGCTCAATTATTAGGCCATTTAAGCATTGACTTAAGGCTCCAAATTGAAGATGGATCTTAAAATAGAATATATTATATCTATTTGTCTTATAGTATTGCACAAAAAAAAAAAAAAAAGGAAAAAAAAAAAAAAAGCAAGGCCCCTCACTTAAGGGAAAAAGAAAAAAAACATCTTCTATTAGCCAATAGAAGGCCTTGCCTATTTGTCTTAGGATGTAAAATGGTTAATTAAGGCCAAATTTTTTAATATATATAAATTATTTTTAAAATATTATATTCTTTCCAAATGTTCAACATTTTGTTAATACATTTTACTATATTTGCAGTAATTTAAGAGTGTAAAAAATTTTAGTCTTTCGAAAATTTTACTCTTGATTTCTCTCTCTATCAAAAGTATAATTATAATTAATAGTTTTTGAGACAAACTCATTACTAAAATTCATTATTCAAAAGAACTGATGTCTAACATTGCCAAGAGAGATAGTGACCATTTAAAATATGATATTTACTCTGAGACTAATTGTTTGATATTTTTAGAATTAAAAATTTTTAAAATATGTTTTATATGAAAATTAATAGTCCAATTAACATATAAATTCTATAAAAAGCTTGGATTCTTTTTTCTAATTCATGTATTGCTTATGAAATATTAAGTAAATGTGTTGAATTGGACCTAGACTAGGCCCTATTTTTGTGGACCATGAATTTGAGTGAGGAAGGAAAGAATTAGTTAGACGTTGAATTAAAGTATTTAATAGAAATTGCACCATTTAGAATTTACAAAATTTCAAATTTTTAATTTTAATTTTAAATACTCTACACATATGAAAAATATTCATAGAAATGTTGCCATAATTTGCATGAAAGACATTTAACATGCCAATAACATGATTCTCAAAAAAAAAAAAAAAAATGCCAATAACATGGTTAATATTGCATAATTTTTTGCAAGATCATAGTGGTATTAATTCAAAGAAACCAATTTAATAGTGTCTAAAGTTGCTAAAAATTATATATTAAATTGATAATTTTTTTTCAAAGAACTGTTCAACGAGTACTACCATTGAGATATTTAAAGAAACTAACAACTCTTAAAAAAGACAAGAAATGTTATCCTATCTTCATGAACTCAAAAATTTTCCTCTTCCACCGGGTAATCTGTATTATATTTGCATTATTTTCTGATTATGTTGAGACATGTTAGAACAGTTGCTGCATTTTTTTATTTATTTTACATAGTTCGTTATTTAGTAGGGAAAAAAACAAGCACAGAATAAATTAGACACTAAATTTTTCATAAACATTTATTTTTAATGGGTAGTCATTAACAATTGTTTTGTGCAAGATGTGTTTGAGGAGTGCATGTGTAGATTTGTAATCATATCTCCGCAAATATTTCTACAATATATTCTAATAGGATTTCTTCTTATGCGTAGATGAGCAATTTACACTCCCCTTCTTCTTGGTTCTTCCAGTAGCAAGGGTTGCAATTGTAAAAAATCACAATGCTTGAAATTTTACGTATACTTTTTAAGGTTTCATTTCTGCACTTGCATTTTACTTTTTTAAGCTTTCATTTATACATATGCATTATGTGATGATTTTTATTAGGTATTGCAATTGTTTCACTGAGGGAAGCTACTACACTCTAGGAAGATGTTCCGGCTTAGGGTGCCAAAACAGCAACACCAAAGCAACAGAGTTGCCCATAACTCTTTGATGCATGGAGAGTAGAAGAGGAAGCAAGATTTTGTTGTTGTTGTTATAACTTAATTTACACACCACGCTAATTATTTATACAAGAGAAAAGAGAATTCAAAGGTAAATATAAACCAAACCGGGATTGGAATAAAACATATGTAGAGTTAGAAGTTGATGCAGATGCAAAATCTTGTATTAAATAAGAGTTATTTGGACTTTGGAGTCCTTGTTTTTAGTACGTGCTCCTATTTTATGCTTTTGAAATGTTGGAGGATTTGCATAAATTTGAGAAGTTCTTTAGAAATAAAACATTGAGAGTTATCTAATTACAAAGACCAATGAGTTTTGGGTTTCCTGCAAGAAAAACCTTTTTATGTTTTATAAAATTTATTATTATTATTATTATTATTATTATTATCAAAAGCGATACTATTCCTTGTTGTTTTCTGAAATATTTCATAATGAAATTATTAAAAAAACACTTAAGGGGGGAAATGCAAATCATATCATATACTATACTATATAATAAAAGTTAGACTTAAACGTCGTAGTTGCGTCACGTGACTTCACCAAATTGCATAAATTTTAATAAATTTTTAGATTTTAAGAATAGATATATACATATTTTTTGGATAAATATGATAAATCAAGTAATGAAAGAAAGTAATATTTGATTTACAACTATAACAGTTGTGTCTATCTAAAATGTTATCAACAAACCCTAAAATAAAAAAAATAGATATATATTTTTTTTGTCCTTATCTTTTTGTCCTATAATTTCTAAGTTGATAAAAATTTTAATTTGATTACAATCCAAATTTTTCATATAATCATTTTCTTATTAATTTATCTATAATTTCTAAAAAAAAAATTAGAGTATGCGTAAAGTAGTTAAACTAAAGTAGTTAAAGTGAAAGAATAGTTAAATAAGGACTCTAAAGTCTAGAGAGAGATCAATTTTAAATCTTTATTTTTGATAAGGATATAACTTCTTAATTTGTTGAAATTTTAATGAGTACAAAACAGCTCCATGTTGACGCCAACACTCCACCAGCTAGCCAGGATGATGAAAATCCCATATGCCAGTACACCACAGCAAATAATGAGTAAATAAAATTTAATTTTTTTAATAAATAATCACAGCTCCCACGTGTAAAATCCAAATCCCATCATAATGAGAAAGAGATTGTTTATATTATATATATATATATATATATATATATATAAAGAGAGAAAGAGATTACCGTTTCCATCTATGGTTTTAGTTGACACCATCTTGATCTTGATGAAATTTTTTTTCCTATGTTTCTTTAAAAAATGTAAAAGGAAAAAAAAAGGATAGAACTTACATTTTTTTTTCCTACATTTTTTTTTTGGTGGATAAATTTGCATCTTATATCATCTTTTTCCTAATAATAAAGCAAAAAAAAAAAAAAAAGTATTTGAGTTTTACCTAAATTACTTCTTTTTGTTCATATTATCTACTTTACAACCTAAAATTCCCACCATATATACACAGAGTTTTTTGGTATTTCATTATTTCTATTACGTACTTTACAATTGTAGGGACAAGGCCCAAAAATGGTATATTAGGCCTTGGGTCTTATCCGAGAACGTTGGAATGTTTGAGGAGAGACAAATAGTCGAGGGTCATTCTAACTCAGTGCCTCATGGGTAAGAAAGGAGTATAAGACGGTCCGAGAAGCAATGTCTCCTCAGACAAGACGAACACTACTCCTTTACATATTCTAGCCACAAAAATGACCTCAATAGAGGCACTGGTGTCAGAAGCATGTTACATAAACCCACGAGAAGGAAGGAGACCCAAAAATATCTAAGGAAATGGTGTTACCTCTGCATTAAATGCACTATAGCTATTTTTCTGGATACATTTATGTGGAGAAGATTCCTGAACAATGTTTCCTTGGTCACCACAACTCACAGAGGAGGCAAAGGAGATGTTTGATGGGACAAGTACTTAAGTAGCAACCCAAATTATCGAAAAGTGTAGGGTAAAGATTTTCTAGGAGAGACTATATAAGAAGGGAGACCCTCCATGAGAGGCGGGCACAAAAAAAGAGAGAGAGAGAAGGAACATTGTAACAATAAGAATTGCACATGTAATCAATTCTATTGGTCTATAAGAATATATGCCTCCTTGGACAACACATACATCTGGCCTTACGTGTTTTGCTCTTGCATGATGATCTTTCAAACCTGTCCTAGCCGTTGTTAATTTCATTGAAGCCCAGTTCTACAACCTACTCTCTACAAATTTATTGCTTTGGGCTATTTAGGCTTAGGTCCATACTCCTTTTGGGCCAAGAGTTCAAATTGGGTCCTTACAACAATAATATGGTATATTCTTCCTTTCTCCTCTCTGCCTTACCTACAACCTAGCAAGTAATTTTTTTTTTTATCAAATTGAATAGATTTTGTGTATTTGTTGCCTTTTTATTATATATAATATGATTTTTATCAACAAGTTTTATAGATAGGCTGAAATTCAATGTTTGATCACACCTTTTAGTGTTTTTTTTTTAGAAGTTAATATAGCAAGCAATATTTTTGTATTTTTTAATTTCTTATTACATGATTATTTGTTGTTGACATCAATATTTTATTATGAATTTAATTTGTTATGGCTTTTGTTTGGTGCTTTGTTCCATATAATCTATATTCTTTAATTAAAAGCAAAATTTTGCTATCAAAAATGAAATTGGATATAAGAGAATTCATCCATCCAAATTTCTATGTAAGTCTATCTTTATTTAGCTATTTTTTTCTTTTTCTTTTTTTTTAGTTCAAAAATTTGGATATTTTTTCATTAATGAATTGAGGTTTTGGCTTAATTTTGTTTTCAACCGTTTCAATTATAGAATTCATTATTTTTTCATGTGTAATATTAATATCTGTGTTTTTTTTTAATGATAAAAAAATAATATATGTGTTCTTAAAGGCTAAAACACAATACAATTACAAACATTACTTTAAGTTAGGGTGTTATATTTATTTACTAGTAAGTTAGAATGTTACATTAAGTTAGAGTATTATATTTTTATTTATTATTAATTTAGTTTAGGGTTAATATAACTTTTAACCATTTGAATGAAATTAGCACTAAATAAGAAATTTAGTACAAATGATTTAAATATCAAAATAAGAAATTAAAATTAAAATTCTTTTAAGTGTACAAGTGCAATTTATTTTTTAATCTTAAATTTTGAATTAATTCTTTTTTTTCATTTTATTTGTTATTAAATTTAATTATATTATCAAAATATTTTTTATTAAGCCGTGCATCATGCGAGCATAATACTAGTAACCCAATAATTATAGGTGTGCAAATGACCCAATAACAACTAAGAAATAATAAGTTCATGTGTAGTTCGATAGGTTTCTCAATTAAATAAAAAAAATTATAATAGATTTAATTGTCATTAAAAAAAATATTACTTACGGTTTTTTGTTCGGTGCACATGTTTAAACTGTTAAACTGGGTGAGAAAAACTAATCTCCTTAACTATACCTAAGGTTTTTTTTTTTTTTTTAGTATGCAAAGTACCATATTTAACCTTATAAAGTTAATATTGTTTCTAAAATTTTTGTTTTAAAAAAAAAAAACCTTAAGTTAATACCATTTTTGCCTAGAGTCTTAAATCTCAATTGGTTGGTACCTTCCAAATTATACACATGGCAGATTGAGGTGGATTTGATAGGTTGAAAAAACTATCAACCCAAACCACACTTGACTCAAAGCTCAAAATAAAATTCTAACCTTACCCAACCCACCAACTTATGAAAACCAACTCAAGATGTTGGGTTAGGTTAGGTTAAGTCAATTTTGCCAGGTAGGCAAGTTTGATACATAGCCCTAATTTTAACGTAGAAGCCTTCACCTCCTTGTAACTTCCATTCAAATATAGTCTGTTTTTGCTCAATAACAAAGTTTCACAAAATATTTGGCTAAATAGAACTATTTTAAACTTATATTGAAAAGTCAAGTTCCATTTAGTGAGAGAAATGAGTTTAGACAAGTAAGATTGGGCATTTAATGGATTTTGAAAGATGAGTGTGTGTAATTCCTGTTCATTGTCTAGTGATAATTTGTTTGGCCTATCCCCATAAATAACCAGCTTTGATTAAAGAGCTGTTCATATTTTCTATTCAAATTATTTGGTCGAGTTTTAGAGATTGGAACAATATATATATATATATATATATTGATTTAAAACATATAAGAGTTAGAAGTAGATGCAAATGCAATCATGAACGCAAAGGTCGACGTGAGGCTTTTTTTATTTTTTTGGATAGAATACTTAGTTATTAACTCTCACACACACAGGGAAGTGGGGGGAGAGGTATAAATTTGAGAAGTGTTTTTTGAAAGTAAAACATTAAGAACTATCTAATTACAAAGACCAATGAGCTTTGGGTTTCCTGCAATGAAAACCCTATTATGCTTTCTAGACTTAAAAAAGAAGAAAAATAAGAAAAAGGGATGCTAAACCTATTGTTATACATTTAGTGTCCGTTTGGGATCCACTTATTTTGCTGAAAGTACTGTAGATAAAAGTAAAAGTTAACTAAAATAGTTCAATGAGACCTATAAATAGTACTAAAAAATGTCGTAAGAGCCATGAATAGTAGCAAAAATAAACTGAATAGTAAAATAAGTTGGCAGAAATAATTCATGCCAAACGCACACTTGTAATTTGATATGTAATCTTTTAATTTATTTAATAAAAAAATTGATATAAATATTAATTGAGCTTAACATTATTTTAAGAAAAATTACACATTCCTATCCCAAAAAAAAAAAAAAAAAAGTACACATGAATTAATGTAAAATATTTATCTTGAATTACATTAAACCGAATTGATTGAAATTTTGTATGCATAAGAAAAGTAACACACACGCATATATGGGAGATGTTATATCCATAATATTTTCACAAAAAAATTTAAAGTGATAGATTATTCCAGGCTGCTGCTAGTAGGTTAAAAAGTAATTTAAGTGGTGAATTTAAATTGAAATTAGCTACAACTTACCACTTAAAATTTACTGTGAAAATGTTATGAGTGTAACACGTCTCATATATATGTACCAATGGTATAGGGAGGCAATTAGGCAAAATCTTGTGCAGATGCTCTCGCAAGAAAGGCCATCTAAACACAAGACTTTCTCATTTTGGATACTCCTTTGTAGTCACACCCTCTATTCTTGTACGACATTTTGGGTCTAGGACTGTGGGTTGTAATCGCTTATGTATTGATACAGTTGTAATATCTAGCAGTTAATTTTGTACAATATATCCCTATTACCCAAAAAAAAAAAAAAAAAAAACTAATAAATAAGGTTATGTGTAGTACAATAGACTTCTCAATTAAAAAAAAAAAAAAATTGTATTACATTTAATATTTATTAAAAAATATTATCTATATTTTACTGTTCAATGCACATGTTTAAATAATTAAACTTAATGAGGAAACCTATTCTACTTAACTGTACTTAAGTTTTTTTAATTTTATTTTATTTAAATTGATCACATCTATATATTTATTTATGTTAATGTATGGGAAGGAGTAAATACAAGCGTCGCTATAAATCCTTCCTTTTTCTTTTTTTATTTTGGGACCTGTTGTGGTGTTTTGCGACTGCTGTAATTGGTATTAGGAAGACTAGGACCTATTGCAGCGATTGTCAGGCGCTGCTATAGGTCCTTCCAATTTTTTTTTGGTTGGACCTATTGCGGTGGTTGTTAAGCGCCATTATAGGGCTTTCCATAATATATATATATATATATATATTTTTTTTTTTTCTAGGTTAGACCGTAAGCACCGCTATAGACAAACCTATTGCAAGATTGTTACAAAAGCTGATATAGATCGGGGTTTGTAGCGGCATTTGCAAAAAGTGCCACAATAGATCACCTACAGTGGTGTTTTTGGGAAATGCCATTATAGCCCAGCTTTTTAGTACTGCTTAAAATTACTTTTTTTTTTTCTTAATTAATTAATTATATTTTATTTTATCAATAGCAACGTGAGAAACCAATAGCGCTGGTACCACCATGAGATACCTTCAGGTCAGCTGTATGCCATGGGGTAGCGATTCACGAATAATAATAATAATAGTAATAAAAAGACCAACCAAGCCCATAACTTGAGAGCTCCACCACCAGAACAAGAGGAAATTTCATGGCCACTCCACCAACACCAAGTTCTGTTACTACCACTTCTTTCAGCCCGCCAACTTTGCAAATGCTATCCTATGTATTATTTTGTGATATTTACCTTCATTGTAGTTTGATTTACGAGGCATTTATAAGGCCTTTTGCTACTTTTAGTGAACTTTGATGATGTGGCAAGAACCAACAACACCTATTAGAGAATTTAACAACATCCATGTTGGAACAACTTTTGTAACACAAGGAAGAAACAACAAAATAAATATGTTTGTAACACAATGAAGAAACAAGATAAATGGAGAGTTGATTGAATAACAAGGCTTAGAGGCATGAAAAAAACGTTGTAGTTGGACACTATTTTCCCCCATTCAGTTCAGATGATGCTAAAGGATTGCGCAAATTTGTCCTCAAGATACAACTTTTGAGGGTTCTCTTTATAGCTTGAGAGGGGATTTCAACTTTTAGCACTAACAAGTAGTCTTATATGCTCATATTTGATTTGAAGTTCATTACTAAATCAATGGCTCTCAGTTCAGGCTTATTATCTCACGTGATCAATCCTGGCCAGATTTTATAAATTATTTGAGCATTATGTTTGTTGAAGGCTGCTCAATTGCAATCAATGGTTTATATGAAGTAGCAGTTCTTCATAAAAGAGCAATTCAGGTATGCATATTTTCTTGTCATTTTTGTTGAGCTTGAATACCCATCCGAGTGCTATAGCATTTAAATGTTTGAAATGCTATGTTTTGGTTTTATGCAGAACTCAATACTGTGCATTTTTGGGTAGATAAGAATATCACCAGCTTGGGGATGCTCTATCATACACAGTATTTAAATGTCAATTATCAATTTATAGCATTCTTTCTTTATGAACAATGATTACATCCATATTATCAATGGGATTAGTTTTCCAGATGTAAAAATCTCAGAGGCTTGGATAAAACTAAATAAGTAAAATGAACTACATGTAATCTCATTGCAGTCAGTTATGTATGAAAGAATTCATGCAGAAGCACTTGAAAGCTGGCTTAATGCAGATTGTTACCTAGCCTAACATGAGCTTTATCTGGATGAATGTTCTACTACTAAACACTATTTGATTATTTATTGATTTAATCATTCTTCTTTTTTAGTGTAGTTTATCTCCAGAATAGCAAGGAAATCTAATCAAAAGAATACGGATAGTAACGGTGCAGCAAATCAGGCCTATGTAGCAAATGTAGTAATTCAATTGCCATCAATCTCTTATTATTTCTAGAGCTATTATGTAGACATGGCAAAACGGGTCAGAATTTTCTGACCCGACCCGACCCGAAACCTTTTTTTTTTACCTGAAGCAAAAACGGGTTGACCCGTGACTTGACCCATATTTTTTTGTGGGTCAACCCAACCCAAACCCAAACCATTTTTTTAAAACTTTTTTTTTTTTTGGTAAAAAAATAGTAAAACTAAGACAATATTGGTTTAATTGTTTATTGTGAACTTTAAGGAAACAATTGACACATTTACATATTGCATGCAAATTAATTGAAATATAAATGGTTGAACATTTTGTAATAAGTAAAGATTTTTATATATCAAATAGTAAAGTACATGCCAAGATAATCTGATTATAGTAGAGTAAAAAACATAGATTTAAAATTGTAGACATGTGTGAGAAACATTCACAAGTGCGAAAATAATGAAGTTAAAGTATCAAATTAGCATAAATTATGAATACTTAGACCTATTTTTTTAATAATTTATGTAAAAAATAAATGGTTTTTCAAAATAAATTATGATATTTTCTAAAGTGTGTATTGCTTAACAATGATATGATATTCATAAAAGAGACCATGTATAAATAAGTAAGTAATCAAATTTTAAAGTATATCTCAAATTGAAATAGAGTGTTAACCACAATCGATAATAGATTATAAAATTAATTTTCAAGATTGTAAATTTTTTATATGTTTTTATTTTTTATTAAATGAGTTATCCAGTAAGTCATTTGTCATTTTGTTTTATATTTTGAAATGTTGATATTATATAGCAATAAAATTTGTGTATTTGTTTTACTTATCTTTGTGTTATTTTGTTTTAGATAGCAATGTTAGGATTTGTATAATTTTAAAATTATTGAATAAATATTAATAAGTTTAACTGAGTTCATTCTTGATATAAGTGGTGAATTCAAAATAATGCATTTTATATCAAGTAATTTGTTGTATAACTTTCCAAATAGCAAATACATGTTGTTTTCTTAAAAAAAAAATGTGAAAAATACGAGTCAACCCTTCCTAACCCGCAACCTGATTGACCTAAACCTGATTTTAACCCACTTAAAATGACCTGTTTTTGACCCGTGACTAGTTTGACCCGCAACCCGATTGACCCGACCCGACCTGCCCATTTTGTCATGTCTACTATTAGGACATTCTTAAAGATCCAAAGGAACTACTAGAAAAAGTGAAACCTATGGAGAGAGTAAATTAAATAAGTTCACAGCACATTGGCATAGATAATATTTCCCTTTGGAGTATTAGTGATGAAAAGAACAGTTCAAAATTCAGGGAACTCACAAATACGCCATCTTGAAAAAGGGAAAAGCATAAGTGTGCCAAAAAGATCTTCTTCCAAGTCTGAAAAGAGGATTCTTTAGAGACACTAACAGAAGGATCACGTATCCACCAGGAGAAGGACAATCATCTGCTTAGTAATCATAGTTTAAACATCTAGGCAATAAGAATAGGATGCATCTGTAACTCTACACTATTATAAATTCTTCACAGCAAAGCATCAAATGTAGACAGGCAATGACCAATTAATAACTAATATCCAAGGCATAGCCTTAAAGCTTTAAAGTTTGACAAATGTAACAATTGGAAAAGAACTTGTAAAATCCAATCAAAGGGGTCAAATTCAATAAAATTGCAGTAAATCATAGGGTAATGAAAGGGAATTATGTACAGAAGTACAACTTGGGCCTGATAGTCAGTCAAATTCTTATAAACACCAACAAAATATCCCCTTTCCGCAAAACAAAGAATGCATCCTTAATTATCTTGTTCCATTACTGGCTCAGAATCCAACTTTTGTGTACCTGATGATGCCCTCTACATGGTGCCTCATCAGCACATGTTCTAAACTAATTGTCTTAACACCAATGTGTTGAAAGCTTTTTTTTTTTCGTAGCACATCCATAAAAAGAACTCCAAGTATAGTCGCAGTATATGTAGAAACTTGCAACAAGCTTATGATCAGTGTAAACTAACCAGATTGTCCAGATTTTCTTGAAAGCAAATTACTTCATCACCAAAAAAATAAAAATAAAAATAAAAATTCGACCTTTAATTTTGGATTAATTATTATCCCCTCATCCTACATTTGGTTGCTAAAAAAATTTAATAGCATAATTAAATTTTTTTTTTTTTTCCTCCTCTTCTTTTTTCCAAAATTTGATAACTTGGTTTTTACAAAATTTCTAATCCGGAAAAAAAAAAAAAAACATAAATAATAAAAATGGGCACAATAACACAAAGAAAATTGCAGGAAAAAAAAAAAAACATTTGTGGGGATCGTTTGAAAACACCAATTGGGGGATAAACCCTAATTTGCAAAATTGAATTACTGTATTATTATATTTTTGATAGGTTGGACTAATATTTATTCTAAAAAAAGAGTCAACAAATATTCTAAAATGTGGCAGCAAACCTAGTAATTGACAAGTAAATATAGTAAGTGATGCACAATCTCTGACAAAGTTTGCATTTATATCAAAATATCAGTCCATTGAATTAGTCAATAAAGTAAATGCAAATATTAATTATTTATAATTGTGCATTAATTAATTTTATTAGAGTGATTTATATGATTACTTTTATAAATTTTATATAAGAAACTATTTTTATTTGGGATAATAATAATAATAATAATAATAACAATATTTGATTTGGAATATGACATTCTTATTTATGTTATATATTAAAAAGATTATTATATGCTTTCATAAGAAAAGATTATTATATGTAATTAAACAGGTTACTAATAGGATAAATACAATTGTTTTTTATATTAATTATTTTTAGTGGTGCATTAATTATTTAACTATAATGCAATTTTGATGTTACTTTTCTAAAATTATATGAGGAAAAATTGATTTGAAATATGGTATTTTTGGTCAAATTTAATAACACACAATTCAAAATGTAAAAATAATTTATTGAAGGATATTTGCATTTTTATTTGTCAAAACAATATTTGCATTCTTGAGTAGGCATAAGATATGTCTATCTATATTGGTTATATCATGCAATTTTCAAAGTTGTAAATACAAATAGTATATATGATCAAATTACTACTATATTTTTATTCCTTGTCTATCACTAAAAATGTCAATTCTTTATAAGGAAAATTATTGAAATATTAGAGGAAACTAAAAACAAAATGCATGCTATACTGCATTCTAGGAAGGTGTTTCTGCTTAGGGTGCCAAAATAGCAGCAAGTATGTAGAAATTGTTGACTAAGCATGAAAGCTAATTCAATCTCGTTATGAATTTTCTGACAATCATGAAGAGACATAACACCCTTTGAAGTTTAAAAAGGGATGCAATTGCATAAAATCAGAGTGCTTGAAGAAGTATTGTGAATGTTATGCTGTATATATCCATCCTTCTAAAAATAAAAACTTATTCTAAGCATTCTTAGTTGTAATTTTTTGTTTGTTTCATTTTAAACCGGCTAAGCTCTGGTGCTCAAGTAAATGCCACTACAAAGGATGCAAAAATGACAATGGGATGAAGAAAGTCATGTTTCTCAGCTTTGCATCTGAAACAGATTTATATTCAGGCACTTTTTCCTTAGCATTCATTGATGGGTAAGGTTTTAGGATGGTGGAGATGATTGAAGGTTCTAATAAGTATCGTGCCTCCATGTTTTAACAATTTTCAGGCACTGGAGATACAGGTGATGGCAGGCATGATCTCTAGTTGATAGCCACTGCTCTTTAAAGCATTTCACTAGAACACCCACTTTTCCTTAGCACTCATTATTTCAACAAATTATAGAAAGTTTTTTCCTGTACTGAATTACTTTCATGTTTCATACATTTGTCTAACCAAAAAATATAGATTTTTGGTTTTCTATTAACTTGTATCTTTGCCGATAAATATAATCATTTAATTTATGGAAGTAAATTGTTACTAAACCATGTTACCTGATAATATTTTATATTTTAAAAAAATTTTACATGCTCGAATATGGTGGTCTTTATTCGCATGGCTGATATTGTAAGTGAACATCTGATGATGTTGATCTTGTTCCAGCATCTGACCCAATTCTCTCACCTTCTTCTCCCTTAACTCATATGTCTTCTATCACTTCTTCTCCCTCTCCAATTGAAAACTTGCAGATTTCACCATCGGCAGATCACTCTGTATCTAGTTCTTCCATAGTTCCATCTGTTAACCACCAATCAGGAGACCCATTCGAGTCTCTAAACCGCCCAATTACTTGAAAGATCACTCCTGCTCTAAATGCATCAATTCTGCTAGTTCTAAACCAGTTGTAGGTCAGCCTTATGACCTTGCTCACCATTCCTTTCCTATGATTACCTATCCCCAAAGTACCAATCTTTTGTCTTAGATCTTCAAACTGCAGTCTCAGACCTTGACTTCTTTTACCAAGCTGTAAAACATTCTCACTGGATGGATGCTATGCACAAAGAGATTGCAGCCTTGGAGCTGATTACCACTTGGACCCTTACTCTCTACGTCCTGATAAGAGTCCTGAACATCATCATTTGAATAATAGATTTTGTGATTTATTTTTCATTCTGATATTGATTGATTCATAAAAGAATGGTGGTTTGCTTTTGTTGATGTCGATGTAATTGGTGGCTCATGGGATAATACAAAACAACTAATACTTTGTTCTTCCAACTTTTGATTTGAATGCTTTCTAATCTAGCCTACTATACTTCAGAGTAAGACTATTTTCTGCTCATGTTTGAGTCTTGCTCTCTTTTAATCAGTTTTTAAGTTCGCCTTTTGATTTTTAACTTTGATATGGTACTTCTAAGCTGGTGTCACATGCAGAGCACCAGGTCTTAAAGGCCTAGATGCTCACAAGGCAGCTGCCATAGGGGGCACAAATGATGTCTTCTGTAGCTGGATTGTAGGGTGGTTAGTATGGCATAAACAAGTTCAAATTGGGATATGAAGTCGTTAAATGGTAAACAAGATTAGTTTGAGGAGTTTCCTT
Source organism: Quercus variabilis (assembly GCA_030445155.1). Taxonomy (NCBI): domain Eukaryota; kingdom Viridiplantae; phylum Streptophyta; class Magnoliopsida; order Fagales; family Fagaceae; genus Quercus; species Quercus variabilis. Next base: position 63,555,446 of record CP129447.1, read on the forward strand.
CTTTTTGTTTCTTCAGCTTTATAAACAAGTCTCTCTCTTATTTTTACATATCAAAAGCCTGAGAAATTTTCCAAATAAACAAAAAAAATATAGACGATTCTAACAATAAATAAAATAATGTATTTTAATTGTTTTAAAGAAAAAAAAATTATGGGGCTATAGGTAAAAAATTATAAAAAAAAATAAAATAAAAGGGGAAGAAAAAAAGATTAATGATAAAGAAGAAAAGGCCATGTAACATAGGTTTTTCATATAGCCTATGCTGCATGTCTCAAGCCATCTCCACAACCCACCAAAAGAAAACCAAAGAATATCAAATGAAAAGAGAAAATAAAAAAAGTATGCACTTTCGAATTCTGCTTGTAATCCCATTTATTTATCCTTTTCTTTATCTGTTTTCCGTTCTCCATTTTAGTTTTCAATTTACACTTGCATACAACCTGTTTGTTAATTCTCATTTTCTTTCTGTTTGCTTTACTCTATTTTCACTTTCTTTTAGTATTTGAATCTGTTTGGGGTAGAGTTTCTGGGTCTTGGAGGCACGAAAGATTCTATGAGAGGGAGAAGGGACCAATTTACACTTGCATACAACCTGTTTGTTAATTCTCATTTTCTTTTTGTTTGCTTTACTCTATTTTCACTTTCTTTTAGTACTTGAATCTATTTGGGGTAGAGTTTCTGGGTCTTGGAGGCACAAAAGATACAATGAGAGAGAGAGAGAGAGAGAGAGAGAGAGAGAGAGAGAGGAGCTAGGAGTGTTTCTAGTATCATGGGAGCAAAGAGTGATGCCATAGACAATGATTTTTTTTTTAATATTTTTTTAAGGTTATTAATTTTGAATTCTTTCAATTTTGTACTCAATTAACTCACTTTGCAAATAAATTAAAAAAAAAAAAAAAAACTCAAATTGGACACATGAGTCATGACATAATATTAGACTCCAATTTAAAATTTAATTGGATTTTCTTTCAACTTTGATTTTAAATACATGCTTAGTTTAGATGTACAATTAAAAAAAAAAAACACACACACACACACACACACTCTCTCTCTCTCTCTCTATACATAAACGTTTCTATTTAATAAATAAGTACTGTTTATAGTATTATGTAAAAAGTTAATAAATTTGTATTATTTTAATCTAGACAGAAAAATGACATTGGAAAGTATAATATTTTAAACTCTTTATTCTTCTAATTTTAGATATATAATTAAATATATGATTAAGTTTCGTATAATTTATTTATATTAAACTCCTTATATTTGGCATTGAATTAATTCATTTGACTCAAAAATTAAAAAAGTTTAGATGAGGCATATGACATAAAATTAGAATTCAATTGAAATCTATATGATTAGTGATTACATGTGTTTTAAACTTCTAATTTTAATTAAAAACCTTTTCTATTTTTATTTTCAAGAGAAAGGCAACATAATTATAAAACCTTATAATGCAGCATAATACTGAAATTTTACCTATCTTATATTCTAATATTTTTTTTTCATGGGAATTACATTTTCATATTGGTGGAGAAAATTTATGGACATAATTTTTTGCCACAATTTTGATTTTTTTTATTATAAATGGTAAAAAAAAAAAAAGTCATAAAGTGAAAGTAATAAGAGATTTAGGCCCCCGTTTGATAGAGTTGTTAAACAACTCATTTTCAGTTTTTAAACACATATTTTCACATACTTTTTCACCCACATGTATTTCAAAAAACTATAAACAACATTACTTAAGCTCCTTTACCAAACGAGTCCTTAAGAGTCACTCTCATTAAGTAATAAAAGATTTAAGAGTCACTCTCATTATGGGTTCCAGTTAGATCAACTGGTAAAGTTTCTGATGGTTGTATAAGAGATTTGGAGTTCAATTCTCACCTAAAAACTGATTAGTGTTTTGGTATGATAATAAAGAAAAATACCATTAAAAATTAACGCTACAGATTGAAACTCTTAAAAAAAAAAAAAAGAGTCACTCTCATTGACTCGTAATTTATCATATCAAGAGTCGTGACAAAAATGGTTGACCCGAAGTTGAAATTGTACAGGACCTACGTCTCAATTCCCATCTGTTATTGAATTGAACCAAAAAAAAAAAAAAAAATAATCGGCCCATTTTCGAAACCAAAACGAGCCCGAATCTCAAAAAACCAAGCAACTCTGATTCAGGTTTTTTCCTTAACTTTTGTTTCTGTTATGTTATGTTGGGCCGTTGGGGTGCCCACAAGAACGTTCGAAACCTGGACTACGTCGAAACATAAGGCTGTTGAAGGCTAACTATATAAAAGAGTTTTCTTTCCTTTTTTTTTGGGCTAAATAAAGAGTTTTCTTTGTTGAGTCAAGCTGAAGACCCACTTGATACCAAGAACCGTTACCTCGATCTGAATAGTCTGCAAGCTAGAGAAGAGTCAGTCATTAGGTGGGTCATTCTTCTTCTTCTTCTTCTTCTTTTTTTTTTTTTTTTTTTTTTTTTTTTTTTTTTTTTTTTTTTTTTTTTTTTGTTGTTGTTGCAATTTGCATCACAACTCCATTTGGGAAATCTAGTTTAGTTTGTTTTTGTGTGTGTTTTTTTGTGCTAATTCTGTTGGATTGTAAAGTGATGTACTTTAATGAGGTTTATTGTAGTATGCGTTTGGGTTATGATGAAAAATGAAAATTATTTCACTATTTAACTTATTTTTACTATTATTCATGAGTCATATTGCACTTTTTGACACTATTTATGAATCTCACTATACTATTTTAACTAACTTTTACCTTTATCTATAATACTTTCAGTAATAATTTTTCAGTTTCAGTAAAATAAACGATATCTAAACATACCTGTAGGCAAACAGAAGATGGGGCAGAGAGAAGAGGTGTGGATGTAATTAGCAAGGCCCAGAATATTTTTGACATATTGTCTAAAACATATGTTCTTAACCCTTTTTCTCATAAGGATTTGATCATTATGAAATTCGGTAGCTGTTGTATGATGTTACTATTATTATTTGTTGCATTTTATTGAGCATAATTTGCCCATTACTTAGCCAATGAGCTCTACCTTAAATGACACTTGTAAAACTAAAGTGGAGAGTGAGGTTGTGAATTTAACGCCCATTGGTTGTATGTACCTAAACAGTTGTTGCAATTTAAAGTCATTGGTATTGTTATCTTTGGTAGTTACTAAATCTACAATACTTTAGAGCATATGGTAACTTAGCTTGAAAGGTAGAAGTGTATGCTTATTGTTGCTAATTCAAAAGGGTTAACTCACTATTTTCTTTTTCCGAGAATCTAGCCCCATTTTCATTGTATAGGCACACTTTTTTCCTTTGAATTTTTGAAAATGAAAAGAAAAAGAAAGAAAAGAGGAAGAATTGGGGATGATTCAAAAGTTAAGAGAAATGGAGAGTAAAGTAGACGTCTATTGCCAATATACATTGTCTTTTTGTGATGCGTGGAGATGAAATTTATGTGTATGTACTCATTTTGTTAAAAGTAAAAGTTTATTTTTGTTGATACATGAATATGCCCTTACCATCCTAATCCATGAGAAAAAAAGGAGATAAAACCACCATCAATTTGTCTATTGCATTCTCTGTCTCATAATTCTTCTTATATTTCTTTGCTTTTGAGAACACTTAACAACCATATTGTTTGTATTGGTGAACCCTTCTAAATATATCGCATTAATGTTGGCAATACTTAACAAAAGTCCAAAAGTCCAAAGTTACTTAACAACCTTAGAGCAACCGCATCAACTCATGCAAACTTTCTGTCTATTTTATACACAAAAAAAAATTACTTTTTCTATTTTACATATCCATTTTTACAAAATACCCACATCAATCTATCTATTCTACACATCTATTCAATAAAATATTAATTTTTTAAAAATTTTTTACTATTTCCTCACTCACTACCCCTCTCTCTCACATACCCAACACTACCAAAAAAATACTAAAATATTAAATGTACAAGCTACAGTAACTATGCATTTATGCATAGTTATTGTAGCACTTGTGCATTTATGCATAATTTTACACCCACTAATGTGAGTGGTTTTTTGCTCAAAATGTGTAAAATGGGCTACTTTTTGTATTTTGCAAGATTATGCACAATCTAATACGGTTGCTAAGAGCAGGTGATCAACTGTTTTGGCCATCTTCTTATAAATAAGATATTAGTAAATATATGTTGAGTTGGTTTCTTCAAATTTGTTAGAAATTAGGAGTTATGTATCTATAAAATAATAATATTTTATTGCAACTCCACTAAAAAAAGGAATGGCAATAGGCTGGGTATGGATTAAAAGAGTCTTTCCAAATCCAAATGCCACTAAACATTTTATGTACCAAACCCTTTTAAATTTAATAATTTATGGACTTTGTAGGTGTCTTTCCACTTTGATTAGTTTCCAGTGCCCCGCGTTTCTGAAAAGAGTGGAGGGAAACCAAATGGCATATCATGACTTATATAATGTGAGTGTTGACCTCTTGTTGTTTAAGTAAATAGAAAAATTGGCTAATGGCAAATTATATCTATAAGATTACCCGAATTTGCTATGATAATTTGAGTTGTTGGACGCCAAGCTTTAGATAATCGTGCAAAGCAAGAGTGCCTTGTTGGCTATTAAGGTTAGGGGATTAACATAGGTTAATCCTTACTCTTTCTCAGTGTGACAAGACACTAAAGTGAGAAGACCAAGTTGCAGTATTGTACTATTTACATCCCAATTAATTTTGAGGTGATTTTTTTTTTTTTATGCTTTTTGAAGAAAGGTGTCTGTTGTTGCCCAGTTTAGCAGATTAATATTGGCCAATGTGGATTCTGACAACTCTAGAATCCGCTATTCTGATCAGCTTCCATAAAGAAAGCCAATTTGTTTTTCTTATACATCTAGTATCTTTTTCAAATTCTCATCATGAATTTGTCCTTTTAATGTTAAACTATTGTTATCGAGTTTGGATGAGATTTTATTAACTTGGTGTAGGTTATTTGAATCTGTGGAAAGATCTTGCTCTGCGTTTGGTTCAAACTAATAAAAAGTGATGGAAGCTCAAGTATTACAATTTTCACTTGATAAAACAGACTTGCCTGTAACAAATTTTATTTGTAACTCCATTTCTACCCAAACTTTTGAGCCTTCAACCTCTATAACACTCTCACAAAAACCTTTGTAGTGTCCCACGTTGATATTTTTTTAGTTTGTTTACTTTTGTCTATTGAAAATTGTAGAAAGAACTTCTTGGTGGAAGCAACTCCACTAAAAAAAGGAATGGCAATAGGTTGGGTATGGATTAAAAGAGTCTTTCCAAATCCAAATGCCTCTAAACATTTTATGTACCAAACCCTTTTAAATTTTAATAATTTCATCCCAAAGCCATTCTTTTTACATTTGAAATACCCCAACTCTTCATGAACCCACCTGTTTATGTAACCATGAGTCAGGTCAAATGATTTGGATTTGGTCGTGTTAACCAAACATTTTTTTCTTTTTAAAGAATACTAAGTATTTAAACACACACACACAAGGAGAGGCATAGGGAGAGGGGAAGAAGGTTTTAAAAAAACTTACAATGATATATATGCAAAATGGTTTTACTCTTAAATACACAGCATAGGCTCTAAACATTTTTAACTCACACTCATTTTTCAATGTGGGATTAATTAACCTATTGTTTTTTCTTTTAAGAATACTACTAAGTATTTTAACCAAACATTGAATATCTAAAATATTTTCATAGTAAAGAATACTAAGTATTAGCTCCAAACACCACGTATTTTATCTAGGTTTAGGAATTAGTAAGAATTTTCATAGTAAATTAACTATTATTAAATGCTTTTTAAAACCAAATGCCAAGTATTTAATTGCTCTTTAAATGGTGAATTTTAAGATTAAATTCAAAATGAGGTAATATCATTTTGAATAGGTGTTGTGGGATCCCTAACATGTTTCTCACACTAGTTTAGCTTAGGAGCTTTAGGGTTTTCTTAGTTAATTTAGGAGATAAAATTGATTAGACTTAGGTGATCAATCACACCAATGGTTGGTGATGACTCTAAAACTGAATATAATTAAGAAAGTTCACTTGCACACGCTCTACAGCTTTGTTTTCTGGTAGAAGACCTACTTGGAGGCTATGTGGGTAGCATTCTGATTCTCAAAGAACATGTCCATAGGGTTTTCTGTGATTGAAATCCCAATTTAATTAAGTCAGAGAGATCCAACTCATACAAGTTCACTAATAGTTGATGCCACTGCACAATACTCGGCTTCAGCATTAGATCTAGTCCTTATTATTGAAAAAGAAAGGGCCTACTTTTTGCTTTTCAAGGGACAAAATTATCCTATGGTGAATTTTCTATTAGAGGGAAAGCCTGCATTAATACCTTCCTTCAGCTTTAAGAGATAGGGGTGGGGAGTCTCACTACTACTATACGTCTATACCACTAGCACTCCACGAGTGGATTAGTGGAGTGACTAAACTGAGATTCTTATCACCCTACTGTTGCACATATGTTACGCTTTTTGCATCGCCAAGTAAAAACCCAACAATGTGCAGGCGAAATCCGAGTAAGACAATTAGCATTACAGGTGACAATCAATGCTAATAGTAATACTAATACCTAAGATACACACTTGGTAATGCAAAGATAAAAAAGAAATCAGAAAATAACCATAAAATATAAATATGATTATGGTTTTATCCATAGAAATAGTAATATAAATAAATATAGACAAATCATTATACACAAATGGGAGCAAGCGAACCATAAGTAGTTGACATTCTATGAGAGTGAAGATATCGGAGTCGGCCACCACAACTCCACAAAGGTGAAAACATCGAATAAATTGCGGTAAGAAATAATTCGATTACGAATTCCTGGCGTGAATGGATTATCATAGATCACTTCCAGTGTTTTTCTCCGCATGTTGCATGATATAACCATTAGTTGTTTTACATTATTACCATGCGTCCAAGATTTGAGAAATTTAATAATCAAATAGACGATGCCCCTGTTGTTTGGATGATAAGCCACTAACATTGAACAATATTCACTATTTATGTATTTTCTGAGCTGAGGATATTTTTCCAAAACCATATCATCAAACTGCATCTCGTGCTCCAAGCACCATTTACCTCCTCCATTATCATCATAGTCTTTGAGCTCCCAAACGCGTAAAATCATTTGTGGATTCTTTAAAATTTGACATATCCTCAGGCAACCGTGACACGCTCCAAGTGGATTTTTTGAAATTTGACATTGACGTAAGCAAAATTAGACATGGCAAAACGAGCGGGTCGGGTCGGGTTCGGGTTGCGGGTCGGGTTGACTCGTATTTTTCAAACATTTTTTTTTTTTTTTCAATTTCGAAAAGACTAATATCAAACTAAAAAGATTAAGAAAGAAGAGCAACTCACATTGAGAGTGCAAAAGATCTAGATTTATATTCAACTTCCAACAGAAGCAAAACAACTACATCTTGATTTAATGCATGGAACTTATGCTGTTAAGCACATTTTTTTCATATACAACTTACAAGCCTTCCACCGCCTTTGTCATTAAGTAACCAACTCAAAATTTCTAACAAGCATCTTTTTTTTTTTTATACCAAAAACAAGAAGTACAAAACAAACGACATTAAAAGTTCATATACAAAGCTGATTCAACCAGCGTTAGTTCAAAGGCAGTAAAGTTGCCTGCTTAGCTACAATACTTATATAATTAACTAGCAAAAAGGGCACTAAGAGGAACTCAACTGAGTCAACTTTCAGCTTTAGGTTTCAAAAAATAGAGTTTGTATCGTTTGTTTGTATAATACTATAATTGATTAATTCATTGTTTTGTGGCTGAAACGGAGTGGACTACAACTAGCCTAGCAGCAAGCATAAAGGCATAAAACATTGAAAGTGAATGGGATTTTTATTTTTTATTTTTAATGGTTGTGACTATTGACTTGTGACTTGTTAGAAAGCCTTCTGTCCGAGCCCTTGCCCCTTGGCCAGTTGGAAGTTGGAACTTGGCCCTTGACTAGTTGACTTGCCTTGTCACTTGTGTTTCACTGTTTTGTTTGTAGTGACTTGTCACTTGTGTAATTGTGTTTTGTTTGTAGTGACTTGAAGACTTCACTGACTTCTACTCTTGTCTTAGTCTTTGTCTACTGTCAAGTATTGCTTTATTAATTATTACTAATTTTGATACTTTGTGCTTTATGTACAAAGTATCAGGACGTAATTAAAAAAAAAAAAAATTTTGCGATTTTTTTAATGGGTCGGGTCACAGGTTATTCGGGTCGGGTTGGGTCGGGTTGACTTGCAAAAAAATCGGGTCGGGTCACGGGTCAACCCGTTTTTGCTTCGGGTCAAAAAAATCGGGTTCGGGTCAGGTATTTTTCAGGTCAGGTCGGGTCGGATCAGAAAATTCTGACCCGTATTGCCATGTCTATAAGCAATCAGCATACTCTCCATGACATTCAATACTGTGGTATGGATCCAACTTTATAGGGTGCTCAAAGAAACGATAGCATTCACGGTCATATGGATCGAACCAAATAAGGCGGCCACAACTATTATCCCACCAAAAAAGCAAATTCTTACAAGGAACACCACGACGGCCAAAGTCACCTGGACACAACACCACTGACTCGCTCCATTCACCTATTTCGGATATGAATGTCTCTACTTTAATTTCCATTTCCTTTGACTCTGCATCGTATGGGGGAATATATACCACCCTATAATTGAGGGTGTCATGATTGTCATAACGGCATATGAACCCGACCCGGTAATCAATACCAAATAAAGGTACAGGGGGGAGTACCACCCATTGCTTAGTAATTGGATTTACCACATAAAATGTCAATTGATATGGAGGCTTAAATTCGCTACTGCTGCATAAAAGCAAGTCATTACACGAAGCTTCAACAATGACAACACTCTTATTGTTGCTGTTGTATACTGGATTTGGCGTTGCTATGAAATTGGGCGATTTAAAGGATTTGAATTCGGGTTTATTGAGAGTTAAGAAGAGATCACAATTTCTCTGGATGAGCAAGGTAAAGGGCGGATGTGGATGCATTGAAGAGCTGTGGCTATTAAAGTGGTTAGCAAAATAGGAAGTAGAGATTAAATAGAACCAGCGACTTGAGACGGACTTAAATTGAAATACCGTCCTTAAAGGTAGCCGAATCAGAATTTCCACTAATACACTGTCGTGAAGATCATCCAGAGTTGTTGTTTTTATGCCTTGGTCCAACAGATTGGACCTCTTAATGTGCATCTTACTATGTGGAAGACACCAAGGCAACAGAGCTGCACATAACTCTTTGATGCATGGTATCAAATCCATGACGGTATTAGTCAGAGAGGAGAAGAGGAAGCAAGATTTTGTTGTTGTTGTTATAACTCAATTTACACACCACGTTAATTATTTGTACAAGAGAAAAGAGAATTCAGAGGTAAATGTAAACCAAACCGGGATTGGAATAAAATATATATAGAGTTAGAAGTTGATGCAGATGCAAAATCTTGTATTAAATAAGAGTTGTTTGGACTTTGGAGTCCTTGTTTTTAGTCGGTAGCATTATTTTTATGCTTTTGAAACGTTGGAGCGATTGCATAAATTTGAGAAGTTCTTTACAAAGAACAATGAGTTTTGGGTTTCCTGCAAGAAAAACCCTATTATGTTTTTTAAATTTTATTATTATTATTATTATTATTATTATTATTATTATTATTATTATTATTATCATCATCAAAAGCGATACTATTCCTTGTTGTTTTCTGAAATATTTCAGAATGAAATTATTAAAAAAAAACACTTACGGGGGGAAATGCAAATAAGCCAATAATTATAGGTGTGCAAATGACCCAGTAACAACTAAGAAATAATAAGGTCATGTGTAGTACGATAGATTTCTCAATTAAATAAAACATTTATTTATAATAAATTTAATTGTCATTAAAAAAATATTACTTACAGTTGGTGCACATGTTTAAACTGTTAAACTTGGTGAGAAAACCTAATCTCCTTAACTATACCTAAGGTTTTTTATTTTATTTTTTATTTTTTTATATATGCAAAGTACCATATTTAACCTTATAAAGTTAATACCATTTTGGCCAAGAGTCTTAAATCTCAATTGGTTGGTACCTTCAAAATTATACACATGGCAAATTGAGGTGGATTCAATAGGTTGGAAAAACTATCAACCCAAACCACAATTGACTTAAAACTCAAAATAAAATTCTAACCTTACCCAACCTACCAACTTATGAAAACCAACTCAAGATGTTGGGTTAGATTAGGTTAAGTCAATTTTGCCAAGTAGGCGAGTTTGATGCATAGCCCTAATTAGGTTAAGTCAATTTTAATGTAGAATCCTTCACCTCCTTGTAACTTCCATTCAAATATAGTCTGTTTTTGCTCAATAAAAAAGTTTTCACAAAATATTTGGCCAAATAGAACTATTTTAAACTTATATTAAAGAGTCAAGTTCCATTTAATGAGAGAAACGAGTTTAGACAAGTACGATAGGGCATTTGATGGATTTTGAAAGATGAGTGTGTGAAATTCCAGTTCATTGTCCGGTGATAATCTGTTTGGCCTATCCCCATAAATAACTAGCTTTGATTGAAAAGAGTTGTTCATATTTTCTATTCAAATTATTTGGTTGAGTTTTTGAGATAGGAACAATATATATATATATATATATATATATATATTGATTTAAAATATATAAGAGTTAGAAGTAGATGCAAATGCAATCATGAACGCAACGGTCGACGTGAGGCTTTTTTTTTTTTTTTTTTCTTTTTTTGTGTGTGGATAGCATACTTAGTTATTAAGGCCCTGTTTGGTTTAGAGGTGACTCAATTCTTAGTTCTCAGTTTTCAATTCCCATAACTTAAACCCAAAACTCATCATATCTCAATTCTCAAACTCAGTATCCCTCAAAAATTACAAAACACATGTTTGGATGAATTTTCAGTTACATATTTCTACCACTTTTCTCTAAATCCGTGGAGCCCACCACTGACACTACCCAATGTTGCTGCTATTGCTACCTGCGTCTCTCCATCTCTATCTCTCTATCTTCTCCCTCCCTTCCACCCACAGCCACTTACCGGCGCCATCAACCACTACCAATCCACCACCACCCAGCCACTAGCCACCATCAACCACTACAAACCGATCCACCACCGCAAACCCAACAACCATTAACAAAACCCATTCATTAACAAAACCCAGCAACCATCAACAAACTCAAAACCCATTTATCAAAATAAATTTCACATTACCAGAGAAAGTATTGCTCGAATCATCATCATCAACAACAACAACAACAACAATGGTCAAGAATGGTGTTGAGATCGAGGAAGATTATTAGAGTGGCGGTGGTGGAGGTGGTTAGACCGTACGGTGATGAGGAGGATATGGCTGCAGTGGTGGGGCCATGCGAGTACGCAGTGGGGAATTTGTCGTCGTCGACGACGGAGAAGGAGGAGAAGAGCGAGAGCGAGTAGGATCCAACTGTGAAAATGGAATCAGAGAATGGAGAGAAGAAGAATAAGGGAATGGATTAGAGTTAACGGCGAGGACTGGCGAGATCGGCGATGGTGCTGGTGAGACCAAAGGAGTAATCGGCAGCAAGTTCAGAGGAGAGATCGGACTTTAGGGGATGAGCAGGGAGGACGGTGGCCGAGCTTGATCCGAAGCTGGCGTGATTTTGGTTCTTGATTGTCGATGTCCGATTAGAAGGATTGATGGAGAAGATGAGAAAGTATTGCTCGAAAGAAAGAACCAGACAACGAACCAGAGAAATTAAGAAAAAAGAAAAAGAAACTGGAGAAAGAAAGAAAAAGAAAAAAGTGGGAGAAGAAAGAGAGGATAAAGTAGCTCACATCATCACATTTGGGCCCCACATAGATCATAAATTTACAATTTTGCCCCTGAGTGATGGATTTCAGAAACTAAAAACACCAATTGGTGTTTTTAGTTTTCGGCACTGTAGCATCACTCAAATTGAGTTTGAGAGATGAAAACAAAGAGAGAAAATCAAGCCAAACACCAGATTTTTAGTGGGTCCCACGTAAATTCTCAGTTTGAGTGATGATAACTCAGTTTGAGTGATGAGAATTGGCTAATCCAAACGAGCTCTAACTCTCACACACACAAGGAGTGGGGGGAGAGGTATAAATTTGAGAAGTTTTTTTGAAAGTAAAACATTAAGAACTATCTAATTACAAAGACCGATGAGTTTTGGGTTTCCTGCAATGAAAACCCTATTATGCTTTCTAGATAGACTTAAAAAAGAAATATGTAATAGTGTCCGTTTGAAATCCACTTTTTTTGCTGAAAGTATTATAGATAAAAGTAAAAGTTAGCTAAAATAATGCAGTAAGACCCATGAATAGTACCAAAAAGTGCAGTGAAACTCATGAATAGTAGCAAAAATAAGTTGAATAGTAAAACAAGTTGGCAAAAATAATCCATGCCAGACGCACACTTATAATTTGATGTGTAATCTTTTAAATTATTTAATAAAAAAATTGATTTAAAGTATTAATTGAGCTTAACATTATTTTAAGAAAAATCACACATTCCTATCCCAAAAAAAAAAAAAAAAAAATTACACATGAATTAATGTAAAATATTTATCTTGAATTACATTAAACTGACTTGATCGAAAATTTGTATGTATAAGAAAAATAACACACACGTATATATGAGAAATGTTATATCCATAATATTTTCACAACAAATCTTAAGTGATAGATTATTGCAAGCTGCTACTAGTAGGAAAAAAAGTAATTTAAGTGGTGAATTTGAATTGAAACTAGCTAAAACTTACCACTTAGAATTTTTTTGAAAATGTTATAAACGTAACACATTTCATATATATGTGCCAATGGTATAGGGATGCAATTAGGCAAAATCTTGTGAAAATGCTCTCGCAACAAAGGCCATCTAAACACAAGACTTTCTCATTTTGGATACTCCTTTGTAGTTACACCCTCTTTTCTTGTACAACATTTTGGGTCTAGGACTATGGGTTTTGAGAGTGATTTTAAATCTATGGCGTCTGCTTCTAATGATAACTCTTTATCATCAGACTATCATTAGACCAAGACATCAATCAGTTACAATTGTAATATCTAGCAGTTTTTTTTTTTTTTTTGAGAGAGTTTAACCTATGACATTTACTCCTAATGATATTTCTTTATCATCAAATCAAGACACTAATTAGTTTTTTATGTAGGCAGGGATTAAATCTCAGATCTCTTATTTAACTATCAGAGACTTTACCAGTTGAGTTAACTGGAACCTACATCTAGCAATTAGTTTTGTATAATATACCCCTATTACCAAAAAAAAAAAAAACTAATAAAAAAGGTTATGTGCAGTACAATAGATTTCTCAATTAAAAAAAAAATATATATATATATTTGTATTAAATTTTATTAAAAAATATTATCTATATTTTATTGTTCAATGCACATGTTTAAATAATTAAACTTAATGAGGAAACCTATTCTACTTAACTGTACTTAAGGTTTTTATTTTATTTATATTTATCTCATCTATATATTTATTTATGTTAATGTATGGCAAGAAATAAATACAAGTGTTGCTATAGATCCTTCCATATTTTTTTTGTTGGGCCTGTTGTGGTGTTTTGCAATTGCTGTAATAGGTCAAAGGAAGACTACGACCTATTACAGCGATTGTCAGGCGCTACTATAGGTCCTTCCAATTTTTCTTTTTGGTTGGACCTATTGCGGTGGTTCTTAAACGCTGTTATAGGTTCTTCCAGAATTTTTTTTTTCCCCAAGTTGGACTGTAAGCACCGTTAAAGATCCATAAAGTGCCACTATAGACAAACTTATTGCAACATCGTTACAAATGCCGCTATATATCAAGGTTTGTAGTGGCATTTGCAAAAAGTGCTACAATAGATCACCTATAGCGGTGTTTTTGGGAAATGCTATTATAGCCCCACTTTTTAGTAGTGCTTAAATTTACCTTCTTTTTTTTTTTTTTTTTTTTTTTTTGGTATTTTATCCTTAGCACCAGTACTTGGTTATCAATAGCAATGTGAGAAACCAATAGCACTGCTACCACCATAAGATACCTTCAGGTCAGCTGTATGCCATGGGGTAGCGATTCAATAATAATAATAATAATAAGACAAACCAAGCCCATAACTTGAGAGCTCCACCACCAAAACAAGAGGAAATTTCATGGCCACTCCACCAACACCAAGTTCTGCTACTAAACACTATTTGATTATTTATTGATTTAATCATTCTTCTTTTCTGGTGTAGTTTATCTCCAAAATAGCAAGGAAATCTAATCAAAAGAATATCAATAGTAATGGTGCAGCAAATCAGGGGGATGTAGCAAATGCATTAATTCAATTGCCATCAGTCTTTCTTTATTTCTAGAGTTATTAGGACACTTTAAAGATCCAAAGGAACTACTTGAAAAAGTGAAACCTACAGAGAGAGTAAATTAAATAAGTTCACAGCACATTGGTTGAGATAATCTTTCCCTTTGGAGTATAAGTGATGAAAAGAACAATTTAAAATTCAGGGAACTCACGAATACGCCATCTTGAAAAAGGGAAAAGTGTAAGTATGCCGAAAAGATCTTCTTTCAAGTTTGCAAAGAGGATTCTTCACAAACACTAACAGGAGCATCACATATCCACTAGAAGAAGGACAATCATCTGCTTAGTGATCATAGGTTAACATCTAGGCAATAAGAATAGGATGCATTTGTAACTCTACACTCTTATAAATTCTTCACAACAAAGCATCAAATGTAGACAGGTAATGACCAATTAATAACTAATATCCAAGGCATAGCCTTAAAGCTTTAAAGTATGATGAATGTAACAATTGGAAAAGAACTTGTAAAATCCAATCAAAGGGGTCAAATTCAATAAAATTGCAGCGAATCATAGGGTAATGAAAGGGAATTACAAAAAAGTACAACTTGGGCCTAATAGTCAGTCAAATTCTTATAAACACCAGCAAAATATCCCCTTTCCGCAAAACAAAATGCATCCTTAATTATCTTGTTCCATCACTGGCTCAAAATCCAACTTTCGTGTACCTAATGATGTCCTCTACATGGTGCCTCATCAGCACAAGTTCTAAACCGATTGTCTTAACACCAATATGTTCAAAGCTTTTTCTTTTCGTAGCAGATCCATACAAAGAACTCCAAGTATAGCCGCATAATACATAGAAACTTGCAACAAGCTTATGATCAATGTCAACTAACCAGATTGTCTAGATTTTCCTAAAAGCAAAATACTTTATCACTAAAAAAAATCCCACCTTTAATTTTGGATTAATTATTATCCCCTAATCCTACATTTGGTTGCTAAGAAAAATTTAACAACATAATTAAAATTATTTCTTTCCTCCTCTTCTTTTTTGCAAAATTTCGATAACTTGGTTTTTACAAAATTTCTGATCCGAAAGGAAAAAAAAAAAGTAAAAATGGGCACAGTAACACAAAGAAAATTGCAGGAAAAAAAAAAAAAAAAAAAACCCATTTGTGGGGAGATCACTTGAAAACCCCAATTGGGGGATAAACCCTATTTTGGAAAATTGAATTATGGTGCTATTATATTTTTGATAGGTAGGACTAATATTTATTCTCAAAAAAGAATCAACAAATACATAGGAAGTATATTAGCTAATGGTCATACAGGAGATCTAAAAATCAGTTAATGAAAAAAATCAAATAAGTTATTGGCATGAGAGCCTTCAAAGTGGCAAATGACCTTTTAATTGACAAGTAAATATTGTAAAAGATGCATAATCTCTTACAAAGTTTGGATTTATATCAAGTATTATTCCATTGAATTAGCCAATAAAGTAAATGCAAATATTAATTATTTACAGTTGTGCATTAATTATTTTTATTAGATTGATTTATTTGATTATTTTTATTAAATTTTATATAAGAAACTATTTTTATTTGGAATAATAATAATAATAAAAATATTTGATTTGGAATATGACATTCTTACTTATTATATATATTAAAAATATTATTATATATTTTCATTAAAAAGATTAGTATATGTAATTAAAAAGATTACTAGTAGGATAAATACAATTTTTTTATATTAATTATTTCTAGTGGTGCATTAATTATTTATCTATAATGCAATTTTGATATTACTTTTCTAAAATTTTATATAGAAAAAATTGATTTGAAATATGATATTTTGGTCAAATTTAATAACACACAATTAAGAATGTAAAAATAATTTATTGAAGGATATTTGCATTTGTAGAGAGGAAAAATTCCCGACCTATCACAAGTTGACACATCATACTACAAAGTTCACAAAATACAACCAATTACAAAGCTCCACGTATTGTTGCTAGATTTTGCTATCACTACTTAGAAACCAAAAGAAATTTGCCAAGTGTCATGCAAAAACCAATCACACATCAGCGCATGTAAGCGATAACATAAGCAGTCTTGCACGTGTAAGTGATAACATAATCAGTCTCACACGTGTAAGTGATGACATAAGTGGACCAATCAAGCTGTGACATGTGTCACCAATCAGACTCCGCTACGTGTCACTCATCCACCCCTAAATTCCGATAAATAGAAGCCTTCTTAAGGCATTTAAGACACCAAGACACCAGGTAGAGATCTTGAGTTCAGAAGTCTAGAAGCTCTACTAAAATTAAGCCCTGAAGCCTCCAGGAACTTCAAGAACTTCAACTTCAAATAAGAAGAAAATTCGAAGAGAAATCATCCAAATCATCTTCCTAGATCTCAAAGGTCACTGGAATCAAGCTCAAAAGCCTTTAGAAACCTCAACAAACTACAAATTGGTGAAGCTCAATAGATTCAAGTCTCTAAAGCATTAAAGAACTTCCACCACAAAACCTTCAAATACGAAGAACATTCGAAGAGGAATCATCCAAATCATATTCCTAAATCTCAAAGTCACTGGAATCAAGCTCAAAAGCCTCCAGAAATTTCAACAAACCACAAATTAGTGAAACTCTACGAATTCTAGCCTCCAAAGCCCCAAAGAACTTCCATTACACAAACCTTCAAATATGAAGAACATTCGAAGCAGAATCATCCAAACTATCTACCTAGATCTCAAAGTTCACTAGAATCAAGCTCAAAAGCCTTCAGAAACCTTAACAAACCACAAATTAGCGAAACTCTACGGATTCAAGCTTCCAAAGCACCAAAGAACTTCTACCACAAACCTTCAAACACGAAGAATGCATGAAGAACACATAAAGAATACAAAGAACACGAAGAACAAAGAATTTCTAACAAGCTTATAGCCAGAGATTCATTGTAATTTTTTTTTAAAGATCTTTAATCCATTCCTTAGCCAAATTGAAGGATATCTTGTGTTTAAGTCAAAATCACATTACCATAATTCCAATCGACAAAACTTTCAAAAAGATCGAATCAGAGGATAACTCTTTTATAATCACAGAGAATTATACCACACATTCATCAATACAAATTCGCATTTATGAAACTATTTTACTTGTTTGACTCATTTCAAACTAGGAAATTTAGTTATCTACAAATTCTGGCACGCCCGATGGGACCTCTCTGCCTCTCATCTCATTCTCCTTCAAAGAAAGAAAGAAATCATCATCTTGCTACCAACTTCAATGGCCATTAGCAAGAACATTCAAGGTTCAATAATAGCTACTTCAACTAAACTTGGTACAGCTACCACCAACAACTACATTGGTGTAATCAATTGTAGCCAACCCAAAGCAAATAATCAACTTCAATCTCGATCAACCAAGGAAGCCAATGTCCAGACAATCATCTCCTTAGACCTTCTTACAAGAAACAAGGTCATCAACAAGAACGTCTCCACCTCAAAACACCTCAAGTATAGGGGCAAATCTCCTTCTTCCTTCACTAGAAGTTGGTCGCCCAATTTCTTTCCCATCAAAGGGAACCTAAAAAAATGAGATTTCATGTGCTCAATTCAATTCACTTCCTTCTCCATCATCTTGGGAAGTTGTGTCAGTCATGATGACTAACATCTCTACCACAGAAGAAAAGATGGTTAAAATGGAACAAAGGGTCATCCTTCTCACAAAAGCACTTAAAGATAAGGACCTTCATATTGCAACTTTAGTGAACAAACTTGAAGTATAAGATCTTGATGAATCAAGCCACAGTCATAAATTCACATCTGCAAAGGATAACGAAGGGAGAGAAATTGAAAACACTTCCCGACAAAAACAATCTACTTCAATTACTTTGTTGTCAGTCCAAAAATTACAAGACATAATAACAAATACCATCCGAGCACAATATGGAGGTTCTTCTACAAGTTCTCTCACATATTCAAAACCCTACACAAAACGCATCGACAACATGAGGATGCCAAATGGGTATCAACCTCCTAAGTTCTTACAATTTGATGGCAATGGAAATCCTAAGCAACACATTGCTCATTTTGTAGAAACTTGTGAAAATGCAGGGACTTAAGGAGGCATCCTTGTAAAGCAATTTGTTTGTTCACTTAAAGGGAATGTGGTATACAGACTTAGAACCCGATTCAATCAACGATTGGCAACAACTCAAAAGAGACTTTCTTGACCAATTTTATAGCACACGTCACATGGTGAGCATGATGGAGCTTACTAATACTAAGCAATGGGAAAATGAGCTGGTGGTCGATTATATCAATCGATGGCGTTCTTTGAGCTTGGATTGTAAGGATAGACTTTCTAAAATTTCTGCTGTAGAGATGTGCATTCAAGGCATGCATTGGGGACTTCTTTACATCCTCCAAGGGATGAAATCCCAAACATTTGAAGAGCTAGCAACTCGTGCGCATGACATGGAGCTGAGCATTGCTAGCCGTGGAAATACAAAACCTCTCATACTTGAGTACAGTAAAAAGGAAGTAAGGAGGAATGACAGGAATACAAAAAGCAATCTCAAAAACTTAATGGTTGTTAACACTGCCGTAGTTAAGGTTCCAAGAAGAGGAGCGAAGGCAACTGAAAAACAACTTGAAGGATGGCAAAAGAATGAAGTGCGTCACTTGACTTTTAAGGAACATGAGCAAAAAGCATATCCGTTCCCCAATGAAGATGTGTCAAACATCTTAGAACAACTATTGCAGTTGAAGCTAATCGAATTACTAGAATGTAAGCGGCTGGAAGACATAGGGAAAGTTGATGACCCTAACTACTGCAAATATCATCGCATCATTGGCCACCTAATCCAAAAATGCTTTGTCTTCAAAGAACAAATCAAAAAACTTGCCAAAGAAAACAAGATTGATCTAGACTTCAATGAAGTTGTCGGGTCAACCCATGTGACTATTGCTTTTGATGTACTTCCAACTTTCAAGCAGGGGGCAAACACCAACCAAGCTCACAAGTTGATTAACAATGATGATGCAAGGATCAACCCTATCAATGGGAAGTTTCTTAAACACTTCTATGCTTGAATATCAAGGATTGCTCCTTGACAAGAGCTTAAATTGCCCACTGCAGCGCTGCAAGGGTACATGATGTCTTCCCATTACGTTTGAAAGCGTACCAATAAAGAGAAATTAATTCATGTCACCAATGGCAAGTGTGGCGCAGTGGTTGGATGCCTTTGTCGCCCTTGAGGCTGAGGTCTCGGGTTTGATTAGTAGTGATATCCACTATTACACACTTGAGCCATCTTTTTTGCAAAAACAAAACAAACAAAACAAAAGGATCAACAAAAAAATGATCCAAAAGGAAATATTCATAAAAAAAAATCATAAAAAAAAAAAAAAAAAAAAATCTTTTGAACTACATAATAACTTAATCCCTTTTGAGGGTACGTAGGCAACTTGGTATCATCTACTAAGTTCAATCACATGAAAAGAAGAAGGATTGCTAGCTTAGCTTGAAGAGTTTTTCAGAGGTCATCAATATGCTTTTGAGATCCCTTTGATTGGCAGGCGTTGCTTAAGATTAGTCAATTGCTCACTACATGATGCTCGAAGATCATTGTGGTAGAAAGTGACAACTGCAAAGAATTGGGAATGAAGTCTTCATGGCATTGCCTCTCTTCTATGGATATCCTCCCATGTCTCTAAAGTATGCTTTGCATCACTTATCTCCTAGGGGTATCTTCTTGTGCCTTTCAAGTATAAGCTACATCGTTTCTCTTTTAGGTTATGCCACTTCACAACTTCGAAATTTGAACCACATCATCTCCCTTCTGAGTGGTGCAGTTTCACATCATATCTCTAAATTTTGGACAATGTCACCTTCCTCCAGCATTTGAGGTTAGTGTTGCATCATCTCTCCTCTAAGGGCATGCTCATGCAATGTCAAAGTCTTGGCGGCATTCTTCTCACATCTTCAAGGTTTTGTTGGCTTCTCTTTGCATCTTCAAAGTATTCTCCTTTCATCTTTAAAGTTTTGGCAGCATTCTTCTTGAAACTTCAAAGATTCGTTGGCATCTTCGAAGTCTTAATGAGAAATCCTTGCATCTTCAAAGTCTTGTTGGCATCTCTGAAATCTTTATATCTGGCTATAGTGCTATATACCCTCGATGTTTGAGCTATGTTGCTTATGAAAATTGGTGCTAATGCAGCATCATTATAAAGGCCAATGTTGGTGCAACTTTAGTGCAAGTGCAAGTGTCAATATGGCTTCATGAAAAAAAAAAAAAAAAATGAATGTTGGCGCGGCTATGGTGCAAGTGAAGTGCTGACGTGGCTTCATGTTGAAAAGACTTCATTAAAAAAGACAAGTACAAATTTGCTTCAGTAGACAAAGTAATGGTGATGCTTCAATGCGAATGCAAGAGTTGGCGTAGCTTTATGACAAAGATAAGTGGTGACGCGACTTCGACACAGAGAAAGATATGGATGTAGCCTCAATGCAAATGCAAACTTTGCATGGCTTCATGATAAGAACAATTGGTGTGGCTACGTTGCATAGACTAGTGTGGAACACGTTCATGCAAAAACAAGTGCTAGCATAGTTCCATTAACAACTAGCACTAGTATTGCTTCATTGCCAACACCAAAGCTAATACAACTTCAAAGTCAAGTAACAAAGATAGCATTGTTGCCTAGCTGAATATCCTCACGAAAACATCGTTGTAAAGACGAATATCACTAAAAGATTGTTATTGCAAGAAAAGAATGTAACAATATGAAGGCATACGTCACTGCAAGAACGTTGCTATCAATGAAATACAAAGCCATCAAATGAAGGCAAACACTTCTATGAGAACGTTAGTGAAAAGTTTGATGTTAAAACCCAAAGATTAAGGAAATTGTGCTGCAAAACAAAAACAAGCAACGAAAAAATTGTCAGAGAAAAGGTCTCATAACACATAAATAAAAAAAATAATAATAAAATTTTGAAAGTAGGAGAAGAAAGTTGAAGGTTGAGCATGTGCCTCAATGATGAAGGAAGGCAATAACATGCCTTTATATATATATATATATATAAAAAAAAAAAAAAAAAAAAAAAAAAAAAACTTCTAAGATAACAGGCAAGAAAAATGAAAAAAAAAAAAAAAAAAAGTCAGCAAACCATTAAATGGTTCCACCAACCGGCCAGTGAAAAAAATTATGTTCACATTTTAGAAATGTGAAAACGATTGGAGCTCAAAGTGAGATTTTGCAAGCTCATAACATTGACCACTCTAAATCAAAGAAGATTGCACCAAATGTTGAAATGAAAGAGGATATTTAGCCATAAAGACAGAAGATAAAGACTTATCACCTACCTCTCGACCCACAAGTCTAAACCTTGGCACCATCCTGTCAAAGCGACCACCACCAAAGTAAACCAAGAAGGCTATGAGTCCAACAATGCTTGCGAACTTCTCTTTCAGATTTGCAAAAAATCTAAATCTCATTTCACGAAACTGACCCCACAAGGATCTTAAAACGGACTTCGATCTCCAAAACCCAGAAAGACCATCAACAACGTAACTGCCACACGCCACCACAATCATCGAGGATTGTAGCCTACTTCTTCACATTCGCAAAAAAATCCAGACTTCTTTTCACTAAAGTGGCATCACCACTAGATCCAGAGGCCCCAGGTCGGAAAAACCCCAAAATTTCAAGCCTAAGAATGCCACCACGCGCCACCAGAATATCTGGCATCCACAGCTTTCGTTTCACGCATTGCCAGATGAGACCATGCGCTCACACGCACTAGGAACTTCCACGCGTCTCCATGATACCTCACGCACTCACACACGCCCCATAATGTCATCGATGACGTCATCTCCCACTATGGTTTGACCCATTTGTCCAGGCCAACCCGATTTGACCTGTTCACCTAACCCGGTCCAAACTGCTTGCCAAAAAAAAAGGAGAGAGAGAAAGAAAAAGATTTGACCAAATTGGACTTTGACTTTGACCAAAAAGTCAAAATTTTCAAAACGGACCTGTCCCACTCAGTTTTTCGAGTACATTCTAATGTTAGGATCCGTTTCTTCATTCAAAGCTTGGAAATTGCGCAAACATCCAATTTCTAGAAAGTTGACTTTTGCGTAAATGTTGACCAAAAGTTAAATTTTTTAAGATGGACCTATCTTGCTCAATTTTTCGCATACATTCCAATTTTGGAGTCCTTTCTATTATTTGAGACTTGAAAATTGCACAAATGACTCAATTCCAAGGTAGTTGACTTTTGTGTTGAAGTCAACCTTAAGTCAAGATTTTCAAGCTAGATTTGTCTTGCTTAGTTTTTCGCGACTTGAATCACCAATCTAACCCACATCTCTGAAGTACTGACGATGTCCAAAACTTAAGCTCTCAAGATCAAAATTTGAGATTCATTAATTTAATTTGGATCCCCTCAGGGTTATCCCCCAAACTTCATCAAGGCTTCCCTTTCAAAGAACGAATGAACTCTCACAAGTGTGTCTTGAACTTGAAATTACATTGGGTCACTAGTTTAACTTACCATTCACATTCGGTGCCTACCAATCTCCAACCTACCATTCCCATTTGGTGCCTAACGTTCTCATCCACCATTCTTACTAAAAATTCTCATCCCCCATTCTCAACTACCCATCTACCATTCTTCATCTCTCCACTATAAATAGAAGAGTCAGATTCATCAAAAACTCATCAAGAAAAACACACTAAATCATGAAATGAAGATTTGCTTCTTTCAAAATTTCAAGTTATCATTCTCACAAGCATTTCTCACTATGGCCTCATCATTCTCAACACCTAGCAACCAATATTGCTTCATAATTAGTTTGAAATCAACCCTCTCATGGTTAAGTAAAAACCCTCTTCACAACATCATTGTAGTTTTAAGCAAAGTTATGAATACCGTTTCGGTTTGCCTATTGGAACGGAATATTTCGGTACCGGCCTATTTCGGCGTACCGTTTTAGACCGTTTCGGAATTACCAATTATATATATATATATATATATTAGTAATTAATCAAAAAATGTTATTACTCATTGTTATTCTTAAGCCAAACCTTATAAATGTAATATCATATTTAATGAATGTAATATAGTGTTTTAAAATAAATATTACTATGTTTTCAAAAAATAAAATAAAAATAAATATTACTATAATAATAAAGTGATTAAATTGGTTATTTTAAAATTTAAATTTGGGTATTTTTGTAAATAAATATGAAAGGAAACTTCTAGGAAGCCACTTTTCACCTTTTCACCTAATCCCATTCCATCATCCACGTGCATTTCTTACATCTTCTCCTCCACTCTTTCTTCTTCATTTCATGTTTCCATTTGACTTACACTTACAGAAGTAGTTCTTGGAAAGTTTGAGAGACCCAGACCAAAAGTTTAAGTTCTGGACTAAAGAAGAAAGTTTCCAATGCAGCAAAAATTTGAGCTTCCTCCACAACTGCTCTAAATTTCTATTCTCTTCTTCTTCCTTTGTTTTTTTTTTTTTTTTTTTTTTTTTCAAATCATTTGGTAGCTTTGTAGTGGATTTGATTTGAAGTTTTGAACTTCTTTAGGCGATCAGTGCTAGGTGGAAAGATGCCGTGTTGATGGGTTTGTGAGTTTAAGTTTTTTTTCTTTTTTCTTTGTTTTTTTTTTGGCTAGAAACTGGTACCGGCCGAAATTGACCGGAATCAACCGGAATGGCCGGAATGACCTGAAACTGGCCGGAATTGGACCCGAGGTGGAACGGGTGGTATTACCATTCCGGATTGCATCCCGGTACGAAATATTCCGGCCATTCCGGCCGGAACGGAACGGATTTAATAACTATGGTTTTAAGATCCAAACAAATTTTGTTTCTCCCCTTAACGACCACAGTTGTCCATAAAATTACTCATAACAAGGCTGAGGTTGTTGTGCCATGCTTCCTCGAATTTGCTTGGCCTTCCAACAGAAGTAGCAGTTCGAAACAAAAGCAACTTGGCTGGTTTCTAAGACCAGAATCATAAGTTGGCTCCAGCTTTCATTTTTCTGTGCTTTTCCAACAAGTGGCAGTAGGTGAAGATGGTAAAAAGTGTTGGGGTATCCTACAAATTATCTTCCATCCAGCAGTTAAAACAACCTCTAAGGCACCAGCTCCTTAGAATTCAGCCTTTGGTGCTAGTAAATGGTCACCAAAGCTATATTCCGTGTCCCCACTAGTGTGGGACCCAAAGGTCATTGTTGCTGGTACCTTAAAAGACATTTTATGGAATTACTCCAACTTAAAATCAACTTGAAGTATTTCGAAAAGTACTCTTATGAAATTACTTCAACTTAATGTCCATCGGTATGGTCCCATCACACAAGCACATTCAATGACTTGCTGCCGGACCTCATTCAGCATGCACTCAGTTTCATATTCAAAGGTGTACTTCTTAGAAACACCTACAGCAGAGAGTCCCCAACGTACAGGGCCAGCGCCATGCTATCATATGTTTCACCCATTTACTTTGCTTCATCGCCATCTTCTTCACCACCAACATTAGCATACCCAAAATCCATAGGCTTTTAAAATTACCTCAATTTAACCTGAGTGAAATAATGACACATGCGCATTCAATCACTGTCCCACATGTCCTTGCCGTATTCCAAAGTATATTCTTTGGAAATTACTTCACCTAGACTTCTTAAAAACACGAGGCTAGCCCCATACTCTGCATGTTGTACCCAGCCACCATCCTCGCATCTTCCCCATCTTCTACACCCGGTGATCACCGCCAATGATCCAAAATACTCTTCTAAAATTACCTTAGCTTAACCTTTGCTAAAATGATTCAATCTTGCAAGTACATCCAACTTCTTGCAAATAACTTCAGCCTCACCAACCCACTTTAAATACCATGGAACACTCTATTGAAATTAATTCAACTTAATTTTTGCTGAGAAGGCTTGGTCATACAAGTACATTCAAATACTGGCAGACATCTTTTCGGTCTCATCAAAACCTTTCATATGGGTGGGTCTACTCTTCGAAAATTATCTCATCCTACTGAAAGCTCCACCACCTTCAACTACTTCACTTAAAGAGTCAAGTGTAAAAATCCGTTTTCAAAACTCATTCCCACACCATACTCTGAAACTGTGTGCGTGAACGAGTTTCAAGGGGGCATTTGTAGAGAGGGAAAATTTTCAACCTATCACAAGTTGACACATCATACTACAAAGTCCACAAAATATAACCAATTACAAAGCTCCACGTATTGTTACTAGGTTTTGCTATCACTACTCAAAAACCAACAGAAATTTGCTAAGTGTCATGCAAAAATCAATCACGCATTAGCGCATATAAGCGATGACATAAGCAGCCTCACACGTGTAAGCGATGATATAATCAGTCTCGCATGTATAAGCAATGACATAAGCAGACCAATTAGGTTGTGACATGTGTCACCAATTAGCCTCTGCCATGTGTCACTCATCCACCCCCAAATTCCTATAAATAGAAGCCTTCCTAAGGCATTTAAGACACCAAGACATCTCGGGCAAACCAAGACACCTGGAAGAGATCTTGAGTTCAAAAATCTAGAAGCTTTGCTGAAACCAAGCCCTGAAGCCTCCAAAAACTTCAAGAACTTCAACTTTGAATAAAAAGAACATTCGAAGAGAAATCATCCAAATCATCTTCCTAAATCTCAAAGGTCACTGGAATCAAGCTTAAAAGCCTCCTGAAATCTCAACAAACTACAAATTGGTGAAGCTCAACGAATTCAAGCCTCTAAAGCACCGAAAAACTTCCACCACAAAACCTTCAAATACGAAGAACATTCGAAAAGGAATCATCCAAATCATATTCCTAAATCTCAAAGTCATTGGAATTAAGCTCAAAAACCTCCAGAAACTTTAACAAACCATAAATCAATGAAGCTCTACGGATTCAAGTCTCTAAAACCCTAAAGAAATTCCACCACAAACCTTCAAATGTGAAGAATATTCGAAATAGAATTATTCAAACTATCTACCTAGATCTCAAAGTCCATTGGAATCAAGCTCAAAAGCCTCCAAAAACCTCAACAAACCACAAATCAGCGAAGTTTTACGGATTCAAGCCTCCAAAGCACCGAAGAACTTCCACCACAAACCTTCAAAGATGAAGAACGCATGAAGAACACAAAGAACACACAAAGAATACAAAAAACACGAAGAACAAAGAATTTCTAACAAGCTTATAACTAGAGATTCATTGTAATTCCATTTCAAAAATCTTTAATCCATTCCTCAGCCAAATTGAAGGATATCTTGTGTTCAAGTCAAAATCACATTACCACAGTTCTAATCGACAAAACTTTCAAAGAGATCGAATCAGAGGATAACTCTTTTGTAATCATAGAGAATTGTACCACACATTCATCAATACAAATTCGCATTTGTGAAATTATTTTACTTGTTTGACTCATTTCGAACCAAGAAATTTAGTCGTTCACAGCATTTTTATTTGTCAAAACGATATTTGCATTTTTGAGTAGGCATGAAATATGTCTATATATGTTGGTTACTATATCATGCAATTTTCAAAGTTGTAAATACAAATAGTATATATGATCAAATTACTACACTATTCTTATTCCCTTTCTATCACTAAAATTATCAATTTTTTATACGGAAAATTATTGAAATATTGAAGGAAACTAAAAACAAAATGCACGCTATTGCATTCTAGGAAGGTGTATCTACTTAGGGTGCCAAAACAAGTATGTAGACATTATTGACTAAGCATGAAAACTAATTCAATCCCGTTATGGATTTTCTGACAATCATGAGGTGACATACCACCCTTTGAAGTCTAAAATGGGATGTAATTGCATAAAATCAGAGTGCTAGAAGTATTGTGAATGTTATGAGCTACATATCCATCCTTCTAAAAAAAAATGATTCTAAGCCCGTGGGAGACAAGTTATTCCTCTTTGTCCTTGGTCAAAGAGGATTCTTTGTAGACACTAATAGGAGCATCACATATCGTCTAGGAGAAGGAGAATCATCTGCTTAGTAATCATAGGTTAAACATCTACGCAATAAGAATAGGACGCATGTGTAACTCTACACTCTTTTAAATACTTCACAACAAAGCAACAAATGTAGACATATAATGTCCAATCAATAACTAATATCCAAGGCATAGCCTAAAAGCTTTGAAGTATGATGAATGCAACAATTGGAAAAGAACTTGTAAAATCCAATCAAAGGGGTCAAATTCAATAAAATTACAGTAAATCATAGGGTAATGAAAGGGAATTTACAACTTGAGCCCGATTAGCAAAAAATATCCCCTTTCTGCACAACGATGAATGCATCCTTATCTTGTTCCATCACTAGCTCAGAATCCAACTTTCGTGTACACGATGATGCCTTCTTCATGGTGCCTCATTAGCACAAGTTCTAAACTGATTGCCTTAACACCAATATGTTCAAAGCCTTTAGCTGTTCATCAATGTAAACTAACCAGCTTGTCCAGAGTTTCCTGAAAGTAAATTACTTTATCACCAAAAAAAACAAAAAAATCCCCCTTCAATTTTGGATTAATTATTATCCCCTAACCCTACAGTTTTGGTTGTTAAGAAAAATTTAACAACATAATTAAAATTGTTTCTTTCCTCCTCTTCTTTTTTCCAAAATTTTGATAACTTGGTTTTTACACAATTTCTTATAAGAAAAAAAAACGTAAATAATAAAAAATGGGCCCAATAAAAATGGGGAATAAATCCTAATTTGCAAAATTGAATTAGTGTGCTATTATATTTTTGATAGGTAAGAATAGTGTTTATTCTCAAAAAATAATCAACAAATACATAGGAAGTATACTAGCTGATGGTCATACAAGAGATCTAAAAATCACTGAATGATAACTTTTATATGATTACTTTTATAAAAGTGATTTAATAATTAATTTTATAAATTTTATATAAGAAACTATTTTTATTTAGAATAATAATAATGATAATAATTTATTTGAAATATGACATTCTTATTTGTTTTATATATTAAAGAACTATTTTATATAATTATTCTTCGTGTTATATATTAAAAAGATTATTATATGTCTTCATAAAAAAAGATTATTATATGTAATTAAAAAGATTACTAATAGGATAAAAATATTAATTTTTTTTATATTAATTATTTTGAGTGGTACATTAATTATTTAACTATAATGCATTTTGATGTTACTTTTCTAAGATTTATATTATAAAAAATTGATTTGAAATTTTGAAATATTGTATTCTTTGGTCAAATTTAAAAACACACAATTAAGAATGTAAAAATAATTTATTAAAGGATATTTGCATTTTTATTTGTCAAACTATATTTGCATTCTTTTTGATCAAA
The DNA here is from genome assembly GCA_030445155.1 of Quercus variabilis. NCBI lineage: Eukaryota > Viridiplantae > Streptophyta > Magnoliopsida > Fagales > Fagaceae > Quercus > Quercus variabilis. The sequence goes on from CP129447.1 coordinate 63,584,239, forward strand.
TGATATTTGCATTCTTGAATAGGCATGAAATATGTCTATCTATATTGGTTGTTATATCATGCAATTTTCAAAACTGTAAATACAAATAGTATATATGATCAATTACTACACTATTTTTACTGCATTTCTATTTTGTCTATACAAATAGAGCACTAGAAATATCAATTTTTTATAAGAAAAATTATTGAAATATTGGAGGAAACTATGAACAAAATGCATATGCAAGAGTTTAACCATGTCTTCAAGAATCATCATCCATCTAAACTCCAAGAATCATCACCTTTTGTCTTATCTTAACCATGTCTTCAAGAATAATGGAATTGTATATACTATTCAATTAGAAGTTCATGTCCAAGATTTTAGACCTCAAGATATCCATCACTTAATCCCAACTTCTTCCTAAATTTCTACCCCACATAATTCTCCTATCTTGATGCCACTGTTGAATTCGTTCACAATACTTGGAAAATGTTCAATTTTGGCCACTAGTGGAACAAATCCACCAACAACTATTACAGATTTAGTATATCGGTACCATGGAGCCACAGAGGATGGTGATCGTTAAGGCCGACTCTGGTAATTTTTATAAAATCATAAAATTTTCACTGGGTAATCTTTTTAATATTTTCATTATTTTCTTATTAAGTTGAGAATGTTAGAAAAGTGTTTCCATCACTTGTGTCTCCTTTATCCATAAATTTAGTTTAGTTGATTCCTAGTGAATTTTTTAGATAACCTTCTTGTTTCTTGGTTCATGATCACCCAAGTGCTGCATCGAGATTACATAGGATAAACTTGTTAAGTACTTAAAAGACTTGCAACCTACAGATGCTGCACCTTGTTGCCCTAGTTATGATCTCTTAGGTATGGTAATCTTAGAATATCCAATCCCTGCACATTCCATTTTTTCCAGCAGCATCCACCCAATTATCAATCTCAACAACATCTCCCCTATTATGTTCCTAAATTTTACTTCAAATTGTGTTGGAGAATGAACTAAAACTCTAAATTTGAAGAAAAAACAATACTATGAATCTCTAATGAATGGGAAATTGCTACATATTTGATTTTACTCCGTTCATTATTCAGTGGAGAAAAAAACCAAGCCCACACTGATTTTGTACTAAACATTTTTTTTAGGTAGTCATTAACAATTGTTTGTGCAAGATGTGTTTTGAGGAGTGCATGTGTAGATTTGTAATCATACCTCCTTCAATATTTCTGTAATATATATTCTAATAGGATTTCTTTGTGTAGATAAGCAATTCAAACTTCCCAAGAGGTTTCCTTCTTCATAATTACAATCATAAAAAGACACCATGCTTGAAATTGTACGTATATGCATTTTACTTGTTTAAGGTTTCATTTATACACTTGCATTATTTGATGGTTTTTATCAGGTTTTGTGACCCTTTGAAGCTTAATAAATTAAATCAAATTGCCTAAAGAAGTATTGTGAATATCCATCATTCTAAAAAAATTTATGATTCTAATCGCTCTTAGTTATAATTTTTTGTTTGTTTCATTTTCAACAACTAAGCTTGGGTGCTCGAGTAAATTTCACTACAAGGGTGTAAAAATGATAATGGAATGAAGAAAGGTATGTTTCGTAGCTCTGCATCTAAAACATATTTGTTTTGAAGCACTTTTTCCTTAGTAGGTCTTATGTGGTGGAAATGATTGAAAGTTCTAATAAGTATCATCACTTCATGTTTTATCAATTTTCAGGCACTGGAGGTACAGCCGTACAGGTGATGCTATGCATGATCTCTAAAGGACAAGCACTACTCCAGCTTAGAATGGTCGCATTTCACTATCACACCCACTTTTTCTTCGTTAACACTTGCAAAATGTAACCTAGTCAACAAATTATAAGAAATTTTATTTTTCTAAAAGTTTGTAGCTTAATCTTGCTCTAAATTAGTTTCAAGTTTCATACTATACAACTTAGATTTAACCAATATTAAGGGCAAAACAATAATGGTCCACCAAGGGCATAATCGTAATTTCAATATTTAGATCTTCAAGTTTGTGATACAAAGCAAACCTTGATGTTCTTACAGTCACAACAATATGTTATAGGCCTCGATTAGACCACTTGATCAAAAGTTATCATCAAGACAATTTTCAATGGTCATGACACACCTACACAATGAGCCTAATCACGTCTGATTTTAAACACTTAATTTTGATTGGTTTCAACAATAAATTATTTAAAATTGATTAAGCATACTTTTGATTGGGTTGCATTTTATTTTATTTTTTAAGTTAAAAAAAGAAAAAGAAAAAGAAAAAGGGTATTCATATGCATACATCATACAACAGATAATAAATTTGAGATTTAAATTAGATTGCGATAAATTCCTTTCTGGCACCTTATCTGCTCTTCTGAAAAACAAGTTGGACATTGAAATATGATTAATAGCATCAGTATTAATTGGAATCTAAATATTACCGATCAGAATTAATATGATTTCCCTTAAAAAAAAAAAGTTCAAAAATCATTATAATTTTCAGCAACGAGTTGAATCACATTTTTTGTCTAGAAAACATTGAAATTTGGTTTTCTCTATTTCCAGAAAGGTTGTAGGGAATTAAATTTCATTTCATAAAATACCAATTCTGAATCAATTATAATTTATGTTGAAAGTTATAGCCAAAAAAACCAAACAGGTGCAGAAGGATAACACAAGGTCAGCATCCTCTGCAACTTCCTTTTGAATTTCAAATCAATATTAGACGCAAATCCATTCCAGCTTATTTGAATAGGCTTATCTAAAAGTGTAACTGAAATTCAGGAGGCTAAATTTCAAGAGGAAAATATTTCTATATCAAAACCACCTAAATTGTAAAAGGTAGACAGCCAACAAATTCAAAATACCATAGCTAGCTGTCCTTATTTCTTATGGAAGTCTAACAGCTGTTACACATGATTTGCTCCCTATTTTTTCTCCTTCGTACATATCCATCTAAATGGATAATATACAAAATGTAATGGTTTCTATATAAATGAAATACCAGCTCTCTCTATCTCAAGGTGAGATAGACTTTCTCAAGAATTCTTTATTATCCACTCCCCTAGCTTCAGAAGAAAGCTAATAACTTAGCTTTAAAACTAAGCCATCACTTCCTTCATAAATAGAGAATACTTGTTCCATTTGCCGTTCTCCACTTTAGTTGTTCTCCAATTTCCCTTTATCTTAGCTTTTAATTTACACTTGCATACAACCTGTTTGTTAATTTTTAGACTCCACTTATTTGAAAATTTTTATATTTAAAATAGATTAATATAGAACTGCATCTCTTAGTGTGTTAATATGTTTTAATTGCCACACATCATACATGATCAATTTTCAGCAAAAAACGAACTCACACTTTGTGAAACTCTTAACTGCCATTGAATTACTGAGACAAAAAATTTCACTCATTTTCTTTGCTACTGAACTAAATACTTCTTCTTCTTCACTCATTTTCTTTGCCATTGAAAGCTGAAACTCCCTCACATTAAATGTACTAAATTCTTCTTCTTCTTTTTCTACTTTCTTCTTCGTTGAGTTTTTCTTTTTGATGTTTTGGGGTCTGCGTTCCTCGCAACTCCACTTATTAACTTTTATATTTAAAATAGAATAACATAAAACCGTATCTCCTAGTATCTCAGTATGTTCTCATTGCCAAACATCATACATCATCAGTTTTAAGCAAAAAAGAAACTCACACTTTGTGAAACTCTTTGACTACCAAACATATTTATGTTGGAAAACTTCTGTATCTCTCCATGTGTCAACATATCAATTTCCACACCTCCACTTATTGGAGAACTTTTTATATAAAATAGAATTATATATATTCATTGGAAAACTTCCATATCATATCAGTTTTTAGCAAAAAGCAACTCACATTTTGTAAAACTCTTTGACTACCATTGAATTATTGAGACAAAAATTTTCACTTAAATTCTTTTTCTTCTTCACTTATTTTCTTTTACAAAAATTTTCACTTAAAAATCCATCAATGTGTCATCATATCAGTTTTCAGCAGAAAGCAACTCACACTTTGTGAAACTCTTTGACTACCATTGAATTTTTGATAGAAAAATTTTCACTTAAATTCTTTTTCTTCTTTACTCATTTTCTTTGCCACAAAGTTGAAACTCCCTCACATTACAGGTATAAATTATTCTTCTTCTTCTTAATCAAATGAATTGCGTTAGTTTTTCCTCTCCTGGGCCCTAGATATTGTTACTTTGTTTCATAATTTTCTCTTTTAATAAAGGTTCCATTGGTTACCTAAAAACAAAAAAGAAGAGAAATGAACTTCTTTCTGCTTCTTCTCCGTGGCAGAGCCATGTTAGGAGTTGTTTTAAGAAGGACCACGTTAGAAGCCAGGTGTTGTTACATTGTTTCATATAGTTTTCTTTTTTAATAAAGTTTCTATATTGTTTACTTCCAAAAAAAAATTTATGCTTCTTCTCCGTAGTAGAGCCTTTATTTATTTATTTATTTATTTTTTTTTTTTTTGAGAAGGACCACGTAAAGAGTTGGAGGAGCTAAAATTTTTAAATAATACGTATATAGTAAATTATCATTATAATAAAATATACTAAAATACACTATAAGTATTTTTCCTCACTCTTCAGGTACATATCAATATACTAAACTATCATTAATTTGATTAAAATATATAGTTATCCTTTTTTTTCTTTAAAAAAAAAGAAAAAAGAAAAAAGAAAATAAGGGTTCGCTAGGTTACGCTAGCCCCTGGACAAGGCGCTAGAGTTAAAACCCTTGAGCCAACTCGTGTGAATGTCCACCAAACGGATTCCTGCTAGCAACAAGACTCGAACCTAGGTAGGTTAGACGAAGTGTCCGAACCTTACCAACTGAGCCAAGCCCCCGTTGGCAAATATATAGTATCATATAAATTAAATAATGTAATATTTAAGTTGTTAAGAAGCAAAAAGAGGTTTTTTTTTTCTTAGGTAAACAATGGAAAAGAGAGGAAAAACTTACACAATTCATTTGATCAAGAAGGAGAAGAAGTTATACCTTTAATGTGAGGGAGTTTCAACTTTGTAGCAAAGAAAATAGGTGAAGAAGAAAAAATTTTCATCTCAATAATTTAATGGTAGTCAAAGAGTTTCCCAAAGTGTGAGTTGCTTTTTGCTGAAAAATGATATGGTGACACACTGTGAAATCTTTTGTAGGCGTATGGGTTGCATAGTTGAGTTTTTCTTTTTGATGTTTTGGGCCGGGTATGCGTCCCTCGCAGCTCCACTTATTTGAAAACTTTTATATTTAATATAGAATAATATAGAACCGTATCTCTTAATGTGCCTGTATGTTCTTATTGCCACACATCATACATGATCAGTTTTCAGCAAAAAAGGAACTCACACTTTGTGAAACTCTTTGACTACCAAACATATTTCCGCTGGAAAAATTTTAAAATAGAATAACTTATTTCCGTTTGAAAACTTTCGTATCTCTCAGTTGTCGCCATATCAATTTTCACGCCTCCACTTATCGGAAAACTTTTTATATAAAATAGAATAACATATTTCCGTTGGAAAACTTTCGTATCTCTCAGTGTGTCACCATATTAGTTTTCAGCAAAAGCAGCTCACACTTTGTGAAACCCTTTGACTACCATTGAATTATTGAGACAACAATTTTCACGTAAATTCTTTTTCATCTTCACTCATTTTTCTTTGCTACAAAGTTGAAACTACCTCACATTAAAGGTATAAATTCTTCTTCTTCTTCTTCTTCTTGATCAAATGAATTGCGTAAGTTTTTCCTCTCCTGGGCCCTAGATATTGTTACTTTGTTTCATAATTTTCTCTTTTAATAAAGTTTCCATTGGTTACCTAAAAAAAAAAACTTCTTTCTGCTTCTTCTTAGTGGCAAAGCCATGTTAGGAGTTTTTTTTTTTTTTTTTTTTTTTTTTGGAGAATGACCACATTAAGAGCCATCTTAGGTGTCGTTACTTTGTTTCATAGTTTTCTCTTTTAATAAAGTTTCTATTGTTTACCTCTAAAAAAAAAAAAAATCTTTCTGCTTCTTGTCTGTGGCAGAGCCTTGTTAGTTTTTTTTTAATAAACTATCATTATAATAAAATATATTGAAATACACTAAGTTTTTTTCCTCACTCTTTAGGTACATATCTATATATTAAACTATCATTAATTTGATTAAAATATATAATATCATATAAATAAAATATACTAAAATACACTAAGTTTTTTTTCCTCACTCTTCAGGTACATATCAATATATTAAACTATCATTAATTTGATTAAAATATATAGTATTAGATCTTCTTCTTTTGTTTCTGCTTCTTCTCCTTCTGCTCATGCTTCTTCTCATTTTGAGTTTTTCAAGAATTGCAATACCATAGTTTAAGCTTGGCCCACCCAAACAATAATTCCTAGTTTTATTAATTACTAATGGGTGGTTATTAAAATAATAAGGCTTGTTTGGTAGATTGTATATATATATATATATATATATATATGAAGTAGAGTTTAGGCCATATTTTTTGGTGTTTAAGTGCTACAAATTGTGGGTAAAAAAAAGATAAATAAATAAGTTTGGTTACAACGTTCAAAAAAGAGTGTTTTACTGGCAATTCTCAATTTTGAGTGATCAAACACGATATTTTGAGAACATCTCATGTTCTCAGGTTTTGATAATTTAGGTTGTGTTTGGTTCAGTGGAAAATATTTTCGGACCTTAAAATTATTTTCAAGTGTTTTGTTGTATTTCTAAAAATGGTATGGAAAACATTTTTTTTTTTTTGTTACTATTTTCTTACTTTTTCTCATCTCCCAAGCATATATATAATAAAAAAAAATGAAAATTAAAAAAAAAAAAAAAAAAAAAAAAAACTCATGATAGGAGACCAATGGTGGCAGCGACAAGTGACCACCTGTGCCCACTAGCGATGGTGGTTGTCCATTGGAAATTAGGGGCATTAGTGGGGGTGGAGGTTAGGTGGTAGGCAGTAGGGGGTTGGAGGTTCGGTTAGTAAGTTTTGAATGAGGTGGAAATGGTTTTGCAAAAAATGAAAGTGTAAACAAATTTCTACCATAAGTGTCTTTATTATACGGTCAACCGAAAAACAATTTTTAATTGACCAACATTTTCCCTCGTCCTAAAAACTCATAAATTCAAAAAGTATTTGTAGAAATCAATTTTCTTTAAACTAAACACACCCTTAATTGAGTATTTCTTAGATAGTATACAACAAATAAATAGAAAACAAAAAACTTAGTTTCCACGTTAAGGATAACATAAATATTTCACGAGTCAAAATTCAAATGAAAACCTTATGTAGGGTCTGGACCTATTTATGTTATTGTATTGCATATAGATATAAATTTACATAAATTCATGCAACTATAAGTATATAGCCTATAATTAATTGTTGATTTTTTAATGGTCATATATCTATAACTACATATATTTGTATACAAGAGCATGCGTGTTTTGTATTTTCTTTTTGTTTGCTTTACTCTAACACACACACACACACACAGGTCTTTAGGATTATGTTGGGGGGGGGGGGGGGTTCGCGAAGGGTGATGTGCATAGACAATGATGATTTTTTTTAAAATGGTTATTAATTTTAGACTTTTTAGATTTTGCACTCAATTAACCCACTTGGCAAAAAAAAAAATTAAAAACTAAAACTAGACACTTGAGTCATGACACAACATTAGACTCCAACTTGAAATTTAAGTGGATTTTCTCTTAGTATTGACTTTAAATATATGCTTAGTTTAGACATATACAATTTAAAAATAAAACACACACACACACACACACACACACACATATATAAGTTATAAATAAGTATTGTTCATAGTATTATGTAGAAAGTTAATAAATTTGAATTATTTTTAACTAGACAAACAAATTACATTGAAAAGTATAATATTTTAAACTGTGTATTCTTTTAATTTTAGATATATAATTAAATATATGATCGATTTTTGTATAGTTCATTTATATTGGACTCTTTGTATTTTACATTGAATTAACTCACTTGATTCAAAAATTAAAAAATTTAGATGAGACATATAACATAGAATTAGAATTCAATTGAAAACCATATGATTGATGAGGACATGTGTTTTAAAATTTAAAATTTTAATTAAAAACCTTTTCTATTTTTATTTTCGAGAGAAAGGTAAAATGATTATAAAATCTTATAATGTTGTATAATACTTAAATTTTACCTATCTTATATTCTAATCCTTTTTTTAATGGGAATTAGATTTTCATATTGGTTGAGAAAATTTATGGACAATTTTTTGCCACAATTTTGATCCTCTATTATAAATAGTAGAGAAAAAATAATAAGTCAAGATTAGACATGGCAAAACAGGTCAGAATTTCCTGAGTTAACCTGACCTGAGCCCCATTTTTTTACCCAAAGCAAAAACAGGTTGACCTATGACCTGACTCTCTTTTTTGCGAGTCAACGCGACCTAACCCACAATACAATCCACAACCTAAACCATTTTTTAAAACTTTTTTTGGGTAAAAAATAATAAAATTACAACAATATTGGTTTAATTGTTTGTTGTGAGTTTTAAGGAAACAATTGAGATTTTTACATAACTGCATGCAAATAAATTGAAAGATTAATGATTGAGGCATTCTGTAATGAGTAAAGAATTTTAGATATCAAATAACAAAGTTCATGCCAAGATAATTTGGTTATAGTAGAATTAAAAACATATATTTAAAATTATAGACATTTGTAAGAAACATTCATAAGTATGACAAGAGTGAAGCCAAAGTATGATGATTTTATTTTTTGTGGTTATTAATTTTAGACTCTTTGGATTTGGAGGACACAACTTTTGCCATAACTTGCCACCTGGAAAGTTGTGAACAATGAAAAAAAAATGGCGGGTCCATATGAGTTCACGCCTCCTCCTTTCACAACTCGCCATATGGCGAGTTATGGTAAAAGTTGTGTAAAAAGTTGTGGTCCTAAGGTTGCTCCTCAATTAACTCACTTGGCACAAAAATTAAAAAACTAAAATTGGACACTTGAGTCATGACACAACATTAGACTCCAATTTAAAATTTAATTAGATTTTCTCTTAGTTTTGACTTTAAATATATGCTTAGTTTAGACATATACAATTAAAAAACCAACACACATACACACACACCATATATATATATATACACACACAAGCACACATTTCTAGTTAATAAATAAGCGTTGTTCATAGTATTATGTAAAAAGTTAATAAATTTGAATTATTTTTTTAATTAGACAAACAAATGACATTGAAAAGTATAATATTTTAAACTCTTTATTCTTCTAATTTTAGATATATAATTAAATATATGATTAAGCTTCGTATGGTTCATTTATATTGGATTTCATGTATTTTGCACTAATCTAACTCACTCGATTCAAAAATTAAAAAGTTTAGATGAGACATATAACATAGAATTAGAATTCAATTAAAAACCATATGATTGATGAATACATGTGTTTTAAATTTTAATTAGAAACCTTTTCTATTTTTATTTTCGAGAGAAAGGTAAAATGATTATAAATATCTTATAATGCTGTATAATACTTAAATTTTACCAATTGTATAGTCTAATCTCTTTTTTTTTTTTTAATGGGAATTATATTTTCATGTTGGTTGAGAAAATTTATGGACAATTTTTTGCCACAATTTTGATTTTCTCTATTATAAATAGTACAGAAAAATAATAAGTCAAGATTAAACATGGCAAAACGGGTCAGAATTTCCCAACTTGACTCAACCTGAGCCCAATTTTTTGACTCGAAGTAAAAACAGGTTGACCCGTGACCCGATTCTTTTTTTGCAAGTCAACACGACTCGACCCACAACCCAAACTATTTTTTAAAACTTTTTTTTGCTAAAAAAATAATAAAATTACGACAATATTTGTTTAATTGTTTGTTGTGAGCTTTAATGAAACAATTGAGACATTTACATAACTGAATGTAAATGAATAGAAAGATTAATGGTTAAGGCATTTTGTAATTAGTAAAGAATTTTAGATATCAAATAATAAAGTACATGTCAAGATAATTTGGTTACTACAGAGTTATAAACATATATTTAAAATTATATACATGTATAAGAAACATTCATAAGCGTGAAAAGAACGAAACCATGGTAGCAATAAAATTAGTATAAATAATGAACGCTTAAGCCTATTTTTTTAACAATTCATGTCTAAAATAAACCATTTTTCAAAATAAATTATAATATTTCCTAGAATGTGTATTGCTTAATAATGACATGATATTTATAAAAGTGACTATGTATAAATAAGTAAACAATCAAACATTAATGTATATTCTCAAATTGAAAGAGAGTGTCAACCATAATTGATAATAGATTATAAAATTAGTTTTCAAGATTATAAATTTCTTATATGATTTTATTCTTTGTAAAATTAGTTATCCAATAAGCATTTGTAATTTTGTTATATGTTTTGGGATGTCAATATTGTATAAAAATAAAACTTGTGTATTTGCTTTACTTATCTTTTGTGCTATTTTGTTTTAGCTAATAATGTTAATATTTGTATAATTTTAAAATTATTGAATAAATATTAACTTATTTAGTTGAGCTTATTTTTTATACGAGTAAGGAATTCAAAATAATACATTTTATATCAAAGTAATTTACTGTGTAACTTTTTAAATGAAAAATACATATATATATTTTTTTTAAATTATATAAAAAAATGAGTCAACTCAATCCGACTTACAATCTAATTGATCCAATTAACTTTCTAACCTACTTAAAATCACTCCTTTTTTGACACGTCCCAAACCCGAATTCGACCCAACCCTTTGCCACGTCAAGATGTGAAGTGGTAATAAGAGATTATTTATGAGTCACTCTCATTGACTCGTAATTTGCCGTATATCAAGAGTCGTGATAAAAAAGGTTGACACAAAGTTGAGATTGTAGAAGACCTACGTTCCATTTGTAATTGAATTGAACTTTAAAAAATATCGGCCCATTTTCGAAACCAAATCGAGCCCAAATCTCAAAAAAAAAAACAAACAACACTGATTCAGGTTTCTTGGGCAGAGAAGAATGAGCAGTAGTAACCAGATTGCCATGGATGGTAGCACCGCCACCACCAACAACCACACAGAGGACTTCGCCGTGGGTTGCTTGCTCTCCATCAAGACCACTTTGGGCGACGAGTTCGAGGCCCAAGTCATCACCTTTGACCGCCACTCCAACATCCTCGTCCTTCATATCCTTTCATCCATTTACTTTTTTCTCTCTAACCCTATAGAGAAAAAAAAGCAAAAAAAAAAAAAAAATTAAATTAAATTTTGATTTTTGATTTTGATTTGTAAAACTCTTTTTTTTCCTTAATTTTGGTTTCTTTTGTGTTCTGTTGGGGTGCCCACAAGAGGGTTCGAAACCTGGACCTCGTCGAAACATAAGGTTGTTGAAGGCTAATTATATAAAAGAGTTTTCTTTCTTGGGTCAATCTGAAGACCCACTTGATATCAAGAAGTGTTACCTCGATCTGAATAGTCTGCAAGCTAGAGAAGAATCAGCCATTAGGTGGGTCTTTTTTTTTTTTTTTTTTTTTAGAGTGTTTGTGTGTGTGTTTTGTGCTAATTTTGTTGGATTGTAAAGTGATGTAATTCGAAATGTTGAATCTTTGATGAGGTTGATTGTAGGCAAGCAGAAGCTGACGCAGAGAGAAGAGGTGTAGGTGTAACGGGCGAGGCTCAGAATATTTTTGACGCCTTGTCTAAAACGTATGTTGTTAACCCTTTTTTTCTTAAGGATCTGATTATTATTCAATTTGGTAGCAGTTGCATGATGTTACTATTACCATTTGTTGCATTTTATTGAGCATAATTTGCCTTTACTTAGCCAATGAGCTTTACCTGAAATGGCATCTGTAAAAAGAAGGTGGAGGCTGAGTTGATGGGCGTGTTTACCAATCAAATCCATTGCTTGTTTTAGCATTTTAGTTTACCTCTTTGGTAGTAACTAAATTTACAATACTTTAGAGCCTATGGTAGCTTGAAAGGTAGAAGTGTATGCCCCCTTTTTCATTGTATAGACACACTTTCTTCCTTTGAATTTTTTAAAATGAAGAGAAAAGGAAAGAAAGAGGAAGAATTGAGGATGATTCATAAGTTAAGAGAAATGGATAGTAAAGTAGATGCTTGTTGCCAATGTACATTGCCTTTTTGTGGTGAGGTGGATATGAAATTTATGCATATGTAATCATTTTGTTGGAAGTAAAAGTTTATTTTTGTTGATACATGAACATGTTCTTACCATCCTACTCCATAAGAAAAAACAATGGGAGATAAAACCATCATCAATTTGTCTATTGCATTCTCTGTCTCATAATTCTTCTTAGATTTCTTTGCTTTTGAGAACACGTAACACCCATATTGTTTGTATTGGTAGTAACAACCTGGAACCCTTTTAAATATATTGCATCAATGTTGGCAATACTTAACAAACCCTCAGATGAGAACAATATGCCAAAAGTCCAAAGTTATTTAACAACCTATAAGAGCAGGTGGTCAACTGAATTGGCTGTCTTATTATAAATGGGCTAAATTTTGTAAGCCAATGCAAGTTGGAGGGCTAGGCTTAAGACGGTTGAGAAGCTTTAACTCTACCTTGTTGGGCAAGTGGTTGTGGAGATGTGGGTTAGAGATAGATGCGTTATGGAGGAGGGTTATAGAGGCGAAATATGGGAATGAATGGGGTGGTTGGTGCACAAAAAAGGCTTTTATTAGAAGTGGCTGGCTAAACTTCTCTAAACCCCTATGGTTTGATGTAGGGGATGGTACTAGAGTGAAGTTTTGGAAGCACGTGTGGTGTGGGGATTGTACCCTTAAAGAGGCTTTTCCAGATCTTTACTGCCTTAGTAGGGCAAGGGATTACTTAGTGGCGGAGGTTATGTGTTGGATTGGTGGGAGAATTCATTGGAATTTTCAATTTTGTCGTCCACCATAGGATTGGGAGGAAGTCTCTTTTGATCAGTTTATGGCCATTGTTTACACTCTAGGAAAGTGCGGGGGGTTGGCCCTACTAAGTTTTGTTGGAAGCCAGCAAGGAGTAGAAGTTTTGAGGTTAAAAGTTTCTATCTTTCTTTCTACACCCTACTATCTCCTTCTCTTTGAGGTTGGTGTGGCAATCAAAAGTCCCTCCAAGGGTGGCTTTCTCTTCATGGTTAGCCTCTTTAGGTAAGATTCTTACAACTAATAATCTTCTCAAAAGGAGTATTATTGTTCTTGACTAGTGCTATATGTGTAAGAGGTGTAGGGAGTCGGTGGATCATCTTCTACTTTATTGCCCCATAGCTTCTTAGTTGCGGTCTTTGATGTTTTGTTTGTTTGGACTCCATTGGGTTTTGCCACTTAAGGTACTTGAGGTGTTTGAGTCTTGGCAAGGTAAATTCGGATGACATCGCAATATAGTTTTTTGGAGACTTGTGCTGCATTGCTTGATGTGATGTATTTGGAGAGAAAGAAATGCTAGATGCTTTGAGAGATGTGAGTGCTCCTTACTAGAGATCAAGTCTTTCTTCTTGCATACTCTCCTTGTTTGGAGTGTGGCTTTGTCACATTATTCTTGTTTTTCTCTTCCTGCTTTACTTGATCATTGTAATTTTGGTTGTTGATTTTTGCCCCCACAGTACATTCCCAATGTACTCAGGTTGGCTATTTTTTTTCTTAATAAATTTTTTTCGTTACCTATCAAAAAAAAAAAAAAAAAAAGTTAAGTTATTAGTGCATATCTGTTGAGTTTGTTTCTTGAAATTTGTAAGAAATTAGGAGTTATGTATCTATAAAATTATAAAAGTTTATTGTAGCCTAGTATTTATGGACTTTTTAGTTGTCATTCCACTTTGATAAGTTTCCAATGCCTTGAGTTTCTAGTTAGAGTGGAGGGAAATCATATTCCATATCATGACTTATATTAAGTGAGTGTTGACCTTTTGTTGTTTATGTAAATTGAAAAATTGGCTAATGGAGAATTAAATTTACAAAATAACCAGACTTTGATATGATAATTTGACTTGTTGGATGCCAAGCTTGAGATAATTGTGCAAAGCAAGAGTGCCTTGTTGGGATTGATATAGGTGAACCCCTACTCTCTCTCAATGTGACAAGACACTAAAGTGAGAAGACCAAGTTGCAGTATGTACTATTTACATCCCAATTAATTTTCAGATGATTTTTTAATACTTTTTGATGAAAGCTGTCTGTTGCTGCCTAGTTTAGCAGATTAATATTGGTCAATGTGGATGCTGACAACTCTAGATTCCACCATTCTGACCAGCTTCCATAAAGAAAGCCAATTTGTTTTTCGTATACATCTAGTATTGGGTTCAATTCTCACCATGAATTTGTCCTTTTGATGTTACACTATTTTTGTCTCTTGCAATGATTAATGATTGAGTTTGGAGAGATTTTATTCAACTTGGTGTAGGATATTTGAATCTGTGGGAACATTTTTTTCTGTGTTTTGTTCAAACTAATAAAAAGTAATGGAAGCTCAAGTATTTTAATTTTCACTTGATAAAATAGACTTGCCTGTAACAACATTTGTTTGTAACTCCAGTTCTACCCAAACTTTTGATCCTTCAACCTCTATACACACCCACAATAACCTTTGTAGTGTCCCACACAGATTTCTTTTAGTATGGTGACTATAGTGAATTGATATTTGCAGAAAGAACTTCTTGGTGGAGGCAACTCCACTAAAAATAGGGTTGGCAATAGGCTTGGTATGGATCAAAAGGGCCTTTCCAAATTTGAAAGCCTCTAAATATTTTATATACCAAACCCTATTAAATTTTAAGAATTTCATTCCAAAGCCATTCCATTTATAGTTGAAAAAAACCATGAGTCAGGTCAAACGATTCATATTAGGCCATGTTAACCAAACATTGAGTATCTAAACATTACTAAGAATTTTTACAGTAAATTAACTATTATTTTAAGAGAGAAGGAAAGGCACCCTTACTTTATTATACAATCCCTAAATTTTGTGTAAATAAAATTAATAATGGAGTATTTTCGTAATTTAAATACATAGTCAGTTTGGGTTCAGGTAAATAAGGGTAAAACTCAAGCCCTAGCGGGTTTAAAAATTTAAACCCTTACCCATTTGAAAAGAAAAATCCCAAAGCCTTACTATTAGGGTCGGATCAGGGTGGAACACCCATTAAATTTGATCCATTGTCATCCCTAACTAAAAGGCCATAACCAATGTTTTTGTCTTGCCAAAGCATGGTTTGAGAGGAATATTTCACTATGATCATAACGAGTTCATTTGGATGTAGCTTTTTGCTGAAAACGTATTTTCTTATTTGCTGAAAGTTGGTTAAAGTATTGTTGTATCTAGAAAGAAGCTGTACATAAACAAATGTTTTTGTTAAGTAGTTGTACATAAACAAATAAGGTAAAACTAAAGGAAAAAGCTAGTGTCAAACAGACACTTGGAAGTTTCCTTGGCGTTTCCATTCTCAAGACATTCCATGCTTATGTGTTTGATGAATTGAGACCTTTGGCATTGCACTAAAATTGTTTTATTGTAATTGCTGAATGGTGTTTAGGTAATTCTTTATTCCATTTTTTGGTAATATTTGAATTTGAGATATATATCTCCCCCACCCCAACCCTCACTTCTTAGATTGAGCTCCTTGATTGAATTCATGAAGTTTTTGCAGATGTGAACATTTTTGCAGATGTTGGTAAAATTGAGTACCCTCTGCTATTTATATGGAATTCCCCTATCCTATATAGTTTATTTCATTTATACTGACCAGATTGTGTGTTCTTTAAATTAAAATTATAAAAATGCTGCTTATAGATGTCTAATTTTGAAGTCAAAAGACTATTCAGAGATGAGCCATGCCAGAGAGATCTGCATTAGTTTAGTTGTTCAAAAACACCCTTGTTCAATCTGCAACTTTACTTTCCCTGGCCCATATACTGTTTCTGGAAACACTTTATGACTTTGAATTCTAAGAATATAAGGACACATGTGGTGAAAGTATTTACCTCTGGGTTCATACGTTACCATGAACTGTGAGTACAAGGATTTGAGTTTTCTCAGATTTAGTATTTATCTGGAAAACCACAAATTTAGTGACTTCCAATCATTGTTTGTAAAACTTTTTGAGAGACTAATCCCAATTGCATGCAAGCATGGATGTAAAGCTGAATGTTACATTTAAATGTTGTTAAATCTCACAAAATGAATTTGATTCCATAAGCTGCTTGGTGGTCTCACAGCTTTTAATGTTGTTAAATCTCATAACATGGATTTGATTCCATAAGCTGCTTGGTGGCCTCACAGTTTCACTTGGGTAGAATTCTGCTTTCTGCTTTCTGGGATTGATATAGGGTAAAATAGACTCTACCGCCTTGTGCATACGAGTAAAGTGAAAACATTGCCTCTGTTACCATTCACAGAAGTACACATGTGACACAATTTGGGAACCCTAATGTTTTAGATGCTTGATTTGTTACTCTTTAGGACAAAAAGTACACAAAGCAACAAAGTTCACACATTTTCAGTCCACTCTCGCCCTATTCAGTCTGCTGGTTTGTGTGTCTTTTCTTGAAGAGCGACTAATCAAGGGTTTTAAGGCCGTAGGGTTCCTAAATTATATTACCCCTGCAATTTATGTGGGTAATCCCATAAAAAGTAATGGAAATGTTAACTTTAACTTTACTCCAACGCTCAAGAGGTAAAGTGTTACAATGGAAAATTCAGGGAGGTAAAGTGAACTATTTCCACATAGAGGAGGTAAAGTGTATTTCCCCATTGATTTATAACTCTGTAAAAAGTTGTTATCCACATTTTGGTCTGGGGAAACTTGACCAGAAATTTATTATCAACTTTTCTGCAATTGATGTTATTTGTTTCTTTTAATCAGGCTTCCAGTGCGTTGGGACAAGACTGTCATAGTTGTCATGAATGAGGTGCGTGTTAGCAGTCCATATCTCCCTGAATCTGTTAGTGGAGGAACTCCTGCCGCCAATGACCGGGTGAAGAAAGTGGTAGGGCACTATAGGGATTCCCATATTTGATTTTTCTGAGAACTTTATCCAGAAATTATAAACATATTTTTCTTTTAATTGAATCAATCAATGATTTGATTATTTTCCGTTGCTAGCTTGAGTTTGAGAGGAAGAGGTTGCATGTTCGTGGTGGTGGTCAGTGATAGTATCCTATGGGAGCTTTGAAATGTTCGTTGTGGGATGAAACATGCTGGATACTTCACTTGTACCAAGCCTTATCTGAGAGGAAAATGTTATCTAGTTTCCCAGACAATTTGATGCTTGCTTTAATCAAGGAATTTCAGGTTTACATATTTTTCATTTGTAGTTATTCTTTCATTATGCCGTCTCTAACTCTTCAGTTGCATGATGCATTTGGTCTTGGTTTATTGACCATTTGAGATTAAATTAATTGTTTGGTTTTCTACAGCAATGTGCTCATATGTATTAGATGTCTAATAGCTTATAGTAAAATTAATTGTTTGGTTTTCAAAATCATCATGATTGAGTAATGACCAAGTAAAATTGAGTGGACCTGGAAAATCATAATGATTTTCCTGCTTATGTGATATCTTTCATATTGAAGATAATCTGTTGGGATTGTGGGATTTAGTGGATTTGAAGGCTATGTACTTCTAAGAAGCTATTCTGGGAATGACAATGAGTAATTCCAAAAATGAATGCTTGAAATAGAGAGGATGGACACGCGATGCAGTATCCTGTATCACATACAGTTCTCCTAGGTGTTTTAGTACACCCCTAGATAATATTCATGCTAAGCTAACTTGTGCCTCCCCACAGAAATATTATGTCAAGGGCATGGTAGTTGGTACTACTTAAGTTTTAAGGGATTACTAAATGAGTTGTTCTAGGACTACAAACCATTCCATAATTTTTAGCTACAATTCTGACTTGGCACTATGACAGATGTTGAGCGGTTACTTATCACTTACACATGGACCCATTATTTTTTCTTCACGACTTACACTCTAACACATCACAATCGTGACAAAGAAGTTGTGCAATAGTTTGTAGTACTAGATTTTTTTCTTACTGAATTATTAGTAGCTGGAAGTGGAACCTGTCTACTAGGCAATGGGATTTGTGCGCATATGCACTTTGTACCTGAAATTTAAAGTTTCTATTCTCAAGAGAGGGTAGGTGGAGGAATTTCTATGTACCGATGATCCAAAAAGAAGAGCAAATTATCATCATTTTTATATCTTTAGAGATCTCCATCTATTTCTTTATATCTTTCATATTTATATTTTTTAATACTGGCATATATTGAAGGAACCAATGAAAAAGGTGAAAAAGAATTTATGCAGATTCAACATTCAACAGTATTTGGTATCCGTTTTCCCGCCTTAACCAAATGTATAGAATATGGCTTGCACTTTTCACCCAGTATAAGTATCATAAGTCATACTATACAGTTGTAATCAATCCATGCTCATCTGTTATTCAACCTGGCTTACAAAATGTTTAACTCCTAAACTTGAGCTTAAGCTTGACTTGTTCAAATTTTTGAGTTGAGTTTAGCTATGTAATACGAGATGGAACAATCACTAGTGGTGCCAAAATTTGATAATATAGGTGACTTGAACTCAATGATGGAGTTTCAACTTTCAAGCTATCTAGCTTAGTTTGTGTTTTCCTAAAATCCAAAATCTTGTTTCCTTGTAAGTGTTAAAATTATGCTAGACAAACAATCTCCTCAGAAATGGTAAAAGTGGGCAGCATTTAAGGAATTGAGTTCAAACTATCAATACAACATCTTTGTAAAACCAAGTCATGTTGATGCCTGGTTGGAAGGCCCAAACAGTAGATTGACCTCTTTTTTTAAAAAAATATTTTCTTGGAGGGGTGGGGCAAGAGAAGAATATACTATGGACACCAAAAAAAATTCACAACCATTTCATGTCTTATTCATATAACATTTGAGACAGTGCTTGACTAGGCTCACCACAATAAAAATAAAAAATAAAAAACACATAAATGGTGTGACAAAGTCGGTGAAACGAGATACAAAAACACATGGATGGTGTGACAAAATCCGTGGGAGAAACTCATGTCGAGAGGCTTTTCACATATGTGTATATATATATATATTAGCCCAAGAAAAAGAAAAAGAAAAAAGAGGAAGCTGGATTATCAAAGTTAAGCCTATAATTGCTGGCCTTTCTTTGAGTGACTAATATGAACTGTGTCAAATCTTACTGCCTCAAAATTGTAGGGGCTTTGCTTTGTGTTTTTCTTACGGAGGGTTGATCGTTGATCGAATTTTGGATCTGAAAAATGTGGGGTCCATGTTGATATGGAAGTTCGGCTTTAGCCCAGAAAAAAAATAAACTGGGCCATGTGACAAAATGAATGTCAACATAATCACAATAGTTCAACAAATCTTTGCGCACAAGACAACAAAATAAGGCTAGATTTTACTCCCTCATATTTCCCACTTACCAATTTAATTGGTTAATAAGCACTTATGAATTATGATTGATTTGATGATGCATCATCATCATGTTTGATTTTTATATTATTTCCTTAAATATAAAACTATCACAATCGAATCATTCATGAATTGGACGTCATAAAAGCTAGACTTATTGTCGTAATAATAACTCGTAATGGTTTTTATAGGCTGCGGAAATAGTGCAAATCATTGACTAGTGTTTAATTTTGAAAACAATCAATTAGCTTTTAGTTTACCAACAACCCTTTGTGTTTTGGTATTTTGTTTACATGGTGTGGCCAACATCATCATAAGAGGTTCTACTGTTATATTAAAAGAGAAAAAAAATTGAACTAGGAGGTTTGCTTTTGTTTTCATTTGGCTAGGATTTGAATCTTGTAACGCGTCTTCAAAAGTGAACAGAAATTGTCAAAATAACATACAGCCGAAAGTGACTTTAATGTGTGCCTTTAGCAAAGATTGAAGTATGTCTATGATTGCGTTTCTATACCCAAAATGTGGTGCATTCATGAAAAATATAATGTATTTGCTATGCTATGGATTTATACTTTATAGTGCTTCTTGCCATCTTCTCCTCCAAGACCTTTACTGTTTTGGCCAACAGCTTGAAAGTGGGAAAAGAAAAGTCCTGAGAACATGCAGATAATAGTGGCCCTTTTATGTAAAAGTAATTTTAGGAATGGTCAATTTGATACTTTTTACAAAAAGTGATCTATGACAAATAAACAATTCAAATTCATTTTGAGTTGGGAAACTCCTAAGTAAACTTCAGTTATGAATTCTAAGATAAAACAGTAAAAATACTATTTGCATCATTTAAGTTTGAGGTCAAATTTAAATCAGTCCACTGACAATGAAAATTTACAACTTATTCCTTTGAGTTAACAAAATTTTCAATATTCTCCTTCTATCAAAATATGTTAGAATCTTGCTGTTAATTTATCTACAAACAATGTCATTTTAAAGAGAAATTAGAGGGGAAAGAAAATATTTTTTTTAGGTGGTTTAATGATGAAAATGTGACAAAGCATAATGTAAGGACATATTGACATCGTTATGTAAATCAACGATGTAAATTATAAGTTTTGAAAAGTAGGAGTTGATTTAAAAATGATCTCAAACTTAGAAAATATAATATGCATTCTTAACCCGTATGGGATTAAAAGGAAAAAAAAGATGTGAACCAAATAACATTATATGTAGCCTTAAAAGACTACACTAATAGTGGTGCAGGAGATGTTAAGAACTAGAGTTGCTAGTGGTGGGTTTAATTCCGAACAATTAGGAAGGATTATTCTTTCTTGTAACTCAATTCTGTCGACTTTATGAATGTATATGAGGGTAAAATTTTCCAAATAGAACCATTTAAAAAAAAAAAAAAAAAAAAGGAGCATAGCACTCAAACAAAGTAATTTAGTTATATAACACATTTTTAGAGCTCGACTTTTAAAAAACTTGAGTTCCAAGTAATATGGGTTCCATTACTTGGCGTGCTACTTGGAACTCAAGTTTGACAAACTCGAATTTCAAAAATATATTACATAACTAAATAACTTCGTTTGAATGTTATTTTCCTTTTCTTTTCTTTTTTAAATTGTGTTATTTGGCAAATTTGGTCAACATAGATCCTTATTGTGTTTTTTTTTTGGTTAAAAACACTAAATCCAAGGGACATTAGTGTAGTGTCGGCCGAGGCACAAAACTAGAATAACGGATAATCAAGTAATTAGAAATTTTCTCTCATACCTTGATATGTTATGGACTTGGTACTTACATACAGTTTAGGTCAAATCATCATCTTCACAATTACCTCTACTAAGGGTGTGTAGCCAACCCGTTGCCCCGCCAAAACCGACTTGACCCAACTCAACCCACTAAGTTGGGTCGGTTTTTAGAGTTTGGTGGGTTGGGTTACAAAGTTTTTTTTGATAGCGAGTCAGGTTGGGTTCGAGTCATAAATTCCAAACCCAACCTGACCCAACCCGACCCACCCATAATTTAAAATATATTATATAATTAAATTTTTTTAAATAACCAGTTCTCTCTCCTACTTTATATAAAAGTCAATATTAATGTATATTAATTCATATATTAATGTATAACCGAGTTTGAATATTAGTTCATATATTAATATATATTTTGTTTATCAACTTAGGTAGCAGATGTGATATATTTTTTTCTACTCAATTTAATAATAATAGTAATAAAATTTTTTTTTCTAACCTATAAGTTCAATCTAACCTAACCCAATTTATGTAAATTAAATTGGACTTATGTAATGGGGTGTGGTAATTTGAATTTTTTTAATCCACAGTGATGAATTGGGCAAAAAAAATCTCCTCAATGTCATCTATGCATACCCCTATCCTTTACTTTCCTCAGCGAGGGTGCGATAGTTTTGATCATAGATGAGGATTTCGAGATTTGCACCTATGATCAATGGTTATGGGTTGGTGTAGCAAGGACTAGGATTTCACTCCCTTGTCTTGGGAACTGTTCCATTTTGCTCTTCACGCTTCCCTTTACCCCATTTCAGGATAGAGACGAATGAAGAATCTTTGGACAAGTGATCTTTAGATGACTAATACTTATCAGGTAATTTTACCAAAGAGCTTTAAAATCCTAAAACGAGCTTTTAGTAAAAGCTCAAATTTGAAGTTTTATCCTTAAACTATTTTTATACATTTTCTACGTCTAGACTCTAGACGTCCATATGAAGCATTCAATGTATTTTTACACCGTAATTTGTCAAATACTCTAAAACATTATAACTCTTTTTCATTAGAGCTTTTTATTGCAAAAATACTACAACTAAAACTTTACCATTATACATCAAAAAAAAAAAAAAAACATTACCATTAAAGCTATACTTTTGATGGCCATACCAAACAAATCATACGTTTGAATAGAGGAAGATGAGAAGAACAAAGTGTATATTCCAACCACCTTTTTTACTGTCATTTTCTCTCCCTCACCTCCTTTTGTTCTAATCTTACCTTAGTATCCAAGGCATTGATTATCTTTAAATCTGCTTCCTGTGTTTGCATGACAATCAAACTAGCTAAGTATTTGAAAACTATTGTCTTTCTTTAATTGAAAAAAAAAAAAAAAAAGTAATGTTGTCTTTCTTTCATTCTGTTCTTTTCTAAAGTTGATCAATTTATTTAGTTTAGTCATGATGTTTTGGGGTTTGTGAAAGGAAGCTGAGGGGCCGAGTTAGAGTGGGGGTAAGGAATAAAACCTTTCTAAGTTTACTTGAACAGAAAGGTATCATGTACAAAAGACAGTTCTAGATGTAGGCTGAATTCAATATGATAGACTAAGAATGTATTTGACCCATTTGGCAAATTAATTAATTTATTACTTAAGTGAATTAATTAAGTTAATTTAATTAATTAAGTCAATTTAACATGCAATAATGTGGTGGCACAAACAAATCATCAAATAACTAAATGTAGCAAAAATTAAATATGATACAAGTGATTTGTTTATGAATGAAGAAAATCACCGAGACAAAATCTCACAGGGTAAATTTAAGGTCATCACTTCTGATAATCTACTATTATCAATAACAAGTAGTTACAAGTAAAAAGAATCCCAATACCTAATACCAACCTATAGTTGACCCCTTACCTCAATAACCAATTAGACTTATACTGTAGTAGCAATCTCTCCATTTGATGTACGAATCCCAATACATGACTAACCAATGATACACGGATCTCAGTATGCGACTAACACACTAATTTGAGAAAGATGTTGGCTACAAAAATTTTCAATTAATTCAACAATAAAGATCAGGAAGCTCATTGGTTACAAAACCCTTGGCGTAAAGACGCAATAACTTCTACAGAAAATATGATGAACTAGGGCAATTTCTGTTTTCGGTTACACAATGCATGTAACAACAATTGCAACAACCTTGTGATGACCCTTAAAATAATCTTTATATATGTCTAGGGTTGTGAGAAAAGAAACCCTACACAAATACTCAAGGAAATGCATGTAGTTAGATCTAGAAAACCTGATTTCGTAATTCTTGACAGATACAGCTTGTGTTGAGTTTCCGCAGTAATTCTCGATAAAAATGATTCTATCAAGACTTCTGTCAAGTTTTAATGAGCAGTACATTCTTTACTTGTTTCTTGGTCAGATTTGCATGACTTCAATACTAAACTTGAACACTTGTTTCTTGAAGTATTAAATTAATCATAGATCTACCCAATTACAAATAAAGTACATTTTGTCAAAAAATTAGCCAATAATAAAAATATGTCCCTAACACAATCTATTTATCTCTGAAGCCTCACCAAGCAACCCAATTCAATTGAAAATAACGTGTCATTTTGCATCAATAGATACATAAATTCCTCAGATATGATTGGCCACAATGCTTAGAATCCTAGAAAAGTAAAAATGTTTTTATTGTTATATGAAAACGAGATGGACTCACTCCCATTTGAAAGGAGTGCAATATATCCCGATGATACTAAATACCTTCACCAAAAAATCAAGGCACAGAAAGCATCTGGTGTTTAATTCCATGATGGCTCTAGCAACCTTGTACCACTAAGCACTAGCCAATTAATGGGGTCTTATTGACTACACCACTAGCAACTGATGTCTTATGGACTACACCACCAGCCAATGTTTGATTCATACGATAACACTACGTGTATCAATATTTATTTGGACAATATATAGCTTTGACACGTTCTTTTGGTCACCAAGTGGAGCATTATCTTTGGCATCTTAATTAACATAATTTTACCCACTAATTTGAGTTCAAGAAAGAAAAAGGAAAAGCTAGCTGCTGAAATGTTTGTGCCAATATTTATGTAGATGCAAATTTGGACGTGAGCATTGAAAATTCCTGGTTTACACCAGAACCAGAAGTACATTTTCAATTCAAGGTTGTACAAACAAGACGTGTCTCTCAGTCTCTGCAGAGACAGCACAGTAACCAAGTGTCATGCAAGGCCCTGAAGCTAGAAGACACAGAAATAGTGGGAGGTTGTGTATACGTTTCAGAAGCGAAGGACCAATCACTACTAGGATCTTGCAACCTAAGTAGTCACCAACACATCGCTGTTCTTTGGATTTTAGGTCACAATAAATGCTAGTGTTTTCCACTTGGCATTATCACAGTAGCATCCTACCCATTGAAACCAAACCAGTAAACAAAGAACTGGTGAGTTATAACTGTTATCCTAACTCCATAAGTGCATTAGCTAGTAGGCATTGAGCTGGGGCCATAAAGTTTTTTCTTTTTTTTTTTCAAGCAATTTCCATTACGGGATCCAAGTCCTCTACTCCCCACTACTTAGGAGTAAACTCAATGACTAGTAGAGCTCCATATTGTATTTTACTTAAAAGATAAGTTAGATGATATAATCATTAAACCTTAAAATAATATTGTATTCTAAAAGCAACATGACTTCAGACATAACTGTTTTCAAAACTAATTCCCCGACCTGTTCAAATGGCAAGATTTTTTTTTTTTTTTTGTTATGATGAATAATCATATTCCCATGAATTCATTATTGTCATATTTTTTTATTTTCAACAATCTATCATTTTAACAAATTGTAGAACAAAACTTTGTTCCCAGATTTATTTATTTTAAAGTCTGGACCTGAAATTGCAAAGTTTGGTAAATCCCAAAAAAAAAAAATTAATTTTTTAAAATTTAACCATAGTTTTTAAAAATTTTGCAAATAAACAAATACACTAAAAATTGAAAATAACTCAACTTACTATATAAAAAAAATCAACTACCTTATAAAATTCAACATTAAACATACCCATTTTTTTAAAGTCTTTTTCTTTTTTTAATTAAAAAAAAAATACTGTTCTATTTTATTATTTTTACGTAAGTAGTTACTAGAGTCCAGAGGACGTGGTTACAGAACAAAAGGTTCTGGTTTTTGCTGTTTTTAAAGTGACAGTAATACAATAAAATAGTGGTGAGTAACTGGTAACATATTGGTAAAGGTGACGGTGGAGATGCTTTCATACAAACTTTATCTTTACGTGATTGAAGAAAAAGAAGCCTCTAATATAAAAAAATGGAGATTAAGCTTACAAAAGAATGAAGTAAGAGATTCTTTTGGGTCACAGAGAAGGAATTTTTAGTTTCTTTCTCACTTTAGGAGGGAACACAAACACTATCTCTCTCTCTCCTTTTGCTTTTCTCTTCTTTTCCTTTCTTTCCTTTGTTTATTTTTTTTCCTTCTTAACAATCACGTTCACTTTATTTTTTCTTGGACTCCAAGTGGCTCTTATCTTGGACTGTAAACTAACGCATTATGTTATATGTAATCACATTAAAAACACACCCTTTTGATTCTCCCAAGTTGTTCTAGCTTGTTGAGTGTTTTTCACTGCAACGCTTGGTTTCTGATAAGTGCTGCTACTACTACTACACATATTATACACAATACACTCCTTGTAAGTGAGTTTTTCTTGGTCTTAGTATTAAGCTAGTTTTGGACTGGTAAAGGTTTTTTTTGGGGTATGGGACGTATGGGTTTTCGTGAAGATT
The DNA here is from genome assembly GCA_030445155.1 of Quercus variabilis. Taxonomy (NCBI): domain Eukaryota; kingdom Viridiplantae; phylum Streptophyta; class Magnoliopsida; order Fagales; family Fagaceae; genus Quercus; species Quercus variabilis. The sequence continues at coordinate 63,610,347 of CP129447.1, forward strand.
TTCTAATTTCTTGTTATCTTCTTTTGGAAGTGGGAGAATTTTTTGAAGTTCGGTTTTTTATTTGGAGATTTGGGTTTTGAAGTGTGTAAGTAATAAAAAGGACTAATTTTGTTATTGGGTTTATGTCTTTTGAGGGAAAAGAAAGAAAAGTAAAGAAGAAGAGAAACAAAGATGGCAGGTGGACAAGCTGCACCACCACCAAAACAAGAAGAGCTACAGCCACATCCATCCAAAGATCAGCTACCAAATATTTCTTTCTGCATAACTAGTCCTCCACCATGGCGTGAGTTTCTCCAATTTCTTTTTGCCCAGTTTATTCTTTTGTTGATTCTGTGCCCTGTTTACATTAGTTATTCATTGATTTGAGAGATTCCATGTAGTGTATATACACTATTAATGCCGTATTCTTAGTTTCAGCAAACATGAATTTATTGTTTAAATTTATTGTTTTTTTCGTGATGTTCACAGGGAACTTCTGTGCATTATTCTGTATTTGTTGGTGGTGTGAACTTTTAATGGAACTCTTTTGATAAATCTGACAAAGTTCTGAAATTTGTTGTTCTGTAAATTTCTATGCATTATTCTGTTTTTTATTTTTGACAAGCATTCGTTTCTATAAATAAATAAATAAAATGTAATTATTTTGAATTGAGGGGTCGGTTTTTTAAATGTAGCCGAGGCAATTCTACTTGGTTTCCAACATTACCTGGTGATGCTCGGCACAACTGTTTTGATCCCGGCATCTCTTGTTCCACAGATGGGAGGAGGCAATGTAAGTCTTGACAAGGACATTCATAATTGGACAACAATTTTGATGTTTCTTGCTTTGTTATATGGATGCTTTCGATTTATATGAGCTGTGCTCCATAGTTAAGAATGCAATTTTTTGTTTTTAGGAGGAGAAAGCAAAAATGATTCAGACAATATTGTTTGTGGCTGGTTTGAACACATTGTTTCAAACCTTTTTTGGGACTCGCCTACCTGCTGTGATCGGAGCTTCTTATACCTTTGTGCCAGCAACCATTTCAATCATTTTGGCTGGTCGATACAGTGATGTTTTAAATCCACAGGAGGTTTGTCCATTGGAATCCCAACGAATTTGGTTACTGCTCCACTATTGTTTTTATATCATGATCCTGGTTTAGCTGATTTGTAATGTATAAACAGAAATTTGAAAGGATAATGCGTGGAACCCAGGGTGCTCTTATTGTAGCATCGACTCTCCAGATCGTAATTGGCTTTAGTGGACTTTGGCGTAATGTTGCGAGGTTGGTTACTACTTTATAATATGATTGCAATCTACTAGATTTTTCAGTTGCAGTGGTTCTTCATTGGCTTGTCTGCACAAGCTGTTGTTATATACGAAAATCCATAGTTGTTGCCACTAGCACTTGTTTTAGATTAGTCTTATTCCTTCAAAATAATCTTTGTGTGCTGCAAGTGTCAACTCCTATTTCTTTTTTACTGGTAAGTTATGTATCCAGTGAATTTTGAACCCACAGCCTTATCCTCCATCTTTTCTCGGGGAGGAGAAAGTGCCATGTGAGCTAGTATGAACTGCTATAGTTGTGATAAATATTCCATGATTCTAATTTCTCAATGACATTTTCAATTAAATACAACTTAAATTGACCCAAAAACATTCAAAATTTGGTGAATTTGGTTGTTAATTGTGTTTTTCATGCTGCAAGTTCCTCTCAAATTATGTTGGTCTGTGTTAATGTTTCTCTACATTGTCCAGGTTCCTAAGTCCAATTGCTGCTGTTCCCCTAGTTGCTTTGTCAGGTTTTGGGCTATATGAGTTTGGTTTTCCTGTGGTATGTAACTATTTATTTCCAACAAAAATGTCATTACCACTTCTTTCTTCCACTCCCCCTTGCCTTCTGCCTCCTTAATATCTTGTTGAAATTGTATCTGATTCATATGCTATTGACTTTGAATGTCTAGCTTGCAAAATGCGTGGAGATTGGGCTGCCACAACTCATCATTCTGATACTACTTTCACAGGTAATCTTCAATCATCATTTGCAGTTATTTCTCTTTTCTAAGCGTAGGCAACCATTCTAAACATAATATCAATGATTGGCAGTATGTACCTCATTTGATACGTGGGGAGAGGCATGTCTTTGATCGCTTTGCTGTTATATTCTCGGTGGCGATTGTTTGGATTTATGCTCATCTGCTCACTGTGGGTGGGGCTTACAAGAATACAGGGCCTAAAACTCAAATAAGTTGCAGAACTGATCGTGCTGGAATTATTGGCGCTGCTCCATGGTAAGGCTCTTGTAGTTGTTTTTAACATGTGAAATATAGGATCTTAGTTATGATGTCATGTTTTTTACTGGATTTCAACTCATACATTGCTTAGAGGTGTTACACATGAACAAATTAGATATTTCTTTTTACAACACTGGCATCTGACTCTTCCAATGAGATGCATCAATTGAGATGTTTCCGGTGCATCTGAGATGACAAGGCACAATGAGGTGTCATTTTGGTGATTTCTGTGCCTTATTGTTGTCAAACACTGTTTTGTGCAGGATAAGAGTTCCATATCCTTTTCAATGGGGAGCTCCCACATTTGATGCGGGAGAAGCTTTTGCTATGATGACTGTTTCATTTGTTGCTCTTGTAGAGGTTTGTTTACTTCTGTGCTTGTCCAATATATTTCCATGAGTCCATTGTTACTTGTAGAATACTGCCCAGTAGCACACTGCTGTGTTTATTGTTTATTGAAGGTGGAGTGCCGTCTTAATAGTTATTAAGTCTAATTAATTAAGCTTTTCCCCTATTACAGGCATCAAATGACTATAATTTTGCTATGCTTATTGATGTTCTCAACAATATAATAATGAAATTAATTTAATGCTTGATTACATGAAATTTGTTATAAATTATTCAATTCTGGTGTGCTTAATGGTTTGTTTCATTAAGAATGGAAACTTACTATATTGATATGCTATACTGTGTAAGCTTTGCTAATTTCTGCATGATTTTATGTTTGAACAGTCCACAGGTGCTTTCATTGCTGTGTCAAGGTATGCAAGTGCAACTCCACTGCCACCTTCTATTCTTAGCCGTGGTGTTGGTTGGCAGGTAACAGGTTATGATTGCCTTGTATTTTCACCCTCATTTTACTAGTTTACTCTTATATAGTTTATTGGATGCACAAATCAACATGCGCCAATTTAATATCCGAGAGCTTTTGTTTGCCCTGCTTATTTACTAAAATTATATTGTTAGCCTATGGGATCTGATTATATAATTGTAACAATATTTTTTCTGGTTGATTTCATATCTGAAGCATTTTTTTTTCTTGTCCTTTTTAACACTTACATTATTATTTTTGTAACATCAGGGAGTGGGCATTCTGTTCGCTGGGATATTTGGAACTGGAATTGGGTCATCAGTTTCTGTGTAAGAATCTTGTTCAAATCACCAAATCCTTAGAAATATTCTGATCTATCAATTCTTGACAAACTATTATACTGTTCTTTGTTATTTTTAGTGAAAATGCGGGTTTATTAGCATTGACACGTGTTGGTAGCCGAAGGGTTGTCCAAATATCAGCTGGTTTCATGATCTTCTTTTCCATCCTTGGTGAGTAATTCATACAAGAAATTCACACTAAAATCTGTCTCCTTGTTGCATGTAATATAACATACACATTCTATACAGGAAAATTTGGAGCTGTCTTTGCTTCAATCCCAGCACCAATCATTGCAGCTTTATACTGCCTGTTCTTTGCCTATGTGGGTAGGTATTATTAACTTATGGAGCAGGTTTTAAATCATCATTATAATTCAATTCAAGGATAATTTGTTTAATACTTTTTCATAATACACGAGCAGGATCAGCAGGCCTCAGTCTTCTTCAGTTTTGCAATTTAAACAGCTTCAGGACAAAGTTTGTATTAGGCTTCTCTATTTACATGGGCTTATCAATACCTCAATACTTCAATGAATATACAGTTGTTAAAGGCTATGGTCCTGTCCACACTGAAGCAAGATGGGTACACAACTTCTCTGTCCTGTATCTAGCTTGATATAACTTCTATCGTCTTTCAAGACCAATCAAAAGAATTTTCTTCCTTGGTTGTGTGGGTATTAATCAAATTGTCTCTATTGTTTTGGCAGTTTAATGATATGATCAACGTGCCCTTCTCATCGGAAGCATTTGTTGCTGGCTTGTTGGCCTTTTTCCTTGACATCACACTGCACCGGAAAGACAATCAAACCAGGAAAGATAGAGGCATGCATTGGTGGGATAGGTTCCGGTCGTTCAAAACAGACACAAGAAGCGAGGAATTCTATTCGCTGCCCTTCAATCTGAACAAGTTTTTCCCATCTGTTTGATCTTTGGGGCATGTAGTTTTGACTTGTAACCAAATCATGCTCCTCCAATATCACTTTGTGTGTATCACACTATGTAACATCGATCGCATTTTTCTCTTTTATCTTAAGTTGTTTAACCATATAAATCAACTTAGCAGTACTAATGAATACCTTCTTTTCACTGCCTCCCTTGAGTAGTCCTCCCTCAGGTTCCACCTAAAATGGTATTGCACTGGCAAAAATGTAATGTCGGTATCTTTTTTTCAGTACAATACAAGATTTAAGGCTCTAGTGGTATTTCATGTGTCCTTTTATGGAGATGTGTAGGGTTTAAACTTTTGGCAAGAGCTTTGTTTGTAATGGGGATTTAACCAATGAGTAAGGTTTGGATCTCCCTATCTCTCATTTCATAATGAGATGCCTAATGCCCACTGAGGCATTGAGCTAAAATCCGTAGCCTGTATCATTATAATCTAAACATAAATTACAATATTAGTTGTTAGACTTAGCCCACATGATGCATATATGAGAAAGTTGTACACAAATGTATGAGGGAAATTTGTCTTTCTTAAATAACATTTACATGCAAAACTCATCTTCTTACATATTAGTAGACAACTTATAAAATCATCCACATGTTTTATTTAAATAAATCATAAATAAATTAAATAGATCATGTGTCTATAAAAGTACGATTTTACCTAACGTCACATAATTGGTTTGAGAAATTTCCACCAAACAAATACCTTGGGTTTTTTTTTTTTTTTTTTTTTTTTTAACTCTCCCCAATTTTTTCAAAATTTTTAAATGCTCCAATTGCCAAACATTTTACCAATTTTTTTTTTTTGGGTAAATCTTTCTAGCTTACCATGTTCATCATGTCGCTACTAACTCCAAGGTTGCAATTCATGATTCAAATTAGCCTAATTAATCAACATCAAAATACCTTTAACATATTGTAACACAAATCTCATTTGGTTAGCTCAATATAGAGTGACTGGTTTAAAGGTTTGGTAAAAAAACAGTTTTGGTGGATAAAGGTTCATGTGTTACGCAAATGTTATAGATCCTCGTATAAAGAGAAAGTTGGTCTTAAGAATTGTTTAAAAAAAAAAAAAAAAGATAAAATACTATTTTGGCCTCTAAACTATACAAGAAGTTTATTTTTTATTTTTTATCCCTAAACTTTAAGAAGTTCATTTTTCATCCCTAAAATATCGAAAATTTCATATTTCGCCCCTAAACTATTGAAAATGTTTTATTATGTCCTTAAACTTTACTAAAAATTTGTTTTTCATCCCTAAATTATTGAAAGAGTTCTTTTTTCATCATCATTTTTGTCTCTATACTATTCAAATTTTTTTTTACAAAGTTTAGAAATGAAAAAAAGAACTTTTTAAAGTCTAAGGACAAAAAATAAACTTTTAGTAAAATATAGGAATCAAAATAGTATTTTACTCTAAAAAATATTAAAAAGCTAAAAATTTGTTTGTAAAAACAAAACATTGAGATTGGACCTAAGCTTATGCATTCTCAATTTCCCAAAAAACCCCGAGATTCATGCTTATCATTCTTTCATGGTCTAATTAATGTCGATATCAATTGCAAAAGTTCACTTATATTGACAACGCTTTAGGTGAATTGGTACTCAGTGTTTGGGGGTTCAAGGGGGGGGGGGGGGGTGTGGGGGGACCAAATTTGAGTTGTTGGTGCAACATATTTAATGAGAAGTATTTCTCACCGTCTTTAAAAAACTATAAATTACTTATTAAACATGTGGTACACCAAACCTGTGAATGATACTATTTAGGACAGTGGATTTGAGTTTCCAATTTATTTGTTGGTGGGTTTCTCACAGTCCTACAGGTTTTGCATCAAATGTAGCCTAAATAGTCCAATTTCTATTATCCCTGTGGTTACCAGCCCAACACCCCTTTACCCTTTGACTTGGCTTCTTACTTTCTCTTAACCTTCTCCCTTTTGTCCCCTCTGTTTCTTCTCCCTCTCTCCTTTTTCTTCTCACTCTTTCTCTCCCCAACCTAGAAAAAACCAACCCTTTCTTGTCTACCCTCACTCCCTTATATAGTCTCTCCTTAGTGGGATTCAAATCATTACTTTTTCATTAATTCCCATGCAATCCTACTTTCACCCAAAATCCTTAGAAAACAATCATGTTTTCTAAAGATTCTCTTGAAACTTGTTTCTAATGCCAAATGGCTTTCGGCAGCGAACTCCCCAAAGGCACTAATAGTACTCAGGGGCCGACTTGAATTAGACCGCTTCCTTGTTGATCTCCCACCGTCTTATCAATCGATAGTGGGCCTAAATCAACCCAAACACTGTGGAATTCCCTGAACAATACTTTCCAGACCCTAACATACTTATCGTTGGGCTGGGCCTATTCCTACAGGGTTTGGGCCAACTTCAATCTCTTGGGCTAGCCTTAGCTACTCAAGCTGATCTTAGGCCTAAGTTTAGTGGGCCGGTATTAATCACCCGGGCCCAAGCCCCCCACAAAACATTTTTTATTTTAATATATAGATACCGTCAATGGAATTTGAATGATTTATAAGTAGACTAAAAATATAGATAAAAACAATAATAAACATTGTAAGGCAAAATTTTGGGATTAAGATTTTGTTATTATTGTTATTGTAAGACAATTGAACAAATAAAGTATAAAGACACATTAAAGTACATTCCTGAATTTGAAAGATGAACATAACATTTATTATTGTTACACTCTTATTGAGTGACATTAGCATATCATTTATGTCCATTTTGATCAACTTTAATCAATTTTGGTCCAATCAATCCATTCAGTACACTTGGTTCCATTTCGGTCCAATTCAGTTCATTCAATCCAATTCGGTCCAACTTAGTCCAATTCGGTCTATTTTGTTTTACTTCAATCTTATAAAATTGTGTTCATTTTGATGTTAGTTTCTGTGTTGTTTTATCCTATTGGCTTCCATGGTGGCTGTTAACTTAATTTCCATTTTGAATTTACGTTTCATGTGTCTAAAAAATCAATTATAAATTAATCGAAAATTTTACTATTTCAAGTTAATGTGTTTGTTAGTTTTATTTTATAGTGTTGTTTTAAGTTTATGATCATGGTTGCAAGCGAAAGATTAAAATTTATTATCATGACTATAATTGTTTTTTACCCGATGGAGAAAATGATGGGATGCTTATGATGAATATATGGCACTTATAAACACTAGCAGTTTTAAATCTTTAAAGGCATTACAAAACCCTAACATTTCATTTAAATTGTGTTTTTTATAGTTCTATTTTTGGCTTATTTCCAACATTGTTTTTGAAAAATATGATTGTGTTAATATAATTAACAAAAAAGGATATTAACTTTGAATATAAAAGTGTAGCTTGTTATTAGTTAGTAATAGGTTAGCTATATTGTTTTCATATAATTTGGTAACCTACGATCAAGTAAAAAATACCAACCATTGGTAGCATAGCAATGACTAAGAGGTTCATTGGTATCATAAGGAGTAATGACATCCATATCATTATAGAGAATGACAATCAACTTCATAACATAAAGTCTTCCCTTCAATCCATTTTATATTCTAGTCTTTAGGTTTCAAAGTTTGTATTGGTAGAAAGTTTCAATTTTTTTTAACTCATCATCTATTGTAGATTATGAAGTGTATTTATATGACCAACTACCAAACCATTATAAGGTTTATCTTTGCCTCCAATTAGAACTAATGCATTTTTACATAACCATAGGAACCTAACAATGAAGGAGTTGCATTCACATGGAGACTACTAATAAATACTCTGATCTACAAATTCATGGCCTAGGGGCCTTTTCTAATAAATGATTCTTCGTCTAAAACATTGTTTTTTGCCAAAAATGGATTCATCATTCACCAGCAAGAAAACTAACACATAAGTTATGAAAAATATAGTAAAGACAAGTAGTTGTTTTAGATTTCTAAGAGATGATTGTAGCAATTATTGGATATGCTCACAATGAGAGCTAATCATAATGTTTACTTCATGTATAGATTTGAGATCCATGGTATGGATTTAAATTTTTTTTTTTAATAAATATTCTCTAGAACAAATTGGGTGTCATGTTATAAATGGATTTTTACCTTGGAATAATTGTTAAAATTATGTGGTTAAAATTATCTAGTTAAATGATTAAATTTACAATTTTTCAATAATTTAAACTTTTAGAATAATCAGTAATTTAATATGGTATCAAAGTAAGAGGTCATGAGTTCAATCTCTATCTTCTCCACTCTACTACCCATTTAAAATCTCACATGTTAGGCCTCACCTATTAAAAGAGAGTTTGAGCCCACACGTAAAGGCGAGTGTTAAAATTATGTGGTTAAATGATTAACTTTACAATTTTCTAATATATTAAACTTTTGAGACAATTTTTAATTTAACAATAATAGATATCTTTTTATATTCATTTATAAAGTTTTTTGGATTTTTAATCTTTTGGACACTGAAAATTTGTTATTTAATTATAGTGCAAATGTATTATCGCATTAAAGTGAAATTTTTATGCATAATATATATATATATATATATATATAGAAATTTTATATCCATAACACTTTCACAATAAATCTAAATTGACCAGAGACTACAAAAGTGAAGTCCAGAAGATTTGGGCAAGAACTATACATGCTCCCCCTTTAGAGCAGAAGCAGCAGCCATTCTTTTGGCTAACCAGCTTGCTAAGGATGAAAAATGGCCCGACATTGCCGTTGAGGGAGACATGAAAAATTGTTTTGATCATTTGTCCTCCTCACCAACCGCCCTAGATTGGTCCATTAGCAACACCATCAGCGACATAGTCTCAAAGAGTCTTTTCTTATTTGTTCTTTCAATTGGGTCAAGAGAGAATGTAACGCAGCATCACATGCTGCTACTAAACTCCCCCTTTCTAATTTCTAGTTGTTTTGTTTTAATAATCTTATGGCATGTTTGGATGTTTAAAAAAGGAGGGGGAGTAGAGTAGAGGGAAAGAGAGTAATGCAATTATCTTATTTGGAAGTTTTTTAAAGAATGAGGGGGAGAGATTTGGAGGAGTTTGGAGGGGTTTGGACTCCCTCTAGCCCCCCAATTTTAATTCCCCCAAATTGGAGAGATTTGGAAGGGGAGAAGAGTACATAAACTATTGACCAAGTAAATTACCTAATTTATCCTTATTATATTAACAAAATTACACAAGGGGAATGACTAATTACTCCCTTCCCCCTTAGTAATTTTAAAAACATCCAAATAAGGTGGAGGTGAATCATTCTCCTCTACTCTCCTCCCCACTACTCCCCTTCCCTCTACTCCCCTCTACTCTCCTCCCTCTCTAAACTTCCAAACAAGCCATTAGTCTTCCAAATGTCTTAAGGACATTTTGTGAGGTTCAATGTTCTTCCCTTGTTGCACTTTAATTTGGTTGAATAATATTGTAGATTAAAAAAAAAAAATCCAAGTTGTCATATTGTTATTGACTATTAGTCTATTACTAATAGACAAAAGGTTAATTTAAGTAATTGGTTCAAATTTAAGCAGCAACAACTTATCGTCTAAAATTTGTTACGAAATTATTGTGAAAATATTATATAAAATATCACTTTCTTTTTTTTAAGTAACAAAAATGTGGTGATTTTAAGTAATAGTTAACCATGTAAATAAATTAATTAACCATGTAAAGTTTGTTACAAGAGAAAGCATGTGAGATATTGGTCTACGGTCTCATATAGGTTTTTTTTTTTTTTTTTTTTTCCTTCATGGGAGGAACAAAAAAGCCTTCAACTATTACTTATTAGTAGTAAAATATTAAAATTTAAAAAAAAAAAAAAAAAAAAAAGGGCAAAAAGGTAACCTAGGGAAAATTTGAAAGAAGACAGAAAACCCCCCCCTAAAGATCTAGTACATATTTTACTTGTTTCGCCACCCAATCGGGACATAGAAGTAAATTTATGTGTGCTCTCACCAAAACAAATACAAAGACAAAGTTTACTATTCAAAAGGCCGATTCCCTCTTTAGAAAGAGAGAGCGAGAGGGCGGCAGCAGCAGGAGAAGACAGCAGCTAAGGCAAGCGCGAAGATGATAATTCCAGTTCGTTGCTTTACCTGCGGCAAGGTACCCTACTCTATTTTCATACTTACTTTCATTGTTATTATCATATCTATGACTGTGATTGTGATGGGTTTTTGTTTTTGAGTAACAAAACTTTGGAGGTTTTGTTGTTTGGTGGTGTGTGTGTGATTGTGGAGGATTCTTTTTTTTTTTTTTTTGGTAACAAAGGAGGGTTTTTTTTTGTTCATGTTCCAACAACCCCAGTTATTCAAACTCCTCCAAATCCATAAACTTTGTTCATCCAAGTTCACCCTTCATAGTTGACTTTCACTACCTCCTTATTGCTCCCCCAATAAAATTTTCAAAATACATGGACGCAAGTGGCTGAAAAGTGAACAGTCAAGGTTGAGTAGATATGTTCAATCACACAAAAAAAAGAGAGGGAAATTTGTAAAGAAGAGAGAGAGAGAGAGACATGGGTCTTGGGATGTGAAGAGGAAGGAAAAAAAAAGGTCTTTTTACGTTTACAAAGAAAAAACGGGGGAAAAAAAATCAGTAAAACCTGTGTAGTTATGTTCTTGGTGTGGTTCAAATTAGAGCGCGGTTTCATTATAGTGTGGCTTTCCAAACTGTTTTGTCAGTGTTTTCATTGGGTTTGAAAAGTAGAAACCGAAAACAAGTCTGCAGCTGTTTTTAATTTGCTATGCATTTTAAGATTTGATAGGAGTTTTTGTTATGTATTTTATTTGGGTTACCAAAACAAGTTTCCATCCCTATAAAACGTGGAAAACTGTTGCTTATGTCAATTTTTTGTTTGTTGTATAGGTGATTGGAAACAAATGGGACATGTATCTTGACCTTCTCCAGTCAGATTACTCTGAAGGGTAAGAACTTATTTGCTAGGGATATATGTATTGTTAAGAATTTGCTTTTATCAGTATATGATTAAAAACTGCAATAGTAACCAGAAATTGAAAAATGCAGATAAATAGATGATATATTAAACAAATATAACATCTTGTTGTATTATTGGAAGCTTCTTTTTTCTTTTTCTTTTTCTTTTTCTTTTTTTCTTTTTTCTCCTGTATTTTTTCTGCTGAATGTATTGAATTTGTGTTTGGTAACACATGTAAGGCACAAATAAATACTGTCAAAGAATATTCATAGTAAACAACATTGTGAGACTCACTTTAATTAGAAGCTAACTTTTAGAAAGAGAAACAGAAGCAATTGAAGCCATTGGAATTACAAACCTTGGCTTGGCTTACAATTCAATTGTTATGATATCAGGAAGCAAACTAATAGCACAATTATAGCAATTCACACAAACATAAATCCCTGTTGCTTTAGAAATAGGTTTTTTAGGATGATCACCAAAAGTTGCATTGGAAATATGCAAAATAGGAATTAATACACACATTAATCAGTCTTTGTAGCTCATTTTTCTACCAGAAGAACTATGTTTCTAAAAAATTCATGATGGAAAGCCTGGTATCTGTTATGAAAAACAGCTGCATAAATCTCCTATCTGGGGTGATGTTACCTTCACTCTCTTTATTGTTAGTTCCAGCGCAAAGAGAACCTCAGTTACATCTGTAGAGGAAAGATATAAAAAGTTTGATCCTTAGTTACATCTATAGAGGAGAGGTATAGAATGTTCAACATCAAATAAAAGCATTAGTTCTATATATCACATTCACGACTCAAATACCAAGTTGCAATAGAAAGTGGGCAATATTAGCAAAGGAAAAAGAGGTAGCACAATTATATTGGAACCACCCAAACAGATATGCACCCATAGCCTGGGTTCATGAGAATCTATTAAAAGGAAAATGTTTTTGGAATGTTAAGATTCCTCAAGTTTTTTCTTGAAGTTGGAGGAATCTGCTCAAGCTCAGGCATATAGCTAGATAGCTAGACTGCTCAAGTTTGTACTTGGGCAATAACTAGGAGTCATAAGGCTGAAGTCTCATGGTGGAAGCTTGTTTGTTTCCCTAATACAACCCCAAAACATGGCTTTATTGGCTGGCTATCTATGAGGGATAGACTCTCAACCAAAATTAGGCCAGTGAAATGGGATTTTAATGGAGGCAGTAGCTGTAATTTCTGTAGGAGGTACATAGTGAGTAGAGACGATGTGCTCTTTGCTTGTTCCTTCACTAGCAGATTATGGCCTTTGCTTAGTGATTTGAATTCCTAAGAACTGGGATGATCTAGATAGCTGGGAACAGCTCACCTGAAGGAGCTATTCTACGAACCACATTCTGCAAATTGGTTTGGTGGGCAAAATTTTACCACCTGTGGATTCAAAGCAACAATAGAATCTATGGGGGTGAGGGTTCAGACTGAAGAACAAATCTGTAAGAGTATCAAATGGGATGTAAGGGGTAGGATAGAGAGCAGTAGCAAGGTGAACAACTCAATCCTAAGCAAGATCCTCTGTGCAAATTAGGGTATTATTAGATAGCTTTGAGTATTGTTAGTGAAGTTAGAACAGTCTTTAGTTCTAGTAGTTTGTGTAAGTGCAATCTTTACACCTGGGTCTTTTAGCTGATTGTCCATTTGTGTTCTGTTGTGTGGGTTCTGCTGCTTCCATGATGCGACCATAGCCCTAAGTTCTAAACTCTGTTCTTAGTGCACTGAAAATCTGAATTATCAAAAAAAAAAGAGTGGCCACTATTATTATTGTTAAGTTTTTATAAGAAAATAAGGTTGGTGATTATATGTCGTGAATGTAAAGTATCTATTTTGATCACTGTGAGACTAATTTGGTGATGTGAATCTCTAAGTGTAGGGTAGTGTAGTTGTGGGTAATATGATGCAAATTTTTCTTTGACATTATAAGATATTATTGAGATTTTGTAATTTAATGCTTGAGACAATTAGGATAATTTGTTAAGGAAGAAGCACCTTAAAATTTATCAGAATTTGAAAGCATATGTGGAAAGGGGATATTTTGTATGCACTTGCAGTTGGTTTGGGTCCATATACATCATTGACCAATATGGGCTTAATTTTCAAGTCATTTGTACTTGTGCTTAGGAACACGTGTGTATTCTCTTTTGAGTATAATGCAATAACAAATATAATTTGACTGGCTAAGAAATATGCTTTGTTTTGAATTCTTGGAGTATGATCTTGACAGGTAGTGGACAGTGTTACCTGGTATTAGTTTTGATTATAAGTATGAATTTGCAGCGGATATTAGTTGATGGCACTCATGTTTAATTATGTGGTATGCAGAGATGCTCTTGATGGATTGGGGTTGGTCCGTTACTGCTGCAGACGAATGCTTATGACTCATGTAGATCTCATTGAGAAGCTTCTGAATTACAACAGTAATATCTCTCTCCTCTCTTTCTCTCTCTATTAACATTCCAGTTTAGGGGAATGCTTATGGCTCTATTGGCACTCACATTTGCACTTCATTGCAGCTTTGGAGAGGAACGAGACCACTTGATGAATGGGGTTGCAACTTGCAAGTGAGCCAAAGTTCGTTTTACTGAACGTCTAGTGGGGCATGTTTGTCTTTGTTTGTGAATGTCTATGTCTTAAGGCTCTTTTTAACTTTTTTATTTAGTTTGGAGCAAGACAGAAGTGAAGATATGCATGGATATGTTCGTGACAATTCTGTTGTTGCTTGTGAATTTTTTTGATGTGTATGAATCTTGTCCACTAAATTAAAATATGTTTGTTGCTTGAGCAATAATGTTTCTTGTGAAATAATTTGTCATTGGTGACCCAGTTCTTTTTATCAATCATTGTGGGCTTGCCTTGTTTGAATTGTCTATTTATATCTCATTTTTATTTTTATTTATTTTATTTATTTTTTCCCATTAGAGGCATATTGAATTTATAAGTGACACAACTAGAGAGGGGACCTTTCCTTTCTTTTATTTATGTTTCCTACTTCAAAAAAACGAAATACACGTTGCCACTGATATACAGGAGATTCGATCTGGGTTCTTTTGTACAAGATACCTAACCAAATGAGTCAGCTGTCACTCTCAGTTCGGCTTACTCATAAAGAGTCCTTTTCATTTTGGGCTAAATGTCTATTCATACTGTGACGCTTCATAGTCTATAAGCAAATGATTTAAATTTAAGTTTCACAATTTGTTTCTTTTATTAGAGAAGAAAAATTTTAAAAGATAAAAGAGAAATTTCTAGCCAATAAGCAAAAGAATTTTAATTTAAAATTAATTAGTAATGACCTGTCTCAAGTGGTTACTATAGATGGCACTGGGAATTAAACGAAAGGATTCAATGAAGTATCAATGAAGTACCATGCAAACAGGATTTTAGGCCTAGGCTTGAGGCCCCTAAATTCTAGAAAATTGAGGGGTGTATGATTTTTTTTTTTTTCTTTTAAAGGAAAAAATAAGTGGGCATTACATGTAAAATCCTTAATTTAGGAGGTCAAATGACTAGTTGAAATTGCACATTTTAAGCGGCGCTTAACATTACCTAACCCATTCACATGGGGCTTGACTTGAATGAGTTCATTTCGGTCTCTAAAAAATGTCCATGGAAATGGAAGACTTATCTTTTAACCATTAGAAATGCTAAGAAGTGAAGTCCTTGTGAAAACATCTACAAGTTGTCATCATTAGAGGTTAACTTGACTTCTAAATCTTTGTGAAATTAATTTCAATGGTTTACTTAACCCCATTGTGGAGTCTAGTGGTTAAGCACTTTATTCGCCTCGCCATAGCGCTTGGATTCAAGTAGTGTGGAACTCATTAGCACTAGGCCTGCAAGCCAACGAGAGAATCTCGTGGTATATCCTGCCCAGTAAGATGTGATTTTACCTCCATAATTTTACCTTTTTTCACTAAAAAAACCAAAAAAACAAACAAAACATAGAATACAAACCCAAAATACTTAACAATAGGTTATGCAAACCAATCGATAGATTAGGTTCAAGAAAAACAACATAACCAAAAAGTGGAATGAAAATTAGAAGGGTTACCAGCCCAATCTACATTGGTGTAGTTAGAAAGAGTCAAAGGACCACACTTGAAGACAATCCCATGATCCACAATTCCTTAACAAAAACCATATGAAGGTGTGTTGGATTTTGCATGAATTGCCAAACACGATTAACAGCAAAGTCCAAGTTTGGGTGTGTGTGTGTAGGTAAAGTTATTGTAAAGCACCCACAATATTCTTATAGGGAGAATGATCTGACAAAGATGTTCCATTAGTTTTTCTAAGATGAGAGTGATAGTAAATGGAGTTGGCAAAGGTTTGCAATCAAGCATGTGTTGATAGTGCAACAAATCCATAGCATATTTGTAATGATTAACAAAGAGAACTAAGGAGAAGCACGCAGGATGTCTAATTGTTCCAGTTAAGGCAAGGAATTAGGCCATTATGAAGATGTGACCCTAAAAAATTAAGGCTTCTTTGTCTTTTATGTTAAATCCTAAACATGTCTTGAAAAGCTTAAGGCAGCCTTATATTTTACGCGATTAAATCCAAAATCATACATGTGACAAGGGCGACCAACACAAAATGTTGTCTGCATAATTGTTTCTTGAAACTGTACGTATATATTTCTACCACCTAACCAATAATTTAGATCTATTTTAGTATTTTCATTTAGCACTATCAAACTAATTATTTGTAAATAATTGCATTAATTTGTGCAAAAATTCATAACTATTTTAGCATAAGAGTTTACTTTTTCTATTTTACATACCTACCTTTTAAAACACTACACATCAAACTATCTATTTTACACTACATTTCATTAAAATATCAATTTTTTTTTTTTTAATTTTTAAAATTTTTTCTTTCTACAAACACAATAACCATCATTCATTCTCGGGATACATTAAGAAATAATAAAATTAAATACAAAATAAATAGTGTTTGTGTAAATTTACACGGTTTAGTAACTAGTAACTATGTATTTTTACCCAAAGTTTGGTTAGTTACTAGTGTTTGGTTAGTTAAAATGTGATAATTTTTCTATTATACAAACACTAATAAGAGCGTTATTACTATCGTAAAGGTTGTGTGTCACTAACATCCATTTTTCACCTTTACAGTCATATCATAGTTATCTATCTGTTTCAAAGATAAATGTTGATAAGTCTTGGGTAAGACATTTAAAATTTGCACTACTTATCTAACATTGTTTTGGACCTTTGGTTGTTGTTGTGATGATTGGGGTGGTGCTTTTCCCATCTTTAAGAAGAATGGGGCCTTACAAGAGAGCCAGTCAGGTCCTCAAACGCAATCTATTACAGATGTTCCTTTTGACTAAGCAATCATCACAGTTTACTCTTTATGTGTTTAATTTGAAGATTATGAACTGCTGGTACTTGATTACAAGGCATCTACAAAATTCCAAAAAAAATTTCTCGAGCTGATCACCTAAATATGTTTTTGACTCCATCATGATTTAGAAAGTCGCCTATAGGACATAATGGTAGATCATATTTTATTCTGATTATATTAAAGGGGAAAAAAAGCATAGATTTCATCAAAGGATATTGGTTTGTTAATCAAAGAGCTTTAGAGACTCATAAACTTTTTCCCAATCTTCCATATTGTTCTGATATGTATTGTAGCCTTTGTAGGACAAATCTCACTCATCGTTGCTAAAGATGTATTCTTTTTTTTTTTAAGTTGAAAAAGTTTAATCCCACTTGCTAAAATGCAATGGAGATGCTGCATTATCTAGTTAAGGACCATAAGTGCTCCATTAGCTAGTAGAGAGAATATACCATTGATTGATTATTGCACTTTAACTTGCTCTTGACGAGTCCTTGGATCTTTTGTTCTTTCTCTGCCTTTGAAAAAAAATAATAACAATAATCATTCTTCACAAGAGCTAATGAATTTCTTCTTCTTCTTGTTCCCCACTCAGTGAACTAGTTCCAAATAAAAATTTGAAGTTATAGAAGTGAGACCAGCCTACATCCTCAATCTTAAATTGTGTGACCTTAATCATCCATTTTATTGTGTACCTTTTATTTTTCATCTATGGGTAGGATCCATCTTAGTCCTAACCACTAATATAATATTTTTAGAAAAGATTTTATGATACCATTCAAAGGAGTGGTCCAATAGTTAGGCCCTTGGAGTATGGTCAATTTTGAGTTCGAATCTTGAAGACAACAACGGGATGACCCTCGATCAAAGGGTGATGGTATTATGATTTGGACAAAGTTTGGCTCCAAACATATTTGGAGTCATCTTTTTCAACTCATTATGTAGTAAATTATAAGATTATTCATGTGACTAAAACTACACATACATTGTCTCTTCAATTGCCATATAGTAGATTAAAGCAAGATAGCTCTATATATGTTTGAAGCCAAACTTTTTCCTTATGATCCCACCAACAAGAAGATTTGTTTGTTGGTTGGCCCAAGGATATATATATCATGAAGAATTGTGTGGAAGCAATACCGAAACTTAAGCTAGAAATCTAACTCACTCAGGGCAAAGAATAAAGAGCATTGATTAGTTATTATTATTATTTTTCTCGGTGATTATTATGATATATTCCATTATACTAGTGATGATTACACATTTGACACTTGGTTATTTGGCCTTTTTTGTGGATTGATTTTTTTTTTTTTTTAAAATGTGGATTAAAATATAGTTGTACATAAGTAAATAAGTTAAAATGCTAAAAAAATGATGGCACCGAGAAATTATGTTGAAAAGTTTATCATCCACTAACCAAATCAAGATTATTACTTGAGAAATTGTTTTAATCAATTCTAAGTTCAAGAATCAAGAGAACACAGAGATTTGGGGGTTGTCAATATAAAGCTAAATTCTAAAGAAAATATTTAAGGCATTGAACAAGATCAAGTCTCACAACAAATTGATGAATGGACGGTTAAAGATACTATTTTTCAGACAATCCAAAAGGAAATCAAAGAGGAAACAATTAGGTGTGGAGTTGAGATCGAGGAGAAGCGGCCGTCTCGAAGGGCCGGCATAGCTTCTGCCACCTCCAATAGCTCACTTGTAGACATGCATGCACCAAAACATGGCAACACAATTTGTTGCTGCCTGAAAACACATAGTGCGGAACATAGCATGTACGGCCGGCAAGGATATAAGTTGTCACCACATGTTGCCACTTCTCTCAAAGGATCAAGAATCAAACACCTTTATTCACTGTCCAATTTTCCTAAAAAACATGAGTCTAATTCATTGTTTTATAACAATATTACAAAACTAAAGTTAAACCCGCTCAGCCTAATTGAATGTGCAGTACATGAATGTTGGTTAGAGTATGTATATATATATATATATATATTTTCCCTTTATTTTCCTCTATTTCCTCTTGGATGTTTGACACTTTTTAAGTTTTAACATAATTAATCTATTAGTAGACAATAAGAACAGTTTGTATTCTGTATCATGGGGGAAGAATGTGGAGAAAGCAACTTTAAACTCATGTCCTTTACATCAAGAACAATATCCCTACTAACAAGAGCACCTCAGACACCATTGTTTGCTAGGAAAGGTTTAATTAGAAATTAGAATGTTTAGCAGCCAAGGTACACACATACAAGACCAAAATTTGTTGCCGCCATAAGCAGAACATAATAGACTTTGAATTCCATCGACTTCTATATTTAAAGCTGTCAAAGTAATACAACAAGTGAGGCCCTTATACCTCCCAATTATTTGTTTAAAATTAATCAAAGGTGGCCACACACCCATATTGCCATAAGAGGTTAAGCCGTTAAGGGCTTTTGCATATAATATTGAAGTGTGTAGTCCCCTACATGAGTCATGTTTGACCCATTATTAGTCCATTTTTTCATTAAATAAGTATCACTAGGATCCCCAACACATCACATGGCTTACATAGACTGACATTAAATCAGATATGTTAACCACATGTTAAATCTTAGGAAGAAAATTTTCAAACTTTGGGATTCCAATAAGTTTGGTAATTAAACCAGATTTCCAGGAGTAAAAAATTCTTCAGAAGCTTGTCATCTATCTCTGAATTCTATCAGATCCTTCCTTATAACCCAACAATGATTTATTAAATAAATTTATCATGCATCTAATTTCTTGAACTTCACAAGCTTTGTGTTTCATGATCTGGGGCTCAAACCGACACTGTGACTGTGGAGTAAGTGAGTTTTTCAGTCAGAGTTTGC
This sequence comes from Quercus variabilis, assembly GCA_030445155.1. Lineage (NCBI taxonomy): Eukaryota > Viridiplantae > Streptophyta > Magnoliopsida > Fagales > Fagaceae > Quercus > Quercus variabilis. The sequence goes on from CP129447.1 coordinate 63,629,903, forward strand.
CACTTTGCCTTCAAAAATGCACCTAGAAGAATCAAAATTGGGCTGCTGCTGGCTTTGATGATTTATTTGTGTTAGTGCTTAATAGTACTTATTTAATTACAAAGATGTTCCAATGATATTAGTCTATACATCACTTTCCGCAAACAAACACAAAGAAGAAGACTATGGGCCTGGCATTCAAACAAAGTTCAGATCGTTATTGTTGCTTATACAATAGAAAAAGCTTTACCTTGGAAAAATCTTTAAATATTTGCTAAGGATGTCACTTTGAGTTTACTTAAATCACATTGGACTTTGAACCTTTCTAAAAAAGTTGTGCATAATAGAGTTTAATATTCCGCACGTGGATAGTGGGTACTTTATTTACCTAGCCACTGAGTATAGTAAGTAAAATATTTCAAATATAGAAAATGAATGATGAATGGGGGTGAATACACGAAAGAAAAAAAAAAAAAAAAACCCATTTTTTGGCACATTCTCAAAGCTGAATCCTAAATCATTGGAGTTAAGAATTACGTCAAGAAGTTTGGCTTACTTTTAGTACTTTTTTAACTAGAAGTGTTATTTTGTTTTAAATACACAATAATAAATGGTAGTGAGTTTAATGGCATGTTTAGATGTTTAAAAAAGGAGAGAGAGTAGAGTAGAGGGAGGGAGAGTAATGCAATTACCTTATTTGGAAGTTTTTTAAAGAATGAGGGGGAGAGGTTTGAAGAAGTTTGGAGGGGTTTGGACTCCCTCTAGCCCCCCAATTTTATGGCATGTTTGGATGTTTAAAAAATGAGGGGGAGTAGAGTAGAGGGAGGGAGAATAATGCAATTACCTTGTTTGGAAGTTTTTTAAAGAATGAGGGGGAGGGGTTTGGAGGAGTTTGGAGGGGTTTGGAGGGGTTTGGACTCCCTCTAGCCCCCCAATTTTAATTCTCCCAAATTGGAGAGATTTGGAGGGGGAGTAGAGTACATAAACTATTGACCAAGTAAATTACCTAATTTACCCTTATTATATTAATAAAATTACACAAGGGAAAGGGCTAATTACTCCATTTCCCTTTACTAATTTTAAAAACATCCAAATAAGGTGGAGGTGAATCATTCTCCTCTACTCTCCTCCCCACTACTCTCCTTCCCTCTACTCCCCTCTACTCTCCTCCCTCTCTAAACTTCCAAACAAGCCATTAATTCCCCCAAATTGGAGAGATTTGGAGGGGAAGTAGAGTACATAAACTATTGACCAAGTAAATTACCTAATTTACCCTTATTATATTAACAAAATTACACAAGGGAAATGGCTAATTATTCCCTTCCCCCTTACTAATTTTAAAAACATCCAAATAAGGTGGAGGTGAATCATTCTCCTCTACTCTCCTCCCTACTACTCCCCTTCCCTTTACTTCTCTCTACTCTCCTCCCTCTCTAAACTTCCAAACAAGTTATTAATCTCCACATTTCATTTAGTAAATGGGTGATATGATAATTTCTAATTAAAATAAAAAGAGATTTTAACTAAAAAAGTATTGAAAATAAACCAAACCTTACGTCATGTTACTTTACATATATTTATCTCCTTTTAAAGAAGCAAAACATTTTTTTTCTTCTTTTTCTTAAATCTTGTAACCAAATGGAGTTTTTGTCTTTTAGTAAAAAAAAAAAATCATTAAAAATTTGTGATAAGTTGGATTTTGATCCCTTAATTATAGTGTTGATTCAATTTTGGTCCTTTAAATATGAGATTTATTTGATTTTGGTTCCTAAGATATGACTTGTTCTATTTGAAATTTTAGAGGCTAAAATTAAAATTAAACGTTTTAAATATGGGAGAGCAAACCAAACAAATCAATGTTTGAAGAACCAAAGAGTCAATTTAACCTCTTCTCTTTTTTTTCTTCTTTGTACAAGTGTGGTGATAGGACATTCACCCAATCTTCTCTCATGGACAAAATATTGACAATGCCACCAAGGGTGCAAGGCTCTTAAAAAATTTCAAATTTCAATGGAGCATTTAAGACTGACCTGACCCTTGAGCCAATTCGGTCGCAGTCAAAATAATACTACTGCCTTTTACATGTGAGATAGAAGCATTGTACTTTTGTGGGTTTTGATGGGTCATGTACGTGTGAAAAGTTAAATTACCAAGAGAGAAAAAAAGGGCCAACAATTTCGAGAGAAGCCAAGTGCCAAAACTATGTGTTAAGTGCGGATAAGGTGGGAGCTGTGTGTGTCCTTGTCCACCCCAAAAAGAATCTTATTCACACGTACGCTTTGGTTTTGGTTTTAGCATTTTGTTTGGTTAGGCAATGCACAAAAAATTATTTTAGTAACATTGTTAATTTTTAAGATTTTTTTAAAGGAAAAAGTTTACGGGACACTTTGAGAGCAATGGTTAAAAAAAAAAAAATTATTTTAATAAATTTATTTTGTGAAAAAAAATAATTAATTTTTTTGACAAATTTTTTTTTTATAAGAGCATGAAACTAGTATCAAGATTTTTTTTAAATGGTCAATTAGCAAATGTTATAAAAGCATCATTAACCGACTTCCTTTTTTAAAAGACCATCTTTTTCATCATAGTCCAAAACTTGGCCCTGTCGACACCGCCGAGCAAGTACGTCCAATTTATCACCTTCTCACTTTTCTCCACGTGGCACTCACACCTGCATTGAAAGTGCCGGTGCCTAAAGATTGTCATTGTGAAAATATAGTACTCCAATGCATAGTTTGATACTTAATTACTATATATTATTGAACAAAATGTTACTATATCATATATATTTGATTAGATACACATCTTACTAAAGTCACTATTTATTTAATGTGAGTGAACATGTTAATGTTATTATATCATGCCGTTTAATGTCAATTTTTATATATATATAAATTGACATATGTGTAGTAGTATTTGTTAGTTGGGGACGGCCTGCTGTGCTGAGTAAGACCTGTTTCTACTCTATCTGTTTAGAGGGGTGTGGGAGCTGTATAGATAGAGACTACTGCTTACTCCACCTCCTTCCTTCTCTTCTTCCTTATCTTTCTTCAATCAATCTTCATCTTTTTTTTTGTTCTCTGTCAATAGTGAGGGAAAGAGAAAGAAAAAGTGAGTGAGAGATGGGGAATTGCCAAGCTATAGATGCTGCAGCTTTAGTTATACAACACCCAAATGGGAGGATAGATAGGCTATATTGGCCGGTAAGTGCAAGTGAGGTGATGAAAATGAACCCGGGTCACTATGTTTCTTTGATCATCCCTTTGCCTGTTTCTGAGGAAGGGAATCAGCAGGAGGAGCAGAAGGCCGCCGTGAGGTTCACCCGTGTTAAGCTTCTAAGGTCTAATGATACTCTTACTCTTGGCCATGCTTATAGGCTTGTCACTACACAAGGTATGGTTTGTGTTTACTTGGTGAACTTAAATAGTTGGGACTGTTTTCGTGAAGTGTGAGACTTGGTTTTGGAGAATCTGTATTTGTTTTGATTAAAAGTTGTTGATGTTTATTGCTGGTTGCAGAGGTTGTGAATGTGTTGCGGGCAAAGAAGTCTGCTAAAATGAAGAAGCAGCAGCCGGAAACAGCTGAGAAGTCACAGACAAAGCCAGAGAAACCGAGTTTGGGTTGTGAGGAAGAAGGGAAGCCTGACAAGGAGAAGACATACCAGGTATCAATCAGTAAGCCATTATCATCCAAGTTTTATTGGTTGTGCCTTATTTTCAGGTAGTCTTAAATGATAGGGTTTTTAATACCGTGTCAATCTCTAATGGTGAATTGGCCTTATCCACTACTATTCAGCTTGAATTATTTGTGTTTATATGAGCTGTCGAAAAGAATAGATGTCATAGCATACACACAATGACACAGTCCAGTAATTGAAAGGATGAAGTACATCAAACATATTGTTATGTCATTCAATTATCAAAGAAATTATTATAATAAAATAACAAATCAGTGACTAGGTTTCAATAATCTCCATTCTATTTCTATTACATGCTTAAAAATCTAATAAAATGAAACATTATAGCAAAGAGAGAAGCAGAGATTCTGCTCATGTTTTTATCCACAATAGAGCAGCAACTGGATAAGAAGATATATCACCTACAAAAAGTTTTCATCTTTTATTTGAAAAGTACATATTCTCATTCATTGAGTGCTTATCCCATAACCATGCCAAAATTTTTCAGGCGATGAGACATGAAAGACAAAGAACAAGGACAACACCAATGAATCCTGCTGCAATAAGGTCAAAATCTTGGCGCCCCTCGTTACAGAGTATCTCTGAGGCTACGATATGATTTGTGCTTTCAACATTCAGCTGTAACATGCAGTTTGTTAATCCACTGCCACTTTCATTCCCTGATGTTCTACTTAGATGCACCTCCAAAGTGAGCAAAAAGATTCACTAAATTTATGGAGGTAGCAAAATTTCAAATACATCATCAACCATAGCCCCAAATTCAAACCATTTTTAAGTAATAAGACATCTGTATAGGCTACAAAAAGTGCAACAAATCTGACTTTGTATTGCATGTAATATTTTGTGATGGATACAGATCTTGCCCCCACCTTTCCTATGAGTTCGTGAAAATTGATCAGGAATTTAATATAACGTGAAAATCTTAATTTTTAGAAATATACAAATTATGAAGAGGAATCAATTAGTAGTTTTGAGTTCCAAACTTCCCAGTCCTGATCAACATAGTTTTGAGCCCATAACAAGGATGCCCTTGCAGCCAAAGGTGCTCCAGGTAATCTTTTCTCGTTGAGAGCAACCAACATATTTGTGAAAGGCTCCACCAATAATGTTCCGGGTCCTCCATATTCCTTGTGCAAAAATTCACCAAATATCTAGTTGGCAATTACCCAATAATTACATCAGATAATGCACAAAAATAAAATCAAACTGAAATTTGAATATTTCACTCTCAGCTTAAAGCATCATGCATACAGGTAGCATGTCAAAACATAGCCATAATAGGGCCAAACATTCACAAAAAGTTAGAACAATCTGATGGAATCTGTCTGGAAAATCAGTGCTATTTTGTGGTCAAGATATTTCTTTGGGGGGTCAATTATTGAACGATTTTCAAGTCCACTCAAAAGCCAGGCCTCTTAAAAGAAAAGAAAGGGAAGAAATTCCTACTTATTGAATCAGTACCATGAAAACTTTCCCAACTGAGATTTGGAGCATTGTGATTTAAGCAAGCTACAATGACTAGAAAATTTAGATTATGACTCAGATGCAGATGATTACCAGCATTCACCACTAGCCATAAGAGATAACATATAACATAAAATAGAATTCTGTGACTGGAACGAGACCAACGAAAGGAAGATACAAAATCTACTTTTTTCTCAATAGTGCATCCAACCAAATTGAAAGTAGAATCAATATAAAATCTTAATCCACTATTTTTTTTGTCACTAACAAGATGCTTATTGAGAAATGCTTTCTCCCCATAAAGCAAGACAAAGTTGCAAACTATAAGCAATTAACGCATAAAATCTAATTTGCAAGTCTTGGTGCCCTTTCATAGGCCTTGCAAAGCATTCTTACCAGCATGTCCCAAATTCTAGAAGTGCCTGAAGCAAACTCCCCAATTTTATCAGCAACTGTGGCTGCTCCACCTATAATTGTACTCCCTTTGAGGAAATACAAGTTATTTTGACATGTGAGCCCCATCACTGCCAATGCACTCGGTATTACCTTCAGAGTTCCATTCTCCATAATAATCTTGAAGCCATTGAATTCCGAAAATACCCACTTAGATGAGACACTTCTTCAAGTCCAGTACATACTGAATTTTAGTCAAAGAACAAACTGTTTTCAATCATGCAATTTCAACATGATTTCACCTATTCCCAAAAGCTCACAGGTTTGATCATTTCCCATGTACATTAAACCACCATCCAATTCATCAAGGTTGTAAAACCATTTCCTATTGGGACACATATGATATATACAAATCCATAATCTACTCGTTTGAATGTCAAACAAATGATAAAGCAATCAGTGCTTAATCAGAACCATCATCACTACCCTGTGATACATTTGCCTTGGAATCCTTTTTGTCCTTATTTTCCAAAACAATACAATCTTTCTTCCTATTCCCTTTGCCATGACAACAGGCACACTCATCTTTTCCAACTTTATCAGTGGCTCTTTTTTATTTGAGATTTACCTCTTCTAACAGACTATGTCTCTATTGGCACGCTTATCTTTTTTACAATACTCATTATTAGTCAAAGCATCAGACACATCATCAAACTCAATCAAATCCCTTCCACAAAACAGTGTAGTAATTAAATGATCATTGGTATCAAGTATTGAGTTTAATAAAAACAGAGCTTTATCCCCGATATCATTGATCCCAACATCTAAATTTTCAAACCTGCTAGTATTTAGTTATAATCATTCAAATGTTCATAAACTTCATACATTTAAAAAAAAAAATTAAATATATCATTGATTAAATGCAAAAGGTATAACTCATGTACACTAGATGTATACAAAAGGGACACCAACATTAAGTACCGAAAGTATAGCTATCAGGCATCTTAGGCATATTGGCAAAATAAATAGACTAGAAACATTCATCCACTCAAATAATGATATGAGGAATAAAAGTTTCACAACAATAACATATTTTTTCATTTTGAACAAACTTTCTAGCATTTCTGTCTCTCCTAATGCACCACATGTGACAATACAGGATCACTTTCCAAATTGCTATATTGCTGCATCTATCAAACCTGCCTTGTCAACTTGTTAAAAGCTCCACAACTCCTTTCAGCATAACCCCAGTGAACTGCAAAAAAAGAAAACCAGATTCCAAAGCTCTCGAGCTGCTGAACAACAAGGAAATGAAGGAGTAGGTGGCATGTAGTTTTTTCTGCCAACTTATACGTACAACACTAGTCTATAAAAATTAGTCACCACTTCTTGAGGCTATTAACAGTTAGGATTTTTCCCAAAGTTGTTGTCCATAGAAAGAAGGCTACCTTGGTTGGGACTTTAGGCTTCCCTAGACTTTTCCAAGTTAAAGACTCTCGGATTGAAGGATGTAGCATTTTGTAATAGGGTTTGACGTTGAAGAAATTCTTGGAAGATGGAGTTGAACACAGAGTATCTGCCCCATATGGCAGATTTCATCTCCCAATCCTGGATTGATCTAGCAAAAAATTAATGTTTTAATGACAGGCACTCCAAGAAAAAAGTCAAATGATTGGTGACTGATGCTTTCTTATCATGTGCAATATGAAATAGTTATGGCAACCTCTCCTTCAACGGTTGGTCATACTGGAAATTTATGCAAGAACCATCACCCAATTTTAAACTAGTGAACCAAATAAACAATTCCCAACTTGTCCTTATGTACTTCCATCGGTTCACCCTATTTGAGCACCAACCACCCTATATCCATTAAGCCTCGCTCTCAATTGTGTACTTCCGAAGCCATTTCCCCCAATAATGCTTGATTGAACAAGACTAAATTCATGATAGCCAATCCTCCACTTTATATAAGTACCCAAATTCCAATTAACCAAAGGAAACTTGAACTCATCTTCAATTCCAACCTTGTTGGAGTTGGCTTATATTTGTTTTTGGGCCCTAGCCCAAAGGCTGTATGGGTGCAGGAAAGCGAAGCAGATTGAAGCACATAAGGCCATGAACTTTTCATTAGACTTAGGTTTGCAGGTCAAGTATATGGTACAGTACAGTAAAATCAAGGGTATTTTAGGGATTTGCGCCAGTTAGGGTTATGCTATATATAAACAAGGTTGTAACCCTAATTTCTTAAGAGCAAGACTTAGGTACAGTATTTAGGTGTTGTTCCTTAAGTTCCTTTTTTAAGATTCTGCCATGTGGATTTTTTCTCATGAGATGGAAGTGTATTTTTTAGTTAAATAGCCAGATTGCTAAATCTTAAGAAGGAAATTTAAGGAACAGCACTTAAGGTACTGTACGTAAGTTTTGTCCATTTCTTAAATAGTAGATTGATAGCTGCTTGCTCATGTGGATGTAGCCACACTACCAAACCACATAAAATCTTTTTGTTGATTTCTCTCTTCTTTAATCTTGCTTAAACCAAAATTTTACAACAACCCAATAAGAAACCCATTCCTAACTTCTTAATACAAAGAGCAACTCCCATGAGGATCAAAAATAGAGATAGGTAAAAGGTTGGTGGTGGATAAAGTGCTCTTAATTAGTGTAACTCTACCACTCTTGGAAAGACGCATTGTTTTCCAATCAACCAGGCATTTCTCCATTTTCTTTTTTCCAAAAGGATTCTATAAGACTTATCTTCGAATGAAGAACCTAAGGGAAGACCCAAGTATGTCAGCATTAGTGACAACACTTTACATGGCAAGATGTCAACTAGTGCCACTAGATTTGGCACATGACCTACCGAAACCAATTCTTATTTACCCAGGTTTATGTTTAATCCAGAAATAAGCCTGAAATCACACAAAAATGCCTTTCAAGTGCTATATCTTGTCTAGGTCAGCCCCACAGACAGTTAATGTATCATTTGCAAAAAGTATATGTGAAATCATGAGCATAGTATCAACTGAATTTCCAATTATAAAGCCCGAAATACAATCCTCACCAACTTCCTTCTCCATCAACCTACTCAATGCCCCCATATCAATTATAAATAACAACAGAGATAACAAACCTCGATACCAATTACTAAAATTCCCACCAACTTCCTTCTCCATCAACCTACTCAATGCCCCCATAACAATTATAAATAACAACAAAGATAACAAACCTCCCAGTCTTCTGAAAGCTATGGAAGAACCAACTTGGGATACCAATTACTAAAATTGAGAAACAGATAATGGAAATGCATGAGAAAATCCACTTCCTCCACATGGTGCTAAAATCACATTGTTGATGATGAAATTCTAGTTAACATGTTGATACATAGAAATAAATTCATGATACTAGAAACAGAAGAATCTTTTCTTTATATATAACCAATTCTCTACACTCTTGGTCATGTACGTGTCCTCCAATTTTCTCCATAGCTTCTTAGCCCTTGTCTCCCTCATAACAAAATGCTTTTGATCCTTGATCACACACAATCGGATGGTGCCACAAACTTGTCTATTGATCTTCTCCCGATCTTTCTCTAGCATCTCTGTAGTTTTGTCTTTCAAAGCAATATCCAACTCTTTCTGGATCAAGGTATCCATAACTTTGTATTGCCACATCTTGAAATTGTTCATTCCATCAAATTTCTCTACCTTAAGATTTTGGCATTAGAGACAGTAATCCTTATTGCCTAAGGTTTTGTATAGGACTCAGCTAACATTTTTCTTCCCAATACTCAGATCCACAAACCAATCAGCAAAATCTTCAAAGAGAGCAAATCCAAACACCTAGACAGCAAAACTTAGCTTTGATACTAATTTTTTGTGCGAAAGAGCCTCTAGAAAGCACTCCCACACTAGATTGATGGGCTTATGAAAGATATCACACACAAATAATAGAAACAAAGAAAAGTGGACACAACCACAAACACAAGAGAAGAACAACAAGAATTTATGTGGTTCAGCCTTACATCTGCATCCATGGGCGGCAATGAGGAGAAAATTTCACTAACAAATATGGAGATTACAAAGGTAGTGTTGAAGCACTCCCACAAAATGCAAACCCCAAAGAGCTCTCTCTTACATATACAAAAATTATGGCTTTTCTATGAACAAATAACTAAAGGCTGCTACACATTCCACCACTGGTTTTCTATCTGGATGCATCAATAAATAGAAGTCTAAAGTCCCTTAGGGTAAAGAAGAAGTGCCACACACATAATAGAATTGGAATACAGAACCTAAACAAAGTCGACTAGGCATTCTACTGAATTTAATCCCATATTGTGCAGGTACAGTGCTTACAGATCTGCTAATTTAAGCCATCAACTGACAGTTTTTCCCACTTCCTAGTTGTCAACATTATTGCTGTTCCAAAGTACACCAATGGCTTCTCCAAATTTTCAAACAAATTTAGCTAGTTAACAGCACCTCTTTGCACATGCTTAGAATCAGAGTTTGGGAAGTCTCAGCTGGTGACTAGGTTTAAATGTGGCAAATGAATTTTTTTGAAAACAAAAAATGAAAAAGTTATAATAGAGGAGAAGCAAAAGAAGAGACTTAGAGGCAAAATGCCACCCGTAGCACTGTTAGGTAACTTGATATTCCCCAGCTCAGCTGAATAGATGATTTCACTAACAAGTGGTTTCATTCAAATTAATCAAGGTGTATTTAAATTAGGTTCAGTGAGAATCATCCAAACCGTTCCAAGTTACAAATATTGTCAATTCTAGAACCACATATCATGTTACAAATATTCTTCTTCTTCTTCTTCTTCTTCTTCTTCTAATTCCTTTTAGATTAGTAAGTTACACATACTTGTATTTCTTAAATTCATGACCTCATCCTCTATCTTATGCTCACAAAGGGAAAAAAATGTCATTTGAGCCAAAACTCATTGGCCGATTAAGGGTATATCTTAACACTAGTGGATGATTCAATTTATGTTAGGACATCAGCTACAGGTGATGGTCAAGAGTCTTGCTTTTTAAGTAAAATCATGAGTAGGGGATTTATGAATTATTATGTAAGCACCACTAGACAAGCTTCTAAGAGAAATTCCTATAAGTTAATCAGTCAAGACAAAATCTTTTATTTACAACATCCTTGACTCAGACATTTTCTCAAGTAGTTAGTGCTCGCGTAATACTTGATTCATGAGTGGCTAAATCAGCTGGCTAAAAACATGGTCCTACATAATATCAATGCAGCTGATTAATTCGGCACTAATTAATGACATTTATTTCTCCCAAAAAGAAAATTCCACAATGAATTAAATGCTTAAAATAACCGACACCCGCTAACAACATTCACCTGAACAAACATTTGGTGTACAAAGTAAAAAAATACCTCCGCACAAACATCTACAACCGCATCAAGTTCATCCCCGAATGTGTCTTTATCCTTCAAAAGCTTCCTCAGAACCTCAGCCCTGAACTTTCGTATCTCCTACATAAGTAAATAAACATACAACACAATATAGAAATTACAAAAACATGCATATATATACACTCACAAGTCACAGACACAGACCCTGAATATATACTATAATGCTACTATATATACCCCATTTCACACTCTATTTCATAACTTGCTTATGACCACCGAAAAGTGGCAGGTCTATGTACTTAGTAATGGATAGAAAGTGTTCACCAGTCACAGTCGCACAAATAAGCAAGTTGTGAAATTGGTAGGCCAAGAAAACTCACGTGCATATAGATAAACTCACTGTCACTGACATTGACACAGACCTTTAAAGATATATAAGTACTTACAGCTTCTGCAAATTCGGGAATGGGGTCAGGGTACACGTACTTCTGGGGAGATGAGGCTCTTAGAGAGGTTGTGAGGGAGATTTGGGAGATGGGCTTTGCAGAGAATGTGGAGGAAGAAGGGGTTGGGGAATGAAAGCGTAGGATAAGGCAGGGTGTGCGCAGGAAAAGAGGCTTTGAGATTGAAGACAGTGGTTTTGGTTTGGCGGGAGAGAATAGATTGGTCTGTGTGAGAATGGAGGGTTGTAGTGCCATTGTCATTTGGTGATGTTGAGGCAGAGGCACAGGATTTTAATGTTTACTATTTATGATTAAATTACGGACAATTACAGTAAACCCATATTTGATACTTAGTTTAGAAAATGCCATTTTATCCATTTGAGTTGGTCCGTCTGTTCCGGTAATCCATCTCAGTTAAAAATAGAGGTAAATATGTTTTTGTCTTTATTTTTCTTCTCAAAAGTTTTAATATATATATATATATATATATAAAGATAAGAGAAAACATAATCAGAAAGTGTTTTTGGTAAGAAATTGAAGAGGAACAAAAAAATCATCCAAAACTCCTATCAAAATAAGAAATTTGTCAAACACATTCAACCAAATATTCAGATTTTTAACTACATATTCATTCTAGCACATCTTCCACCCAAAGTTCTATATCAAAACACAAATACTTTCAAATGATACATTCAAAACCATGAATCTACAAAACTTCTTACCCACCAAATCAACCTAAAACTGAAACTAAATCTAAAAATCAGAATAATGAGCATCTCCACACTTTGACACAGTGATAATATCACCATAATTTGATGTTACAGAAAATCAAAATTAAGCTGGAGATTTCAAAAAAGTGAGTAGTTTAGTTTTGGTTTATACTCGATACATATTAGTTATCTTGTGCGTGGCAGATCTATTACTATAAACATCATGCCTTTTCTTCTTGATGATGATGGTGAAGGTGGTTTTGAAAAGGAGATTGTAGCGGATTGTAATTCAGCTGGTCCTATTGATGAAGATAGGGAGGTTGGGCGGATATTTTTATGTTTTTTTTGTTTGAGAGGAGAGAGATATAAAAAGGAAGCAAAAATACATATTTACTCCTCTTTTTAACAAATGTGGGTTATAGAAGACAAATGGAGCAAATTTCAAGTAGGTCAAGTAACATTTTTTAAACCACAAGTATGCAAAATGATTTCAGGCTAAAGCATAGGTGAGTTTATTGCAATTTCCCCTTAAATATTAGAAACATGTATTCAATGTCACTTAAATGTATGGTACACTTTGATAGTTTCCTCCAATATTTCATTAATTTTATTTTTAAAATTTTGTAATATTTAGTATTCTATTTTATAAACAAATTATAAAGACAGTAAGAGTGGTTAATAATTTGATCATACTATGTGCGTTTACAAATTTAAAAATTGTATGATATTGTGACTAGTATAGATGCCTACTAAAAAAATGTAAATATCATTTTAATAAATAATTGTAAGGGCACGGTAAGCAACCCAAGCCCAAAAGATATGGGGTTATGGGTTAATGAGCCCAATACAATAAATTTGTAGAGAATGAGTTTAAGAACTAGGCCCTAATGAATTTAACAACGGCTAGGAAGTGTTTGAAAGACGATCATGCAAGAACAAAGTACGTAAAGTTGGTGTGAACATATTGCCGAGGGGGCAGATACTTGTATAGATTAATGAAACTGAATACAATAGTAGTTCTGGTTGCTACCGTGTTTTTTCTCTTTTTTTTTTTCCTCCCCTATCTCATGGAGGGTCTCCCTTCTTATATAGTCCCTCTTGGGCAATCTTCACCCTCCACTTGTCGATAATATGGGTTACTACTTGAGTACTTATCTCATTAGACCTCTCCTCTGGCCCCTCTGTGAGTTTCGGTGACTAAGGAAACACTGTTCAGGGGTTTTCTCCACATAAATGTGACCAGAAAAGTAGCTACAGTGCATTTAATGTGGAGGTAACACCCTTTACCTAGATATTTTTGGGTCTCCTTCCTTCTCGTGGGTTTACGCAACATGCCTCTAACACTAGTGCCTCTATTGAAGTCATTTTTGTGACTAGGATATGTAAAGGAGTAGTGTTCATAGTGTCTGAGGAAACATTGCTCCTTGGACCGTCTTCAACTCTTTTCTTACTTATCTGGCACTGAGCTAGAATGACCCCCTACTATTTGTCTCTCCTCAAACATACCAACATCCTCGGGTAAGGCCCAAGGCCTAATATACTGTTTTTGGGCCTTGTCCCTACAATAATAATACAAATATCCTCGACCACGCCACATCAACACTTTGTGTCTTTGCTTTTATATATATATATATATATATATATATATATATTGATTTTAAATGATAGTTTATAAAAATATAATAAAAATTATGATGTCGTACTTAATAGTAAGCGGGTCCGGCTTGTGTCCAGTGAAAATTTTCATTGGGCACGGCAAGATTTGGATACATGTCCAAGATCTAACGTGTCCAGTGAAAATTTTCACTGGACACAAGCCGTGCCTATAGTAAGCTATTAGATAACTAGCCTCGTAACACGCACTTTATGCATGTGATTAAAGAGCATACTATGAGACTCTTTTTTTTTTTGTGCTTTAGTGTCATAATTTTCCTGAAAAAAAAAAAAGAATACAAAACAAAACAAAACAAAAGATTATCAAATAAATGACAAAATTGAACGGTTAGACTGTATAAATGCAAATCATGTTGCATAATTTAATTAAACTTAGCATAAACGTAAAATTAGAATCAAACCACCAAAAGGAACTGAAACCAATCAAATAATCTCCGATGATAAAAAAAAATTAGCTATTTGGCACGGATATCTAAGGTTGAAAAATTGGTAAGTAAATAAAAATTGAAGCAAACAATCATAAAAACTCAAACAATAGCAGTATATAAACAAACTTGTTTGTGTTTAGTTAACTAAAAAAATTAAGTGAGAAAAAAGAGAACCTTTTCATTGTCTTTTTCATGTGAGTGTTGAAGATTAACATGCATTCTTTGCACAGTTTTTTGGTCTTTTGTTGCTTTTTTTTTTTTTCTTTGTCAATTTTTTACAAAGGGATATTTTGTAGAAGTGTTCAGGTTTTTTTTTTTTTTTTTCAATCTTTTTAAATTTTAAAAGTTAAGATTGTGTTAATCATTTAAACATGAGTTAGTGAGAGGCGTGCATGAAGAAAACTGTTAGAAACTGTTCAGTTTGAAGTTTATCACTTTGTTTTAAAGTAACCATACATAATTCCTTACTCAGGATTTTATTTTAAAGTTATTGTTTATCTGGCTCTTGCTGGACTATCTCTTCAGCAGCTTTGGAGGCTACTATAGTTTATGGGATTCTTGACTCTTGTCATGAGGTTCGCAATGTAAGCTTTTCTCATGTGCGATGCAAAGGGATACACATGCTCATCTTTTAGCTAAACATGCTTATGGCATTGTTGATTTTTTAGTTTGGATGGAAGAGAACTCTTGTTTCTTAGAACAAGCTCTTCATTATGATGTAATGTCTTTTATTAATTAATGAAAGTTCTAGTCTTCCTATAAAATAATAATAATTTCTTTAAAAAACAATTTCTTTATTGGATAATTGAGAGTATGAATTCAAATAGGAAACAAACTTTTCAAATAGAGATTTTTCTTTTTCTTTTTTTGAAAGCTTTCGAATAGAGAATTCGAATAGGATAATTGAGCAGATTTGAATTCTAACATATAGTGGGATGAAAATGGTTACAAAGTCTTGGTTGGTTTAAATAATGCCAAATTATGCTTTTAACATTTTTGTTGTCATTTATAGCAAATAAAATTAAATTGGTATGTGATTTTAGATTTTGTGTGAGGATATTTTGGTGCGTAAAATGATAAAACTCAAATAGGGAATCCTTTTATTAGTAGTATAGATTATATTATAAAAAAAGAAAAGAAAAAAGAGGACACTATTAAACAGTGTAAATAAAATTTTAATTGTGAAAATGAGGAAATTCTATATTTGAAAAGGTATATGTTTTATAATTTTTTTTTTCATAATCCTGTTTTATAATTAAATTATAAATATCATTAGAGAGATGAGACATAGGTGAAAGTCATACATAGCTAAAAAGGTTTGAAAAGTAGCATGATTAACACGTTATTGATGATTTTACAATCCCTTTTTAAAAGTGATAGTAGTTGGAAGTCATACTTACAATAATTTCAAAAAAAAAAAAAAAAGAGTTAAATGTTGGAAATAGAGAAGATGATAACACAGTGAAGTCATAGATAACTAATAAGGATGAGGTGCTACATGGTACAAGTAACTGCAATTAATTGTCTAAGTCTCAAGCATATAAGCAGTGGGTCACATTCAAAACAAAGGCCACCTTCTCAAACAAATTATTCTTACTTTCTTTACTTGTATTATCTCTAGTTTAGGCTATTTTGTAATCCTTTTAGGTGTTGATGTAAGTACATAGTTTTGTTTCTATTTCAATTATCGTAGTTAATTTATTATGTTTGAATGCATTGATGATAATGATTCTATTTAGTTACTCCCTTGATACACATCAGCGAATTGGTTGTTGTGTCAACTGAAAATTTGAAACTAATGATAAAGGATTTGTGAGTAGCTGGTAAAATATTTATTTTATAGTGAATTAAATATCTTAGTAGATTTTTCATTGAAGAGGTTTTTCATAGGTTTCCTATTTTATTATGAAATCTTGTAAGGGCGTTTGATTTGTTGTGATGTGCTTTTGATATGATGCACATTATGATAATGTGATATTAAGGTTTTTGGTTTATTTTATTTTTTCTAATATCTTAGTAGATTTTTCATTGAAGAGGTTTTTCATAAGTTTCCTATTTTATTATGAAATCTTGTAAGGGCGTTTGATTCGTTGTGATGTGCTTTTGATATGATGCACATTATGATAATGTGATATTAAGGTTTTTGGTTTATTTTATTTTTTCTAACTTTACCATAATCTAAAATTACAAAATATATTACATCACCTTCCTAAACAATGTAATGTTGTATTATTGTATTGAGATTACATTAATGTAAGATTACAATAATGTAATATTACAATATAATGTAACATCACAACAAATCAAATGGCAACGTATTGTGTTTTTACTGCATTATTATTATTCCTTAAATTTTTTTTTTTTGGAAACTATTATTATTATTACTTTAGTTTTTTTTTTTTTTTTGAAACTATTATTGCTCTAGATTTGGTATATCATATTTGTCGTTAATATATCTGCTTATATTGTATTTGGAATTCATACTAAACTTGTTAAATTAATTGTTTATTCAGTTGTCTTTCTCAAAAAAAAAAAATGTTTATTCAGTTGTATAAATTAGTGTTGGGGTGTTTTTTGTCACCCACATAATGTTAGGGGAATCAAGACCGAGACTCGACTTTAGGCTTGGAACATAGCCCAAAAGCTATCGGTGAAGTGTAAAAGACTCATTTTGCTCAAGGTCTAGGTTGCATCTAACAAAGATTATAATAAGGCCCCAAAAATACCTCCAGCAAAGATAAACTAGCACAAAAGGATGGCCCACTACAACAAGTGCTTAAATAATAGTCTAACAGTAAGTAAGAGAAACGTCTAACAATAGATGTTTGGAAAACCAATAAATGTATCTGTATAGTAAAAATTATGCATTTCCTCCATAGTTGGTTAATATAAAAGTGGGTCCATTATAACAAGTACACAAGAGGAAAAACAGTCCAGCAGTGAATATGACAGACCTCCAGCGATAGACGTCTGACAAGTTAATAAGTGTGTTTACATAGTAAAAATTATATGTTTTCCTTATTATTATTAAGTCAACATAAGAGAACTTCCATAGTATCCAAAACATTATGGATTTCATCATAATAACAATAAATAAGGATTAAAGGCTTCATAATTACAAGTAAAAGAGAAAAAAAATAAGACGGAATGAAGGGAGAGAGAGATTCCATCTTAGTGCAGCAAATGTTGAATTAAGATTCTTGGGGAATATATATGTGGGGCATGAATTGGGTATTGTACGGGCTAGGGCCCCAGGCCCATTAGGCCTGGGGACATGGCCTGGCAGCCTAGTACATCACCTTGTCCCCGTTGGACCTACAACCTTGATTCAGACACTTCAGGGCCCAATCTGGGCCCAAGAGCTAAAATGAGACTGCACTATCTTAGATACCTGAAGCAGGCCCCTCCCGATCGTCTTTAACTTGGTCAGGGGTATCACTACTCGAAGATACCCTATACTCGGCTGCTCGGTAGTGCCTTCGAGAATATTGCTGCCGAGCAGGCTTTTGGAGGTGGGAGTTAGTTCCAATGCCATTACCACCTTTCCCAACGAAGCATCTACTTAGGAACGATGAAATTGGACCCCTATTCACATGTGTAAGGAAGTAATCATAACACCTCCACTCACCTCGAGCTATAAATAGGATAATGGATTGAGAAGTGGGGGTTGGCATTTGGAGGGAGAAAACTGAGAGAAAAGAGCTAGAACATCAGTAGTAAGGAGAGTTATAGGGGGAGGAGAAAGAGAGGAGTTAATCAAAACCAGAAGGTGTAAAGGGGTTGCCGGGCAAGGGACCACCCATAGTAGGAAACTTTAAGCCCATTATACAAATTAATTGTAAGCCCAAATATAGGCCCATCCTAGTAAAGCTACTTTGGGCACGCATAATTGGCACTGTCTATAGGAATCTCCTATGAAGCTATGGTTCTGTTGAGACGTGCACTGGAAAATGTTTGGAGGTCAATTAGGGAGTTATGCTGAAAGTGGCTCTAAGAGGTTTTCTTAGGGATCCACTTAGCGGGAAAGAAGGCAGAAAGGACACGAAGATAGGGAGTATGAGCAGAAGGAAGGTTAGTTTGGCCTTGGAGAAAGGTCGTTTTAAACGTACCAGACAATGTCTGGTGCTTCGGGGCATGATCGTTTTGATAGGAGGGACAAGGAATAGGAGCATTTGTGTAGGTTGGTAAAGGATTTGGAGTTGGAAGTAAGGGGTAGATGTCGGAGGAGAGACCACGAGTAACATGATGAAGGGTCAACAAGTGTGGGTGGTCGCTATGGAGCAAGGTCCCATCGATCCGGATCCCATCGACATCGGGATTATTCACAGGAATATGTAGACTGGGACTCGGTTTCCCCAGAGGATTGATGACCCTAGAATGCTGCTATGGATGCCATGAGCCGCACATTACGTCGAGTTGCTTGATCACCATTCTCAAGTGACATTGAACAGGTCCCTATGCCAAGCAGATTTACACAATCACCATTCAACTCTTATGACGGGAAAATTGACCCGATAGAACATTTAAGTCATTATATTTAGATGATGTCCTTGCATACTCATAATGACGCACTAATGTTTAAAGTATTGCCTTTGAGTCTTGAGCCCACCACCCTGAGGTGGTTTAATGGGTTAAAGAAAGGCTCAATTCACAGTTTTGCCGAGCTAATTCAAGAGTTTGGCGTCCGGTTCATGACCTACAGCCAAGTTTCGCAGCCTATAGACGCACTACTATCAATGAAAATGGGAGCTGGGGAAACCCTCCGCAACTACACTAACTGGTATTGGGAGCTGTGCAATGAGATTGGCGGAGGCAATGAAAAAATTGCGACGAGTACTTTTCGGTTAGGACTGCCCGAGGATTCCAAATTGCAAGACTCATTAATGAGAAGACCACCCAAGGATATGAGGCAGTTGATGAGGCATATTGAAGAATATAAAAGGTTAGAGGATGACTGGCAGTAGAACAAGGGCAAGGCCTTGATCGTAATCCATCCGCAGCAAAGGGGTGAATGCGACATTCAAGGAGCCGATGCATAGGATCGTGGATCAGATTAAAAATGAGCCATATTTTCGATGGCCAAATAAGATGGGGGGAGACACATCGAGGAGAAATCAAAACCTGTATTGTACTTACATTAGAGATAAAGGGCATACCACCGAACAATGCAGAATGTTAAAAGATCATCTGGAGTAGTTGGTGAAGGCGGGGTATTTGAAAGAGTTCATGGTGGACCCTAGGAATCAGGAAGCCGAGCAGGGGGCTCAGCCTCGAGGGAATCCTCTCCCACCCCCACTAGAAGTGATAAAAGTTATCCATGTAGTTTCAAGGGGCACTGTAGTGTCCAAGATGAGGGGGGTGCTGGCAGTGGTGCTGGCAGTGGTACTGGCGAAAAGTTGCATGGGCGAGCAGCCATTCGAGAAGAAGTTAAAGTACACTTGGGAGCCCATCACCTTCAATGATGATGATTTGGAGGGCACGATTCAACCACACGACGATGCTCTAGTGGCTACAACCCAAATAAATGGTTTCATAATAAAGAGGTTGTTGATAGATCAGGGGAACCACACGACGATGCTTTAGTGGCTACAACCCATATAAATGGTTTCATAGTAAAGAGGTTGTTGATAGATCAGGGGAGTGGTGCCGAAGTGATGTATCCAGACTTGTTCAAGGGGCTTGGCCTAAAGAATAAAGTTCTCTCCAAGTATGATACGCCCTTGGTAGGGTTTGATGGCTGGACGGTGATCCCAAAAGGGCAGATTTTGCTTCCCGTGAATATGGAAGGTAAAGAGGTGATAGTAATATTCATAGTGGTCATTTCGTTTTCTTCGTACATAGCGATCCTTGGAAGGCCGTGGATTCATGCAATAAGGACAATACCGTCCGCCCTGCATGTGAAGGTCGAATTTCATACCGAGCAAGGTATTGCTATAGTAAAGGGTAATCAGCAAGTGGCCAAGCAGTACTTGGTAGTTGTAGTTAACCGAGAAATCAAACAAAAGGAGTCAACCAAGGAGGCTCCCTTATAGCAATTACAAGAACCCCAAAAAGAAGCGGGGGCTAGCTATATCGAGGGCTAAGTAAAAGTAAGGATACTATCGGATAATGACAAGAGTTTTTTGATAAGAGCAAGCATGGAGGACAAAGAGAGGGTAGAGATGCTGCTGTTTCTTGTGCAAAATATAGAAGTGTTCAATGGGAGCTCGTATAAGGTGCTCGGGGTGGACCCCGAGTTCATAGTTCAAAAGCTCAACGTGGATCCGTTGTACCCTTCTGTGAAGCAGAAGCCGAGAAGATCGGCTAAGGAGCACGTCGAAGCTGTCAAGCAAGAGGTCAAGAGACTAAAGGAAGCTAGGGCTATAAAGGAGGCATTCTTTCCAAAGTAGCTTGCGAATACTGTGGTGGTAAAGAAGAAGAATGGCAAATGGAGGGTTTGTTTTGACTTTATTGATCTGAATTGAGCATGCCCAAAGGATTCGTTTCCCATGTCAAAGATTGATCAGCTAGTAAATGCCACTTATAGGCACCCAAGGATGAGCTTTCTGGACACCTTTTAGGGTTATTATCAGATTGCCCTAGCTACCAAGAATCAGGAGAAAACAATATTCATTTCCCTTAATCCTAACTACCATTATACCATGATGCTGTTTGGGCTAAAGAATGCTGGAGCCATATATCAACGGATGATGATGAGAATGTTTAGAGATAAGATTGGGCGTACAATTGAGGTATACATTGATGATATGGTAGTAAAAAGCAAATAGGAGATACAGCATATTGACGATCTCAAAGAGGTGTTCGAAGTACTTCAACGACATAAGCTATGATTTAATGCTAATAAGTGTGCTTTCGGAGTGGGGGCTAGCAAGTTTCTAGGTATTTAATCTCAAACCAAGGAATAGAAGTCAACCTCGATCAAATTGAAGCCATAAAATGCCTCAAACCACCAAGTAATCCAAAGGAAGTTCAAGTACTGACCAGCATGTTAGTTGCCTTTAATCGGTTTATTTCCAAATTTACCGATTGGTGCCATCCATTTTACCAGCTTTTGAAAAAGTGGAAAGGATTCCAATGGAATCAAAAGTGTGAAAAGGCCTTTCAGGATTTAAAGGAATAATTGGTGCAGGCCTCTATGCTAATAGCCCCAAAGCCTGGAGAGGACCTATACATGTATCTTTCAGTATCCGAATATGCAGTGAATGCCATGCTGCTAAGAGATCAAGGTGTGCAATAGCCAATATACTATATTAGCAAAACCTTGGTCGATGCCGAGATAAGTTATTTGCCTCTGGAGAAGTTAGTATTAGCATTAGTTCATGCTACAAGGAAGCTATCCTATTACTTTCAGGCTCATATTGTCTATGTATTGACTGAGTATCCTCTACAGTCGTTGTTGAAGATATCTGATTTCACGGGCAAAATAGCCAAGTGAGGAACTTGGCTGGACTCTTTCGACATCAGGTATAGACCTAGAAGCTCGGTGAAGGGTCAAGTTCTCGCTGATTTTGTTGCAGAGTTTTTCCTGAGGAGAGAGATGGAGATAATGTGCCATGTAGAAGTCCTCCTGTGGAAGGTATTTGTGGACAGTGCATCCAACGCATTAGGAACAAAGGCTAGAATTATAGTCATCACCCCTAAAGGAATAAAACTGGAGCATTCCTTTAGGCTAGGCTTTAAGGCTTTTAACAACGAAACCAAGTGTAAGGCCCTGCTTGCTAGGTTAAAAGTCGTTTCGGACCTAGGTGCTAGGGAGGTAGAAGTCTATTCGGATTATTGGTTGGTGGTTAACTAGGTGTAGGGAAGCTTTGAGGTCATCCCCGGATGATGGAGTACTTACAAATGGTAAAGCAAACTATGAACCGCTTTTTAAGTGTGAGAGTGGGTCAGGTAACTCGGGAACAGAACCGACATGCTGACTCTTTAGCCACATTGGTGTCATCATTGACCAAGGAGGTACCTCAATTAATCAAAGTGGATATCAATGCAAGGGTAGACGTTTCACTGGTAACCATGGCTGAACCACGTTGGATGGATCCGATCATTGACTTTTTAGCCGAGGATGGAGTGCTAGTTGATGAGAAGGAAGCAAAAAAGGTATGCTGGGCAGCTACTTGGTATTGGTTGTCAGCTAATTGCAAACTGTACCAAAAGACTTTTGAGGGGCCATACTTACAATGTTTGCACCCCAGCAAAATTAAGGAGCTCCTGACCGAGCTTTATAAGGGGGTGTGCAGCAGTCACGTGGGAGGACATTCATTAGCTCACCAGGCGATGACTCAGGGATTTTGGTGGCCGCAAATGCAACAAGATGCTATTGAGTATGCACAAAAGTGTGAGTAATGCTAGAAACACACCCCGATGATCCACCAGTCGGCAGAGAAACTAAATCCTATTAGTAGTCCGTGGCTCTTTGCGCAGTGGGGGCTAGACATTGTTGGTCCATTCCCTCAAGCCACAGGAAACCGAAGGTTTGTTCTGGTAGTCGTTAACTATTTCACCAAATGGGTAGAGATAGATGTGTTGGCGAACATTCGGGATGTGGATGTTAAGAAGTTTGTATGGAGAAACATAGTAACCAGGTTTGGGTTACTAGAGTCTCTAGTATTAGATAATGGATTGTAGTTTGACAGCAGAGCTTTTTGTGAGTTTTGTAATAGTCTCAGCATCACAAACTGGTATTCTACCCCGGCATATCCGTAAAGCAACGGCCAGGCCGAGGCCATCAACAAAGCCATTGCGAACGAGTTGAAGAAGAGATTAGAGGGTGTCAAGAGTAAATGGGCAAACGAGTTGCCTAATGTTCTGTGGGCATACCGGACAACTCTAAGGAGGTCCACGGGAGAAACTCTGTTTTCTCTGACATACAGAGCGAAAGCAATCATACCAGTAGAGATAAACTTGTGCAGTGCTCAGGTTTCAGGATTCACCCTCGCCAAAAATTCAGAATTAATGCTAAGATAGTTGAACTTACTGGAGAAATATTGGTAATCGGTGACTATACAGCTAGCAAAATATCAACAAAAACTTGCTCAGAGATACAACAGGGACGTAAGAAGAAGGGAGTTTAGAGCAGGAGATTTGGTACTTCGAAAGGTAGTAGGGAATACGCGAGATGTCAACGCAAGGAAGCTAGCATCGGCCTGGGAGGGACCTTACAGAGTTACCACAATTGCGGGCATAGGGGCATACTATTTGGAAGATTTGGACGAAAGGCCACTTCCCCGGCCATGGAATGCCCACAATTTGAAGAAATTTTACAACTAATTATTAGTACGCAGGGGTATGGATTGAGTGTAATGTTATATGTGCATAATATTAATTAATACGAAGGTGATGTTTATACATGCTGGTGTATTTGTGCTTATGGTACTATCACTATCAATTTATTAGCCTTGGTCAATGAACGTGAAGAAAGGCAAGTCTATTTATTCTAAGGACTGAAGCCTACTCCTCGGTTTGATCCTAATCACCGAGCAGATGGAAACCTTACGCCTAATTATTCTAAGGACAGAAGTCTGCTCCCGGTTCGATCCTAATCACCAAGCAGATGGAAACCTTACACCTAATTATTCTAAGGACAGAAGTCTGTTCCAGGTTCTATCCAAGTCACCAAACAGGTGGAAACCTTACACTAAATTATTCTAAGGACAAAAACCTACTTCTTGGTTCGATCCTAATCACTAAGCAGATGGAAACCTTATATCAATTATTATAAGGATGGAAACCTGCTTCTTGGTTCGATCCTAATCATCGAGCAGATAGAAACCTTATATCAAATTATTCTATGGACAGAAATTTGCTTCTTGGTTCGATCCTAATCACCGAGCAGGTAAAAACCTTACACTGAATTTTTTCGAGAATAAAAACTTGTTTCCCGGTTCAATTCTAATCATCGAGTAAGTGGATCTTGCATCAAATTATTCAAATGATTGAAACGATCTCCTGGATTCAATCTTAATCATCAAGAAGGTAAAAAAAACCTTACATTTTCCTAACAACGAACTTACACTAAATTTTCCTAACAATGAAAAATTCTGTTCTCGACTAGGCTCAACCACCTGAGATTCATCTTCATTAAATAAGTCAACATATGTCAAATTCAGTTTTTATTGCCTATACATGTAAAGATATATCCTATCTTTTCGAAGACAAGTGAGAGAGTAGTCTTCATCACTAGACAGAGACAAGTCTTGATTAGGCTACCCGGACATTAGGAAAGAAAAGGTAAAGCATGGAAAAAATAATAGAATAGAACAGTAACGTAAATAAAGGGAAAAATTAAACACAAGTAAAAAGACAAAAGCAGGCTAAAATTCAAGTATCAAACGGAAGGATTGGTGGGCGGCAACTAGGATACGTCCTTAGCTGGATGTTCTAGTGCATCCTCAGTTGGTGGATTAGTAGGAGGTGTCTAGACTTGAATGTTCTTAGCAACATTGAGGTTGCTGGTGACCTCGAGATCAACCATTTCCACATGAGTGTCAATTGCGCGCACCAACTCCCTCATGCTAAGGATGTCCTCTTCATCGACAGCATCAATTTGACTCTGGACTAAGAGGGGGGGGGGGGGGAGGAACCGAGTATGGAATTTGCTTAAAGATCCTCAATAAGGAATCTTTTGCTACTCCCATCTCTTGCAAGGCCACCAGTCACCCCTCCCTCAACTCGTGATGCTGGGCTTGATGGACAATGGGCTCCATAGAGTTTTCAACATCTGCAAAACCTTCATTGTACCATTTTTCCTCACAGGCGTTAAGGGCCGCTTTAAGGTCAACAACCTTGTAAACTTAAGCCAAGTTTAGGCTTTCTACCTCTGCCAATTTCAACTCCACACTCCCCAACTTGACCTCTACCTCAGTCAGCTTCTTCTCTACCACCAACCGGGCTTTCTCTACAGACTGTGCCCTCTTCTCAGTGGCCTTAGCAGCTTTGCCCTTCTCCTTCACCATGGTAGCCATAGCATCCTTGAGGGCCTTCTCTCGTTCGACATCCTTGGCAAGTTCTTTCAGCCTTTCATCAAGAATATGGGTCAACTGTGCGGCCTGATAATGCAGTAATGATATGTATGGAGGCAAAGAGAATACGCGTGCATCAAAACAAATGAAAAAGTGAGGGATATAAAGTTACCGCTATGGTATACCATTGTAATCACCTAGCTAGCGATTCCTTGGTCTCATCCGAGAAAAATTGGATATCCTTGGGCAGTAGGAGGCCTTGCACCAAGCTTTAGGCCACCTACCCTTCTTCACCCTTGGCCTGCGTCCTTATGCTAGTAGAGGCTTGTTGTCGAGTTTGAAGGTGGACTGCCAGCCCACCTCGGGTCGAGAAGAGGATTCCACGTTGATCATGACCTCAGCAGTTGGCCAGAAATCACCTGCCGACTCCCGGATCATGATCCCATCTGATACCTGGGGAGGGGTCTTTGAAAGAGCGTCTCTTGGAACCTTAGAAGGTTGATTGGCTACATGCTGTTTCTTTTTGGCACGGCTGGTAGGGGGAGGAAAGGGAGTCTGATCCTTACCTTGAGGATGTTTAGGCTAAGCCATAGGACGTGTGCCGAGCAGAAACCAATCAACAGTCATCGTTCACCTGGTCACCATTTCTGCGTTTTGGTCAGCCTCAGCTACTTCTGGCTCGACTATTTGAGCTGAAGCTTCGGGCTCTTTAAAAGGTACATGAGCCCTATGGTTTTGAGACACAAGGTTAGCCGAGGCGTCCCTTATTGGTGCAAGCTCGTCCGCGATAGTGTATCGGGGGCCGAGGTCTTTTGCTTCATTGACCATTAGAGAGGGGGGGAGCAAGTTAGCATACCATACATCTATGTACGACAACAGGGTGCTGTCTACCAATAAGGCTTGGCTGAAGTTTTGCCAAGTTATGTACACGGAATCAATGTTGAGAATCAGGTGAAAAGCCTGGAGTTGCCCGTCTAGATGCATAAATATCTCCGATTTGAGCACAAAATTAAGGTCTCTCACATGCACAACTCTAAGGTCGGATCTAAATCTTCTGTTGTCTGCACCAAAGCAACATGAAAGCCGGTTAATAAGAAAAATAAGCAAATGAGAAGTGTTAAATCTAAAGCAAATAAAAGTGCTCGATACCGACCAACATCCCGCGACGAAAGTGGGTAGGAGAGCTCATTGACAAGCTAATTACTGCTCACCCAAACAAATTCTCCCGCTGAATTTCTGTTGGAGTCGGGAAGGCACAATATGAGCCGTACCCATACATCCCTGGCTTTTAAATAATAATCGAATCTAATGTTACCACATAAACTATACATGAAGTTTACATCGTGGTGGTTTAGTTGCAGCCCATATAGTTGGTTCAGCCTACTTACACAACTTACAATTTGAAAAAAATTGGGGGGAAGCTAGTTGAGGCACAAGCCATAAAACCTACGAGTGCCGAGTATGAGAGGGTCAACAGGAAATCTAACCCCACCCTCTAAAATGGCCATCAAAGGAAAAAAAAAAATACTATGTTGGGGTGAGAGCCCCTCTAGAGAGCAATATCACCCTAATGAAAGTAGGCAATATCAACATCTCCAAGGACGCCATAGGCTACTCTAAAGTTAGCCAAGGTGACCCCAAGAGCAAGAAGGTGAGAGTATCCCATTCCTAACCTTTAAAGTGAAGAAAAATTGAAAGAAGAGGAAAGAGTAAAAGAAAACTTACTTTAGGCTCTAGGAAATGATGATTTGGAGTGGAGTATTTATGTACAGGAGGAGAATGCTTGGCAGAGAGGGACTTGAAGGAGAAAGGATGTAAAGAGTGAAATGAAAAATTTAGAGGAACTATTTATAAGGCCAGAGCATTAAATGAATGAAAAGGCGGGAAAGCCTTTCTGGCTTCTTTTCACAACCCTCCATACGCGTGAGCACGGATCATGAGTTGTTAGGGTATGGAAACGATGGGATGTGACAGCCTAGCATAACGCTCTTTTTGAGAAAGTATTGATGGCTGTCTCGTTCATTCAGTAGCTTACGGTTTGGCTTCCCAAGGAGTCACTAACACCATTCAAATTGTCCTTGATTCTTTCTCAGTAGTCGGGCACAAATCAAGGGGGGCTATTGTACGGGCTAAGGCCCTAAGCCCATTGGGTCTGGGGACCTGGCTTGGTAGCCTAGTATATCACCCCATCCCCGTTGGACCTACAGCTACAATCCAAACACTTCAAGGCCCAATCTGGGCCCAAGAGTTGAAATGAGACTACATTGTCTTGGATACCCGAAGCAAGCCCCTCCCAATCGTTTTTAACCTGGTTGAAGGTATCACTGCTCGGAGATACCCTGTGTTCAGCTGCCCGGTAGTGCCTTCAGGAATATTGCTACCAAGCGAGCTTTTAAAGGCGGGAATCAGTTCCAATGCCATTACCACCTTTCCCAACGGAGCATCCACTTAGGAACGATGGAATTAGACCCCCATTCACACACGTAAGGAAGTAATCATAACACCTCCACTTCTCGAGCTATAAATAGGAGAATTGATTAAGAAGTGAGGGCTGGCATTTGGAGAGAGAAAACTGAAAGAAAAGAGCAAGAACATCAGTAGTAAGGAGAGTTATTTGGGGAGGAGAAAGAGAGGAGTTAATCAAAACTAGAGGGTGTAAGGGGGTTGCCAGGCAAGGGACTACCCATAGTAGGAAACTCCAAGCCCACTGTACAAATTAGTTGTGAGCCCAAATATAGGCCTATCCTAGTAAAGCTGCTTTGGGCACGCACAGGTAGTATAGGCTATTTTGAGTGAGTGATTATGTAAACTTGTGATGGTGTGATAGAGTTAATGCTAAAACTAAGTCTTTAATAGGTAAAGGGTTGTTCATAACTAATTAGAAAGCATTTTATGGATTGTAAATATGCAAAAAAAGAGAAGGAATGTTTGAGGCTAAGTGACTGTGGGCTAAGGGGAATGATTTATGAGCTTGCAGAGAGTTAAACCACAGGTAAAGTGATAAGAAAATTAGAAATTTCAGAGGAGTTTGTGTCTTACGGGTTGGTATGCTTAGGCTTTTATAGGGGAGTTTAAGGGAGTATTAATTAGCAAAAGTCCAGAATGTAGGTAGAATAGCTGATATAATTATCCTAGGATTTGGCCTAGAATGAGAGATTTGCTTTTGGGGCTGTTTTGCTTCTTTGGGCAATGTCACACATGAGTAAAAATCAACATAATCTTGCATTAAATGTTAAGAATTCTGAGATTGTGTTCAGCCAATGGGATTAAGGCAAGTATTAAGGAGGAATCTTAGTGCTGCAACTGAGATTTGGACCCTAGGAAGTAGGATTTAACACCCCAAACCAAGTGTCAAAGTTTAAGTCTATTTTAGAGGGTTCCGCTAGAGATCCCTTTATGCCCTCCAAATCACATGTTCCCAATTTTTTTCCTTTAGGATTCATGGGCTTGGTTCATAAACCAATTACATACATTTTTAGTAATAAAATAAACTATTTGGTTGAGAATTTCATGACTTTGGAGGTCTTGGTTATGGCTTTCTTGAGTTGTGACCAAAACTTGGGGAATAAGGGTATTTATTGTCCATTAACCTTTAAGTGTTAGCCTATAGTACTGTTCACGTCAGAGTTGGCATTGGGACAAGTGGCTAGCTCCTAATTTGGTTTGGAAACTTGGTTGCTTCTTGAGGTGACCTCCAGCAGAAGGCAGAAATAAATGGAGTTCTCCAACGAGGTCAATTTGCACACATTGGTTGTTTTGGCTAAGATTTCATGTTGGGCTTGGCCATGAGAGCTGAGTATTTTGATGGGCCTCTAACTTGGTGGTTCTCTCCACTTAGGCCTATCATTTTGCTTTCTCATTGTGAGCCCAACAAAATGGACAAAGCTAACAGATATTGCCATGGATTTTTATTCCACATGGGCTTTAGTTGTTAGTAGAAATAAAATGAACCAATGAGCTTTAATAAATATTTATGATAGGTTTTGGGTATTAATTTCCATGGGCTTTAAAATAACAACTTGTATAGTTTCTCATAATTTTTGCTATGGATTATTTTTGTAAATGATATTTTCTTTGGGGCTTTTAAATAATGACCTCCAATATTTCTTGAGAATAATATTTACCATGAGTTTGAAATAGAGGCAATATCCATGGGTTTCAAATAAAATATGGTAACAACCACTATAGTGGAATAATGTGATATTCTCATGGGTTTTTCTATAGATTATCATAATAGGTGAATAATTATCATGAGTCTTGGAAATAGATATTAAGAATGTATAAGATAAATAGTGACCATGGGTTCTTATATAAATTCTATGGGTTTATAATATGGTTGAAATAAATAAATGTCATAGGTCTAAAATAAATAATCATAACTTTCCATGGGCTTTTATATTAGTAACACAAATTCATAATTCTCCATGGGCTTTATATATGTTTGCCATAGGTTTTGGAAAAATAAATAGTGTTACGTAACATAAATAATTACCATGGGTTTATAATATGGTATGAAATAAATAAATATTATGGGTTTAAAATAAATCATCACTTACCATGGGTTTTTATATTAGTAACACAAATTCATAATTCTCCATGGGTTTGATGTATGTTTGCAATGAGTTTTAAAAAAATGTATAGTGCCACGTAACATAAATGGTTACCATGGGTTTTATAAGATAGATTTCATAGGTTTGTAATATTATAGTAATAGGTTTAAGAACTTAAAACATTGTTAGTCATTGGACTTTAAGTGAAATACTTATAATATAGTATTTTGCCAAGTATTGATAACTTTGGGCTTTTTTACAAAATAGTGCCAAGTGGCTAGCTTGGGCTTTTAATATTACCAATGAGAATTGGGCTTTTGATATATTGTCAATGAGAATTGGGCTTTTGAAATATTGCCAAGCATTAGTAGCCTTGGGTTTTTTTTTTTTTTTTTTTTTTTTAAAAAGGATAGGATGTGTGCACTGCGCTCATAGGGCCGGTTTTGCGCTTAACTAAATAATAATAGTAAAAGTTGATGAGATATGAATTTTTTGGACTTTTTGTGATAGTTTATATCATGACCTAATTTAGATAATAAAATATGAAATATTTGTGGGTTAACATAACAATAGGGCAAAAAAATATTTTGTGAAAGCCCAATAACTTCTAAGTGATGTTTGAAAATAAATAGGTGATACTTAAATAAAATTAAGTGAAAAAAAAATGTACCCTAACAATTAGTAAATTACTTTGGATCTAAATAGAATTTTTTTTTTCAACTAGTATCATAGCAATTAAAACACAAATGGGTCTAAATTAAGATGTTTTCACACACGTTCTTATAAAATGAACCTTTTCCAACCTTTGGTCCAAAAATGGCTCTCACCAAACCCTGAAAATATCTCACTGTCCAGCAACTTATGGAAATTGCTGTCAAGCCCAAAACTAGGATGGACCCAGTCTGACAATAAACTCACCAACCCTTTGCCAAAATGAATTGGGTTTGGGCTAGAAGTCCTCAATCAAGAAACATGGGCTTCTAGATCAGAACCCAAAATCTCAAAAAGAGTACTATTAATTACTAATTTTATAGTTTCTTGTTTAGCATTTTTATCTCTCTCTCTCTCTCTCTCTAATAGTTTTTTAATTTACTATTTAGACATATTTTATGCTTTTTAGCATTTTAAATATTTTAAACAAATACTGAGCATATTATGTACTCAAAATTATTTAATTATATATAAATAAATTACATTATTCATGCCATATTGCATATTAAATTCTAAAAAATTGTATCATTGCATCCAAACCATAAACATTGTAGTATATATTTGTAATATATACCCTTGATTCTCCTTGTAAAAGAATAATAAATACTATTAAACTACAAATTATTGAATTGTCTTGCATTGCTTAAGAGAGTGTGTTGTGTGTAATATAACTTGTTTCATCCTCCCTTAAAAGTTATCATGACTTTTAAGTAGAGTTGTAGTGTGCTTTTATGTTAGAACTTATTTTCCTCTCCTTTGTGTGTGTGTATTTGTTTCTTAAAAAAAAAAAAAAAAAAAAAAAAGTCATAGCTCTCAAAGATCTCCACACATAAACAAATTGCACATAGAGATTAGAGTATACTAGAACTAAATACCAGAACTAAATCTTTTTCTACATTTTCTGAAGAATCCAACCAAAAAAACATTCCTGGAAAGAGAGAGAGAGAGAGAGAGAGAGAGAGAGAAATCCCAAAAGTATTTACATACATTGTTTGGTTTTGGCATATAAACTTCAGGTAAATTATAGGGGACAGTCACTAAAAGCAAAGAATTAGTGAAATGAACCTGCCTTTACATAAATTTCAAAAGTTGCGTGTAAAGGGTGTCTGCTAAGCATTTTTAAAAGCAATGTGAACAGTGTTTGCGTTTATAAATTAAAATCCAAGGACACTCCTTTTGCTCAACACTTGCTAAAACTTTAAAGCGACCATATCTCTTTTACAACCTTGTAGAATAAGTAGGAAACAATGAACAATAAAAGAGCTTATCAGATTAATCATCTTTTACCAATTCGCTGACGTTGGTTTGTTGGTAGAACATGTCAATGTCCTTCGCTAGTTTAGTAAGGAATCCACGAAGCTTCCTTTTATTTTTTTGAACAAAATCAGTCTCCTCTAATATATATTATGTAGCGATGGTAATTTGATCCAGAAAGAACTTACATATTCTAGGAGCAGTGCTCTAAATTGAGGCCAACCCCTTTTGTGAGAGCTCAAGACACTGTTCCAAGAGCATAGCATTGCCTATTTAATCCAAAGTTAGCGAAGGATTTGTGAAGACTAATAGAATTTTTTTTTAATCAGGGAATTTTAAAATTTATGATGTATAGTATTTCTGCACTTAAAATAAATAAATGACCCTTTTAAAAAAATTGGGTTTATTATATAGGAGAGAATGAGCTGATTAATGAATTTCTTCTTGTTGAAATTATTGCCGAGAAGTCGGATTTTTATTTTTATTTTTTTTTGGTTCCATTGTGGGATATTGACGTGGAATGCAATACAATGAATTCTCTATTTCTATTTTTTCATTTATATAAATATTTCTAATTTGCATGTTTGAAGTTTAGGTAAAGAGATTCTAGATGTTTAACCAAAATGTTCTAGTATTTATATATATGAAACATAACAGGAACTAATTAAATTTATTTTTCTCTTACATCACTTAATTAGTACAAAGATATATATTGATGAGACAAAGAAAGTGCTGAAAGTTTGTCTGTTTTTCTTTTTCTTTTTTTACTTTGATAGATTGACTCATAAAAGGCATAATTTCCTATTAAAAACACGTACTCACTCCAGAACCTATCTTATCAAAGCATTTTTAACTGTACTTTCATAATCCTGTATTTTCATTTTTTAAATGCAATTTAATGGCTTTCGGCTAAACCTTCTCTTTTCGCATTGATCCTACTTTTTTTTTTTTTTTGGTTAAAAATTGTTCCAACTTTTCTTTTGAGCTTTTACCTCCATTAAACGACACTGTAAAATTAGGTTCTTTTTTTTTTTTTTTTTTTTTCCTCCTTTTACATTCTGCTTTTCTCTTTGTTTTTTAACCTGCTTTACTAGGTCTTTTGTTTTACTTTAATTTGTTAATTTATTTGGCTATAGTTTCTTATAACAAAAACGAAGTTATCTTTTTTATTGACAACTAAATTTAACTATATAGTTCATTGTTTAATACAATCATTAGATTAAATTCAAATTAAAGTACATCTAAAGTACAACACGTAAGCAATTTTATCTAAGTGTAACCCTCATTTTGTTAACTTTATTACACATTGACTATTACAGAGTGGCTTACATGCAAACGAGCTCCCCAAATTTCCGGAAGTAAGACCTATCAAATGCTTTGTGAAATATGACAAAAACCAAATAAATATGTATAGGTTAGATGAATCAACTAGCAGGGAAGTTGGGTCTCATGTTTTTGATGATTAAAACGATGACTCTTTTGTCTCCACTCTTTAAAATGAAGGTCCATGCACTATCACAAAGCAATAAAGAATACAATGACATACACGCTCCCTCGAGAGTTGCCACTCCCATCTTACCCTTTCACCTTCTTTTCATGGCATCCAAAGAGAGGAATGTGAGTTGGAAAAGCCAACATTCGGGCTCCCCTTGCAAACGTTTACCTTTTTAGCCCCAACACTCAAAGGGAATATATATATATATATATATATATAAAATTCCTAGAATCATGTAGCACTAGCTAAATATAAATATTACAACATGAAAATTTGATTACCAAATGTACTTATACATCAACATTAAGTACTGTATCTATATTTAGGAATGCAATGAAGGTAATTTGTAAT
Source organism: Quercus variabilis (assembly GCA_030445155.1). Lineage (NCBI taxonomy): Eukaryota > Viridiplantae > Streptophyta > Magnoliopsida > Fagales > Fagaceae > Quercus > Quercus variabilis. Next base: position 63,663,388 of record CP129447.1, read on the forward strand.
GGATATTTGGATGTCATTATGTGAACAAAAGCATATTTATTTGAGTTTTGTTGACTGGAAATCAACCATGTTATACATGCATTGGCACAATAATATATATTGAAGAGACAAAGATATAAACTTTTAACGTATAAGGGAGTATATATGATCCAAATTTTCTTTTTCAGCATGCTTTTCCTTTTGCTTTTCTTTTAGCAATTTAAAAATTGACATGGAATGGGGACATTTGAGTACCCCATGGACTTGAGAGGGTGGCACTGTCTTGCATTCAGCATAAAATCACAAACCATATCTGAGAATTCAATATCATTCTAGCTTTTGAACCTTTAGTATAAGGGGCCAATGGACTTTTGCAGCAACCCCACGAGCATATGGTTTCACAACTAAAAATCATCTTTAAAAGCTGAATCTTAGGGGTCCTCTATCTTTCTCATTGCCATCTAAAGTGGAAAATTCCCCCATGAAATAAAAAAAAAAAAAAAAAATGGGTAAAGAGCTATATATTCTCCTTCTTACACTCTTTATTCTTTAAACTCTGTCTTTTTATTGGGAGGGAAAAAGAATTTTTGGCTTTTGGGTTTATACTTAGGATTCCTCACCTTTAAAAGTCAAGTCGTTTAGAGAAAAGGAAGTGAGTGGGAAAATTTTTTATTGTATGAAAAGGGAAAGTATGTGTTGGGGCCATGAACTTCCAATATCATCCCTTTCATGGGCTTAGATAAAGAAGCCGTATATGCCTTTTGGGTCATCTTATTGGTCTATAAAAAACTATGTTAATGAGTTTTAACTAATAGTTGATAATTATTAATTAGCAGCCATTCTTTTTGTACATGCTATAAGCCTATAATGGGTGAATTATAGTTACTAGATTAATCATCAGCTACACAAACTCTCATATGGTATAATTATTATTTGGCCTTCATGATTATAGGATAAAAAAGTGGGAACCAATTTCGGACAAAATCCAAAATCTCATATGTTCCATCTTTTCTTGTCCAATGAGATGGCAAAACGTCACCACCGACTCCCCAGTTTGCAATATCAAATGCCATATGTGTCAAAAGTTACACTCAAGAGTTAGCCATATGTGTTTTCAGCATATCAAAGACATGAACATTTGTTAAAATTAATGAATGTGCTCTACAAACTATTACAATAGGGGCCATGTCTTAAATTTATTTTGTCAATGAAATCAAAGTAACAATGATAAAATATGATCATGCTGTAGGTATATACGACCTAGCTACCCACTGTGCTTAATTATTGCTAGAGGCATATGTGAATTGGGAAATAGTATTGTTTTAGGGAAAAGATAAGGTGGGCTTATGGGTTGAATTTTCAGATCAATTTTTAAAAGGTAACCATGTCATTGCATTCCAAAAAATGTCCTATTGCCCGTCCCATTCGTGTTCTTTAATTAAATCAATCTATTTATTACTATCAAGCTTTTGTCATATATATCTCAACCACGAGGTGGGCTATTCAGATTTATCAGTTGTTGATCACCAAACCAGATCCATTATTTTAATGGGTGACCTTTCTAATAGCAAACAGATGTTGGTTTCTGATTGGAAGTGTTGAGTCCAAATCTTCATGGCTCCCACTTAGCTGCCCTACTGAGGAAATGCCACATCAAATTTTTTTTATTAGAAGGAAATATTATACTTATAGATTATTCATCATAAAAATTATAAAGTGGATTCCTACACGGCGTGGATTATGGGTTCCACATTGTTGGAGACGCTTGAAAGCTCTTTACAAAGTATATAAAGTGAGGTATGTGTTTATCATTATAGATCACCTCCAAATATTTCTAAGCAGGCCTCAAATTATTGTGTACGAAAGAAAACCCTGTATTGTATCAATCAGGTGGTCCTAATTGTCTTTGATTCGATGGCATATATATCATTAATCATATTAAAGCAACCACCCAAGAGAAAATTGGAGGAAAAAAATGTACGAACTAAATTACAATTGTCACCATGTATGTTGTTATATTTTTAATCACGGTGGTCCATTGAAGCAGTAACATATACATATATATATATAATTCTGATGTACATGAATGTTATAGATATATATATGATGATGTGATGGAGGATGATTTGTCAATGGTGCTAGGCTATTTGTTGTCACTCTTGGAGGTGATAAGATTTGCATAACAAATGCCCGAAATGCATGGGGTACCTTTTTACGCGCCATATGATGGGCCATTGTGCTATGTTATTACATGCAAAAATAATATGCCTATGTCGGGGATCTGGGACTAAATGACAACTTCTTTGCTGGTCTTTTCCCATTTGTAGTTTAGGAACCCTAATTTAAAAGAAGCTTTTTCAAGCCCCCTCTGCTTTTCAAACAGAGAATACATCACTACTGCACCCACTTTAAGCGCTTAATTATCGCCATATATACATACATTCACCATAAGATTACCTGGCTTCGATATGATATAAAGTATTGTTTTTCTAATGCTTCTCTTTTATTTATCTACCTGGTGACCAAAAAAAACCGTATAGCTCAACTGATTGATATTTCTCAGTACAATCATCAAAAAAGAAAAAGAAACATATTCTTTGACACCATAGAGAGTGGCCAAAAACCGTGTGGCGCAACTGGCCGATACTTCTTGTGTGATCATCAAGAAAGAAAAAGAAAAAAACCCTTTGACACTGTTGAGATATTTGAGGGTGTGAGGCAGAATTTTATTCTGACATCTGAATGGGGAATAATAAGAACACAAAGAGCAATGAATAGTTCACGAGAGAGATTACCGACTAAGGAGTCATAATCACCGAATGAGCCGTCTTTATTGGTAGTAGGGTCATCGAGTCACTTCAAGTCTTCAACTTCACTGAGCCATGCCCCCACAAAATTCCAGATTGGTTCATGAAAAGTGATTTGATACAGTAATAAAAACAAATGGCAAAACTACAAAAGTTTCCATTATCAATCACGTGCCATGCACAGTTAGACAGCGAAAGAGAGGGGGAGAGAGAGACAGAGAGAAATCTACAAATTATTATATTGATGATGAATCAAATACAACACGCATGAAAGGCCCCAAAGACCTTTTGTATATATATTTTGTTAGGCCAAACTTAATTAATTTAGGCCATGAAGAAAGAGGTTTATTTTCTCCTCTCCAAAGAAAAACAAATAAAAAATTTCACTCAAAAAAAAAAAAAGTATACACACGTGTAACCAACATACACGTATGAACACCCCTCATTCAGTAAGGTTAGCCCAAAAGCTCAAGGCCAAAAAAAAAAAAAAGGGGATATTTCCCGCCAAAAAAGCACACATACACACGTGTGTGCTACACAACTAAAGCGTGTGCACACATACCACTCCAAAAGAAAAGAAAAAAAAAAGTCTACAAAATGGAGCCGATTGATATCTTATTCATTCATTCATTTTCATCTCCTCCTTATCATGAAAAGACGCAGAAGTTGAAGCAATGATGGTAGATAGATGAGAAGCTTGACTTATAAACCCCTTAAACACACCTCAAACTTTCAAACTTGGAATCTCTCATCTTTGCCAAACCCCCTATGATCTTTTTCACCATCCCAAACCCTATAAAAATTTGGCCCCCACCAAACCCTTCCTTTCATTCAATAATCAATGCTGCCTTTGAATTCAATCACCCACTTCTTTCCCACTCCATGACTCCACTATTAAAAACAACATTGTTTCTTCAACTTTCCTCACTTTCCCATTCACCAAAATACTTATTTATCTGACAATCGATTCCCCTCCTTCTCCCTTGGGAATCTGCAAAGCCATTAATAATGAATGGCCATCCCCACTAAGAACAAAAAATTAGTAAAATTTTCCAAACTCACCAAACTCTGATACATACATTATATATACTATAATCTACACCCATCACTCTAGTCAATTTTTGATCTCCAAAAAAAAAAGACCCTCCAAAAACTATTGAGGTTTCTTTGCTTTTTTATTTTGTTCTTTTTTTCCCACCTTTTTTTTTTTTTTTTTTTTTTCATTACTCCGAGTTTCCTTTGTCATCACCTACCCATAAGTAGCTGTTTAATTTTCTCCTTTTATTTGGTGATGATGACGACGAAGATGACGATGAATCACTAGACCTCATTCTAGTACAAATTGTAACTCGAAGCTGTGGCAACACTTTTGAGGGCTTCCTCCTGGTGTTATTGTCAAGAACAAATTCTTGCATTAACTGGTAGCAACCATTGATTTTATCCTAAAAAAACAAAAGCCAAAAATAATAGATTAATTAACATATAACAGCTAGATTGTTTTATCTATAATAATCATAAACCATAAACATTGTTACATGCTTACTTTGTGTAATCCATCACACCATGATTCAGCATGTTCAGGATTAACAAGAGACAAATTTGGAATTTCACTAGCTGCACAAAGTATGGCTGCGGCAGCAATGCATGATGGCCAATACTCAAGAAAGCTAGCCTCTGTGGACACATCGTAAAAAAGAAAAAGTATTCTTTCAATTTTATTGTAAAAGAATGACCCTTTTTGTCCCCAAATTCCAATACGTTATTATTCTTTATTTCCATATACGTACATGTGTGCATGCATGTACGTACCTAATAGTACCAGTATATATTACCTTGAATATTAGATAAAATGATTTCAGTCGCCCTTGAAACTAAAAACCCAGCATAAGTTCCAGCCGAATCAAGCTTGCATGCAAAGTAAGCAATGAAGCTGAAGGGTGTTATGGATCGTAGTCTCCAATCCAAAACACTAAGCACAAGAAGCTCCATCCTTTGAATAGTTCTAGGTTCAAAAATGTGTTTAGCAACTTCCACCTATAATGCATTTTACATTAGTACTAAGCTCACATAATTGAACAAAATAATAGCTATAGACGCTAATATATATATGTACCTGAAGATCCAATAGAGAAGGAACCAGAGGTTCCTCCATTTTAGCCGCTAAAGATAAGCAAGCTACAGATAACAGTTGCATTGGCCACCCATTTGTTTGCTGAAACAGTAACAACACTATTAGCAATCAAAAAAGAAGAATAGCATAGCTTATTCAATAGTATAAGTAACAGTTATAATTAATGGGGGTTCATTAAAGATTCCTGTGCATTGTGGAATCGAACTGTTCGATACTCCATTTTTATATACATAGTGGCACAAATGCCAATGTTCCCACGTGCGCTGAATTGTGCGGGACAACAACAAAGAACACAAGCAAAGTTCATATAAAAGGCTTCATAAGTAGCAATCCGTACTTCATACTGTAGTTATTGCAAAGTCAAGCGTAACAAATGATAAGGAATAAGTAATTTGTCGGACTTTAAAGTTTAACCAAACACTTAAATAGTAATCTCTTTTCTCTTTTGGGATGGGTTATTGGATCAAAATCTTAAACCCTTTGTTTTTTTTGGGTAAGTAATCATAAGCTTAACCTAGAAGACTGAAAAAGAGTACGTACATCTCTACTGTACAAAAACCACTAAACATATGTAATTGGACAAGTGGATATTGGATACCATAAAGTCTAAAAACGTTACTCACACTACTTAGGTCCTTGTCATGTTTGAAAAAGTCAAAAATAATTACTTTGTACCTTTGAAAAGTCATTAAAGAATGGTCATACTATGGTACTAGAAACTCGCGGCGATAAATATTAATTTTATTGAAATAGATTTTAAAATAATATTAATTTCTATCGATTGAAGTTTACCGGCAAACGGCGAGAATAAAGATACCGATCCAAGTAGTTGACGGCGAGGTAAGCCGTTAATGGCTGGAATCCGTAATATGCTTGAACCTGCAAAAACGCAATACAAATATTCATTTGTTATTTTCATGTAACATAATTTCTGCTGATTTTTAAATATATATAAATTCGGATAATAATATTGTCCATATTGTCCACAACTCTCATAAAGGATAGGAATAATTTAATTCAAAAGCCTTATCTTTCAACAATGATATAATTAATGCCAATGACTTTTAGGTGAATAAGCATTTATGTTTCTAGAAAAATGTCTAGATTCAAATGCCTAATTAAAAATGTATAAAACATACCATTCTGATAATAAATAGTGATTGAATGTGACATTAAAAATAAAGAGGTAAATGTAAAAAGTTTCGTAACTCAATAATGTGTGCCCTACATTAACTGCACTCCAATAATTATTATATATAGCATTTTGAATAACCTGTTGAAAAAAACATCTTAATTAATTTAACAATAAGAATAAAGGAATCCATTGATTTCAACGGTCTCATCGTCATAAATAGTGATATATTGACCATTTAATTTCTCCGACCAAATAATTAAAAAAATCAAAACAAATCAAAAGCAAAAACAAAAAGATCGGAGGTTTTTTTTTTTTTTTTTTAAAGTTATTTTATAATAATATTAGTTAGCAAACCCCGGCGCATGTTAGCAAGACCGGAGACAGATGCTAAAATGCGCCACCATCGGATGGCGGCTCCGAAGTCCGAGGTGGTCGAATCAGATCTCTACGTAAAAACTACATAAAACGGTCGGGTGGCATTACAGTAAAAAACTCAGAACTCGAAGTCCGATCATTTAATAAAAAACGAAGATGAAGATAAAGATGAAGAAGAAGCAAAAACCAGACCTTGAGAATCCATGAAACCGATTGTTCTCTAGCTGAAGCATCGAGGGACTGAGAGCGAAACCTAGCGAGGTAATCGAACCCAGGAACGAAGTTACGCTCATCCTCAATGAACTCAGCTATTGACTCTTCGCTGCAAGCCGAGGAGTCCAAGTCCGACGAGTACTCCGCCGGAGACGACTCACCGGACAAGATTTCGGACCCTTGCTCGCCGCAAAGCAGGTCATCGGATAAGCACTCGGAGGAGCACGATAGTATCGACATGATTGCTGCAAATAATTGTTATTACTGCTAGCTAGTCTGCTGCTACTACAACTCACTCTCATTCTCTGCTGCTTCCCATGTTTAGCTACCCCCAAGACAGCTCACCCAAGCTTGTCTTGTCTCCCCTCTCTGTGAGTGTGTGTGTCTCTGTCTGTGTGTCTCTCTGAGAGAGAGAGATAGAGAGAGAGTGGTTTTAGTTTTGGCGTTGGGTTTGGGGTTTGTGTTGAAACTTGAAAGGACTATCTGTTTCGTTGGATATATAAATGTGAGGTATTTGTAGTTGTTTTTCTTTTTCTTTTTTTATTTGCTAAAGTTTTATATAAACAGTGACCAAGGAAAAGGAAAGGACGAAGTGCGTGTGGGGATTTTGATTTTTTTTTAATTATTTTTATTACAGGTTATAGTAGATTTTCTGTATTGTGTCGGGGAAAAATGTTGTAATAATAATAATAATAATATGTTTTTTTTGGTTACTTGCTAATGCTAAACACCTTTTAGCTTTGGAAGATTGCTGTTTGGTCTTACGTTACATTTTTTTTTTTTGAGAAAAGTCTTACGTTACAGTTAGATGTATTAATCTGAGGCTAGTGGGCAGTGGCTGTCGAGGTTTTTCATGAGCTTAGAGAGTCTTGGATAATTTACTAGCCCAATCATGTAATGCCACGTGGAAAAAGGATGATGGCATATCGGTTGTTGGTTGCTCGGGTGGCCAACACATCAATACTTTGCAACTTCGTATGAGACCTTAGTCCCATTTATTATATAACGGGGAAATATATAAATCTATACGAAAGTTGATAAACTTATAATAAGGAGCAATTATTATAAAGTGAATATCATTTATCAGTTAGAAATTAGAATCTTATGATGGGGTTTTCACTATTCATCCCGCCACCCCTTTGAGGGGCTAGGAAATTAAATTTGCTGAAGACAAGAGTATGTAAGTCGAGGTAGGACGAGTGAAGACCAGTTGTCATTTCTAATGAAGTAGGTTCAACGTTAATGAGAGAGAGGTCGACAGAGAAAGGACAAAAACAACTCAGAGATAGAGAGAGAGTGGGGGGGGGGGGGTATTTTAACTTTTAAGCGATGCTAATAGTACGTGTATATAAAAGATTAAATTATAATAATTTACCTTTGGTAAGATAAAACAAGCAAATCTCATCCATATCTCATTCCCTTTGTGAGGCAAAAATTAAAAAAAAATATGGGTCGAGTAAAAACTAGGTGAAACATTTACACTGTGTTTAGAATGGATGGAAGAGGAGGGAAGGGATTATTTCTCTGCAGTTTGGTTGGAAAAAATGGAGGGAAGGAAAAAGAAATTAAATCCACCGGACCCATCATTTTCAATCCACCAAAACTGGACAGAAATGAAGAGAAAGGTTTTGTAAATTACAATTTTGCCTATTAGCCTTTTACTCACTTTTCCACTTAATGAGGGTATAAAGGTAAAAAAAATACATTTCTCTTCTTTTGCAAACCAAACAAATAAAAAAATATATAAATATCTTCTTTTCCCTTCCCCTCCCTACTTTCAAACATATACAAAGGAAACATTTTCTTTATCATTTCTTTTCCTCCTAATCATTTCTTTTCTTTTCTCTCCCTCCATTTACAACCAAACAGAGTGTTAGTATTTATAAATATAAATCAAAGTATTTGTATGAAAAATACACACTATCTTACACACATTCTAGATAATTAGGTGCAACTTTCTTGGAATTCTCATTTTGGTGACAATTGCAAGAAAAGTATAATGTCACATGGTTAATTGTTTGAATCAGGCTTATCTAGTTATCTTCCAACTTCTCCAAAAAAAAAAATAGTTATCTTCCAACTTGTCATACTTATTGCCATTTTTCTTTCTATTGGGAAAAGGAAAGTACACTAGGAGGCCGTCTCTTTCCCGCTAAATTTGGTGGTCTTTACATGCTTTTGATAGCTCTCTCTATATATATATGCCATCTGTCTTTTTCTTAAGGACCTTACTCCTTAGCAAAAGCCGAAAGTTATTTGGGCTGGATTTACAGGTGTGTGTATATTAAGATTATTTAAGCCTTGAGTATTAAGCCGTACACGTGTACATGGATGAATCTCAAATGTCATGTTGGTAGGGCACCTCCTTCGCCTTGGAACTAGCCCCATCCACTATTACAAATTGAAAATCATGAACCAGTTGATAGCTTGCGAATGATGGCATTTCTTTTGGGTATGTTAAAAAACAATAATAATCCATCCCCATCAAGAGGACACTTACAATAATGATGTTAAAAATCTTTTGTTTGGCATCATTATTTTCTCAATTTAATGAAAGGTTATTTAGCGACATTAACAAAATAGAATCATGAAATGTGCACCAGCTTAGATAAGAGGCAGTGAGTTTCAACTAACTTAACTGATAAAGTCTTTTGTAGTCGAATAAGAAATTTAGGGATTCGATCACCGCATACATAAAAAATTAATCAATGTCTTAGTCTGACGATAAAGAATAATTATTAAAAGTCGACATTTCATTTATGAAACCTCCAACGAGGTGGTACACTATGTATAGTGGTTTTGGTTTGGGCAAAATGACTCCACCTAGGCTCCAAGCACGTTGATAATTGATAAATAATTTAGATGCTAGATGAAAATCGTCAGACTTTGAATTCATTTCTTTCAAGACCCAAAAGGAAAAATAGGAAAGGAACCATAAAAAAAAAATTAAAAAAAAAAATACAGTAATGGAATTGACAAGGCATCAAAGAAACAGCTGGAGCTCTGCAACAAAAATATTGCTACCAATATCTACCATTCACGTTGAATTTTCTTCGTACCTATGGTTGGCCAAAGAGGACACTCACGTGTTGCGGGTATGCCCAGTAATAAAGGCAGCGTAGAGAAGAAGTCCTGTTCACATTATAACTTCACGGGTGTTCATCATAGTATGATTGACTTTCTACAGGAATTAGGGCATGAGATTTTTTTGTAACATTATTTATAGTTGGTTTCGGTTGAATAACAATTAGGGTTGCAATAGTATAACTATTTTATTGATTAGATTGTCCAAAGGGCTGTGGATAATGCTGCCCAATTCATAGAGATTCACTCAACCTGTTGTCTTGTAGGCCTCTCTCATAATTTGATTTGGATCCCCCCTAGCTTGTATTGTGTAATGTACTGCTCAAGTGAGTGCACTTTTTAGAAAGAAAAAAATAAAATTTATTTTAGTGTGTATGTTTAGGAATTGTTTAAAAAATATTTGTTGTCTCAGCTTTTTAACAAATAATCTAGTTTTTAGTTTTTCTTTTATTTAAAAAAAAAAAAAAAAAAAAAAAAAAAAAAAACTAGATTTTAGCTTTCTGTAACACATTAAATATAAATGTTACCAAAAAATATATCTTTTGATAGACATAACTGTGTAAATAAGAAATTTTTAAATGGGCACACATCTCAAACTATATAAAACTTTGTCCGTTAAATTTTTTTTTTTTTAATTTTCATTGAAATTTTTATTTAGAATGAAAAATAAAGGGAAAGAATTTCCTCCAATTAAATGCTCAAATTCTCTCCCAATTATAATCTAATGCATGTGTGGTGTGGAATGTGACACATAACCCATTTTAAATTTCATGAGATGTTTTCCTTTCTAAGTGGGAACATGCTAATCATTAGCTGTTTTTGTTGTTGACATTTTGGTAACAAATAGTAAATCTGGTGGGAGATTAATTTATTTACCAAAAGACATTTTTTTTTTGAAGTGATTTACCAAAAGACATTTGATATGGGAGATGAACAGAATATGGGAGTGTTAATTAGAATCATTCACTCCCCCATCCACAATATTACAATCATAAATTCATTATTGACTCTTAAAGTTTTGGTCTTTGTTTGGTTTTTAAAATTTTTGTTGTAAATGTTTTTTTCGTATTTATGTGTGATGGAAGTTGCCGGCTATTAAAGAAATTAGCTAGACCCCATCACAATCTCAGATTTCTATTTGAAATTGACACCAATTGTTGCTACAGACACGCACTGTTCAAGAATATATAGACGAAGCAAACAGTAAACCATGCATTTTGTTAAACCGTACCAACAAGATTGGTGAAGTATTTTCCTTATTGACAGAACAAATTTGTCAAAATCCTTCTAGGTTCATGTGCCTGATTTGTTGAATTTTCAATGCCAGGTAATAATGTCGGCAACTACATTCCTAATCTAATAAACCCGCAAATTATAAGGAAAAAAAATTAAAATTTCTATCAATTTTATTAAAAAAATTCATAAACTGATGGGATGATAAAATGTGATTCTTACCGATCAACAACAATAATAGATAATTCAGCAAAAAAAAAAAAAAAAAACAACAATAATAGATAAATTTTAGAATTACATTTCCAAAAGTTTTAAAATTATTATCAATATGTTTAGAATTTTGATAATAAAATGTGATTGATATCCCTCTAATAGCATAATAAAATTTTTAATTAATTATGTTAAATTTAGACCCCTAGAAAATATAGTTTGTTTAACCAAATTTAATATTCAAGTTGTTAGGTCAATTAAGCAAAATTAGATTAAATAATAATAAATCATATCATACAAAACGAAAAATTAAAAAACACAACAATATGATAACTTAAAAAACCAATGAAATCGTTCATTTTCAAGGTAAAAAATCTAAAGAAGATTTAATCTAAACAATCCATAAGGTAACATTTCACTAATAGAATGAAGTTTTTACAATAGATTTAACCATAAATCTACTACTCCCTCTTGTGATATTTCCTCATAACCACACGAAACTATGAATCCACAAACTCTTCTATTATGAATTTGTTACACACAAACACTCCAGTTTGTAACTCTGAGAACTCTACTCAACAGTTTAGATCATCAACTATGATGACTAGTGATGGTAGCAACTTTTACAATACTGTAATTTGAGCGGATATTGAGTTTCTTCAAAGAATATTGCCGATAGAAGATTTTAGAAAATTTTGGGTACAAAAACCTTATATTTACAATAGAAGGCACAAGAAGCACTCTTGTCATTCTAAAAACTGCACTTGGAGTTAGCTTATAATGTCATTTAAATATTGCAACAAGCATATCACGATTTAGGCTTTAAATGGACAAGTTTGGGCTAGTGGGCCAAACTTAAAATTCTGCAGAATTGCATCTCAATCGATCAAACTTGGCATGTTTCTAATTTTTGAACCTGCAACTTCCTTTTTCTTGTGTTCTAACTTGTAACACCTTAAACATTGTCTAATATACCTTATAGACTCAAAGACCTATATTTAAACAAGTTTGTGTTCATAATTTGCCAATTATTCTAAACTTTTAGAACCTAACAAATTATTTATGATTAGTGATACATTGAAAGAATTATGTAATAAATTCATAGTATCATAGCATTAATCTAATATTTATGTTGTGTGTTTAAAGTAGATACATCAATTTATATAATAACATATTTTAGTAATATCTATAGTATCACTCAAATTAAAATAGTTGCACGCATTCAATGGAGCTTAACCAATCTTCTTTAGCTGTACTTATAATAATATTTCTCTCAATATTAGCTCTCTAATCACCTTGAGATTTGGCCACCTTGTCGTTCACCCATGGAGCAAAATATAGTTGGTATTCATGGCATGCAAGTCCCTACTGCATATACATTAATCACATACCCTAGATACTAAATTTCATTGTTTCTTCTACAAATTAAATGACTAATTTCAGTTAGTTTGAATTTTTCCCTTTGGGTTTAAAGCTTGGTCCTACCCTATGGGCCATGGCCAATCAACAAATGTTTGTACATTCAGTAAATTATGATAAAAAAAGAGGATAGTCATCAAGTTGATTTGTACTAAACCCTTTGCAAATTTAAATTTTAAACCAGTGCATTAATGATAATGGGGTTGAATTTAAGAGAAGAATGGGTCACATCAATTGCCACATGATTTAAGGTAAATGCCAATCGTTTTTTCAAAGAGTACGCAATAGAGATAATGGTAAAAACTCGTGACATAAAGAGCAAAAGTTTGGTTTCGATTGTAAAGTCATTTATATTTTGTGAATTGATGAAAGTACCCTCCCATATAAACTTCCTAACTTTTGGTGGAGCCTGGACTTGCTTTAACATATTGAATAATTTGAATAATGAACCCCATAAAAGATGTGCATAGTTAATGAAATGATGAACAAAAGTTATCAATCTCATTCTCCTCTCTCTCCCTCTCTCATGGCTATTATTCAACATTTTGAAGTTTGTACTCCTAAAAGTTGCTTGTAGTTTATGCGAAATGAAAACTAAAGGCTCCGGGTTCTGTATAAAAACCAATTGGAGGTTAAATTATCACGTTGATCATGAGTTTAAAAGTTTAAAACTACTACTTTAAACCAAACTAGCTTCCTAACATCAGAGAAATTATACAGTTCTCATGGTAGACCACATCACTTATCTACCATTCTACTAAAAGACTCTCACTTGTTTAAAATTACTGAGTCAGTAATTAGTTTCTATTTAAAAAAAAAAAAGTATGACTCAGCAATTTTAAACAGGTGAGAGTCTTTTAGTAGAATGGTAGACCACATTACTTGTCCACCATGAAAGCCTTATAATTTCGCTAACATGGGAGGTGGATAAGTTTAGTGCTTTAATCAATAATTTTAACATTAATTAGTTGACTAAGTATGCATTTTGATACCGCATATTTTGCTGAAAACTGAAAACAATAAAAAAAAAATTATATTTTAGTTATTGTTCTTTAATAAATTTAGTGTTTATTGGCCTATTCATATTCCATGATCAGTGCACAAGGTGCTGGTCCCCAAAAAAAAAAAAAAAATCCACGTTTTACGGTCCAGCTGGCAACTGAATATTGTTACCCTCACAAGTCACAACTAATCACAAAAATGAATCTCATCATTGTCATGTACTTAACTCCCTGATTAATAGTAAGAGCTAATTAAGGATTGTAATTTTTGAGAGAAAGTAAGATGAGGTGGCCCTTCATCAAAGCTGATGGGGTTAGATCCTTTATTCTGTATAAAAAATAAAAAATAATATATATATATATATATATATTTATATTTTAAATCTACTAATTTACAAATATTTATAGAAGTGTGAATGTAGACCAATTTTAAAATTTTCTTGAATTAATGAAGTGATTTTTTTTTTTTTTTAAGAAAGAGTTTCAACCAATGACATCCACTCATAATGATAACTTTTTATTATCAGATCAGGATACCAATTAATTTTTTGTGTAGGCAAAGAATTATTGAAGTAATTTATATTTTTATTATTTGCATCTTACCTTGAGTAGATAGCATTTGCATATTAAAAAAAAGTTCTTATACATGTTAGCTTTCAATTTATAATATTCAGTACTCAATTATCTCTCATATGCTTAATATAATAAATTATGCAAAAAATAAAAATCACCATTATGTATATAATAAATAAAAAATTGGCATGACCCCATCAATGCTTGATGAGGCACAATCTATTATAGTTTCTCCTTTCATTGTTACATGCAACTAGCAATCCAATTTAATGCCACATAAATATATTGGATCATTTTTATAAATATTGTAAAAATAAACAATAAATTTATTATGTAATGTCTAATTAGTCGTCGACCATTACTTCCCCTTCTACGTCACTTGAATATGAGCCATTAACCACCTTCGAAACATACGCTCTATTGCATGCTTTTGTCCATGTTCGAGATAAAGAAATCCCTTTTATAAATTCGGAAAAATCTTTTATATCATTCACATATATAGTGGATAATGAGTAACATTAAAAGCAAACTGCAAGAGGTGGTTGGAGGTGTTCCTCAGCCACAAATCACGATTCCTTGACTCCTCGACATCCAACATAAAATGGACGCAACAGGGATGTCATTCATATTTTCTTTTCTTTTTTTTATTCTTTTTTTTTTTCCACTAATTTTGGTGTCCATGGCTCCTAGAAAAAGTGTGACTTCCCAATAGTTATAATGTGCGTTTGGATACCGTTTATTCTACTGAAAATTAAAAACTAAAAATTAAAAACTGAAAACAATAAAAAAATAATAAAAATGTTACTATTTGAGCTTTAGTTACAGTTCATATGCATGATTGCACTGTTTATGGTTCATATGCCTAATTGTACTGTTCATGTCCTATGAACAGCACAACAAGCACTGGACTTAAATAAATAAATAAAAAATGCCAAAAACGTAGACTTGGAAAACGCACACGCCATATCCAAACGAACACATAATATAATATCCCTGAGTGTTGACTCAAAATAATGGTTATAACTTATAAGACTTGAATCTAGATCCTCATTTATCTACTAGCTGCATTATGTATGTGTTTTAAGCCTGGAATGAGGCTTTTTTTTTTTTTTTTTTGGGTTTAGTGTATGTTTGGATATGTAGTGCTGAAAAACATTTTTCAGCTACATTCTACGTTTTTCAGTGGGTCCCATGTACTGTTCACAGGACTCGCAAATACTTTTTTCAGCAAAAATAATTTTAAAACTGGATTCCACGGTACTATTCACACATTTAAAAATTATTTTGCTATAGTGTTTTCAATTTTCAGTAATAAGTGGTATTCAAACATACCCTTAGTGTCATAACTTTCTATTCATTCAACTCTTATAACGTCACAAATTTTAGAGGCTCGCCAATCAAAAAATTTCTAATGGCGAAAAATTAGCAATTTAGGATGGACATTTGAGGCCAAAATTTTTGTAAGCAAATAAAAATGGCAGCAAATAATTATAGAGACTCAAACAATAGCAATATATAAAGAAGCTTGTTTGTGTTTGGTTAGCTAGAAAAATTAAGTGAGAAAGAGAGAGAACCTTTGTTCTTTGTCTTTTTTCTGTGAGTGTTGAAAACTAATATGCCTTCAATTGATTTGTAAACGCTATGTTGAGCATCTCTCATACAAATTTCAGGTCTTTTGTTGATTTCTTTTTCTCTCTCAACTTTTTAGGAAGGGATATTTTGCAAAAGGTTTTAGTTTTTTTTTTTTTTTTTTTTTTTCAGTCTTTTTGAATGTTGTGAGTTAAGGTTGTGTAAATCATTTGAACTTGAGTTAGTGAGAGGCATGCATGGAAGAAATTGGTTCAATTTGAATGGAATCTGCGTAGTGGGAGAGAAACTTATACAAATTTCTCAATTTGTTTTAAATTTAAAAATGTATGGCCAAGGATTTTGAAGTTTGTCCATTCGTTTGTTTGAGATTATAAAATAAATCAAAGGACCAGTAGATCAACCATTCATATTCGCTAATGCCGTGTTGGGTAGGATATTGCTTCATCTTGTTGCTCCTCCATATTTCCACATCAAAGACTCAATAGACCAGTTCTTAAAGCTAGTACCTTTATAGCATATCATAAAAAGAACATATTCCTGTTGCTTTTTTGTTTGTGTATGACTACTGTATGTATTGCGAAAAAATGATGTCATGATTATTAAAAAAAAGCTTAGCAATATAACAAAACTCATCATACTCAATTTAAGCCTATGTATGATCAATATATATGTGTCCTAATCAAGAAGGTGCATTGCCACACAACTTGGGGATAAGAAATGGGGATATGTTAGTCTTATTTAGATATGTGGGGAGCTTTATTTATACATATTCTTTCCTCTACCATTGGACAAGGTCCCAGAAGCCTAGCTGGGTCTATCCCATTTAGTTTTTTGATCATTGATTACCTACAAATACAAAGTGGGAACATCATTTTCATCACTATTTTTTCCCTTTTCTCTATATCTCATCCTTGTATTATTTGCCTCTCACATAGACAAGAGTCACAAGACTAGTAGAGTTTGGCTAGACATTTTTTCTTTCTTGATCATCTTTTTTCTCTTCCCCCCAATCGCTTGATAAAGTTACGGAGAAATTTGAATTTATGAAAAGACCCAATTGATGGTGAGATTTATATGACCAAATTGATTGTTATTTAAGGACCTTTGGATTCGGGTATATGTTCCTATCCAAGGCTTAGACTCTCTCCAAAAAATTATAGGACCCATGGCCATTAGGCCCTTTTGGACTTTGGTCGGTGAAGGTGGATTAAGATGGGTTTTATTTGGACATTTTTTGTCTAACCTCATTGAATTTTGGTTTGAATGTTAGGTCACGTACTTCTTCTTTTCACCTTTTTATTTAATATTTTACTGCATATAATGACTATTTTAGTGTCAACAATTATATGATGCTACAATGAGTATTAAGTTATTCACTATCAAACCCACATTATGTGTTTTTTCTTCACTATGCTTCAAAGTTGGGCAGTCTAGTTGGTTAAATTAATACTAGCATAACGCGCCAATAATTATGAGTCTGAAATCACTTTCAAAGTGGCCAGAACTCGTAGATTTTGGCTAAAGTTTAAATCTTTTTTTTTTTTTTTTTGTGACACACCTGTCTTAATCCACTGACTAACTAAGTTTAATTATAACTTTACTAATCAGCCTTTTCTATTACAATTTATCAGAAGGGGTGTTCTTAAAGTACATCATGATCTTGCTTAGGCAAATAAATTGAACAATCCAACTTAATGCAACCAATTAGAAATGTCATAACTATATCATTAAGGGAAGCATCATGGAAATAGGCAGTGATCTTTTTAGCATTATATTAATGGTATGATTCGGATAATCAATATCAATCATTCATTGTTCAAAACTATATGGGTTTTGAGAAACACATTTTTCATCCAAAATGGCAAAATATCTATGCCTGAGAGTTGTCTAAAATTAATAAAGCAATGAACATATTTTGCTACAAAACTTATCCATGTCGTCTTCAATCTTTTCAATCTTTCTTCTTTTCTTTGGAAGCCTTCATAATTCATATTGGCAGGCTGCAGGCACCCTTTGTTTATAATTGAGCAATTGCCTGACCCCATACCTTAGCTAAAATTTTCAACCAATATAAAAATATGTGGATATAGAAGATCCAGAATTTCCGCTCATTATAAACTGACAAAGCTTGTCCATCATCACAACTCTTTCTCACATGTATAAGAAATTAAAAGATAGTTCATAAATGTTATTGGTTGTTAAAACTTCTTGATATTTTATCCAAATATAAAATGAAATCCTAAAGACATTGGTGGACAAGGGATTGGAAAATAAATGGTTCAAATATTGAAGGAGAAAAAATAAACTACTGAAAATTAATCTGAATAAAGACCACACAGCACCAGTGGAGTAAATTGACTTGCAGGCCTATTTATGAGAACAATGTGCTAACCTACCATACAGAAACCAAGCAGCCTGCAAAGTCTTGAAGTCTCAACCTCCCCTTTTGACTACTCCTAGTGTCAATCAACTGGAAATTAAAATTCTAGAACATCATGGACATCTCTACTAACCTCATGTCAATGTCTATAGAACTATATGACCCCCAGGCCGCTGTCCAGATTGACTTTGCATTTGTGCTCACACTTCTCTTTCTTAGTCTATCTTTTGTTTAATGGATTTTGTTAACGAGTAGTCTAAGGACACAAGTTAAGATTTTTTTTTTCTTATTCAAAAGAGTATTTATTAGATCAAAGAAATATCAGTTTGGACAATAGAAAAGAGAAACGAGAGATATTCTTCTATCCAGACCAGCATCTCTTCATTATTAGTTTGAGCAACTCTATTACAATGGAACACAATTTTTGATGCATTTCATAATTTATTAGATGATGTTTTTGATGTCTTTCAAAAATTAAAGCCAGACTTGTATACAGATATCATGAAAAGAAAAACACAAACAATCTTCACAAATTAAAATGTATATTACAACTTACAATTGATTTTTTTTTTTTTTTTGGTTTAACATGTGCCATTAGAACGTTGTTAACATGATCATACTTTTAATCAATGTTCCTCAGCCCCCTACTGTTGTCTATGATACTCAAAAAAGTAAGCCTGTCGTTTGTATCATGTTCATATCAAATCAAGAAAAGATGGGAAGATATGCAATATCAAGGAGGACACTCCATGCCACAAGTTTACCTAGTCAGCAGGGAAGAGACTAGGCATGAATTGCTGGAAAGTGTATGGTAGGTGTCTAATCTGTGGGGAAGTATATGCCACCAGCAACCTCTCTTAACTTTTTGCCAAACGGAACTTCTACATGTATAAGACTTGGAGAATAATCACACAACTATTTCAAGGTTATATGAATCTTAAAAAAAAGGGGGGTTACCTTCAACATTTTCCCCTTAACATTAGAAGTTTAGAACCAATATACTGTGAATTTGATGTACAAATGAGAAGCTACTGAATAGTGATTACCAATTAGTGATAAATATAAGCCCAAGTAATGCAAGTTCTCTTCTATTAACCTAGATAGAAACAATTGAAATTGGGCCCATTGATCACATTGGTAGATGAGCCTAGCATATGTCCAACTGAACTGACTTGTGTAAACAGTGAGCAATCTGGGCAAGATTGAGTCCAACAATTACATTGCAAATGGGTAACAACCAGTGTACTTTTTGTGCCGTATTCACAATCATGAATGAATGATTGAAGTGGTTCTCTCAAGTCTCAACATGATCAAGGATCATCACTTTTATAATTGATGATATATCATTAACCATACTGGTTTTATGGGCTGCATAGAATTTCCCCAGTTTCAAAACTGGGGCTGTAGGCCCAGATAAATTTTGGACTCTGTTTCTCACATGGTTTGGGTCCCATCCTGCTCTGGCCCCAGCCCAAGCCCTTTAATTGCCTCATTGATTAGCTTTCAGGTATTGTCTGTTTGGTTGGACTTTGGAGTCCTTGGACTGATTTTAGGAAGCATGGAAATGGAGGAAAGAAAATGATTCGAGAGAAATTTGATTCTCGTCTGTTTGGGTATAAAAGAGAAGGGAAAGAAAGGAAATGGGTGTGATAAGATGTTTTCCAACCAGTCCATAGGTTTTAAACTTTTAGGAGTGTTTGGTAAGGTATTTTAAACAACGATTTTTAATGTTTAAACAACTTTACGCGTATTTTTATACACTTTTTAACTCACACGTATTTCTAAAAAATAAAACCAATGTTATTAGAACAACATTTCCAAACCTCCCCTCATTTCTAAAAAATAAGGTAGAATTACTATTTTAACCTCAGCTTGCACAATTCTTCACATTATTTTTTGAGATATAAGCACATTTGGTATGTGTATTTAAACAACAGTTTTCAATTTTTTTAAAAAAATATGTGTGGATGAAAAAGTATGTGAAAATGCGTGTAATGTTATTTGAAAACTAAAAACATGTGTTTGGAATTATGTACCAAACAGCCCCATATATCTGCAACATTTTTATAATGCTAAACAACAAATCCTAAGTACTAGGTTGTTACTGTTATTAGTGAGCAAAAAACCAATTTTAGTGGTGGGTTCAAATTAAGACTAGTAACAACTTATCACTAAAAATTTGTTGTGAAAATGTTATGGAGGTAACAATTCTTGTTTTTTCTTCTTCTTTATTTTATATTTTTATTTATTTTATGTTTTTATTAGATAATAGACTCTTCACATGCATTTCATGTGTTTAGAAGTTTTTCTTTTATTATTAATAAAAAAAAATATAACATTTTAAAATTGTAACCCTAAGTAATTATATTTTAAATATAAAATATGTAAGGATTGGTAATACTCTTCCATAATATCTGCGATCTGAGAATCAGAAGAGCACCATTCCTTGAAGGAATTTCCTTCTGTGCATTCCGGAGGCCCAAGAAGCGATTCCTCTTATATCGATGGGAAGCTTTATTATGGAAGTATCAGGTATTGCTATCCCCAACTAAGAACAATGCTCTTGAACGTTGCTGCCGCATCAAGTTCTCCTTATCTAGCAGCCATTAACCTCAACTATTAAAAGCCGAACTGTTTCTTAGTCCCCACCAAGTTTTTTTTTTTTTTTTTTTTTTTTTTTTTGGGGGGTTAGAAAATCATGCTTGGATTTCTTTTCTATGGTTTTTCCTAGCTTGTCTCCTTTTAATTAGTAAAATGCTAAGTGCATTAGCATCAGCCCCAACGAGTTATTTCACTATTTTGACCTCAAAAACTCCACTTTTTTTTACTTTAACTAATCTACCATTCACACTTTATTACATTAAACTCAATACTCTATCACTTATTCAATTTAAATATTATTCTTTCTCTCTCTGAATTAATATATATATATATATATAGATGGAAATATATATTTTTTCACCTTCTTCCCCATTTCAACACTATGCATCATAAGTATTTCTCTACATCAGGCCCATTTTTTCCTAAACCATCACAACCCTACTCTAGTAATTATATCCCAAAAAAAAAAAAAAAAACAAAAAGAAAAAAAACATCATAGGTCACAATCATATCTCATACCCAAATCAAACAATCAGATTTCAACGTTAACAACCAAAGTAGGGTGTGCATGAGTTGGGTTGGGTCGAGTTGAGATGATTTTTTTACTCAACCCACCATGATGGGTCAAAAAAAAATTTAACCCAACCCAACCCAACCCATCACATAAGTCCAACCCAACTCACATGGGTCGGGCCAGGTTGGGTTGGGTTAAACCCATGAATTTGACAATTTATTATTATTATTATTATTATTATTATTAAATTGAGTAGAAAAAAAATATAAATATTAATATATTTAAAAAACCTAAAGATTAGTATCAATCTAACTCCTTAAAAGCAAACAACACTAATGATTAAACAACAATAGTAATTTATTAAGGTTTGTGTGAACTAATTAGCTTTTGTATAGGATAGGAAGAACTGGTTATTTAAAAAATATTATTAATTATATAATATTATATATATATATATATATTAAATTAGCATTAGTAGGAGGAATCGAGGAAGTGCTGCTCTACAGCTGGTTTTTTTAAAAAAAAATTATTAAATATATATAAGTGCCCTACAGCTGATTTTAAAAAAAAAAAAATTATTAAATATATAATATATTTTAAATATATATTAAATATGGGTAGGTCATGTTGGGTTTAGCAGATTTGTAATTTTATGACACAAACCTAACCATACCTGCTATAATAATAAAAAATTTGTAACCCAACCCAACCCACCAAGCCTTAAAAACCGACCCAACCCGGCGGGAGGTCGAGTTTGGTGGGTCGGTGGGTTTTTTGCACACCTCTAAACCAAACCAAAACAAAAGAAATAGAGATCAACCCAACCACAAAATCAAACAAACCAATTCAAAAAAAAAAAAAAACAAAAAAAAAAGAAAAGAAAAAGAAAACCCCACACAACCCACAACGATGACGATGATAGTGATGCACCACCAATGCAACCCAACAACCCACAATGAAAACGCATGCTTAGATGACCAAGTCTCAAACTAGCCACCACCTCCACCCCAAATCGTGACCTAATTAGCTTGAATACTCTAGACCCACTGCCAAATTAACAACCCACGCTTAGACAGCCAACGACAATGGTGAAATCAATCAACTCAAGATAGTTTAGCTTGATTTAATTGCAATTGAGCTTGAGAGAGAGTGAAACCCACCTATTCATGAAGAGAGAGAGAATAAAAAATGAATTAGTTTGGTATAGCGAGTTATAGTGTGCTCGCTCCAAGCAATGAGCCACTGTTCAAAAACTAATTTGGTTTTCGGCTTTGACGAGGTTGATGCATGAGTGTTTTGAAGAAAATTCACTATATTTTGGCAAAGTAGAATCATTATTAAGCTTGCTGCGAATGCTCTAAGGTGGAATTTCTTGATGTTAATTAAATTGTTTTAAACATTTTTTTATAAGCCACATGTGCACATTGTTTTTTAATGGTAGGATCAAATTGACTACAAATTGAAAATAGTTGGAACCAAATTGGCTACTATCAAAATATATGAACCAAATTAAACATGAATAAAAAAATGTAATGACCAAAATAGTATTTTAGTCTTATTTGTTTGTTTTATTTTATTTTATTTTTGCTTTGTTTTTTTTTTTAAGTTTCAAAATTTCAAAATTGATAAGTTTTTTTAAAGAAGGAAGGATATCTATCTATTAGCATTTTTTTTATAGGTAATTGCAATAATACCCACATGTGGTTTGGCCAATTTTAACTAAACCTACCAGTGGTTTAAAATTTATCACTTCACCTACTTGAGGTGCACTCTGTTAAATAGTCATAATTCACCTCTCCCCTTTCCTTTACAAAATCATCCTTACTATATAAGCTAAAATTAGAATCCCGATTAGAACAACCTCTCTCTCTCTCTCTCTCTCTATATATATATATATATATAAACACACATACTAACTTGAGTCCTTAAAATCCCTAAACCCACCCAAATCCATTATCTATTTTTCTAGTTCAATTAACAATGAAAATCGGTGTCCTCTGCTACTTCCCTTCTAGATGCATATTTCCATCTCAAAGGTCACTTTTTGTTAGTGGTTGAGTATGAAAAAGAAGAGTTTGTCAGGTTTTCTTTCATGCTTTGCCAACATGTCCAATGGTGATAAGAGTTTAGGGATGGGTTTTATGGGTTGTGAGGACTTCAAACTTTCTTTTAGTTGAACAAGAGTAATGTACATTTTAACCTGCTGAAATAAGGTGTAGCTATTTTTTTTTTTTAAGAGAGGTCCAACTTATAGCGTTTATATTTCTTTATTATCAAACTAAGACATAAATCAATTTTTGGTGTAGGCGGAGATTGAACCCCAAATCTCTTATTCAACCATCAGAAACTTTATCAGTTGAGTTAACTGGAACCCACAAATATGGTGTAACTACATTTTTAATTTTAGGTCTAAAATTGAAAGAGTTCACCAAGATTAATTGCATGCAGCAATGAGAAGCTATCTAATTCCTAGCTAGTTCAGTCTTGATTCTTGATTGCACTTATAATATGTCTCTCTTTTTTGGTTTAAGTCTCCTTGGAGTGGTGTGGTGTGAGGAAAACTTGAAGGGTTTAAGAAAAATATTTCACCAACACACTATGATTGCAGCTTGAAAAAGAAAATAGGATTTAAGCTGAAATAGTTTTTAAAAAAAATTAATTTGGTCCCTAACATTTTGAATATGTCAATTTAGTCCCTAACATTTTAGTATTATGTCAAAATAGTCCTTATTGTTAAGTGATAAATAAAAAATACTAATTTAGTTAACGGCCAAAATAAAAAATAAAAAAATAAAGAAATTATTTTTATGCCACGTCAGATAATACTGCCACATAAAATCAAATAAAAAAACTATTTAAAAAATAGTTTATGGTAAAATTGTATCTCAAAAGTCAAAATCCCAAACACCCTGAGCAGCTTTAGTGAGTACCAGCCTCTTCATTCCTCGGTGGACACAAAGGCACAAGCCAATGAGTAAGAGTGGGATATTGCTACTTCGAATAATTTCTTGTTGCAAAAGTACTCGTAAGAGATTAATTTGTGACAAAATTTAATTACAAAATCGATTGTAATCTTATAATACAATCATACTCATTTTTTTTTTTATTGAAGATGAACTTTGACAAATCCACCATTGGATTATATCTTTTTCTTACATCCTCCATACTTACAAAATTTCAAGAAAATTAAAGATCAATAGTTATATCATCAATAAATTTTTTAATAGCACATGTTTTTGTAATTTAAAATTTTGCATAAAATATAAACTTATAAATCATATAGTAAATATTATCCAATTGACATAAAATTTGACATATGTATTAAGAACATAAAGAACATGCAATTCAACAGTTTAATTTTCAAAATATGCAGTAATGTTTATTTTATTGAGTGAATTTATTGCCTTAAACTACAATCAATTTTATAGTTAAACTATTTTTCTAAAATTTCTAATGTGTTAATGAGTTAGGTATTGATTTCTTTAGGTGGCTACGCAATGGAATTTTTGGAAATTACAAGGCTACTCTTAAGGATTCAGCTAGATAATTTGGGGTCTAGATTAATATGTTTATATGATGAAATTCCCTGCCATGGTTAGCTGGTTTTTTTCTTTGATAGACTAGGGTAGAGGTTCTTTCATCATGGGTCGACTGTTGGTGTCAGTAAAAAACTATTCTGCTGTAAATATCATTTGTCTTTTGTTTTGCTTGGGATAATAGTTTGATTGTGATTATCTTGACTAGATAATTTCTGGGTTCTTATTTGATTTTGACATATGGCTTCAACGTTTACATTTCTGAAATGAGGACATGGTACAAAAAAATAGAATTTGGAAACTGGAATCCTTGGTGGCGGTAGTATGAAGCTGTTGTGGGTGTTTGGGATTTTGAGATCCAATTTTATTCTAAACTGGTTTTTTTCTTTTTAATTATTGTTTATTCCATGTGGGTCATATGAT
This sequence comes from Quercus variabilis, assembly GCA_030445155.1. NCBI lineage: Eukaryota > Viridiplantae > Streptophyta > Magnoliopsida > Fagales > Fagaceae > Quercus > Quercus variabilis. Next base: position 63,688,592 of record CP129447.1, read on the forward strand.
GTGGCATAAAATAATTTTTTATTTTAACTGTTAACCATGTCAATATTTTCCATCCATTAAGGTATTTAATGGTAATAACTATTTTGACACAATACCAAAAGGTTAGAGACTAAATTGATACATTTGAAATGTTTTAGTGACCAAATTGACCCTTCATTTTATATGTTACAATTACAAGCAAAATATACTATTTGATAAATTAAAGAAAATAGATTAATCAGCTTTTAACCACCCCCCCCCCCCCCCCCCCCCCCCCTCCCCACCCACCAAGCTTAAATGGACATATTAGGAGGTGTCAACTTATAAGATATTTTTAGCTATTTTCTTGAAAATAAAGATTTTCAAAGATTCAACATTATGCCTATAGAAGATCTATTAAAATTCATATCTTTCCAAGTGAAAGCATCTATTTTCCCTGAACTTTTTCTTTGTAGAATACCATCAAACGCTAGTTGGTTATTCAACTCAACATCCATATGCAATCCTTTCTTTGAATGGTTCCACAACAATACTGAGGTTTCTCATCAAAGATTGTATTACAGTTGGTTATCCAAATTCTTTCCTTAGTCTCGCTCCACATTTCTTCGAGTCACACTCTTAACTAATTTCATTTAGCTCCTCTCAATGTGAAATCTTTTAAATTCCCTTAAGGTCTAGAAACTGTTCCACCCCAAGAGTGGTGACATGGGACAAAATGGAGAATATGGCTATGTTGTGTATAGGATTGAGAGAAGTTGTGTATCTAGGGTTTAGAATTGTTGAAAATGGAGTCATGGGTTGTGGTAAGAATTAGAAGGTGGTTTGATGAGTTATTTTATGACTATTTGGTATAAGAAATTATGGGGGATTTTAGGGTTTTGTTAGGTAAAAATTAAGGGCATGATTTTTTGTGTTTGAGAAAGAAGGAAAAAAAAAAGTTGTATCCAGTACAAAGCTCTCACTTTTGCAGGTCTAAGAGTGATCATGATAAGCAAATTTTCCTCCAATTTATTGGAGGCTGATATTTGGAATTGAACTTGAAGTTTGTTGTTTTTGGTGGAAGACACTTGCTATTGCACCAAGGTTCAACCTCTTGAGGAAGAAAGAAGAGAGAATTTTATGTTGTTTAATGACTATATGAACAATACCACATGAAAGCAATGAAGAAAAAAGGAAAGGAACTTCATTCCTCGATATAACCAACTAAACTACCAGAATACCCTTAATTTGTGGGGACTGTAAAAATTACAATTTTGCCCATGATTTTAAAATCGATCATAACATTCCATCTCCATGTTATTTTACTTGTCCTTTTCTTGGATCATCTACTCTTCTTTTCATCTTGTCTGAGAAAATATTTAAGATGCTCTCTCTCTCCACATTTTTAATCCACTTTTTTTTGTAAAATTTGGATGATTCTGATATGGATG